>CM029624.1:26827202-27427202 GCA_017311315.1 Dendrocalamus latiflorus | reverse complement strand
TACTTTATTATCAAAGAGAAGCCTCTTTCCGTAGTGTAGGCTAAGCGGTGATTGCATTTGTTATGGTTTCTGACAATTGCAGTAGTCTAGGCAATTTATAGTGCATTTTTTGTTTTAATTAGGCACAGAGATGACCGCAGAGACAGAGATCATAGGAGGCGAAGTCGCAGTAGGAGCAGAGAAAGGCATGGGCGTGATAGGGAGAGAGACCATCGTCGTCATAGCACAAGCAGAAGTCGAAGTCAAAGTTCAAGCCCTGACTACAAGAATCGTCGCAGGGCAAGGGATGATGATAAGCACAGGAGCAAGAGCAGGAGCAGAAGCAGGAGTCGAAGCCGTTCATACCATAGGTGCTTCACCGCCTTTCCGTAGTTCCTTTTGATTTTTTTAGTTTCAAACTCCTAATTTGATCTCTTTTGTAGTGCTTCACCTGCTCGGCGTAGTGCTAGCCCTCACAAGAGCCCAGCACCATGTAGGAGCCCCTCTGACAATGGAAGTCCTGAAAAGCAGGCCAATGGAAAGGGTTCACCTCCTTCACGCAGTGTTTCACCATCACCAAAGCGTGCAGGCTCTCGTAGCCCAGGCACCAATGGCAAGGTAAGGTTGAAGTTCTACTGCTGGTTATATTGTGTTGACCCTCTGCATATGTTTACCAGTCAAACTTCTGAAAACCAAAATCTGTTATCAGGAGTAATGCATATTGATCCAACGATGCCTAAGAACAGTATTTTATGGTACTGCAAGAAGTTGGCTGAGCATGATGGAGTAGCACTGAACTGCTAATTCAAGGTTGCTAGTTGTTCTTTGTGGTTTCTAGATTGTGTTTTCCAGTACTGTCATAATTATGCTGTTGGTTTGTATTTTGACGTCTTGTGCTTTCTCTCGATACTGTCATATTAACTTGTGTTAAAACATTTGTGCATTTTCTAGTTATCTGTTCGTTAGGTGGGTTGCAGTTTACTGGTAGAATGATATTGCACAGGACGGCCCATTGTGGATGTTGTAGCTGTTAATCTTTGTTGTTGGTGTTGATGTTCGGGATGGTGCAGGGTGTGTTTGGTTCGTGGATGGAGGTTGTATCGTATATCCTGACTGAGTGGATGCAGGCTGAGTGGAATCGTATTTCAGAAAAAGAAGATGTTTGGTGAGGTTGCATGAGCGGATGCAAAAAAAAAACTGAGATGTTGTTTGGTTGCCTGTATGAGCGGATGCAGTCTACCAAACCTGAGAGGCTGACACGTGGGACCGCATAAGATACACTGCATCAACCCATTCAGGATGGCCAGTGAAGCTCATTTTGAGCGTATCCACCCATCCAGGATGAGGGCGTATTTTTGCATCCGCTCATGCAGGCTGCATCCACTCATACAGGTAATCAAACAAGTTCTTTCTCAGATTATACGGATCCACCTAACCAGGACGAAGGAGATTCAGGCAACTAAACACACCCGCAGTTGATGATTGTGGCGAGTGGTGATGGTGCTGATGCTAATTATAGGCAGATGTTGCGATACTGATGCTGTTGACTGCGGACCGCGATGATGATCTTGATGCATAGAAGCACCTCCCTTATTTTTATTCAAAAGATTCGTAATGAAATCATGAAAGTCTGTAGATCTCATGATTGGTAAGAATTTTCTTGCACAATGACACCTGTGCATGTTTTCGCCATACTTGTCTTATTCCTCTTTTATTTTCCTCGTTGGCAAAGGTTTGCCAGCAGTTCTGCTTTGATCATGCTGAGTGACGAGATGCGCAGGCATTATGCGTGGTGGCATACTGCTAGTTTTCTCTGCAGATGAGTAGGGATGCCATTTATCAGTAGCATAAAGGAGTCTTGATCTGTTCCTGATTACGGTAGTGTCCCATGGTTGGTGTTAGTTTTGCTCTGCCTAGGTGTCTATTTGTCTTTGTTTTGACTTATCAGACGCCCAACAAGTTTTTATTAATTCTGATGAAGATGAATCGAACTATAAACCGAGGATTTTATAACATTTTTTTTTAAATTCCCAGTCATAGAATTAGCGATTTCCAAGTTCTATCCAGAATTCCAGTGGCAGTTGGTGGGTGGAATGGCATTAACCTCTCCTGTGGGCTGGGCTATGGAGTAGTGTTTAACTAATAATGCTTTCTGATAGATATTAGACAAGGCAGATACGGATTTAAACACCGACCAACTCGAGAATTTCAACGCTCGAACTCGGCCGTCCCAAGTAAATACAGGAACTCCTTCCTTCCCAGATCCGGCCAGACCCCTTCCTCTTCTACCGCCCCTCGTCGGCGTTGTGCGGGGGGGGGGGGGGGGGGGGGCATCCCTTTCTCCTGCTGTACATTAGATACCTTAGTTTTCCTGTTCTTTGGTGGGCTTCCCTTTGTTGGTGCTTTTCAGATCTGAGCAGACTAGAGATGCCTAGTCGGACAGAAGGGGAATCCCCCTTTTGCTGTAAATACTCCTGGTGTTCACCTCTCCACCAAGCTCGCAATTCGGCCGTCCAGATCCAGGCGATTCTTTGGTTGCTGAAGGCTACCCTACTCCCTGGCTTGCTGATTGCTGAGATTGTGCATCCATGTCGCTGTCCGTTGGCTATGTTGTGGCGATGGTCGTCGTCGGCGGCGGCACATGGTTCACTGGCCTAGAGGCTCAAGGTACCCTCTCAATAGTAAATAATGTAGTTCCCTCGGTTTGGAGTTCATCTCTGGCTTTCTGGTGGCCGTCTCCGTATGACCGTCGTGTTCTTCCCCCTCTGTTGTACGATCATCCAATTCTCCGGATACACCCTTTCACTGAAGCTGTAGCAGCGCCCTCGCCCGGATTGGGGATCCCAAAATCTTTTGTTCCTGGTGGTGCCTGGGAGTATTGTTGAGTATATCACCGGTGCTATAGCCGTCGCGGATTCTATGTCGTTCTGCTTCTAGGAGGCCCCTACACCTTCCGCTGCCCACAACCACGGGCAGAGTGTGAGCACTCAAGGCGAGGGGTCATCGATTGGCCAACCGTGCTGATCCGAGGCATGGTACCATGAATAGTAAACAGGTTGTGCTGGTTTAGTTACTAGGCGTGTCACGCTTGGGCTGGCACCTCGACACGGTGGGCCGGCTTGTACAGCACACATAGTAACTCTACTGTGGTAGTACAGTAAAATTACTTGATTGGCAGTAAAATTACTTGTATTATGATTCTTAACACTCTTTTGAGCATAGATGGGTAACTTGGTAGTTAAATTACTTATAACTAATAGTAAAATACTTACGATCATGGTCAACGAGAAATCGGTGGATTGTTGGGCTAAGCGTAATTGGGCTGACTTGGTATGGCTTGACCCCTCTCCATGTTGTGGATGGGTTGAAGGGCAGATACACAATTACTTATTCGGGACAGAGGTGTCAGGCATAATCGTGACATGTCCTATCCGTGGTTTGACCAGGTCTACTTCTTTCAGAGTTTCAAGGGTTGTTATGTAATATCTTATCTTCTCAGGATCCCTTTTGTAACTGTGTGTGGTCGTACTGCATCTCTCATATTGGGCGGGTTCGATACTGTTTATGGCTTATGCTTATGTATTGTACCTACATTAGTTTTTCAAAAACAATGTGTTTTTTCGAGGCGGGTTTAAAGGTTAATTGTAGTAAAAATTGTACTGAGTTTAGTTATACTGGTCAAAATCATATTCGACTATTTTTCTGTGCGTACTACCTCTCAAGAGCAGAACAGAATTCAAAAACCATAGCCATAAGCTACAGTAAAAAACCCACCCATTAATTCAGAGTTAATGGCCTTTGGACTGTGTATGCCATAAAAAAAGAAATGCTTTCCGATAGTATAGCAAATCCGTAGTTCTATCAACTTTTAGGTCATTGGATAGGCCAACAGCCTAGTAATCCAGGGTGCTCTAACTTGTGTTCTGTTCGTATTGGTTTCTGTTTAGAAAAGTTAAAACCTAGTACGAACACCTAATTTTTCGAAGCGACTTCTCTACTTCTCTCACCACCGTTTCGCTTCGGGGATAAGGTAGGGGGTCACGGATCCTCTCGCTCCTGTCACGCAGACGCATCTCTATCTTACTTTTTTCACCGCTCGTTCCATCCTTCTAAAAGCCGATTCTTTCAGCCAATACTACTCATTTTCAGTCAAAAATTAGCACTGTTATTTTTTGACTTTTCAATGACTTATGGCTTCTCTTAGCAGTCACTATTTATTAGACCAATAAATTATAGTAAAAACTATCAGTGAAAGCCAATACGAATACCCATGAACTTTAGGCAGTTGTATTGCAAGCTTGTTTACTGCAGTGTGGGTGCAACTGATGTATTTGCAAGAGGTGTTCGCTGACGATTAAGAGGTCTTGTGGAGTTTCGTCGTGGCAGACCAATTGCTGGGTCGTGGGGAGGTGGCTGGCTCCGTCCATGATCACAAGTAGGTGCATGATTTACAATGTTTGGCATATTGTGAATCGTGAAGAATGGGATGCAGCCTGGTGAATCACCATAAACTAAGGCTTGCTGCTGCTTAATTGTGAACTAGGTTTTGCACTGGAGATGTAATGGTTGATGTTGAAGGTCGTTGTTAGTTTATCATTAGTCATGTGTCATCCGTAACCTAATGCGGTAATGCCTACCGCACGCGTACATCAAGTAGTATCGTTGGCTAAGTCTAAGTCACGTTTTGAATCCTGTGTACAAGAAGCAAGGTTGCGTAGAAAAGATCCTAAAAAAACATAATTTTGTGAGGATGTCATCAGCGGGAAAGAAAGAAGCAGGTCGTAGCTTGCCACAACGCGTACGGCAGTTTGCAACTATACATGCAATTTTTACTTATTCGCAACAAATACAAGTTACGAAGATTCTGACAACTGAGGATGAACTAAGTAATGATTAACACCTCCCCCAGGAAGACAGGAACCACGACAAGCAGTGGTGATCGTTTTAGCTTCAGTTTTTAGCTTTCAGCTTATTTTTCACTATTTATAAATTTCATCTTTTTTGAACTTTTAACTTTTTGTTGAGCTTTTTTGCCGGTTCTTTTTTTCCCGTATTTGTTTGTATTATACGTAATGGGTTAACATATTTTTTTAATTTTTTTAAATTTAATTATGCTAAATAAACCTCTGTCAGCTATAGTGTTTTTTCAGCCAGCTACAATGCTTTTCAACCATAAGTAAAAAAAAGCCCAAATGATCACCACCTAAATCCCGCGTGCCCCATCATTTCAATTTTGGGCCCACTCCACAAGGTTTAAGCTTATGGGCTTATGGGCCTCCTAAGCGGCTTTCAGATTTTATTACAGTTATTAGATTTCAAATGGAATATTTATTTAAAACAGGTTTTATAAATTGAGTATACTACATATTATAGTGATTTTATTTATATCAGCTAAAATTGCACGCGTTTTCACAAACAGCCCAAAAGCCATCAGTTGCAGCAAAAAGCGGCTTTTGGCTGTGGCTGTTGGCTTTTGACTGAAATTATGTTGTGACGGCTGTTTGTTTTTTCTAAGTCCTTCAATTAAAAAATAAAGACAAACAAGAAAAAAATAAAAATATTGTTATATTTCCACGGACAATGGAAAGTAAAAGCAAAAAAGCTAAAAAAAGTTAGAAGCCGACACGTTTTAAATAACTTCTAATTTTTTAAAAAATTGAAAGTCAGAAAAAATGAAGCTAAAATTATTTAGAGCGAGACCTTATCCATAGTTCTACTTTAACTGAGGAACAAGAAACGATATAGCAGAGCAGAGAAGGCCAGGATGTAAAAGAAGCATAGCAAAAGGCAGGCAGAAGGCTGAACCCAAATCGATTACCTCAATTTGATCGTAGAATACCACGCAGTAGTCTAGTAGCGTACATACAAAAAACGACTCCCAGCAGCTGAACTCCCCTAGTCCATGTTTTATCTGCGCTCCCCTAGTCCATGTTTTATCTGCTTGATTTGTTGGACTTGTGATTGCACTGGATATCCAAAAGAGATTACCTCACATACTGTCTTTAGGTATTATTGGAGCCAGCTGCGGCGCCCCACCAATGTGCATCTCCTGTGACCCGTATTACTGATTTAGAATCAAATCGTCATGAAGAAATGAATTTGTCTAAGATACGTGAACCATTCAGTTAGGTACTCCATTTTGATGGGTAGTTTTTCCCTGCCTCATCAGTAGTATCTGGTAAGACATCAGAAATGGTTTTGAGTGGCTTTTGCCTGGTCTGAAAATGGTCGATAGCCTTCTGCCTTGAACTCACCTGTCAAACTTGACTTATCAAATGTAATTCTTCCAGCTTTGACAACACCGTCTGCTGGAATACGATCCTAGACAGTGTATGAGTTAGCGAAGATTATACTAAAAATAGAACAGCATGGGAGCATAAATAAGCTACCCATAATGGATTTCATCATATACCAATTTTAGTCTTTCTAGCTTTCTTAGTCTTTTTGCTCTTTGTTTTTTGCGTACCTCAGTTTTGAGGCTTTGAGTAATTGAGTCTAAGGGCTCCTGTAAACTTTAGCTGCGTATATCCACGTGTAGATATAGAGGCCGGATTTCTATCCATTATCTAAAAAAAATACCAATTTTCTATATGATTACTGCTATAGGTATACACTTATGCTTACTGTTTAGCATACAATCAAATAACAAGTAATCATGTATAACTGAAAAACATAAGCAGCAATGAAACTATCACCCATGAAAAACTGCATGTATATGGAACTAGTACTTAATTAATATGTGTGTGTGTGAATGCTATTTACTCACCCCAGGCAGCAATATAGCTTCAGCTTCTGGCTTCAGCTTATTTTTGCACTATTCATAAATTTCGTCTTTTTCTGAACTTTTGGCTTTTTTTGAGTTTTTTTACCGGTTCTTTTTTTCCTCGTATTTGTTTACATTATACGTGATGGGCTAATATATTTTTTCTATTTTTAAATTTTTTTAAATTTAATTATGGTAAATAAGCCTCTGTCAGCTACAGTACTTTTTTCAGCTAGCTACAGTGTTTTCAGCCATAAGCCATGAGGCTTTCAGCCGAACCGATCACCACCATAGTCCCCAACAGCAAGGGTATGGGTATCACATGGGACCTCAGTGAATGATGATTGCTCAGCATCATTATCCTCCATTAGGCGTGCTTTTGATGGAAGAATATTGAGCAATCCGGTCATATCACTGGTAGCTTTTAGCTTCGCCCTCTGCTCAAGATTCTTCCCTAGAAGAACAAAAGCTATTAACATAATTTGCTCCTCAAAGAATGTCTTCCACCCCTGCAAGAGAATCAAATGGTATTAAAAACTATTATGACATACTAAGGCCATGTGTCATGATGCAAACTAACAATACATCAAATAGAGCAGGTGTAGAACAAAATGGAATCTAAATTACAACTTTGCTCAACATCCGCAAAGCAGAGACATGGATGCTGTTGCAATAAGATCAAATTCTCGATACTACTGCTTTGATGTACTTGGATGTCATGCATGCAAGTATACAACAACAAATGCCTTTTAGAAGAGTAGGAGCTACCAGCTTTGGAATGAAGACTGCAATTGAACTGACAGCAAAGGATGACAGAGCACCTAAACCAACAAATATTCATGTTCAGAGACCCCTTGAATACTCTTTAATCCATCAAGAATTAGTCTTTGACCGGAACCAATAAATGTAAATATTGAGAGAGACAAATGAAACCCAATGGAATGAAACAGGTGCATCAATGGTGCATTAGCTCCAAAGAGTTGAGAAATGTGTCCCAGTAAGCAAACAGCACATAATGCCCAAGATACAGCAAGTTCTCGACCTAGAAGAGAAATCAGTGTCATGTTAATTATAAAACAGTCACTTTCGTATCATAACAATATCTCAAACTTGGAGAAAGTTCATAAGATTGATGGTTACTTGTTTCAGCAAATTAAGTTTACCACTTTGTTTCAGATGTTGAAGTTTTTCATCCATCATTCTTTCAAAAAATGTCTGCGAACTCACTTTTTAAGACTCTGCAGGTACAACAGACATTTACATGAGACTATTAAATTTTGGAGCAGGCCATAGACTTAAACTAGAGGGGAAAGCATATGCAGAGAAATTTGATATTTCATTTGTACTAAATTGCATAGTACAATGTGAATAACAAGAAGTTGGCATTCATGTATCTTAACTCTTAAGGCAAGGTTGTCCAGCTTTAGCTAATAGGAAACAGGACTTCTAAAGCACCATTCATAGATCTCATGTCAAGAAGATCATTCAAATGGTTGAGTACTGCCTAAGTCAACTTTTCGAATGTAGGGACCTATCCATCAGCACATTTTGCACATTAGGGACAACTAACAATGCTCTAAGTTCTAACCCATTATTCAAAATTTCAAATTGCCCACATCGCCCCCCAATTGAACCGTATTAGTTTAGCCTCGCGACACTACGATAAGTTATAACTGTGTTTACCTCGAAGGTTGGATTTGTACCCACGTGTTGTCAACTAGTTGGCAAGCTTCTCGGCCAACTGCAGCTTCCAATCCTGCACATCTATATCTATTTCCACTGCCCACAGGACTGCCTTCTCAGTGGCAAGGTTAACAGTTGCCGACCACACCTGGGGCTGAAAACCCAAGCACATACAGACTTACAAGCACAACTAACGAGCTAATAAACACCACACCAAAAGCTCTGCATTCAAGCCACAATGATTTAACTTACCTCACCTCACACTCCAAAATGCGCTTAAAGCTTGCAGCACATCCACCGCATGACATCCCCTGAAACCAACCAATCAAACGGCTGATATTAATATAGCTACAGATTGATTACACGGTAGTCACTAGCATTGTAGAACAAATCTTATTCCAAATTTTCAACGACAGCGTAAGAAGTTTTTGGGCTACTTTAGCACAGATATTCGCATAGAATTAGAATTACAGTGCCATCATTGATCACGCTCTACTGTGAAACCAAAGTGCAAATTGCAATCAGCAGCATCTGATTGCAAAATTTTACTCCGTCAAATTAACATATGACTAGTCTACTTTTCTATCAGATAGCAATGACCATACCCCAACGTCAAGGATTATGACATCGGCCTCCTGCCCTGCCGCTTCGTCCGCCACCGCCGTCCCCTGGGAAGCTCGCGGCCGCTTCCACCCGTCGCCGTCGCCGTCGCCGCCTCCCCCTCTATCGCCGTTTCCCCCACCACCCCCGCCGCGGGGAGGACCGGTCGATGCGAGGGACGAAGCCGAGACGCTCGCGAACCAGCGGCGAGGCGCCGCGCCGCTGAGGCGGCAACGGGAGAGCGGCCGAGCGGGGCCGGGGTGGCGCGGCGGCGGAGGAAGTGGTGGGACGAGGCGGAGGCGGGGAAGGGCTTCGAGCGGGAGGAGAAGGCCTTGGAGAGGGCTAGGTGGGGCGTGGTGGGGTCCATCCTCTAGAAGCTTCTAGAAGGGTCTAGCCGCGGCTGCGGCGGCATGGAGCGGCCCGAGCATTCCTTGTGCACTCGTGCCGCTGCGCTATGGCGTCGTCGAGTGTGCGGGAGGTCGGTGCGACTTGCGAGACGTGGGAGGCGGCGGCTTCTGCTGCCGTAGCGGTGATTCGGGTTGTGACATGTGGCTCTCCGGTAGGTGCGTGCAGGTGCAAGTGCAACGCGAGTGCAGAAGCAGTGGCACACGGCCGGCCCTGTTCCGTGGGAGCCGTGGACAGGAAGAAATTTTAGTGTGCAACGGTTATACAAGATAGATTTGTGCAACAAGTCAATGACATGCTAACACGTGACATACAAGTACTGTAGCAAACACTATAGCATAGGAAAAACACTGTAGATTTTTTAGATTTCTCTGTATTTTTCTATTGCTATAGAGTTTATTACATTGTTCTATACCACATATCAGTGTCTTATTGGTTTGTTACACAACTTACCTGTGTAACCGTTACACAATAAAATTTCTCATGGATAGGGGCGGAGAGAGGGAGGCTAGCCCCATCGATTATGTAATACTTTCCGTCATCCCATACGCTGCTGTGGAAAAAAAAGTCATAATATCTAATATGTCAAGCTATTGTTTTCGAGCTTGGCTTGCGCCACGCTCTGGACATGGCACTTGGGCGAGCTCTGACCTGGCCTGCATCGCGTGTCTGTTCTCGTGCTTAGCCTATACCAAGCCCTTGGCTTTGCCGCCATGCTCCACTGCGGCACACTGTCGTCCTTGACCTACAACGCCATGCCTAGCTTACATCGTCATTCTCGTGTCAAACCACCAGTGAAAGCAATATAGAGTAAAGCATTTTTCTTAGAACAAAAATACATGACAACAAAATAATATTTCGCTGAAGCAATATATAAGTATCTTGAATGATAATTGAGTGTCAAAGATAACAAAAATAGTTCTAATGAAGGCAAATATAAAACTGAGGCTACTAAAGAAATTCTTTGACTGTAATACATTACACACTATACCTTTCTAAAAAATAATGGGCGAGGTCAGCCTCATCGACATTATACACGCATGAACAAAAGTATCCGCGCACTTTGATTGATCAAATATGGATCCTCATCCCAGCCTCAACATATATTAATGACAGCTTGAGCAACTTGGACAAGCTCTTCACAAGTACGTTAATGACAAAGGCACCTGGATACTATCAGCTTATCTATATCACTCAACAACAAAACATGAAAATCGATTCCTCCATGTACTGAGTTACTAAACCAGTAATTAAGTTAATTACATGTATAGTGCCAAAACCAGTTTTATATATGAATTGCAGAACACAAGTAGCATAGCAAATAATGACAAAATTAAGAACTATTTAACAGGAGCATGTGGTATCACAGCTCTTAGTTCAAGAAGCCTATGTATGCGCGCATTATCCTGAGGGACTTCAGTTTACCAAAGCCTGTTTCTCCACACAAAATTGGAGTACCACAGATCGGAAAGTCAACCTCATCTGGTTTTGACACAGCCAATACAATTGGAGGATCGATTAATTCCTATAAAACAACTTCCTCTTGTCCTGGCTCATAATATTGAAGTAACTCTGAAAATGAGTACAACATCATCTGATCACAAACTGTTGGTGCAGCTTCATCGTTTTCGAAAAATTTCTTATTGCCATTTTTCTTGGATAGCTAGAGTTCTTCAAGAACATCTAAAACATTAAAGATTCTTTATGATTTGGCATAATACGCAAGTATGATAGACAATCAAACAGCAAAGAGGAGAGACAAATCTCCTTGTACCCAGTTGGATCATCTTTGCATACATGGTGGCCAAGCCTGTAAAGGTCATCCATGACGGTAGACATTCCTAGCACGACCCACCAACCATGCTTCTTAGGCAAAGACAGGACAACAGCTTGTGAAACTTGAGAGGAGGGAAATGGAAATCTTTTAAGCATTTCAATAAGCACATGACATGCACATCAAAACTAAAGAAAAGGTACTCCGATTTAATTTGTGCCCAAGCACTCATCACTGCTGCGAACAAGCAGTTTATTCTTACTCGTCCTCCTCATCGCCAAGGCACACCGCTGGTGATTGCGCTTCTTGGCGCTCCCTATCATGCCACTGGGGCGAACCCAAACTGACTTGCTAAGTCGCCGACGCTGCCCCGCACGCCACTGGCTGACGCTGCCCCACATGCCACTGCCATGGACCTCTTGTCAACGCCTCCACAAACCATTACCGTGAGGAGTGGAGCCTAATGTTAGTGGTGGTTTGGTGGTGGTGGATCGCCTCGAGCGAGGGCACTCGGTGGCGATGGTGTCAATGAGGAGGAGGGGGTGGCATTGGTCAAGTGGTCTGGCGACGATGATGGTTGCTATGAGGAGGAGAGGATAGGCACAAGGGAAGTGAGGAGGTGGTGGAGAGCAGCAACCTCGTGGCTAGGAGGAAACGGATGGGAACAGGGAGGCTAGGAGAAGGATGGGGTGATGGACAACAGCAGCCCCGTCGACGCTATTGTGTTCATGCACGACCACGATGTCCTGGCCGCCAACCATGGAGATAGCAAGGAGCAAGCTTGCGGATTTGAAGGTTTAGTTGACGCTAGAGGAGAGCTCGAGAAGCGGTTGCTAGAGGAGAGGAATTCGGACGAAGGGGTGCGGCACAGGGAGAAATCACGCATAGGAGGGGGCCATGTGTCGTCGTGAAACTTTTATGGAAGTGTCTATACAACATTCGACTGTTTTTTAGGATAAAAACAGTCAGATTTTGAGCCTTAGATGGAGATCCAACGCCCTAGATCATTTTTTTTGGAGGGGTCATTTTTTTAAGGGGGCTTGTATAGGTGGATCCGTTGGATGGAGATCTAACGCCCCAGATCAATCTTACTGTTTTTGTCCTCAAAAACAGTCGAATGTTGTATAGCAATACTCAACTTTTAAAGAGAGATGGGATGATAAATGAACCATCACTATCAACATCTTCTTTTAAAGTAGTAAAGATTAGTTACCAGCATTTCTAAGTCTGGTAGTAGTTCGTTAATTCTCCACTATACTTAGATGAAAATTTGGTGTTAGTAACAAACTAGTACTATTTAGTTCTCTAGGTACTAGTTTGTTAGTTCTCCAAGATGCTAATTGAGATGAAATTTAGATGGCAGTAAGCAACATACTAATACTAATTAGTTCTCTTAGTACTAGTACTAAGAGAATATAGTCCAATTTAATAGTCGAACAGAGTATTATGAGTCCATTTTGTTACGACTTACAGCTAACATGCGTGCAAGTCCATTGGTGTTTGAGGCCTATGCAGTGATAAATAAACTAAATCTTTTGCAATTTTATTTTAAATTGGAGATGCAACCACGGATTAACAAAATAACAACAGTATATTGCTCTTGTTCCTCTAAACCTTTCCCTTTGTTGTCTCATTCTTGGCAAAATATAGTGTCCAAAATGGTACAAAGTTTCTGGCACAACTACATGAGAAATTACACGCAGATCTAAATTTAAACAAATAAATGTGTAATTTTCTTTCAAATTGGCCAACATATGTTTTCTGTAGTTTGATATCCATGACCTGTTGGAGACTAGTGAAATTATGGTGTTACTTCTCTTTCTTCTTCGTTGTTGCCTACTTGCCCTCCGGGCCTGTGCCTAAATCCTGGCTGCGCCCCTGCGTGGACTGCTTTGCAAATGGAACCTTGTGTAGAAGAAAAAAAAGACAAAACACATGCAATATTAGTAAGAGTGAAAATGTTGTGTAGTAGTAATTTGAAACGCAATTCAGAAAGACATGTGCAATGCGAAAAGGAAAGCGTACAAAGGGCAAATGATGGGTGACTCAGTTTCTCAAGAAAATGTTACACAAGATATAAGAGTCATGTTTTGAGTTTGTGTAAGAAGCCGATGTTCAATTGTATCAGAATAGGACGAATAAATCCGCCTCCGTGGATATTTTTTTGTTTGGAATAAAACCCTATAATCTAGTAGTGGAGCCAGGAGTTGGTTACGGCTAAATCTTAGTGATGGAATAATTTAGACTATTTGGGTTGAACCATAAAAATGTTACCTAGGTTGAACTAAATTTACTCGGGCTATACACTAGATATTTTTCCACACCTCGGCTGAAGCCTACCCTGTCCGGGGTGTAGCTCCGCCCCCTGCTATAATCAAATAGATTGTCCCAAGGGCGCTATATTCTAGGAGCCCACGTTATGCTATTGAAAATCCATTCCTCTAGTAGTTCTGTTTCCCGTTTTCAAACTCCACTTTTTTTCATTTAGCAATCCTCAATTAAGGAGAGAACAATATCCATTTCAAAACATTTCTAACGGACTCCTTGGTTCAGACTGATGAAGTAATGGCACTTAATTATCATCTTTTCCATGTGTAAGTTTTAGACATTTTTATTTTACTGTACCAACGACGAAATGTCTGTACATCACTTATACAACAAATATTTTTTTCTTAGATAAAACCAATTTCTATAGTTTTGTCTCGATATTTTGGATAGTATGGCATGGTTATTATTTCACCTCAACATTATAGAAGCATGGCATTGCAATCATTAGAGCAGTAAAATGCAAAGTATCGAACAACAAATCAAAATTGCTTATGTTTCACTATTACTCCCCATGGATTGCTCCCCAGGTAGTGCTCCACGTAGGTAAAATTATGAAAGGGCCTTCTAATATTTTGAAATTAGTGTCTTTGATTTACTTGATCTTTTGGAAACATCAGCGATTTCGCAAGAAGGCCTTCTAATTTTTTAAAATTATGTATGAGTCCTTAAACCATCTTTTTATGGAATAAAGTCCTGCGCTTTTTCTGTAATTACATATAGGTCCTTTACTTTTAGAATAGTTCTTAACTTTCTTGAGAAATACGTATAAGCTTTTGATTTTTTTAGACAAAATCCTCGATGAATTGCTGACTTTTATACTTTGATCTATGTGATAGTTAGCACGATGTGACGCCGCGATTCGGCAGCTAGTTATTTAACAAGTAGACATTTCATATCTGCTCCATTTCCCTCCTCTCAAATGCGATAAGAAACAAACGAAGGCGGAAAGCGCAATAGATAAGCAGTCATTCTTGAACCATCCATCCGATGCCTCCGATGGCTTCCACATCCCTCCTCCTCCCCACCTCCCTCACCACCACCGCTGCCGCCGTCGCCGCTTGCCGCCGCTTCTCCGGCCACCGCTCCCCCTCCCGCCTCCCTATCTTCCGCCTGCGCCACGCGTCCCCGATCGTCGTCTCCGCCTCGGCCTCCCCGTCGCCGTCCGCGTCGTCACTCGACGCCCTGATCTTCGACTGCGACGGCGTCATACTGGAGTCGGAGCACCTGCACCGGCAGGCCTACAACGATGCCTTCACGCACTTCGGAGTGAGCTGCCCGCCCGACGCCACCGCGCCGCTGTACTGGGAAGAGGCCTTCTACGACGAGCTCCAGAACCGCATCGGCGGCGGGAAGCCCAAAATGCGATGGTACGTGCGCAAGTTTGATGCTTTCTTCGCATGTGGCAATCTAGCTTGGGCGAGCTTGTGATATTCTTGTGCCCTGTGCTTGTTTGATGTTTTGGCGAAGCAAATGCACTGTAATTTAGTCTGCGCCCATGTGTTGGTGGGATCACAATTCACATGTGCCGCTTTCGCAAGATTCATTCTTGTTTAGCTGCATTGCACGAGTGTTTATGGAAACATTCCTGCAATGGAGGGCTTGGTATGCGTGTGTAGAATGCAGTTGCTCATTAGAATGGTTGTGCAGATGTTGATGTGGACAAATTTGTAGACGTGGGAATAAGTTGATGTTGCATGTCAGCAGATGCAGGGCATTCTTACGTACACATGCTGTTTAAGCACATGATCTGTGTGTGAATATTGGTTCTGAATTGGTTGGGATTTGATAGGTACTTCGGGGAATATGGGTGGCCTTCTTCAAAGATCTTTGAGACACCACCTGCAAGCGACTCCGATAGGGAGAAGTTGGTTGACATTATTCAGGTATGCTTTTTTATGTCCTTGGTAGTAAATCAAACACAGTAGTTCTTTATTAGCCTTTTCCTGATAGAAGTGCAAATGTTATGAGCCACCCCCACGTCTAATATAGGATTTACTTGAAAGGTGATGTGTTTTCCGCATCTATTTTCTCAATCCATCTTCCATTGTTGTGTCCAGTAGTTCAGCACACCACTTATGAGAATCTACAATCTCATAACAGTCGCAGTTAACACTTGCTTAGCTTAAAACTCCATTAATTTTACACATGTAAATGCTTTTGCAGGACTGGAAGACAGAAAGATACAAAGAAATACTCAAATCCGGAACTGTGAGTGCGTTGAATTTCTTAAACATATTACCATGCTCATAGTTCAATATAAATTAAAATAATTATAACTAATTATTGATCTAATCATAATCTTATACTGATTGGCTCTGTATTGCTAGGTGGAACCTAGACCTGGTGTTTTGCGGCTGATGGATGAAGTAAAGGGTGCGGTAATACAGCTTATTGCAAGATCATCCTTTTCTCATGCTAGTGTTTTCCTCGCGCAGTGAATGCTTTGCTACATTATTTACTTCAAGAAATTCTTATTGAATGTTCCCATTAGATTTCATGAGTATGGGAGCTAGCTTTCATTCTTTGAGGTGATTTTGATATAATGGTGTAGGGTATCAAGCTTGCTGTTTGCTCTGCGGCAACTAAAAGTTCAGTGATAATGTGCCTTGAAAACCTTATTGGACTTGTAAGTTACATTTGACTCATGTTCTGTTGCGCATATTTCTAACACAAAGCTTTATTTTATTGGTTGAGGTTATATTTCTCACTTTTTTATGGTTTTTATAGGAGCGATTCAATGGCCTTGATTGCTTCCTCGCTGGTATAGTTCTGGTTGTTTTTGCATCCTTTTTCTCTTATTCACCTTTATTATTTGAAGTTAACTGATAATAATCACCAAAACTGCAAAATAACTGATAATAATCACCAAAACTGCAAAACAAGCAGTGTGTTGGATTGTCTCGATAATTTTTTCTTATTTTAAGATACTATCGCATTAGTTCAAATAAAATATTACAATGGTTAGTGACAAGATTTAGAAAAATTAAAAGAAATACAGTGTTACATTAAAAAATAGAACAATGCAACATATTGAAATTAAATGATAAAAAAACAGAGTGATATTTATTTTAGGATGTCTTCAGTTTAGAAAGTCCTGTAAAGTGTTAACATATGCTTTGGCCTACATTTTCCTAAGGCCAGATCAGTCCTATTCAAATGCACTTGCAATGATTTGGATTTGGCAATTGGTTATGTTCTGAAAGGTATAAATGAAATTCCATGGAATTCAAAATTCTTAATTGATTCATGTTGCAGGTGATGATGTTAAACTAAAAAAGCCTGATCCATCAATATATATTACAGCAGCAAAGGTAGTGAGCAGAATATTAGCAAATCTTGTCTACTTTTACTTATGATTTTTCCAAAATTAGTCGTGTGGTGGACTTTATTGTTCTATACAGAAATTAGGTGTGGAAAACAAGAACTGCCTTGTAGTGGAGGACAGTGTCATTGGACTACAGGTAGGTCTTCCAAGTTTTTATTTAACTAACCGAAGTTATCCTTTTGAATACAAGAGATGCTTTTGTTTTGATAGGCAGCAAAAGGAGCAGGGTTGTCATGTATAATAACATATACACCTTCTACTGCTAACCAAGTAAGATTGAGCTTAGCTACAAATTCTTGTTCAGTATGACAATACCACATGCTGATCTCCTGACTTTTCCATAGGATTTCAAGGATGCCATTGCAACCTATCCTGACCTTAGTAATGTGAGGTCGGTACTGATTTGGCTGTTTATTTTTTCATCAGATAAACTTTTTTTTAAAAAAAAAACAAGGGCAGGAGCTCTGTCATCAGATAAACCACAACTGTCAATTCTTTACAGGCTTGAGGACCTCAAGCTATTGCTCCAAGAATCTCTCGTTACTGGATAAAGTGTCTTACTTTCCTCAAGACATACATTGACTAATTCTTTTATGCATGATACACCATGGTAACCATATTTCTCTATCTGCTATCCATTCTCTTTGATTTAGACTATCAGCACTTCCTGTGATACTTATTTAGCTTTCAATAAAGCTGTGATAATGGGCTTATTTTACAATTAGATATGAATGCAAAAATTAAGTATCTCATTTATGCTAGAGTAGATTTGTGCAAACTTTTTACCGTAATACATTTATTATATAGTAGATTTGTGCAAACTTGTCAATAAAGCTGGCATAAGGGAGGCAAGGCGAAAAAGGGAAGTGTGGTATATAAATTTGGTAAGATGAAATTCTGTATGAAAAAGGATGGTAAGGAGTTCCAATGATATAAAAAAACTTCTTTTAAAAAGACTAATGTCCAAGTTATATGTCTTGAATGCCTTTTGCCCTATTTACCGACACGCAAAAGTTCAGGTCAATAATCAAGTTGCAATACCATTCATCTTCTTTCAGTCTCCTGGCGTCTTCAAGATCACCTAAGTAAAATGTTTGAGAACGAATATCACTGGTGAGATACTCTGAAAAATTCATCAAGAATCTCAGTATGGTTGTGAAAAGGGCGGATCCAACATTTGTTTCAGCTGCAACGGCTAGTGGAACATCTGGTGAACCCAAGCAGTCATCTTGTTGAATGGCTGGTGTCAGATACATACTTTGATGCCCTACAGATATTATGACATTTAAAACCTTGGTCAGGTTGTTGGTTACTGTGCATAGAATGTTTCAAGCAACCAGCAAGCGGTACTAGGTGGCTGCAACTGCTGAGAACCATCGCTGTCACAAAGCAAAATACAACTGTTGGAATGGATATTGTCGTAAAGTAAAATGCAACCATTTAAAACCTTTTGTTGCTTATGCACTGTGCAGTCAATTCTGCTTCATTATACCCTGATTCCTGTTATTTTTCTGTTTACATTCAGTGCTTCCCCGCCCTGCCTGGTAGTACCATACTGTCATGCACTGAGCATCGAAATGATAGTACTGGATCGATGCATATGCTTGGAACTAAAAGACGACGACTTCTCATCATTTCTTGCAAGACTGGCTTAGCTTAGTTGCCCATGCTCGCAGGGCAGGAACGGTCCCTAACTTCCATCTCTTAAGGCCTTAACTTAGATTTCTGCCACGTGGAATCATCAATCTTGAAGCAATTCCGTCGCCAACCGTACGCACGCTCGAGCTGTCTTCTCTCTTGCACCCGACGCACCGCCGCCCTCCACCTGGCCGGCGTTGCCCTCCGCCGCCGCAGCCAACTCCCGAATTGTCCTCCAACACTGCCCCGCCTCCTCCTCCCCCGTCGCCGCCAAATCCGTGCCACTCAACTGGGGACGGTGAACTTACTGAGAGGAACGGTGAACGCGCGACTGAGCCCGAGGTCGACAATCTTGAGCGCCTTGGTCTTACGGTCCATGGGCAAGTTGTGCGGCTTGAGGCCGCAGTTGCAGCATGCTGCAGCTGTGGCAGAAGGACACGCCTTTGCAGAGCTGTACATCAGGATCTACACATGCACACGCCATCATCATTCATCAAATCAAATATTTCTGAAGCATTGAAACAAGCACAAAACCCACTCGATGCGAGGAAAACAACATCTTTGTGTGAGATCATGTGAAGATCACTCTATGGTTGTGATGAGTAATTGATCTTTATATTAGAATTTATGTAGAGGTTGAGTTTGGTTTTTGAGGCTTATGCAGAGATTTGCTTTCTGGTTGTCATTCTCGTGGTCTACGACTTGGTGGTCGTAGATACTCTGACGACTTTGTGGTCATAGGTGCTCTTTCGACTTGGTGGTCGGCAATGGCCTTATGACTTGGTGGTCGTAGAAGCCTTTACGACTTGGTGATCGGCAATAGCTTTTATAACCATATGGTCGGTAGTGGCATTTACGACCATGTGGTCGTCAGACAATTTTATGACTTTGAAGTCGGCAGTCATTTTTACGACTTGGTAATCGGCAATCAATTTTACAACTTGGTGGTCGGCAATCATTTTTACGACTTGGTAGTCGGCAGAGACTTTTACGACTTGGTGGTCAACAAAGGAGTTTACGACTTCATGGTCGATAGTTGTAACTCTATCTGGTCGTAGTCGATTGTCATGGTGCTGCCTGGTCATAGTCGATAGTCGTAACGTTGCATGGTCGTAGTCGTAAGTCGTAGCCTCTGCTGAATGGGTTCAGTGGTCGTAACGCCCTGCCTGTATGGTCGTAAGTCGTAGCGACCAGTTTGGTAAGTCGTAGCCACTGTGAGCGACAGTCGTAGCGATCGTTGTGGTGGTCATAGCGCTCTGTGTGATAGTCGTAGACTGGTGATCGATGGTCGTAGCTTACTACCTAGTCGTAATCGGTAGTCGTGAGCTGCGTTGTTGGTAGTCGTAAGCCATATCGATCGATAGTCGTAGCCGATGTAAGCAGTGGTCATAGATCTGCCTGATCGTGAGCAATAGTCGTACATTTTGTGTGCCTGTGCATTTGATGGTCGTAGCTAGCTGCATGGTGGTCATAACAGTTTTGTGTGTGGTAGGACCTTCTGGGCTACGAGTACCTCATTTCTTATGCATCCGAGTACTCGTAAATCGTTTAAGACCAGTCTTTGTGGTGAGGTTGTTCACTGGATTTACTAGTGTTTTGGTCAGGGTTGATCAGGGTGTTTGTTGCTTTGTGCACATGTGGATATTGCTTGGTTCTAGGATTAGAATCAATATTTTGGGTGCATTCATTTTGTTTGTGCTAATGAATGATCTTTATGTATGGTGCGGTGCTACGTGATGATTTGCTTGTTTGTGCTAGGTGCAGGACTTCGGAGTTAGGTCATAATAAGGCGTAAATGGACCAGGACTAGGCACAGGGAGATGTTGAGATCCAGAATGGTCAGGGAGACGACGAAGATGATCGAGGCTGGTGAGGTGGTTGCAAGCCGGGACGACAAGGAACCGGAGCAGGAGCTACCGGAGATGGACATGACGGGCAACGGCGAGGTGGACCAGGACTAGGCTCAGGGAGGAGTCGAGGTCCAGACGGTCAAGGATACTGGGTGCCGTCATACATGAGGAAAAGGACGTGGTGCGTCAAGTGACTTGGGTCGTTTGCAAACAAGGACGGTTCGGTGGGATCCGGACGCGTGAGAGGCTTGACGACAAATCATTGAGGCCACATGAAGGCTGCTTTGAGAAGCATGTGTGAGTAAAACCAGGTGTTAGGTGGGGTTAACGGGTTATCTCCGGTGTGGACTAATGGTTGGATCCAATAGGTCTAGGGTTCGCTTGTGAGACTATAAAAAGGGAGGGCATGCAAGAGTTAGGGCCGAGGAGGTTGGCCATGCCTTGGTGGCTGGCGCCTCTCCCTCCTATGGGAGTTAGTTTAGAGAGTAAGTGTGGCTCTAGGCTTAGAGCCTGCTCCTCCCGAGGGGAGTGGCTATGAAATCATTCATCTGAGCAATACATCAATCTTCGATCTTCATTTTGTGTATCTCTTCTCCGTTTGAGTTTGCTCAGGTTCGATTTGGTTCTTCCTCTGCGTTCTCCGTTCTGTTCCTCTCTCTTCTTGATCTGGAGATTCCTCTCTCTTCTTGATCTGGAGATGTTCTTGGCTTGATCTCGTTGATGCTCTGAATCGCAGTGACAAGTGGGAATACAACCGAGCCATCTTGGCTCTTTTTGACCCACGAGCGGTTCTAATCAACGACTTCGGTTCATGAACTCGATTCTTGTGCGCTCTTGATCAAATCGCAAAAAGTTCTCAATCTGGTTGATAAGTTTTCAATTCAAGATTGGAGTAGGCTCTTGAGACCTTAAGCAATTTGCGTATAAAGTTTCATGGCCTTTAGACCTTTGAATCAAAAGTTCTATGGATTTTGGATCTGGCTGTCGTGCGCTTTCTACTTTCCTCTGTTCTTCCGTGAAAGTTACGACCACTGCTGTCTTTCGACCACGGTCAAGACTCAGATCGTTTTGCGTCTGTTTTTCAGTCGCACTGGTTTCTGATTGCTTGATGGTCGTAGATCTCGTGGTCGTGTGCCCCCACTGCCTTACGAGTTGTATACGACCGCAGTCGGTTACGAGTGCTCGACGGTCTTCGACCACGATTGATCGTTTGACCATTCCATTGGCCTATGACCACGTCGGTTCCAACTACACCCATCTTTCGATCACGATAGTTGTGGTATTGGTGGTTATCGACTATGTGACTTCTGTTCGGTAATCGATTTTTGACCAAGCTGTACTTCGATCGAATAGTCAAATTTACGACCACTGTGCAAACTATTGACCACGTTGTCGGACTTTACGACCACGATGTAAGTTTTGATCATGTTGTCGTTCTTGATTTGATTTCTTTGATGCTGCTGCTTACTGTGACATGTGGGATAGTGCTAAAAGTCATTTTCGCAATTCTCTTCCCACGAGCAAAGATCTGCGCATCGTTCTTGTTTTCAGATCTGGTGGTTGTGCACCTCCTCTGGTACTTCTAGTCGTTTACGTCCACACTTGTTTTTTATCGCTCAATGGTCCTAAGTCGTGTGGTCGCTTGACTTCTCTGCAACCTCTAGTCGTTTACGACCATGCCTGTTTTCGTTCGCTCAATGGTCGTAGATCTCTCAGTCACAAACTGATCTGTTACGACCATGTACTGGTTTTTGACTGCACGTGTTTTCTATCTATACTTTGGTCATCGACTACGGTTGTGTCGACCACGCATTGGTCTTCGACCACGTTGTTTGCGATCATGTCGATTTGCGGCAGCGCTGGTTTCCGACCACTCATTGGTCTTGAACTACGCTGGGCTTTCGACCGCACATTGGACATCGACAATGTTGGTATCGACCACGTTAGTCTTCGATAACGTTGGCGTTTGACCACGTTGATTTTGACCAAGCTGGTTTCAACCACAATGGCTTCGATCACGTTGTCTGTCTATCAACTATGTTGATTTTCTCTGCTGATTGCGTTCAGTTTGGTTGTCCTGTGCTTTCTGTCCAGTAGTCGTTAACAACCAAGTTGTGTTTCCGCTGAGTGGTCGTTTATCTGATCTGGTCGTATGGAGGTCTGTATTCCTTTTATTTCAAGTAGACCTGGTATCCTAGTTTTTATAGCTATGTAGCTGTTGGTATCCAGTCCTACACTTTGATTATGCTGAAGTTCAAATCGAGCGAGCTTATTTAGTAGCAGAATCAATCAGATCGATACTACATGTTTCTTTTTCTCTCTCTTCTTTCTTGTGGTTAGGATTTTCGCTCCTTGTGAATACATTACTCCATAGAAAAATGAAGGAAGATGGCTTCACCAGTGCTCCTTGTGTATACTAATTACTACCAAACTCCATGCGGTCCACGCCGCCTCAGCAGTAGCATTGCCAGTGAGGAGCAAGGGTGGAGCCGAGGTCAGGATGGGCATGCGGCGGCGGGCTCGCAGCGAGGGGCAAGGACAGATCCGACGGTGTGGAGGCGGGCATGTGCGCCTTGCCCTACGGAAGCACGCCGAAGTCGTCGGCCATGGATTTGGGAGCTGATGGTGAGACGGAAGCGTTGGCCTCGACCTCGCCGGATAAATCGGAGTAGGAGGGGAAGAAAGAGGGGAGAGGTATAATTTCAGCAGCAGTAATGGAGAAGAGATGTTGTCGCTCGCGGGGAAGGAGCTTGTGGTTTAGTAACTCGGCTACGGTTTCTGGCTTAATTTTTACTATTTATAAATTTCGTCTTTTTCTGAATTTTTAGTTTTTTGTTAAGTTTTTTTGTCAGTTTTTTCCCGTATTTATTTGTATTATACGCAATGGGCTAACATATTTTTTATATTTTAAAAAAATTTTAAATTTAATTATGCTAAATATGCCTCTGTCAGTTACAGTGTTTTTTCAGCCAGTTACAGTATTTTCAGCCATAAGCCATGAGTTTTTCAGCCGAACCGATCACCACCTTAAGATTGCTGTTTTCACCAGTTCTTTTTTGCTGCGGTTTTTAGCTTTTCGTTGTGGTCCGACTGATCTCGTCGGCGAGCCGCGCGCGGGGCCGCGGGCCAGCCTCGCGTACGGATGCGGTCCGGCAGGAGGCGGCACACGACGACACCGTGCGGCCACCAGGCACCCACGCCGCCCGCTCGCGCCAGGCCTCCGGCTCGGCTACTCGCGTTGGTCGGTTAAGACCTCCGCGCTTCGAGGGACGCGGCCATGGCAGAGTTGGACGGGTAAAGATGAGGTGAAGCACGTGGCCCGCGCTGAATCATGTGCACATGTACTAGGTGCACGGTGTACACCAGTATTGGGTAGAACATCCGCATATTCTAGGGTGGTGATCGGTTCGACTGAAAGCCTCATGGCTTATGGCTGAAAACACTGTAGCTGACTGAAAAAAGCACTGTAGGTGACAGAGGCTTATTTACCATAATTAAATTTAAAAAAATTTAAAAATAGAAAAAACATATTAGCCCATCACGTATAATGTAAACAAATACGAGGAAAAAAAGAACCGGTAAAAAAACTAAAAACAAAGGCCAAAAGTTCAGAAAAAGACGAAATTTATGAATAGTGCAAAAATAAGCTGAAGCCATATTGATCAGGGCCTAGGTTTGCTTAATTTAAATTTTGTGTTTAGTAATCAATCTTATTGGTCTAAATTGACTGATTAGTGGGTTAGCTGAGTTAGCGGTTGAAAAACAGAATTTAGTGCTGATTAGATGGGCAAACTGAGTTAGCAGTTCAAAAACAGAATTTACGTGGCTGAGTTGGTCTGGGTTAGTTTATTCTACTAATTTGATGGGTTAATTTAGTCCTAGGTTAGGATAGTTAAAAGGCTTTGAACCAGGTTAAGTTAGCCCTCTCTAATCTAAGAGTGTTTGGAGGTTAAATCCCTAGCCCAGCTCTTAACCCCGAACCAAACGGAGCTTAAGTCCTGAACCTTACATTCCTGCTGCCAGCATTTTCTTCATCTCAAGATCCAACTTTCTACATAACACACCTTCATTAGTCTCTTACAATGGATCTTTACACTTTAATGAGAACATGGAGTCTACCGAATACACACAATATTCCTAGATAGCCCACTCAACTTTGGGGGCAGGACAGTGCAGGTAATTTTCAACCCCCAACAGACACGGGAACAAAAACCACACACCAAGATTCATGTTCACCGCTAGACGAAAAACAGCCACGGCACCTCAAGGTTGCCATGAACCATTGTTGGGCATATTACGCTGACCAGATATCTTGTCCTTGCATGCTGGGCAAATGAAGCCAAAGGAAGCAGCCTGCTGTGCATCGACGGTGCCAAAATGGTGGAACTGGCTGTTGCACCACACACACACGCATGTGAGCATGCCTCCAGTGACCATCCTTGACAAGGACAGATCCCATCCTAACTGGGCAGGAGGGCCACTTTCCATCTGTGGCGCGTAGCCCAACACTAGAGTTGGCTCGGGTGCGCTTACAAAATTTTGCCTGGCCATGCTCCCGAACTGAGAGGATTCAGCAGGAGGCACAGAATTAGGTCTGGGCATGCTCCCAAACTGGGAGGATCCAGTTTGCACAAGATTAGGTCTGGCCAAGCTCCCGAACTGAGAGGATCCAGTAGGCAAAGAATTAGGTCTGGCCATGCTCCCAAACTGTGAGGAACCGGTGGGCAAAGAATTATTTCTGGCCATGCTCCCAAGCTGAGGGGATCCAGCTGCAGATGTTCTAAGCTCTTCATAACCAGGACATATGTGCTGCTTCTGGCCACCAAATCCGAGTTGCAAATCACACTGTTTTTTAACAGAATCAAATTATCACATGGATATTCAGTGTGAAAGAAGGTCACAATTGTTCATGAGGGGAAAATTGGTAACAATACTGAAACAAAACAACTAAAGATCTACACTAAAACATAACCATAACAAGCCATTGTTATGAGAACCAGATCACCAATCAACTTAGCAAGCTCAAATTTGATATTTTTGCCTGTTGGACAAGTGGGCCTTCTCACCAGTCAAACAACACAATCTGTAAGTATTAAAAATTTTAAATATGCATTTATGTACACTCCCTCCATTGAGAAATATAATGCAAATTTTGACTTTGCATAAGGATTAAGGTGACGGCAAAATTGAGAAATGTATGAGAGAAAATGAATTAGATACCCCCATAATTGTTTTGGAAATATAAGAGAGAATACTTTGTGTGGATGATTGGATGGTAATGAATAAATGCATATAGTTGAGAGAGAATAAATAGGGGTATAATAGGACACACCTCATTGAATCTACATGCAAGCCTTATATTTCTCAATAAGACTATTCAAACTATAGGGCCTTATATTTCTCATAAGGGAGTATGTTAGTATGGAATAAAGATTGTGTATGTTCTCTGCAAACAGAACACATTTTCTATAGACATACAACATAGATTGTACACATAATAGTATACTCCAGTCAGGAAAGCTTGTCGTTTTAGACAAGATTTATACTACCAAGGTGAGATTAATGGGCTATTTTTCACAATACTATCCTATTAAATGATCTTCATTGGAACCATACCAACGTGAGATTAATGCAAACAACCCTTTTAATCCCACCTAAAGATATAAATGCTGCATTTAGCGCCAAATTTTTCACCTAAACGCATGGCATGACCAACAGTCAAGCTTTGAGAATAGCAAGCAAGTTAAATGCAATTAAGATGAATATGCATGCAGCTGACTTAATTAGGGGCATTACTGACCAAATGACCCTGAAATCCCCTAACTCGTTAGAAGATCAAAGAGGTACTCCCTTCATTTCGCTATATTTGTCCACAACTCACCATGCGCACAGATCAAAGAAGTACTAAATCTAAGAATAGTTAATAAGAAATGACCATATATACCCCTATTAAATGACATAACACAACCATCTAATCCCTTACAAAGCATTTAAGTAGGAGTATTGAGTGAAATTTTTTTTGCAATAACTACACTCTAGATTCCCTCAATAGAAATATATTGCAACGGATACTCTCGAGATCATGGACAAATATAGCGAAACAAAGGGAATATTATATTCGTATCATTAACATGCAATGATTTGTGTAGCAGTGATTATGCTTCTGCATAATAGAACAGCATTGCTTTAAAATTTTCCATTTATTTCGAAAATCAGATATCATAGATGTTTTAATTGAACAGTGCAGTTTTGCTCCCATGCAAAGGTTGTGAATTTGATTCCTCTAGCACAGTAGTTAATAATCTAACTATTTTTGTGGATACATTGCATTTAGTTAATAATCAACCAAGCTGGTTCAGCTCAAAACCATCCAGTTCAACTGGGTTTAATCCTGCGTAATGCACATCTCTTATCTAACTTCTTGCAATGAACTGAATTAGGCCTTACTTTTGGTTTTTCCGGCCAACTCAGCTTCATAAAAGGTGGTGTGTATCAGTGTATGTCTGATCAAATTTCTTTAAACGGCAGCAACAGGTCAGCCCAGTTATTATAGCAAGTGCAAGAAAGTTTACAACAGAATAATATTTACCTTTTTGGTTTTGCAAATAGACAACTTTAACTCGTTTTACATTCACCAATTATAAGGTCATTCACATAAATGGATTTCTGAATGGTTACGCAAACAGCAAGATTTATTCCTTTCTTTAACCAGTCATAAGCAGTCGCATGCCACAACAGGAAGAAGTCAACTACTAATCCAAAATGGAATAAGTCCATATAACACTCTAAACTTTGCTTTAAAGTCCATCCAGCACCCTAAACTATGAAACCAGACATTTGACCCCCCGAACTCTGCAGTCCAATTCAAATAACACCTTGACCTGGTTTCACATGGTGGTATTGCCCGCGTGACGCGATGAGTGAATGGTTTTGCTACGTAGGATGTCAGGCTGGCCAAGTTGGGTCAGTAACATGTGGAACCCACAAGGACTTCTCCCCACTGAGTTCCTAGCCGTGCTTCCATGGCCATCACCCCCTATAGTTCCCTCCTCCTCTGTTTTGATTAGGGAGAGAAGGCCTTGTTTCACTCATCGTGCCACGCAAGCAATACCACCATCTGAAACCGGATCATGGTGTTGTTTGAATTGGATTGCAAAGTTTGGGTCAAATGTTTAGTTTCATAGTTCAAAGTGCTGCATGGACTTTCGAGCAAAGTTCAGAGTGTTATATGGACTTATTCCATCCAAAATACACTTTCATAATCTAATTCTATTGCTTGATTAATGTTGAATGGAAAGGGTAAGGAAAATACGAATTTAAGTGGGTATTACACCCCCCCCCCCCCCCAAAAAAACAAAAAAACAGAGTATTGTTAAACAGCGCAAGAGTTATAAAAACCTAGAATATTCCGCAAAATTTACCTGATCTTGGGTTGTGCTGCTCACTGGAACATCACCAACAGAGCGAACAAGAGGGGACATGCTATCAAAATTGGCCTGCATAGACATAAGACCATTGACATTCTGACTAGTACTATCTGCAGCAAGCGGGTCGCAACTAGAAGCACAGTCATTATAACGATTTTGCATATTGCTACTAGACTTTCCCATCACCTCAAGCACAGAGCCATGTGGTTCATTGTTGCTGACAGGCCTATTAACAAAAGAACCCTTCATGCGGTTGGTATCACTTCTATTAACAAAAGAACTCTTCATGCAGTTGACATCACTTCCCTTGGTGAAGTTACTCGCTATCAGAGAGTTGGATTCAGATAGTGAACAACGGCTCGAAATATTAGGCTTTATGTGACTGAAGTTATTATTCACTTGGGCAAGGCTCCTTTCAGTGATATCACCAGTAAGGACATCATTATTATAAGCTCCAACCTGAAATCCAGCTTCATTACTTGTTCTTCTCTGCATACTATCCATTCGTTCCTTGGTAGTGTATGCATGCTCTTTGTCAGTGTTTTTAGAATGCATCAAACGGGAAGCAAAACAATCCACATTAGTTGCAACAGGAGTGCCAGGCCGCATGCTCTGATAAACCATGGTATTGTTCTTGTTGCCAACAATGTTAGCTACACCAAAGGAACTAGATACTTTATTGTGTGATCCAGAACAGGAAGATGCAGTAGATGCACCATCATTATTATTAAAACTGCCACTAAAGCATTTTCCAGTAATGGATGATCGATTAGCTTCATCAAGGGCAGTTGATATTTCATTGTTTGCACTAGCAATAGGGAATGATATCGTGTCTAGGTGTGAATTAAGGTTGACATCTCTTGCTTTCACGGTGTTATTGACCTCACCGTGCTTTGAAGCAGCCATGGCACGATCAATAATCAGGTACTCATTATGGTTGGCAGTTCCAAAGGCAGTAGGCCTGAAAACACGGTGACTTCCCGCCTGATCATTAAAACCTGCTACTTCAGAAAAGCCATTAATCCTGTCATTCAGTTGATCATTGGACTGAGAAGCTATGTTTTGAACTGTTATACCAGCACAATCCATTATATAATTTGTATATTTGCATGCCCTTGGAGCATCTGTAATGGGAGGAATCTCTTCAGGTCTACGCCAAGCTTCATTAGGCCTATTGAAATTATCCGAACAAATAGTACTAAAATGTTCTACACCTTTTGAGCTATTGCCCCCATGTTTATTCGAAAAATTGTGATGCAGAGAACCTTCTTCACCAACGGAAATCTTGCCATTCTGTTCAGGTGATTCCGTCAACTCCTGAAGGCTAAATGAAAAATCTGTGAAGGAATCGCTAACTACCTGTCCTGATGAGGTCTTATCTAAGAATGCTTCAGGTGTCAGCCCTTGATACCTTGCATGGGCTCCAACATGGCCAAAGTACCGTGATTGCTCTTCAAAGGTCTTATGACATACTGGGCATTCGAATGTCCCATCTTTGCCTACTAATGGCTCACCAAATTTGCCAGTCCTGCGCCTCTTGGCACTCATTCTGTGAAATGATGACACTTGATGTTGCGCGTAGGCACTCTGATCATGAAAAGTTAAATTGCATTTCTGGCATTCATAAGCATTTGCTGCATCTATATCCCTTTGATCTTTACCCTTTGAATCACCGGAATGGCTGGAAAAAGTAACAGAAGTAACTGGCAATACATTTTGGTTGTCCACACTTGAACCAATTTGACGTTGGAAACCTACAGCCTGTCACATACTCCATAAATTAAACTAGGCAAACTCAAGTACACAATATAAAGTGACACACACTTTAAACTTACATCATCATCACCATTGTCATGCTGTCTTGTGCTGTCATACTGAATAGTAACTGTTTTCCCCTCCGGATACCCAAGAAGTGACATAAGATACGCCGAAACTTCTTTGCAAGTAGCAAATTGATTTCCATTGGGGCTGGAAAGTATTATTTGCACATTTAGCTAGGGTAGAGAAACATATAAGAAGACATGCAAAACACAACTGGCCTGGCTAGACTGAAATGAAGCAAGCTTTCACAAAATACATCCACTAAGCTGCGCATACATGGTGGACAAAGCGAAACATATTTCTAAAAGTGTTTACTACCTCAAGTAGACTTTCCAAACATCAGCAATGTGAAAAACCAACAGCGCGGACTGTTGGACAATGTTTTGTAGCAGCAAAAAAAACCAATAGTCTCAAAACAGAAAATTAATTCTAGACAATTTCCTGAATCAAACAGCTTAATTATGAGAAATAATCTTTAGTATTATTGTAGCAAAAAGGTTCATAAAAAATACAGAATGATACATCTTAGTACATACAGTGGAATGTCTTGGGAACATTTAAGATGATTGGAATGCTCAAGTGTTACGAATGTTACTTCAAGCAGACATAGGGGTTAAGTATAGCAAATAAAATTTACCATTTTGTTTTTTTTCCACAAAGCTGTGTCCCTGGTTGTTTTTTCTCCATTGGCTATTTCACTAACAGGTGGGTCTGGACCCACATGTCAGTAAGAGGAACCAGTGGCAAACAAATTTTCCCTAAAAACTAAAAAGTATTATGTTAAAGCCCTTAAAATATTATATAGACATATACAGCAGAACATTGCTCCCTTTATGCTTTAGCTATCCATATATAATAACACCCTATCATCCAAACAAGCATCAAACCGGACATGGTCAGATAGTGTTGCTGCAATGCGCATACTGTGCATGCCGTAAATATTACACACCAAAGGAGTGTGCAAAGCAAAGGAGCAGATTATTCATAGGCATAAACCGCTATTGCTTGTATCTTAAAACAGAACCACTGTATGCTGCTCCTATACCATGACAAAGCACCAGACTATCTTTGCACTACAGAAAACTCAGCATTATGATTTAACTAGCATCTCAGTTCAGTGTTCTTTTGGGCTTATTTATTTATTGTGGTATTCACAAACAGGCATTCCATAGAATTGAGTAAATGTAAATGACAGCCAAAAGGCTAAAATGAACGAGAGCCCATCATTCAAACAAAAGCATCCACCCCTGATTAACTCAAAAGTAGCACCAATAGAAAGCACTGCCAGAGCTAAAGCGTATTCACAAGCCAAATCCACCATGCATCCTTGCATAAATCAGCGTACACTGTCACATCTCTACACACCATAGGAAGCATCTGGATTGTTACATACTTACAAGTTATGATTCCGTTCCATTTATTGATACCATCCCCCACTAAGATGTCATCATTTGTAGGGAAAGGATAACAAGGCAAAGTGGCAAACCTCACATAACTGATGCAATGCACCCGGGCAATGCGCTCCTTGCGCTTGAGCCCAAGTTTCAGCTTCCACCCGCTGGGGAGGTGATCCCCGAAGAACGCCGCGTCCACAAACTTCTTCAGCCGCCTCTGGCTCACCCACTGCCCCGCCAGACCATCGATGAAGCCCATCAGCTCCGAGTCCGACGTCAGCCCGGCCGTCCGCCTCCTTAGCTCCCCGTCGTACGGGTTCACCATCCCCGCGAGCCTCACCAGATCAACGGAAACCCCCCTGGAGTTCGTAGTCTCCCTGTCGGGATCGGGAGACGGTGACCGCGGGGGCGAAGGGGAGGGCGCGGATAGGGCTAGGGTTTCGGGCGGGGGCGGGAGGGAGGGATCGTCGCGGTTGAAGAGGCAGCGGAGGTGGTAGGCGATGAGGTTGCTCTCGGGGTCGTTGCGTGCGGACGTTGGGGCGGAGAAAGGGGAGGTGGGGCCCGCGGAGGGGGAGGAGGAGGAGGAGGCGGCGGCGGCGAGGCGGAGGCGGGAGAAGGTCTGCTTGCGGGAGCCGGCGCTCTCGTTGAACATGGCGCGGTCGATCTTGAGAGGCGGGAGGGATCCGGCGTCGGGGCAGCTCCACGGGGCGACGGCGTGGGCGGAGGCGTCGGCGAGGGCGTCCAGGTCGGACTGCGAGAGCACGCGTAGGTCCACCACGGGCACCAGCTCCGTCGCCATTGGATGCTTCCCGGCGCGGCGCGGCTCTGCGGCGGTGGGTTGGGGAGGTGGGAGGCGGCGGTGGAGGGGACGGGAGGCGGGTGGGAGGCAGCGGCTGCGGCGGAGGGCTCCGATCCGAGCGTATCGCTCGCCGAGGAGACGGGCGGTGGATCGAGTAGTTGACACTCACAGGCTTTATCAGTCTAAGCAAAAATTTCGAAGTCACCGTAAAAAAAACTAAAAGCCACGGCACTTTATCAAACAAAAATAATCGTGTTTCTGGCCGGAAACCAGACGTCCGTTGGATCTGAGCGGAGGAGCCGCGGCACCGTCCGATGAGGAGAGAGGAGGGGCACAGGAAATGGTGCCGTATGGGCTCGTCTTGGGCTGTGAGTTTATTGGATTAAGCGTGTAGCGGGGCCGCTAGTTCATGGGCTGTGGGCCTTAAAGTCCATTCAGCCAAGCCATTGTGAATGCAGGACAAAGCCATTCTCTGACCATGTTGGGAATTGGTTGCCTCTCTAGCCAACTATGATTAAGAATGCAAACGGATCGAATACGGATGAATAATATTTTTATCATATTTTTTTCATATTTTTTTCTCAGATGCGGATACAAATACAGATACCTCGAATACGAATACAAATATGAATAATATCGAATACAGATACGGATCGAAACAAATACGGTCACGAATATTTATCGGGACATGAAAAACCCTTAAACTATACGTCCAAAATTAATGAAAATACATAAATAACTTATCTTCTCAAAATATTCATGAAATCTAAACAAGCATAGTACTTTCATCCACAATGAAAATATACTCGATAATCAATCAGTACATAGCATAAGTACAAACAACATGTAATTCATGGAGTACACATTGTAGCAATTTGAACAAACATAAGAACATTTCATTCCTTCATTTCATTCATGAAGTCCTCGTCCATCTCGACATCTCCTAAGACTACTTGTTCCTACAAGTTTCATTTTATTAAACACTCAAAGCGGTATGAAATCAAATCAAATAACTATGTAGTAAGATGTAAAGACTAGCAAACCATTGTCATCAAGTATGCAAAATGGTGCTCGATGCCCTCCATGTCAATCTCAGTTATGATAGATCCACCAATGTTTCCACCACCTACGTGTTTTGTCAAAAAAATTAAATTATCTCACACACTGCACATAAACCAATAAAGCACAAATCCAAAACTTAACATTACCTTTCCTAGATGCCGCAGTCCAATCTTTGGTATAAATCAAAGCTTGCACGACATCGAGATCTAGACGAGTACGAAATGGATCAACAATCCGTCCACCAGCACTAAATATTGACTCCGAAGCAACAATGAACACTTGAATAGATAAGATATCTCTAGCAAGTGTGGAGTGAATAGGCAGCTCAGGTTGCTTGACCTTCCACCATGACAAAACATCAAATTTCTTTTGTCTTTCTTTGGCCAATGCACTAGTGGTTGCTCCATATACATTTCCAACTTGATTTTTCATGCATTGGCCTACGGTGCTACTGCCATGCAAGTACTTTTCAAGGTCTGCATCAATATCATCATCACTCTCCTCTTCCTCCAACTTGTGTACATGAGAATTCACTGTTTGCACATATGTAGATGCTATCTTCATTGAAGTTACAGTTAGACTTAATTTGCATAGAATGTGTCATAGTAGCTATAACTAGATCAGGACTGTAACACCAATTATCAATTGCAAGCATAATCTTACAAATGGTCAAAAAAAATAAATTTGTTGTTGGATATGTTGTGCCAGAGAATAGTTTAGTAGTATCATAAAACTTCTTCAAACACATAGATAATAATTGTGTCGTAGTCCAATTTTGGTCAGTTGGAGCACACTTCACATATTTGTTTCCATACCAAAGAAAAAGTCTATCAAAGGCATGTCTATAGTAAATACTTTGATTTAGAATAAGATATGTGGAGTCCCACCTTGTTGGAACACCTAAGGAGAGACCACTTTTCACATACAAGTCACATTCTGATGCACACTTCATGAATTCCTCCCAATGTAATGGAGAGTTCTTCACAATTGCAATTGTACTTCTGATATTTTCTATCGCTGGTGCAATTTGTTTCAAACTATCTTGTGCAACAAGATTTAAAATATGGTTCAAACATCTCACATGAAAAAAAGATACCATCACATATCAATGGAGCCTTTTTAATTTTTAGTACTACCCCCTTAGCACATACATCATTAGCTGATGCAGTTGTTTTCTAGATAATTATTGCCACCAACTATAAGCATAGTCTTCAAACTTCATAGTGCTCGCATCACCTTTTGTTCTTTGGGAAGCTTTTGAAATCTAAACACTTTCTCCATTCGTCATTCCCACTCAAGATACTCCTCTGGATCATCACTTCCATAAAAAGGAAGATACAAGTTGTTGGGCTCGAAATCGCACTAAGAGGAATGAAATACCGAAGATCCATTCCCATTTGGTTCACACCGAGAGAAACGAATTGTTGGATATCCTATCATGGTTAGTTGTACAATATTTATATGTGGAAAACACTCAATCTCTCTTTTTTCTCTCCCAAGTAAAGTTCTTATCTTTCCGAAGTGAACTAAGACTAATAGAAACTTACACTTGGTAGAAGTTACAATAGCAAAGTGATGATCAAGCGAATGTAAGAGTGTTCACAATTGCATAACAACGGTTATATAATAGAGCTTGGTATGCAAGTGTATATCCTATCAATATGAAATTCTTGATGTTGTAAAGTTAAGTAATAATCCAAACTAGAATACTTTGCTTAAGTACTAATCCAAAAGATTTAAGTGAAGTGTATGAACGTACGCGCAAAGATCAATGTGATTTAATGCAAACAAAGGAATAGGTTAAATAGAGGCGATATGAAATTAAGGATTAAATAGCTCGCTTTGCACTAAGTACTAGAAGAGACGCTAAACAATTACAAGAATATGAATATAAGAGCACAAGATTGCTCAAAAAAATTAAATACATAATCTAAAATATTTGGACTAAGGTTCACTCCTTAAATTCGGCCAATGTTCATGTTTTTTATTTGCAGCCGCATGGATTTTTTTTTTTTTTTTTTTGCTTCTTTCTCCCCCCCCCCCCCCCTGTGATTACTACTTGCCACTGCTCTTTTCCTTGTGGTTGCCTTTTCTCATGTTCTTTCTTGTTTGTTTTCCTTCTCTTTTGGCATGGCCAAATTATGGTGTAGCTTTGCTCCTTTACAAGTCACAAGAATTCAGCTAAGTGTATTAACTCTTAAACAGCCCTAGTGCAATTATCAAAACTAGTCTTAAAGATGAAATAAAATACGGATAGAGCTTGTGATGAATTCGGCTGCCAAAGTTTGGTGCAAGCAAGCATAGAGTTCTGGGCTAAACCGCAGCATATAAGCCAAGCCAGCAAGTGATGTACTTAAGACTCCAACTACAAACAGCACTCGGTTCAGACTTGATTTCTGGGCACCGACACAACACTCCCAGGTGTGGGCTCGGGTGGAAACCCTCAGGAGATTTCGGACTGCAGGTGTCCCTATCCGAAACCCAAAGACAACAAATCAGTCCGGGACACCTGTGCTTGAAGTCCAATCTCCACGTGAAGATTCAGCAGGTTTCGAACAACTCAAAGGAAACTTGCGCACGGCGCTGGATGATGATTTCCAGCCGGCCGAGACACGCAAACTGAAGATCAAGTAGAATTAGACCGAGCTGACGCAAAGGCTTGATCTGAACAGCCAGATTTTATGGGTGAAAAAATAGCTGTAATTTTTTGGATGCTAATTGAGAGATTCAATTAGCAATTTTTTAGTTTTTTTTGTGAACACAATGATTAAGATACGCAAACGAACATAACTTTAAACAAAGATTCTAATGGACAAAAACTTAACAAAACTGACAAAACTAATAGATACAAAAACTAGAGTTTGATTTTTTGTTGTAATTTTCGGTTTATGAACTATAGGAAATAAAGGGACAACAAAGATAAATTAATCTTAAGTTAGGGTAAATAATCATACCGAGAAAACCATGCTCTGATACTAATATGATACGGGGTCGTCCGATCTTCTCGACGTAGGATCAAGATACTTACGTGCCAACATCTATATCAGCCAAAATTGCAAATGAGTATTTCTCCGTAATCTCTATTACGAACAACCCAAAATTCAAAAATTTCAGACAAAACTCATAAGCCAAAAGAACATGCCCTACATTGCTAAACTCATTTATTTTCATTGGTTATTAATTACAAATAGCACGTAGAAGCAAACACCACTACTACAATTTTGCAGGCGTACTTCATACACCATTGTGGTTGAGAGAGAATACCTTGGTAAACTCATTTATTTTAATTGGTCTTACTTCAAATACCACACAGCATACAGCTGTTTAGGGAGGATTTTACAGGTACTTCTCCAACGATGTAGCTAGCTTTTCTCTGATGACATGCTGTGCTGCAGCAACTAGCCTTTTGACAACCTCACTAGCTGGTATGATCTCCGTGATTAGTCCAACACCTTGACCAGCATACATGACCATGCCATCGATATCGCCTGTTGTTGTCGCATTAGGAACAGTGCCAGCAAACCGACGTATATCCCTGTGCTGAAATTGGAAATCATTGCTCAGCTATCCATTCTTTAGTTCCAGATGCAGCAGTACAAAATGTGCATTTAAAGTTGTAATGAGTAGTTCCCCGAACTCCTCTATTGAGATCCATCATGTACAAACAGAATAATAGATCACCATGATTCATCACATGTATTGTTCGGTCCAAGTAGCATTTTGTCAACTTATATTTAAGCAACACAATGAAAAATCATTTGGCAGTATTTAGGAGGGAACATGTGCAGTATGCTATATGTCTACTCTGAATCTAAGCAAGTCCAGAAAATAGGCCCAAGATGGATTGCACGTGAAGAAAATAAATAAAATACTGCAAGCTATTGTTTAGTTGAAAGCAAAGCAAATATAAGTGAGATACCACGAACCAAAATAGGTTTAACCCCAAAGCTAGAACTAGAAGTACTCACATACAACCAAGAACCAACTGTAGATGTCTTTTAACACTGTTAGTACTAGAAAACAGCATTATAAGTGGTACCGTTTTGGTTGAAAGCAAAGCAATTAATGGCCATCCTACCGTGCCCTGAAGTACAAGTAGCAAAATGATGCTCAATCCTAGAAAAAAAGGAACCTAACTGCAAAACCTTTTGGATGGCCATTCCAAATCTGGCTCTGATTTCCAGAACTCCAGTTCTGCAGTTTGCATGTCTTTCCAGAATTCCAATTCTACTATGAGCTTCTTTAGCGCTGAATTGGAGCAGCGTTTTTTGTACAGGAAACAGTAGGGGAGGCCCCTACTGTATATATTAATAAATGCTACAAAGTTTTATGTACAGGAAAGAAAAGGGAAAGTAAAAAAACAAAAATGTTACAGCCCTCTAGAGGAAAGCATCATTTTTGGTGCCCAATGCTCCTAAAGTTACCTATCTCGGCTAAAATTTGACAAAAAAAATGCTATTTGAGTTGCAACTCTGGAATTGTGATCCCACCAAGAAGATAAGCTAGAATTGCGACTCAAACCACTTCACGGGTTCAACTCCAAGTCTGGTTTTTTTTTTTGTTGGAAAAAACTCCATGCCTCATGTTTCTCGTCGGGAACTAGACTAGTATGGTATTAACTTCCCATGTTAGAAGCCTGAGCTGCATTTTAGCCAACCAGGGCCCCCTGATAAAGTGTTTTCACTTTTCATTCTGTGTAGAACTAATATCATGTAAGACTGGAAGAATTGAACTAATTTGCAGTAATGATTAAAATAAGCCAAGTAGAAAAGCCATAACAAAAATGGTTGTGACTTCTGAATGCAGAATGAGAGAACAAATTCAAGAAAATCAAATATCCAAATACATACCACACCATGTATGACAGTGTGGCCTATGACTGGCTGATTTTCCTCTGTTTCCTGATCTGGGAGATTCTTCCACTCAACATAGAAGGGTGTTTCCAGGACACGTTGAGGAGCACCAGGCCATCTCGCACGCCCAAACACATTTGTATAGTCCGTACAATTCATCTCAATTAGCCTTTTCTTATACAGAGGATGCGCAAAGCTTTCCTCAGTAGCTAGGAACCTGGATGTTCAAGGAACTTTGTAATCTGAAAATCAGATTATGCAAAACTATAGAACAAAGGCTCTATTTGCGATACTCATACAAAGGAAAGATTGAGCAAATACCTTGTCCCTAAGCAAACACCCTGAGCACCAAGTGCCAATGCAGCAGCATAACCACGGCCATCCACAATTCCACCAGCGGCGATAACCGGAATGCCACTATCTGAAACTAGATCCACTACTCTCGGCAGCAAAGGTAGCAGTCCTTCCTGTTTTTTTTTTCAAACAAAAGCTGTTTGAGATGAAAGCCCACGCAGACAATTAAAAGGGCACAAGCTAGGGTGGTGTGTTATGCTTTCAGAGATGACACAACAGGGGACCTAAGCTAAATCGTTTGCCTCGCATATAGCCTGTACGTATGGTGTGGATTCTAAATGCATGCAAGCATGTGGCATGCCACTGGGGGGGGGGGTGCTTCTTGAAATGCTGCCTGAGAGCATTTCAACAAGATTGAAATTGGAAACTAGCGTGGACTAGTGATTTACCTGACCAATCACATGGCCACCTGCTTCACGGCCTTGAACAATGATTCCATCTACACCAGCTTCCTTAGCTTTCTCTGCGTCCTCAAGGCTACCAACCTGAGCAAGTAACAAGGGAAACTCTAAAATCTAAATGTCCATAAGCAAAACATATGTAAGGATATACAGGAATGGGAGTTCTCATATCATCATCACAGAGCATCAAAGACTTCACTACAGATCACGTAGCAGTACTAATTGTGTATTTCTTGGCACCAAAAAGGAAAAAAGAAGATGATCAAAGCCTGAATACTCATCAGATACTAGTGCTTACAGCGTGAAGTTGTTCCTCAATATCATATATCATCCCATCAATTGGAGACAAACCACTAACAAAGTATTTTGTAAGTTGTTTTTTATGTTCACTATTGGTAAGAAGTATTTCTTTTTATGAAAAGAATCCCATTTTAATTCTATAACTTAGCAAAACATGTAGAAAGTGCTTTGGTGCCACATCTTAAGAAAATGTTTACGAATCTTAAAAGAAAAGTAGTTGTTAATGAATAGGGGCAATATGTACTGATAATAGTTAAACTCTGGTTTCATTAGGAAGATATTCATGGCTTGATGCAGAGTCCAAATAAAAACATCCCGGTCCATTTTGTTTTTAACCCAAACATCAGTGCCCGAGACCAAATGCTGTTGGAAGCCTCCATCTATCGATATGAGATCAAAGCCCGAGGTCCCTTCGTTCATTAGACTCACACCAAAACTATAGTAGAATACGGTTCCCCTTTGAAGTTTGATCTATACGCAATGATGTCCATTGGCCACTGCCCATGATTTTTCTTTGGCAAGCCTTGACTAATTAGCAAAGTGTTAAGAAGCCACGCCGGCCCACCAAAGATTTTGCTCCCTCCTCAAGAACAAAAATGATTTTCCTGCCTTGAGTTTTGGCTAATTAGTTGGGTACTACTAGTTAGGATTGTGAACATAAAAACCAGCGTGTTCTCTCGAATGTGCAAGAAGCAGGCATCTCTTAACAGCAAAAAATTAACAATGACATCACAGTTCGGTAAGGAAATTGGAACTAACATCCGCAAAGCAATTGTAGTTAGCTAGATAAGGAAATTGGAGGTAGCAGTGGCCTCACAAGTGTTAAGCAAGCCAACCGGCATCGTTCCAGTGAAATGTAGAATTAAAACTCTCTCACCTGATGCAACACCTTGACGCCGGCGCGGTGCGCCTCGTCGACCCGCTCCTTGGGGAACTGGCCCCAGTACACCTGCAGCACGGCGAGCTTCTCCTCCAGCACAACCCTCAGGTTCTCCTGGTGCGGGAAGGCCAGGACAATGGCCGCCCCGAACGGCCTCTCCGTCAGGCTCCTCGTCTTCCGTATCAGCTCCCTCACGTGATCCGGCGCCGGCTGCAGGTAGGCATCCAGTGGGCAAGGGTTCCCAAACAGCGAAGGGAAATAGAAAGCAAAAAGGGCGCAGAGGGAGGGAGGGAGGAGGGGGGTGGGGTACCCATTCGGGAAGGCGGAGGAGGCCGATGGCTCCGGCGTTGGCGACGGCGGCGACGAGCTCCGGGCCGGAGATGTCGGGGCCGAGCGGCGCCTGCACGACGCCGTAGTCGAAGCCCAGGATGCCCTTCCACCCCATGTCGTACAGCTCGCAGCCTCACACTCACAGGTGTTGCTGCCCCAGATTCGTGGGAGTTTGTTCCAGACTGCGAGCTCGAAACTGCCGAATAAAACGCAGGAGCGCCGGAGTGGTGGGCCGGAGTGGTGGTGGGAGGCGGTTTAAAAGCAGGACGAGCTGCGCTGGGGCGGGGGCGGGGGCCGGGGGGAGGCGTAGCCCCTGAAAATTGGAAGGGGCCGAAAAAAAGGGTAAAAACCCTAATGATCTCTTTCCTCCCAAAAAGCATCTCTCTCCTATCCATCCCGCCCTCCAATCTCTCTCTCCAACCCCCTCTCTCTTCCTCCCCATGAGACTGATGGCATACGGGGGCAGCCAGTCGGCAAGAAGCGGTGTCGGCCAACGCGCGCAGTGGCACCACACGGTGCAGGCACAGCATGGCGACGCGCGGGCGCAGCATGGCGGCGCCATGGCAAGCGACGGCAACAATTACGGGCCACGGCAGGGTGGCGGCAGACCTCGACAAGTGGCGGTGGCGCCATGGCGGGCGGCGGCGCAGCGGCCAGTGGAAGGTACACAGATGGGCGCAATCGGGAGGAATCGATGTGGCGGCAATGCAGCGGTTGGGGGCGGTGCGATGACCTAGCGGTGGCCGGGAGGAAGCGCACAGCGGGCGTGCCCGGGAAGAGGTGCGGGTTGGCGGTGGCGGTGCGGTCGACGCACGCTGCTAACATGGTTTGGTCGGTTACGTCACGACCGAATCATGTTTCGCACACAGTTCCGCTACGTGGTTTACCCAACCGAACAGCGATTTGCATGGCGAAAGGGTTGGCCAACCCATTTCTTTTCGATCAAGCGAATCTCATGCCGTCTCCTGCAATTCCAACTGGACCATATCTGATGCATCCATGTTCCACTTTGTAGGTTCGGACATGACCTTTGAGGGAATGTTCGGACGGTTACGTACCTCTGATCCTTTGAGTAGCGAGTCCATCGAGCGTGCTCAAGGCAAGCACCTTGCGACCGTAACCTCTCCGTTCCGCATATCATATGTTCCACGATTATCTGTCATCTTGCCATTGATTATAGTTATCATATCACTAATACTTGCCTGGCTATTATCATATCACCCATGTCAGCCTGGTTACTATCATTTTCTATGAATTGGATGAATGGGTTAGGTTCCATAAAGAAGGATGACTTGGAATGACTTCATGTGTTAAAGATCATCTAATCAAGTGAAGAATACATTATGAGTTGATGCATGTCCAAAAGGAGATGATCATGAGTTGATCATCAAGTCAGGTGAAGAATGCATCATGAGTTTATACATGTCCAAAAGGAGATGATCATAAGTTGATCATCAAGTCAAGTAAAGTATGCATCATAGGTTGATATAACAAGATAAGAACTCAAACTTGAAGTAAAGATGTGCATCATCAAGTTTCAAAAAAATGCTAAGGTACATGTATGACTAGATAGAAATAAGGATGTGTTTTTAGTCTTTTCTTGATTTTGGAGTTTGGTTGAAAGACCAGATTGCTAGTGTAGGTTGCCGTACGATTAAGAGGGGTCATATCTAGTAGTTTGAGTCCCATCATGTATTGATAGTTTAACCTCACCTCCTCTAGCACTCCTTGACATGAGGTTTATATTTGCAAATGTATTTTGCAAATAGTTGAAACTCATGTGTTGATTTCTTATAATATGGGACTATACATTGTGAATATGTTTTGCATGTGTTTAAAGTCCATGTTTCCTTCTCTTTGTGGTATGAGGCTTATATTTATAAATGTGTTTTGCAAACGGTTGAAACTCATATTTAATTATTGTGTCATGATTCCAAAAGTATGCAAATATCTTTTGCAACTTGTTGAGAATTATGTTTGATCCTTGTGTGTATGATACTATAAGTTACAAATGTGTTTTGCAAAATTTGTTGAAGTATATACACTTGTTAGAATAATCGGAACTATCGCAGTGTTGTTCATGGTACTACCACTGAATGGAATTACCGGCGTTGTAATCATGGAACTACCGCGTTCGTCGGTAGTTGGAAGACCTGTGTGGTCGAGAACCAACGTGCTCGGGACCAAAGTGGTCAAACCAAGGTGGTCGAAGATCTGTGTGCTCGAAGACCAGAGTAATCGAGCCAAGGTGGTTGAAGACCTATATGATCGAGGACTAGAGTGGTCGAACCAATGTGGTCGGAACAAACGTTGTCGAGATCTATGTGATTGAACTAGCGTAGTCGGAACCGACGTGGTCAAGATCTGTGTGACCAAAACCAGCATGGTTGGAATCGACATTGTCGGGATCTGTGTGATTGAAACCAGCGTGGTCAAACGATGTAGTCAGAACTGACGTGGTTGAAGAACTGTATGGTCGAAACCGACATGATTGAAACAACATAATCGATGATCGACATGGTGATCGGAAATCTGTGTGATCGAAGATTGACGTGGTCGAAGATCGACGTGGTTGAGATTTGTGTGATCAAAACCAGGGTGGTCGAAGACCAGTGTGGTCAGAGATCAGCGTAGTTGGTCGAACTAGACAACGTGATCGAAGATCAGCATAGTCGGAGATCTGTGTGGTTGAACTGAACAACGTGGTCGGAGATCAACGTGGTTAGAGACATGAGTGGTCGAATTGTGGTTTGTCTCCGAACACCACAGTAAAAAGTAACAATGTCAATTGTGGTTTGTCCTCTTGTGCCCAATTACATTCAACCAATTTATATTTATAAAATCAAATTAATTGCTTGTCTTCCTAGTATTGCAAACCTTGACATAGCATGAGAATTGTTGGTGCACACAGGTGAATTTAATTAATTTTCGATCCGTATCAGTGTTTCCGGTAACCTATTTTCATTGCCCTTAACCTATGTCAATTACTTGCTTGTATTGTTTGTCCTTTGCACACTTTGTTTGCGACCGTTGTTGAGTATTTGCTGAGATTTTCAAGTCTTACGTTTGCTCTTTCCATTCTCAGGTAAAAAGTCAGTAGCGTGATAGTATCATGTATGGGTGGGAGCACTCGAGTTTTTAACACTATAGTTTGTACTATTTATGTCATCCTAATTCTTCTTCATTTAGTTATAAGTGGATTGTTATATATTTCAAATATGTACTTACAGTTTCCGTTGGTTATCTAATAAAGTTTTAATTTTTATGATTTCTATTATTTATTTTACTTATTTTTTACTTTAACAATAACGCCCCACAGTAACATCTTATATGAATTGTTATAGCTGGTAGCTCCGCAAGGGGGACGAGCCATGCGGCGACAGCGAGCTGCATACGCCGAGGCCCGAGTCCGTCCACGGCGTGCGGCGTCAGGGGGGACGTCACGCTCGCCGCGCGACGGCTACGGCTCGCAACTCCCCCACGTGGATGCGGGCGCCATCGGGGTTTTATCCACGTGGTAGACGGGCACGGCCGCACGGGAGTGAGGCTCTTGCTACTGGTCCGAAATGAATTTGGATTTCGCCTCCGAATTCCCTGGATGACATATGGATCAAACTATGGGCCTGTTCTTTTCCTCCGAAGCCGGTGGCTTTTGGCTTTTGCTACAGTACCTAACTTTCAAACGGAGTATTTTCTCAAGATGGGGTCTACAGGTTAAACGATCTACATGTTAAAAGCCCAACATCTGTACTAGCAAAAATCGCAAGTGAGTATCTGTCTCTCCGTAATCTGTACCGTAAACAGCCAAAATTCAAAAATTTCAGCCAAAAGCCATAAGCCGCAGCCGAAAAGAACATGCCCTATTTGTTAGCGAGGCAACCAAAGAGAGAAACAAGATGGAGCATGCTTCGAGAAATAAATTTTGCCTTTTTATGCATGGGAAATATATATCTCGTGTGCGATGTTGTGACTTAGAGATTTTATTATTATTTAAATCTTTTTAAATTTATTTTTATTGATGACTTCTTACTTTCCAAATCAAACTTTTTGAGCACCCCGTTGGTCATGGCGTCACCAAATAACACTATCGCGTCTGTCATTGTGGCCTCATGACCAGTGACGGATCTAGTATTACATCACATCCCGAGCTAAATTTGCTGGAAGAAAGCTGGATAGTAGGAATAGCATGGGCTGAATTATAAAATTTATATCTCGGACTAAGCTAGAATTATTTGGGTTATACATTAATAATCTTTTTTATGCCCCGGGTTGAAGCCCATGTTGGAATAGGCTCAAAACCGCCCCTACTCATGACGTGACTAATTTTTGCCGTGTTAGGCTGAGTCTGTATGATGTGGTAGTGTAGTTTACCATACCACAACCAACTATGAGGCTAAAAAGGCTATTTTTCGGCTTAGATCTAGATTCACCTCGTGGTGTGGCAGTGTTGCTTCCAACGTCAGGGGTGTTAATGTGGCTAAAAATGTTAGATTTGAAAATAAGTTTGGTGAAAGATTATCAATAAAAATAAATTTAAAAGATTAAATAAACTCAAAAGCTCAAATCGTGAGTCATAATTTGAATAATGTTTTTGAGAAAGTACAACTAAGAAGTAAGATTCTCTTATAAAGATCAGAGCACTAACAGTATTGTGGTCATCTATCATTACCTTAATCATGTGTTCCACTTCTGCCACGGAGACGGGGACAGGAAGCAGCCAATCTGTCCCGTTCAGCCCATCGGTCGTTCGATGGACCTGGCCTGGGCTCTACTTTTCATTTGATTTCCTTGTAGAGAAAGTCGCGGCTGATGCGTGGTGGCCTTGTCACTTGTGTGGCCCGGCACGGTGGATCGAAAGGCCAGAAGAAATATTGGGCTGGTCCTGCAAATCCCGTGGATTTGTAGGCCTCTCGTAATTGGATGTGGGCTGGCCGTCGGTAGCGCTAGAGCGAACAGTGCCTGTTCTTTTACGCCGTGATTTATAATTTATTATTGTAATTTATTAGTCTAGTAAATAATGATTGCTAAAAAAACTAAAAGCTAAAAGCCGTAAAAAAAGTTAAAAAGAATATGGCCAGAATTTCTTTTTTCCAATGCCGTTGATTTCAATCGCACTTGTGTTGCAAAGTGGAGATATCGGGTTGGTTCTTTTCGGCTATAACTGATAGATTTGGTCCTAGCGTAAGTGTTTATGTGAACAAATTGATAAGTCAATAATCCACTTCAAAAAAACTATTCCGATAAACTACTTCAAAAATATAATAAAAAATCGTCTCATTTAATTGTTCAGAAGAAACTATAAGCTAAAACTTACGGGGATCATTTCGCATAACCTATCAAATCAGTGTCCAGACTGTGCTCTTGCAGCACTCAAAAGAACTAGTTGTAGGGCGATGAGAATTTTCTTATGAATAAGTCGTATTTTTTTATTTATTAAATCAACATCTGATCTTATGGCACATCAATCTTCAAACAAATCAAATGGTAACAAAAAATGTATTTATAAGAAAAAAAAACAGCTAAGTTGCATAGCAAAACCAAAGAAAAAGGCTATTGCTCCTGGGAAAAAACAAACGATATTTTACATGCTTGGATCATGTGATGACTTATGGGTGTGGCTTAAATAAACTTAACAGTGGATCATGCTTTACATGCTTGGAGCCTGGATGCCGAGAACCCCAATGATTTCTCCCGCCGCGCGACCGGCGCCGCGCCCGGGTCCCCCGCGCCCTTCGCCGGCGGCGGCCGCGGCCTTCGCGGCTTTACAGCTATCTCGCGTGTTCCACGTTCCCTTGTTGGTTTCCTCCAAGCATGTGTTCTCGCTTAATCAAATGTCTTAACGGCGATCGAATCCACTCATTGCCCGGATGCCCACCTCCTTGAACCACACTGGTCCATCGACCCCAAGCCCTATTTTATCCTGTTCTGGGTGATCATTTGGTTCTTAGGTTTCCTGTAGTTTTACCAGGCCAGCTTTTCGCGATTGCTTTGCAAATGGTAAAGCTGCCTCGTCTCCATTTGGTCGGGCACGTAACGCACGTTGCCTCATTTGATGTGTACTACTCGGCCGTATCATGTCGAATTAAACTGGACTAAAACAAGTTGTTTTGCGAAACTTGTTGGGCTGTCGGCGCATATTGGCCACCGGCCGAAAGCTCCAGACATGGAATAATGGCTGTCAGTTTACTTACATGTCTACAATCCTCCTTAGAATGGCCTTTTTTTAGCACTATAACTGCTAAAAATATATTTATATCTACTATTAGCTTTTTTGGAGTAATCAAATTTGAAAAAAATAAAAAATTATATTGTCACGAAGAAAACAAAATAATAAAGACAAAAAGAAAAGACAAAAAAACAAAAAGATGAAATTAAAAGGCTATAAATCAGAAGACCAACGCAGAACCTCGTTGGAACAGGACCGATGGCTGTCACTTTACTTAGGGCATCTGTAGTGTATATAACCCAAGGGGCCTTAAAGTGGGTCCAATCTAAACCTTAAGGTAGTGTTTGGTTCAGGGGATATCCCGGGATGGGAGGGGTCAACCCTTTTTTGTAGTGTTTGGTTGTAGGATTTGGTGGAGTGGGTTGGACCCAAAAGAAAAGATTCTCCTGAAAAGTGGGTTGGAACGATCCGCCCAAAACGAGCGAACCGCGCCAACCCACCTCTGTCGCGCGCGCGCCTACGCCCGTCTCCCCCGCGCAGGTTTTCCCCGCCGCCCGCGCATCTCCCCCCGGCCCCCATCTCCCCCGCCGCCCGCGCCCCCTTCCCCATCTCCCCCGCGGCGCATCTCCCCCCGGCCCCCCATCTCCCCCGCCGCCCGCGCATCTCCCCCCGGCCCCCATCTCCCCCGCCGCCCGCGCATCTCCCCCCGGCCCCCCATCTCCCTCCACGCGCGGGCGCCGTCCCGGCCGGGTGTGTGCGCGCCTCCCTGCCGCTCCTCACGCCGTCGGAGGTCCGGTCGCCGTGCTCCGGTCGTCGCCGTCCTCTCCACTGCCGGCCGGATCTCCGCCCCGGCGCGTCCTCCCCGCCGTCATCACCACTGCCGGCCTCCTCTCCGCTGTCCTCTCCGGCCCACTTCCGCCGAGCTCCAGCACCTCCGCTCCGCCGTCCTCTCCGGCCCACTTCCGTCCTCTCCGCCGTCCAGTCCTCCTCTCCGCTGCCGTCGGCCTCCTCTCCACTGCCGGCCTCCTCTCCGCCGTCCTCTCCGCTGCCGTCGGCGTCATCTCCACTGCCGGCATCCTCTGCACTAACCCATCCCATTCTATCCCTCCATCCAAACAAAAAACAGGGACTAACCCATCCTTGCAACCAAACAAAAAGTGGGATTATCCCATCCCACATACCTGGGATGGAGCTATCCCATCCCACCAAGTCTCCAAACCAAACATGACTGACTTCATAGTGTATATAACCCAAGGGACCTTAAGACGGTCCCACTTGACAGATAAAGAAAAATTGTATTTTAATGCTTGTGGCCAGGTCTTTAGCTTGAGGACCAGTCTTAAGCCTTTTTTGCTTATAGCCTGCTTAAGGTCACCTCTGTAATATATAAGGTTGACCTTAAGGTAGCTTAAGACCCTTTATTTTCATACATTACAGATACCCTTACATATCTACATTACAATCCTCCTTGGAATGGCTCGCCGATCAGCGTATAAAAATTCACAAAGCTACCAACGCTGTCTTGGATGCCATCTTTCCTGCAGAGCGCAGCGTGTGTGACGAGCATTTTTTTCACCTTTAAAAAACTTTGCCAATCTTTTATGAACACCCATCTTTCGTCGAATGCATGCATTACTAGTGGCCCTAATCAACTCGGCTTCGGCTTCTGGCTTATTTTTCACTATTCATAAATTTCGTCTTTTTCTGAACTTTTGACTTTTTATTGAGTTTTTTTGCCGGTTCTTTTTTTCCCGTATTTGTTTGTATTATACGTAATGGGCTAACATATTTTTTATATTTTTAATTTTTTTAAATTTAATTATGCTAAATAAGCATCTGTCAGCTACAGTGCTTTTTTCAGTCAGCTACAGTGTTTTCAGTCATAAGCTATGAACTTTTCAGCCGAACCGATCACCAGGGCAACGGTTGCAACTTTTTCTTCGGAAATGAGAACGCATCAGGTTTGCTTCCTCAAGAAATTCTGCTGTTCTGCAATCTGCAGGTCGGGGAGGCAGAGGTTTTCCTCGGTCCGCGCCAAACTGCGTGTACTAACACATGATAAATTATTTCTGCAAAACCACTGCTACTTCTGAGTTTTTTTAGTTTATAATTTATAATTTTTCTTAAACAAATAATTAATATAATTTTTTATCGTCGTTTCAAAATGGTTTATTAGGACAATCTTTTTAAACACCTTATCGGCTTATCGCCCTTCAATTCGTTCACACTAACGTTCATGTTAAGACAAAAATTATAAGTTACAACTATAAATTGTAACCGAAAAGAACACACCATGTGTGATTCCATGTAAACCGGCCATTGTTGAGAACATTGAAGTATTTAAGCTGGTCACCATCCATGAATCCATGGATTATACCAATTCTTTGGAGGGATATATGCTCCACGAATCAAAGTCAGTTTTGGCACTGTTTCGCAGCGTATTTACAAAAATAGCAGTATGCGGGAGGTATTGACAAAAATGTCATTTTTGCCGTCGGCGGACTGGGCGGCAGGGCCCGCGAGGAGACACGTGGCGCTGTCGCCGGCGGCAGGCAGGCGCCTATCGCCCAGCTACCAGGTGGCAGGCAAGCCTGTCACCAGCCCCCCAGGCGGCCTAATTACAGGTCTAATTTTTTTTCCAGTTTAGTGTTTATTTGAATTTTAAAATATACCAAATGAGCTCAAAAAAATTATGAAAATTTACACTACGAATTACCTGTCTATTTTTTTCCCAATATAGTGTTTGTTTGAATTTTTAAATATACCAAATGAGCTCAAAAAATCATTGGCATGATCCGAATCCACATCCACCAACCAAAGGATTACCTTGCCATCCACCAAAAATAATACCACGACTTGCTGTACCTCTTAAATACATAAATATCCACTTGACCACCTCCCAATGTTGCTTCTTGGTTTAGCCATAAACTTGCTAACTTAACTTACAGCATGCGCAAAATCTAGCCTTGTGCAAACCATTGTATACATTAAAGAGTTGACCATAGTAAGCATAAGGAACCTTCTCCGATTTTCTTGTTTGTTACAAGACAAAATTCAAAAGGAAGTTTAAAGTGTTATGCCAATAGAGAACTTACTAGTTTGGTCTTACTCATATCAACTATTCTAACACCTTTTCAACATACTCCCGTTGAGATAACCATTGTTTTCTTGAACTTCTATCCCTATGTATTTTCATACCTAATATTTTCTTTACTGTACCTAATTCTTTTATATCAAATTCCTCACTTAGTAAACCCTTGAAACCAATCACATCACTCATGTGCTTTGCAACAATTAGCATATCATCAACATACAAACAGAGAAATAAATGAACCATCATCAAGGTGTTGAACATAGACATGATAGCCATACTCACATCGCCTATAGCCGATCTTCAACATGTAAGAGCCAAAATGCTTGAACCATTGCCATGGTGACTGTTTCAACCCATACGATGACTTCTTTAAGCTGCAAACCATGTGCTAATTTTTCCAATTCAGTGAACTCTTTTGGCTGCTCTATATAGATTTGCTCATTAAGATCACTATGCAAAAACGCCGTTTTTACATCCATCTGTTCCAAGTGCAAATTTCAACTGAATATCAATAATAACTATACTGGTAGAAGTATGCATCACAATCTCATAGGAAAAACATATGAATTGTTCGAAAAGCTTTGAGCCAGTGTTTAATTTTTGCGCTATTAAGTGCATAGAAAAATATTCTATAGTAATTGTGCCACTTTAATCCTACAACTTTAGTAAGAATAATTCCTATGGATTATAATTCTCTATAAATCCTTTGAATCAAAGACATCGCTCAAAACTGCTTTTAGCTTTTGGCATATAGTTTTCAGAAGTCCAAAGACATTTTGAACACGTTAGCTTTTTAACATGGTTTTCCCCCTTTTTTCTTTGCAATGTATGTGGAGAAATAGCTGTTTTTTTATTTTTTTTCTTTATTTTTATTTAATGGAATGTCTCAATCAAAATCTAATAATTGTTATTGTGTACATTTTAGTCAAAAATCAACTGCCGTAATAAAAAACCATCAACGGAAGGCGTTTTGAACTGTCCAAAGAGACTCTTACGGGAATTGCAATGGATAATCCTAACAATTTACACGTGACTAGTCTGTAAATGCGTAGAATCTTGCCCGAGGCGTCGCTGGTGAGCAGTGACTACAGGAGTACTATACGGTGTCAAGGATTGCTCGGACCCTTTCCCATTTATCCACGATCAACGATGCTCCTTTAACCATTTAACCAGTTCACGGTTGGTTTAACAGTCACACATCAAGAGTGGATAATGGCCCCAATCAGGACTCAAAATTTGGCCATGCTCGTAGTAGAGTCTGCAAAACTAGCTGCATCCTGATCTTTGCAAAGGGCCGAACGTTCAGTCCACAAGGTCCTTGTGCGGCTTTGGAGTTTGGACGCTTTGTCCGGACTTGATGTAATCATGTAAATGTAACGAGAGGAATTTGATGTGATCAACATGGTCTTCTTAACTTATAGATTATAGCTTCTGATTTTTTTAATAATCAAATAAAATAGTTTCTTCATTGTCGCTTTGAACGGTTTATTTGGACAATCTTTTTAAAATAACTTATCTGATTATTAAGATGAGATGAGTTGTTTTCCATGCACAGAGACGGAGAAACCTCAAATTTACGGGTGCCGCACTGCCACTGCACTGCCAGTGCGCCACTGTCCCCATGCTCACCATCAGTCCATCATGACATTCAAAACCCACCATCCCTTCCCGCGGAAGGAACCCACCCTCCAAGTCCCAACCCAGCTCTACCCTACCCTTTCCTCTGCGCCTGGGCAAAGTACCCTACACAACTCCCTTGCGCCCCACCTTCCCGGACCCCAAGGCCACTCACTTTCCTAAAATAATAGTAGTTTATTTTGGTAAAGTTATAGGGCCTGTTTGGATCCACCCAGATTTTAAGAATCTGGCTTTTGGAAACTGAGTGGGATCCAAATAGACCAGTTTTTGGAGCAGTTTTTAAAATCTACCTACCCAGATTCTTAAAAACCAAGAAGCTTTTGATACCCAGCTTTTGCCAGTTTTTTTGCACAAATACCCATTTACCCTCATTAAAGACCACGCATGGCTGTTTAATGTGCTGTTCAAGAGCAATAAATGTAAGGGTATAATAGTCTATTAGCACCAATCATAAATGAAATCAGCTTTTAAAAACTAGGGGATCCAAACACCCCACCAGTTTTTGCTTAGAAACCAGCTTTTAAAAACTAGAAGTAATAGCTGGTTTTTAAGAATCTGAAACTGATCCAAACAGGACCATAGGCTTTAAAATCTATAACGGCAAAAATAATCATTAAATATGATTTAAGATATCTCGTTAGCGTATCCACTGATGCTGCATAGCCTTTAAGCTAAAACCTGTAGAGAGTTTCTAAGCTTAATATAATTTTATATAATATATAAAAATTACTACTATCTTTAAGATCAGATCCACAACTATAATAAAAAATTTCTTTCCCACTGGCCTCTCTCATGGCAAGTGGACTTTGCAAAAAAAAAATCGCTTTGAGGCCGCCTCTAAGGCTGAAGGCGATACCAGACATTTTTGCTTGAAGGCAGCCTCCCGTAGTGTATAGCGGTGCCTCCAAGCTTCCTCTCTCTTCTTAGAGGCAGTTTTTCAAACACTGTAGATGCTCTTATGAAGTTCTTTTAGACCAAACTGTCCTTTTCTTCCTCCTCACTACCTTCGTTCTCCTCTATGGCCTCCGCTATCTAGAGTGGAGCCATATGGTGTACGGCTTAGAGTTTATGGTTTAGCACATCGTGATGAAGCATCTAAGGCAGATCAGGCTACCCTGTGTACACCGCGTTGAGTTCCAGCTTTGCGTCCATGCCACCAACATCGTTTGGCCACACTTAGGGGGCGATCAACATGGCTGAAAAGCCCGTGGCTTATGGCTGAAAACACTGTAGCTGGCTGAAAAAAGCACTGTAGCTGACAGAGGCTTATTTAGCATAATTAATTTTAAAAAATTTTAAAAATAAAAAAATATGTTAGCCCATTACGTATAATACAAACAAATACGGGGAAAAAAAGAACCAGCAAAAAAGCTCAACAAAAAGCCAAAAGTTCAGAAAAAGACGAAACTTATGAATAGTGAAAAATAAGCCAGAAGCCAGAAGCCTAAGCCACGTTGATCACGCCCTTATATTGTTCCTAAGCAGTGCCACATCGACACCGACGACCACAATTGATTTGATGTGCTATCCTGAGTAGGAGGGAATTAAGTTTGAAAATATCACTCCGGTCGACTTTTTTTTTTCAAATTTGGCACTCGAATGTTCGTTTTTATAAATCTAGCCTTCTCCTCTGAACCTACCACACGCGGCAACACTGTAGCAGACTTGCCGCCCTCCCGAGCTACAATAGCACAACAACACTATAGCTGTAGTAGCTCTGTCGAGCTACTGTAGTTTGCCAGAGTTGTTGTCGTGCACGATTGGTCTAGGGTGTCTAGATTTGAAAATTTGGATGTTTAAGGGTTAAATTTGAATAAACAAAATTGGCTAAAGTGATATTTGTATGATGCACTGCAGTATTTGCATGTGCATGGTCAGTACACCAAATGAAAATAAATAATAGAATCGATGAGTGCGATGACCAAGTACAAAACAACTCTCTCTTTTCCCTAACGCGAGTGGTACTACTATACCCCCTCCACGCCCACCGTCATTGTGCGTGAAACCGAACCAACCGAAAATACTTAAACCCCCTTCATGATAAACTTACGGTGACATACTTAAACCTAAACGTCGGAATTGGCACGTAGTAAAAATAACCCATTAAAAATTGGGATAATTACATAAATACCACTCCAATCACCCTACATATAAAAATACCATTGTAATGGTGTCTCTTCAAAAAACGCCACTACAATCGTTAAATATCATTATAGCCAATACCTCAATTTACAACAATACATAGCTTTTCTTGCCATATGTATTTTGTATGTCCCAAATTGCCCCTCCAAGCCAGTCCTAACATACACGGTTGAACCCAACCAAGTACGAGAACTAACCATATGATCCCAACCCAAATCATTGGCTGGTTGTAGCCATGCAAGATACACAACCAGCGGTGGTCGTCGCGCGGTGATAATCATGCCGCACCTTCCCCTTCACCAGAGCCCCTCCCTACTGCAACGTCCCCCTATGCTCGAGCCATGGCAGCGCCGCGCCCCCTCAACACCAGGTAGTCATTCTATAATCCGGGGCTATGTCAACGCTGCATCTCTTCCTCAGCGCGACGCCATCCTATTGAAGTAGTGTGAGATTTATAAGGCCCTACTCGTTTTGGTTTCAGTTTCTAGTTTATTTTTTCCTATTCATAAAATTTGTTTTTTCTGAATTTTTGGTTTTTTTGAGCTTTTTTGCCGGTTTTTTCTGTATTTGTTTGCATTATACGTGATAGGCTAATATGTTTTTTATTTTTAAATTTAATTATGCTACATAAGCCTCTGTCTGCTACAGTGTTTTTTCAGTCAGCAACAATGCTTTTCAACCATAAGCCACTCAAAAAAAGCCATATTGAGCACAACCTGAAATCCTTAATCCTTGACACCCTAATAGATGTAGGTGTGGCCTAGTGGACTGGGGCGAAGCGGCAGATGGGGCTGATAATGAACGGATGGAGTGACTCGGAGGATGAGGCGGTCCTGATCGGTTCGGCTTGAGTTTCTGGCTTTTGGCTTATTTTTCACTATTCATAAATTTCGTCTTTTTCTGAACTTTTGGCTTTTTGTTGAGCTTTTTTGCCGGTTCTTTTTTCCCCGTATTCGTTTGTATTATACATATTGGGCTAACATATTTTTTATATTTTTAATTTTTTTTAAATTTAATTATGCTAAATAAACCTCTGTCAGCTACAATGTTTTTTCAGCCAGCTACAGTGTTTTCAGCCATGAGCTTTTAAGCCCAACCAATCACCACCTAGGGCAACTCTTCCTTCTGTAGTGTGGCCGAATGCCTCTATGAGTGACGGCGGCCAGCACCTAGAAGCAGCCATGGCTAGGGATAGAGACCAGGTCGAAGCAACGAGTGAGCACTTGGTTGGGCATGAGAGCCCATAGGCTAACTCAAAAGGGCTGTACAATCCATATGAAAAAAAAATAAAATCAAATACTTTCTACACATTCTTGTAAATTGGAGATGTATTGGCCGTAATGGCATTTCCGGAAGTACTTAGTAATTGGAGCGACAATTTTCGAAGAGACGGAATTGTAATGGTATTTTTAATGATGGGATGATTGGAATGGCATTTAGAGCAAGTATAATAAGAGGCTGTTAGTAGGCTGTATGCTGAGGTGGAGGAGAGAGAGGAGGAGAGAGAAGAGAGGTGGGCTGTAAGTTTACAGCCAGCTGAAGCACAAGAACCAAGAAACTTTGTGAGAGAAAGAGGTGGGTCATACAGCCTTCAGCTGACTGTAAACTACTATATAAATAGACTGATAAGTGGGCTATAAGTATCCATACAGTCAGCTGAAGGCTGTATTATTAGCCTTGCTCTTATCCGATTATCTCTAAAAAAAATTGCTACGTCCGCACACGACACCTCAAAAGTCGCGCCCGGCCCAGTGAACCACGCCCACGGCTGGGAGACTCCCCTCCCTCTCTCCCCTTCCGCCATGTGGGCCGCTCGTGGCCCACCCCGCCCTAACCCCTATATAAACCTCTCGGTAGCACTTCCACCCAGCCCCTACCACCACAGCGAGACCTGCCTACTCGGCTCTCACTGGCAGCCATGGCCCACCAGTACCACCCCCTCCTTGTGCTCGCCGTCCTGCTCGCCGCGGTCGTCGCCGGCGCCGGCGCGGTCACGCCGCGGCAGCTCTTCCTCGTGAGCCAGCCGCCCGTGACGCTCACGAACCACCACGGCCAGCTCCTCACTGGCAACTACTCCGTGAACCTGCTCTGGTATGGGCGGTTCACCCCGGCGCAGCGCGCCACCGTGGCCGACTTTCTCCTCTCCCTCTCCTCTCCTGCTCCGGCGCCGTCCGTGGCGTCGTGGTGGGCCACCACCGCGCGGTACTTACCGGGCGCGGCGCGGCTCACCCTCGGCCGGCAGGTGCTCGACCCGTCGCTCTCCCTCGGCAGGCGGCTGTCGGAGACCGCCCTCGCCTCCCTCGCCGCGCGCCTCTCCCCGCACCGTGCCTCCGTCGCCGTCGTGATCACGGCCCCCGACGTCCTCGTCGACGGCTTCTGCCTCTCCCGCTGCGGCCTCCACGCGTCGGCCACCTCGGCGCCGGCGCGCGGGGGGCACAGGCCAGCCGCCGCCGCCCACGGGCGCGGCCGGTTCGCGTACATGTGGGTCGGGAACGCGGCGGAGCAGTGCCCGGGGGAGTGCGCGTGGCCGTTCCACCAGCCGACGTACGGGCCACAGGCGCCGCCGCTAGTCGCGCCGAACGCGGACGTGGGGATGGACGGCGTGGTGATCAACCTCGCGACGCTTCTCGCCGGCGCGGTGACGAACCCGTACGGCGGAGGGTACTTCCAGGGCCCCGCCGAGGCGCCGCTGGAGGCCGTGACGGCGTGCGCGGGGGTGTTCGGCGCCGGGGCCTACCCGGGGTTCCCCGGGCAGCTGCCGGTGGACGCCGCCACGGGGGCCAGCTACAACGCCGTCGGGGTCGCCGGCCGGCGGTTCCTGCTCCCGGCCATGTGGGACCCCACGACCTCGCAGTGCTCTACTCGTGTGTAGTTCACTAGCTAGGATCAGGATTGAAGTGGAAGCGGTGCACCAAAATGGTTGGTGCTCAGTGCAAGGATGAATGGAATCACTCGATCGAGTCTCCGAGTTCTTCTCGTGCTGCCTTTGTTCTACTTTTGTGAATATTTCGTGGCCAGAACCGACAAAAAAAACTATGGGGGAAGAAAGGCAGCAGCACATTGTAGTGGTGGTCTGTAATGAAATTAGTTTTATGTCTTGTTTTGTTCATGCCATTGTTCCTCGTGATCTTCGCACGCTCGTGGAATGTTTGGTTTTTTTTTTTTTGGATAACGTAATCGAGATCGGGCAGGCCAAATGCAGTTTCAAGGGAAGAACATCCAAGCAAACAAATCAGCAGTAATGTACGTGGTGGAAATTGGGAAATAACTGAAAACCCGTTTAGCCAAACGAATCCAGGAATTTGGCGGAGCACGGGACAAGGAATCCAGGATAAGGTTGCATCCAGGGTGGTGACCCATCTGTGACTGCGCACAGGGGAGTTTGGCGGAGCGCCAGCGCTGCAGCTGCTGCTGCTGCAATTGCAGCGTGCATGACCCCAAGAAAAAAGGAAGGGAAAAACTGGAGTACAGAAGGCGTCCCGTCGCTGCACTTGGCCCATCGGATGTGACCCGTTCTGAGCTCACCCGCCCGCGCGGGGCTGGCTGCCTTTTTGCCCAGCTATTGTTTTATATAATTTTGACCTCTCAATACATGTTTCTGCAAAAAATAAGAGCAACTCCAAGAGATTAGCTAAAAGAAGTATCTAAATTTTAGCTATTCTCTAAAATGAATCTCACAAAAAAAAACTAGACTACTCCAACAGGCTATCTAAACTGGGAATCTCCATATTCAAACATGCCACGTCATCAGGACCTTTCGTCTTTTCGGATCCATCACGAAGACCTCGTCGTCCGTTCGGCCAGGCTTTCTCACGTCGTCTTGGCCGCTGGTTCCGGCCGCCGTAGACTCGTCCAGCCACGCGGGTGCAGCCTCGACGACGCCCTGTGCTGCATCTGGGTAGGGGAACTACGGCAGCTGGCCGGCGTCTGGGAAAGGGATCTGCGGTGTCTGGCCGCCGACCCCTCCGTTCTCCATCCAATCCAAATCCACAAGGTCCTCGCGGTAGGGATCTGCGGTGGTTGGAACACGAGGATGCGGCAGCAGGGACATGGCGGCGCTTGCAGGGGGAGCGGGCGCCGGGCGGAAGATGCGTGCAGGCAGCGGAAGAAGCCCTGCGAGCTGGCGGCGGAAGGAGCCCTGCGAGCCGGCGGCGGAAGCAGCAGAGGCGCGCAGAAGAAGAACTAGAGGGCGCGCGGTGGGTCGCGTACGCGCGGGAAGGAAACGCCGACCGCGCCAAGAGGCTGGATGGCGAGCGAGGCAGGCTATCCAAAAATAGAGAGCGAAGGAGGAGGGATAGAGAGCTACTAAATTTGGAGAGTCATTTACAGAGTCTATTGGAGACGTTTTTTCTCCAATAATAGCCAAATTTACCTTTAGAAAACGATTTAGCTCTCCTCTTGGAGTTGCTCTAAACTCATCCATATGCTAGGTTCTGCTGAGCTGCCAGCTCAGCGCAGGACAAGGGGTCAAGGTAGGGCGCAAACAACTTGTTAGTTTGATTTAAAATTACTTTAATTATACTCGCTAATTTGGATTTTACTCTAACTCAGCTCGTTTCTAAAAATACTTTCAAATTATACGCAAAATAATATTAAATAAAACTACCCCAATTTCAGAAAAAGTTTGATAAGACAGAACTTGGCTCGATATTCACCCCCTGTCGGGGGAGGCTCGGGGTCTAGGACTCTCAGTTGCAGCACCGGCTCGGCATTGTCACGCACCACCCTGATACATGTGCGCCTTTTGAAAGTCATAATAATAGTCAGTCATCGTATATATTTGGGTCCATTGGTGCTTTTTTCTTCTCTCCTTTGCAGGCTTTAGCCCCGTGACCTGGGCCCAATACTCGGTATATGTTATCAAATCACTGAAAAAGCTAGTGCATGCTATCCACTTCCAACAAAAAGCTAATATGTGTAGTCAAATCATTGAAACGCCGATGCATGCAGTCTACTCACTGATATATCAAGAAAGGATTCTAAGAACCAGGCGAATAAGAAAAACAAAAAATAAACCACAAAGCCTAAGATGGCCACAGAATATTTATAATATTTTGGTCAAGTTGTATATGATAGTGAGTACATGACACTTAGGATGTGCTCAGTCATGTAGATACAATACATTACACATTACACATCTACTACTTAGTACATGGGATGGTGTTGTAAATAAAAACCTACTCCTAATAAGTGCTATAAGTTAACCTAATTCATAGGTCGTGCTATTCCTCCATGAGATTGTGGCCACAGCAAATGTTACAGTCACCGTGGAACCGAAGCGAGAGAGGGAGCAACTGTAACTGGCTAAGCTGGAGCAAGCGATGCGGGGTTGGTGGAGGTCCGAGATCTCTAGAGCCTCCCTGTTGGTGGCTCCTATAGCTCAGGTGAGTTGGACCTAGTGGGTCAGAAGTGGGTTGTCCTTAGAGGCAGTGACGAACGTCTCGTCGTAGCATCCTCCTTCCTAGAGGGTTGGATAGGAGCGAAACAGGAAAGTCAACATGGCAGCCTCGTGGATCTCAAACAGGTGAGCACAAGCCAAGCGGGTAGCATCCTGAAGGGTGTAAGTAGAAGTGCTCCTCAGGTGTTCGATACGGAAAGGTGCGAGAGGTGTACTCGCCTTCCCATGCGTACATGAAGAATTCCACCATCTAGGTCTCTCTGTCTTCTTCCTAATTTTTTCATCCCCTGCAGATGGGATGGTGGCAGTAACCCAACTACATTAGTTTGCGTAGTATATCGGCAAACTCTCCTTTATCCTCTCCACAGGTGAAGTAGTCCCATAGGCCAAAGTCAGTTGAATAGGAGGGTATTAGTAACAATTTAAAGATATAAAGAAGGAATGTGAGTCAAGAACTAAGAGTGGCAAGTAGAAGCAGTAGTGCGCTATATTTTTTGTGGAGCTTTTACTTTTTAGTTTTTCAATATAAGACCAGGTCCTTGGGGTAACAACCATTTTGTAATTGCACGAGAGCAATAAATATATAGTGCAGACATGCATAAAAATACTTTAGCTATTTTCTAGCCCATATTTTTGCAACTATTTACAATAAATAAATATGACTAATTACATAAACACATCGTCGACTAAATATGGCTATATATCGCATTCCACATTAGAAAACCAACGTTACTATAATGAAACGTTAACGATACATTAAGCACGTCTAAAGGTATTCATCTGCTCTGCAATGCTTCCAACTGCAAAGGATTGTAAATCACAGCTAAACTATGTCAAAATTATATTACAAACTCATCATTCAATCTATCTTTCCTTCCCCTCTCCTTACTCTCTCGCTTGGCACGAAATCTCTATTTCCTTCCCCTCCCTTGCTGCGCTCTCGCTTGGCAAAAAATCGACTGTGGTTCCCATTTTACACATGAGCGCGAACAGCGGTGCAATTAACGCGTGAATAAAATAAGAATATAACTTCAGGTCGCATCATCACTCACGTGATTCTCTCATGACAGCAGTCAAACCGCGCACCCGTGCCCCTGCCCATGGTTCCCTCGGTTCCTTGCCCCTACCCGCAAGCTTGCCTACCCCGCACGCGCCACCATGCCCGCCTGCCCAGCTTGTTGCCGAGCCAGGGTAGCTCGGGCAGGGGCGTCCACAGGCTGCTGTCGAGCTAGGGTGGTGTGGTAGCGCCGTGGGACCGCTCGCCTTCCTCGCCTCGCCTTTGGCTACCGTGCTTGCCTGGTTTTGCGTGCCATCTGCGTCCTGGCAGGCTACCCTGACGTAGTAGATGACACGTATCGCCTACCCACCTTCCGAGCTTGGGGATATGTCTATTTTTGTAAAAATAGTTGTTCGGGGGGCTAAAATTTAAAAAACATGGCTATAGTGCCAAATAGGTGAATTGTTCATGTACCCTGCTCTTCATGTCTCATCGCATCTCGACGCTCTATGATACGAACTACAAAGCGCTGAGAATGGTAATTTTGCTCATGTTTGCCTTTTGTTAATTCTATTTGTAGAAATAGACCGCCTTGTTTAAAAAATGACCATTTTCTCGGTGCTAGCTCGAATAACAGTGCGAGTTAAAGAACTGTTCACACAAATGGTATTATAGTCTTTTTTTTAAATTTGGCCCTAGACATCTGTTTTTATAAATCTAGCTCCCATCCACAGCTTAGCAGCTGCAGCCGACGATATGTGTCACATGGCATGCTACAGGAGCTCGGTAGCAAGCTGCTACCGAGCTTGAGGAAATTGATAGGTAATTAGTTTAACAATTAGCGCTAATTAAATATGATTAGCATTAATTAAATATGTTATCATTGATTAGATGCAGCCGATCGGCGTCCTGCCAAGCTCAAGGAGAGTTGTAAAAACAGGTGTTTAGATGCTAAATTTGAAGGAAAAAAAATAGTTCAAGTGCTATTTGTGTGAACATTTCCGAGTTAGCAGGGTGGTTCTTTTGGGCTTTTATTTTCTCCAAAAATCGAAGTAAATTAAGGCCCCGCTCAAAACGGCTTAGGCTTCTGGTTTCTGGTTTATTTTTTACTATTCAATAATTTCGTCTTTTTCTGATTTTTCTGTTTTTTAGCTTTTTTGTCGGTTTTTTTTCCCGTTTTCGTTTGTAATGTCTGTAATGGGCTAACATGTTTTTCTATTTTTAATTTTTTAAATTTAATTATATCGAATAAGCCACTATCAGGTACAGCGCAATTTTAGCCAGTTACAATGCTTTTCAGCCATAAGTCACTAAAAAAGCCATTTTGAGCATTTCTAAGTCGATTTTTCAAATAGTTTTTTAATTTTAAAATCGTATACGTGTTTATATTAATGTCTGCGTCGTGCGCTGAGTCATGTGCCGCACCTCAAAAGAAGGTGAACATCTCAACGCCACCACTCCCGGCGCCATGTCAGGCACACAGTCCGATTGTACAGGAGGTTGTCACCATATCAGCAGACACTCAGCCTGAGCAACTTGAGCGCCTTGAGTAACTATATTTTGCAACTAATACCGGTGTTGCCATAATTTCACACGCACATGGACTACCGACGAGAGCTAACAGCAGAACAATGCACCCTCGTGCACGAACCACAGTTCACACGTACATGACACAGAGCTCAGCGCCATGAGAGCTGACGCTGAACAGAAAGGCCATTCCTAGATGGTGCCCAGTTGAACTATGATCCTGTTCTTTTCAGCTTCTAAAAATTACTTTTTGGCTTTTCTACAGTAACAAACTTTTAAACGGAGTCTTTTTTCAAGATAGGGTCTACTAGTTAATTGTAGTACATACTTTACTGACTTCATTTATATCGGCAAAAACCGTACGTGAGTTTCTGTTACTCTGTAATCTCTCGTACAAACAGCCTAAAAACCACAAGCCACAGCCAAAAGCCGCAGCCAAAAAGAACAGGCCCTATAGCTTAAGTTTATTTTTATTATAGTTGATTTATTTTTTACTGTAACTAATAATAATTTATTTAATATAATTAAATTAAAAAAATTAAAAATAGAGAAAAAACAAATTAGCTCATCACGGACAATACGAAGGAATAAAAAAAACAAACTTTTCGACCATTCATTTTGGTTTATTTTAGTTTATGACTTATGATTTTTCTCAATCAAACAAATAGGATGGTTTCTCTGTTGCCGTTTTGAAGCGGTTTATCGGAATAGTATTTTAGAAGTGGCTTATCGGCTTTTGATTCGCTCGCATGAGCATCGCACTACATCCAAAACCTATAAGTCGTAGCCAAAAGAACATACTTAAGCATCAGCCGTACAGTCATGCATGCCTAGCTTGGATGTATGTTTTAGATTGGGTTAGAGAAGGCGTTCTTTTGAGCTTATGATCCATAGCTTATAACTTATGGTTAAACAAAAGGAATGGTTTTTTGTCAGCTTTTCAAAGTGACTTATCAGAATAATCTTTTTGAAGCGGTTTTATCGCCTTATTGGTATTCGATTTGTTTATATAAATGCTTATTTTAGAAAAAAAATTATTAGATGCAGCCAAAAAGAACATACCCAAAATATTACTGTAAGATCCTCATCATGCGTTGTGTCGCACCTCGCTTTGCTGGCTTTCATGGTTCTTTTTCCGGCTACCCATCAAATGCAACAGCTAAGAGCAACTCCAGCAGTAGCCCTCAAAACAGGGCCCCTACTTTTTATTTGAGGGCTCCCCCTACTTTTGAGGGCCCTGTTTTCTGGGCTGCACTCCAGCAGGAGCCCTCAAAACAGAGCCCCTACTTCTCAATTCCCACTATTTCCTCACACACTATATGTATATGTATAGGACAAAAGCACAATACACAATAAAATATTTATGATTTCACAATGAGGGACAATATTTAAATATATGAATTCAAATACGAATATTCAAATTTAAATTCAAATTTGTTCCGAATTTAAATTGAAAGCACAAAGTTCATCACATAACATTAAAATTTGTTCCGAATTCAAATATAAATTCAAATACGAATATTCAAATACGAATTCAAATACGAATATTCAAATTTATTCCGAATTTAAATTGAAAGCACAAATATGAATTCAAATACGAATATTCAAATTTAAATTCAAATTTGTTTCGAATTTAAATTGAAAGCACAAAGTTCATCACATAACATTCAAATTTAAATTCAAATTTGTTCCGAATTCAAATACGAATATTCAAATTTAAATTCAAATTTGTTCCGAATTTAAATTGAAAGCACAAAGTTCATCACATAACATTCAAATTTAAATTCAAATTTGTTCTGAATTCAAATACGAATATTCAAATACGAATTCAAATATGAAATATTCAAATTTAAATTCAAATTTGTTCCGAATTCAAATATGAATTCAAATACGAATATTCAAATTTAAATTCAAATTTATTACGAATTTAAATATGAATTCAAATACGAATTCAAATACGAATATTCAAATTTAAATTTAAATTTGTTCCGAATTTAAATTGAAAGCACAAATGTTCCACAAAAAACGAGGAAAGCTGAAAAATGAGAGCCGGAGTAGGGGGCCCCTAGGAATGAGGGGTGAGAGGGTGATTTGAGGGCCTCCTCAAATTTGAGGGCTCTAGTAGGGGCTCTGCTGGAGCTCGTTTTTTGGCTCAAGCCCTCAAATTTGAGTTTTGAGGGCTCAAGTAGGGACCCTGCTGGAGTTTCTCTAAGGATGCTACACAGGAGTATTCTTAGGAGGTTATTCGTTTTGGCTGTAGTTGATAAATTTTAGCAGAAAATAAATAGTAGTAACTAAAAAAGTGACTTTTAGAAAGAGAGAGCGAGCGATAGAAAAAGTGATAGAGATGCGTGTACAAGATAGGAGTGAGATAAGTGGAGTGTGTGTTATCCTATGACTCTCTACTTTATTCTCCGAACAAGACGGGAGTAAGCGGAGTGGAGAAGCCGCTTTGAAAAGGTAGGCCTTCCGACTACTGTGTATACATACGTACACGGAAGAAGCAGCCACCGGCCTGTGGGGCCCACCAGTTGCGCGTGCTCCCCTTTGAACTATTCGTGATGGACAGGGTACGAGCAGTGGTACTACCACCAGGGGCGGATCTACAGGGTATGCCGGGTGGGCCCCGGCATACCCTGGGCCCGGCGCGCCTCCGGTACTCCGGCCAGCCGTTCTTCGGCGAGGTCGACAGCGACCACCGCGTCGTCGTGCCGAGCAACGTCCACAGCGCGACAAGGTCGGTCGGGTTCGACAAGGAGGTCGCTGGGATGATGAAGCGCCTCACGAGGACGGCGTACCTCTCGCCGCTGCTGTTCACCGCCGGCGAGGCTGTGGTGGTTGGCGGGGCGTAGAGGCTGCACGGGCTGGCCCAGTGCACCAAGGACCTGTCCGGCGGGGACTGCAAGATGTGCCTGGAAGCCGCCATTGGTCAACTGGTGGCGAGGAAGGAGGGAGGGAGAGTGCTAGGTGGAAGCTGCAGCTTGAGATATGAGCTGTACACGTTCTTTGATTCCTAGGCAGCAGTAGTGCTACAACCATGAATTTCGGTTGTAATTAAGGTGTCATTGTTTTGGTTTGATCCCAAGGAATCAAATACAAGAAAGTGCCTTTTCTGTTCATGATTAGGATTGCGTGCAGTTTTGGTGTCAAGGGGACTCTGCGTCGCCCTCGGTGATTTTAACCCGATGCAATGTTTGAAAAATATAAAAAAGTCATATATATAGTCATGTAAACCTGCAAAAATTTAAATTCAAATTCATATATAGTATTAAAAACCAAAAAAGTCAAGCAATCAATCACTAGAAGTTTTTGGTTATAAAGTTGTCTGGTTTCATAGGGACATGAGTCTCAACTCTGAAGAATCTATTAATTGAAGGATTTCTACACTTTCTAGAAAAATCAATTTCACAAGCTCATGCAACTTTGTCATTTGTATATCACGCATACCAGAGTATAAGAACAGTAGAGCCATGTCATTTATGTCAACAAAAAGTTAGATTAAGGTGCCTTGGCACATCAATAGAAACTCTCTGACTTGTTTCCAAATGCATGTCATATTTGCTACCTATTCATGGTTGGATTGCCCTGGACAGCAAAAATTTGCTACCTATGCTCTGGTTTACAGCATATGCATCTTTTTTTTTTTAAAAAAAAAGGAATTGATCTTCTGATTTGTTAACTATAGATTGTATCTAAAATAAAGTAAGACATTGTGATGTATTATTTGACCAATAGTTCTTTGTGATCAACGCCTGGACAGGTTTTTTATTCATCTTTGAGCTCACCATGTGTACATTCAACTTCAAGATTCTGATCAGTTCTTTGGAAGATGACTTATTTTGTTGCATACAAAAATTTTGGTGCGGCATACCCTTTGATAAAATTCTGGGTCCGCCACTGACTACCACCGTAGTACCGCCACCCTGCACGGTCCTAGCCGGCCCGGACACAGCGCTCAGACGACGAGCCGCGACGCGAGGCCTTCAAAACCCTTGGCACCACTCGCGCCCAGCTCGCCGCTCGGGCCTCGGGGGAAGTCAAGTACCACGGAAACCGCCACCATCACGGCTCCCACAGCGACGACGAGCGGGTAGGCGTAGGTAGGCACAGCACAACGCGCATGTGAGCCGCGGCTCGTTGCGGCGGTGCTGCGGCGCACGCGCAGACGCGCCGGAGAAGGGAAATGCCGGACTGCAGGCAGAGAGGCCAACAGCCGGTTGTGTCTTCCACGATGGCCTGCCTGCCCGCCCGCCCTGCTTTCACGAGGACCCTGCCCTGCTGCTGGCCCAGCTAGCTGCAACGGAGATGTGGGGCCCATGAGTAGCCTTTGCTCTGTGGCTCATGGATGGATGCGGATGAGTGTTGTGGGGCGTTCTCGAGCTGGTTATCTTGTCCCCCAATACTTCTGTCCTCGCTTTGCCTAATCTACCCAATGGATGGGGTTTTTTTTTCACTTTATCTTTAGCTTTGGGTTCTGCTGCTATAGAAACTATCTTTTAAACGATACATTTTTTAAGACTAAATTTATAAATAGATTGCACTTTATACTTTATACCATATCGAGTTCAGCTATACTGGTTAAAATTGCATGTGACTTTTCTCTCTTCGTATTGTCTCTCACAAACAGTCAAAATTCTAAATTCATACACAAAAAACTAAAGCTACAGCCATTTGGTTTGTTGTATTTAGCGAGTTGTGTTTGCGGTAGTAGTACCACTGCTTTAAAAGGCTCTAAATGGATCGACCATTGTCATCTTTGAAGCTGGTTGATTAAGGTGGTGATCATTGGAGCGGGGCCGTAAGCCTTGAAGAATGGGTAACACTGAGTGACCGAGTGAGGACACCACCACCTTCATTACGTGGATTGCCTACAAAATTACTGTAAGAAAGCGTTTAAATGGGACCTAATACTATTTCAGCGCGTGCGTTTACAATGGTAACGTTGAGGATCCAAACTACAACTATCTCTGTTCTAGATCCAAAGCCTTAGAGAAGCCTCCTCTTTTGGACAACCAGATGAGAGATGAATGGATAAGCTGGTCCTAAAGTTTTAGGCTGCAACAAAGGCATGGTATGAGATTCGCTCGCGGCAATTAAAAACGGTGTACTCTTTTCGTTTTTTTACTTAATATTTTGATTTTTATGGTCTTTAATAATTATAATATTATAAAAGTATTTTTAATAATAAATCTAATAGTATAATTTTTGTATAACCAATCTAAATAATTTAAACCTATTAGTAATCAAGTTTAGAAAGTGATAACATAGTTTCTAAAAGGACAAGTAAAAAGTGTTGTATAACCGAGGGCATTTTGGGAATTTCCCAATTGAGAAAAGAAAAAATGCCGATGGGGCCCACCTGTCGGTGGGCGATTGAGGAGATTAGGGGAGACGAAACGTCTCCCTAGGCCGGTGCGGGCGGAGCGCTTCATCCGGATTTGGCGATGCACTCGGGCTATGGCGGCGGCCGGGTCTTGGCGACGGAGGTGGCGTCAGCACGGGCATCTCGGCGCCAGCCACACCGCAGCCCGCTGCTCCCCTTTGCTCCCCTCTCCGCTATAAATCCCGGGGCTCTCCTCTCTTCGGTACGGTGGAAAACCAGCGAGATCTCTCCCCCCTCTCTCTTCTCTTCAATCTCCGGTGAGAATCCTTGGTCTTTGGGCTTTGGGACTGTTGGTGGTTCTTTGTGATTCGCTGGCAGCAGTGGAACCTTACCCGTGACTAGGGTTTGATTTGTGCTTGGACCGGGAGAATCACCGTGAGATTTGAGTGGTACTTTGAGTGTTCTTGGGCGGAATACTCTTGTGGCTTGTGTCTTGTGCGGCAAATCCCCTACCTCGACTACCTGTTGGCTTCGGCGGACAGGAAGAAAGGGCATTGTATCTCCGACGACCATCTCCCTACTCGGTTTGTGGGGGGGGGGCATTAGTTTTCTGGGACAGCGCTTCTGCGTGCCTTGCTCATTTTTGGTTTCTTCAGGTGATTTTGAGTATCACCCTTGCCGTAAGTATATTGATTCATCTACTAGCAGTATCAGCAGTGTTTGCTCTTGTTTCGGTTCAAATACTGGAGAATGCTATGTGTGTGGATTTGATAATTGCTCTGTGATGAACTAATCAAAGACTGAATAGATCTTGATTACAGAATAAGGATTTTGAGCTCTAGTGAATTAGTTTTCTACTGTCTATATACTTGCAGACTTTCGGCTGATTAGGTTTGTTCATATGCACTTAAGTTCCTGCCGTGTTGTATTCTAGTTGTTTCAGAGGAGGTTCCTTTTTGGTATCTCCTACAGTTCTGCTATATATGCTACATGATACATTTTACTAGATGCTGCATGTTTAGTCTGTGATTTACTTCAGTGTAAGTGTACATTCATACCGAAAGTTGAAGATTGTTGTTTTCCTATGTTTGATCAGTGGTGATAGTAAAAAACATAACTATGAGCTCAAACCCTAAATTCTGGAATTAGATCAATTATGAAGAGTCTTGATATTAGCATGAGAAGGCCAAGATTTGCAATCTTGCGCAATTCTGTTCTGAGAGCACCTTTTTTTACTTCAAACTGTTGAACATATGCTATATTTAAACATATATGTTAAGGATTCAATGGGATTAGCATGTAGATTCTCATGTTTACTTGTCATCATGCTGATTTTGTACATATATGTGACATTTATGTTGAGTATATGTTATTTTTGGAATGACTTAATTGATTCACATACTGATGTATTAGTTAAGTCATTTATATGTCATGTTTATCATGCTTGAACTATTATAATAATTGCTAGAATTAAATTAAAAAATATGCATATACCGTAACATTTACAACAAAAAGAACGGAGAGAGTATCTCTTAGAACGAGATAGAGAGAGAAAAGAAGATAAAGTACTCGTGCTAATCTTAACTCACACAGACAGATCTCGGCATGTGTTAAATGCCAGTTAATGCAACAGTAAGTGACGTGGAGAGCAGTAGCAATGAATCGTCCACTAGCACGCACGCATCATTGCAAGCTTTGCTGAGACGCGCGACGCGGTCATCGGCGCGAAAGATTCCTTCTGTATTCTTCTCTCTATTTCCTTTCCATATATCAGCAGGCTATTGGTTCTGCTGCAGTCTTCACCAGCAGCTGTCCCTAACATTTTCTACGGATATGTGAAAAGGGAACAGAGAGGAGAATACAAAAAGGAACAGGAAAACTTCAGTCCATCAGCGCGTACTGTTCGGACATAAGCCAGGTTTTTAAAAAAATTAATTTATACTATATACAATAACTATCTTTTTAATAGTGTATTTTAAAAACATGGTTAATAAAAAAATTATAGCAAAAAATATATTGTGTCCAGTTATATCAATCAAAATCAAATACGACTATTCTTATCTACGTACTGCCTCTCGTAAACAATCAAAATTTAAATATTTAAATCATAAGCTATAAGCTATTGGCAAAAAAAAACCTTCTGAATTTTCCCTTGAACGGACGCTGCTTCATAAGGCAGGAGGGCAGCGTGAAATTTGGACAGATATGGCACTGTAGAGCACGTGAATTCCAAATATAGCGCTCATAGGAAAAAAATTCCATATGTAGCCTCCTCCTGACCGCACGATTTCTGTGGAAGTGACACGTGGCGCACCACTCCGAAATGGCGCACCACCGCCTGCCCCCCGCCCCTCCTCCACTCATCGCCGCCGGCCGGCCCCCCACTCCCGCCCCCTCGTCGCCCTCCTCCTCTCCCCTGCCGCCGACCCCCTCTCTCCCCCCCGCCGTTGACCCCCTCTCCCGCCCCCCGTCCCCTTCCTCTCCGCCCCCCGTGGCCCCGTCCCCTTCCTCTCCGCCGCCGCCGCCCCTCCTCCCCCCGGCGCCCCTCCTCGCCCCCCCCCCCCGCCCACGCCGGCGCCCCCCTCTCCAGCCCCCTGTCCCCTTCCTCTCCCCCCGTCCCCCTCCTCGCCCCCCGCCGCCTCTCCTCGCCCCCCGTCGGCGCCGCCCCTCCTCGACTGTCGACTCGGATCCGGCCAAATGGCCACCCGTCTGGCCGTCCCTGCAGCTCGGCGCCTCGGTCACGGCTCCGCAACCGCAGGTACTCCTCCGACTGTCCGACCTTCCCTACTCCCTGTCTCCCCACCGAATCTACACGAGCCGAGCTCGAGCGAGCTCGAGTTTTGTTCGAGCCGAGCTCGAGCCCAGCTTAAAGTTCGATGAACATCTCAGGCTCGCTCGAGCTCGGCTCGTGTTTCTACCGAACTCGAGCTTGCCAGGTCAAGCTCGCTCGAGCTCGGCTCGTTTACAGCCCTAGTGAAACTGAAGACTGACCTGAAAAGCTTGGCCACACCATTTTAAAAGTTGTATGGATTCGCCACATTTTTTTTGGAAAAGGAAGACTTTATTAATCCCAAATTCAGTACATCGAGTTGATACACATCATTGGAACAAAAAACTTCCATCCTCTGCCTAAAAACGCACACAGCTTAAGAATAAAAAAACAGAACCGAGCAGACTTTAGTGACCCTCAATCCTAAAACTAGATCGCCACCCATAAGCCTGGGTAAAGATATCCTTCGCCAACTGCTCCAACTGTCGCGATGCCACCATAACCGTATCGTGCAATTCCGGTCGTTGCAGTATAGCCCACGAACGGAGTCGGTGAGAGATTGCATAAATAACCTACAAAGGAGAAAAAAAGTTTTTCTTTTCAAAAACAATATCATTCCTGTACAACCATATAGACCAACATGTTGCTGCTGCCCCAAGCAGTACTAATGATTTCAAATGTTTAGTTATTCCATTTAACCAGCATCCGAACATATGTGATACACTCCGTGGTTTTGTTAACTTCAAAGCCATTTGAGAGAAACCCCAAACAGCTCGCGCGAAGCGACAATCAAAAAACAAGTGTTGAATTGTCTCATCATGATGACAAAAACAACATGTCTTGCTCCCTTTCCAATGACGCTTGATTAGATTATCTTTCGTTAAAACCACACCCCTCCTAAGGTACCACAAAAAGATCTTCAACTTAAGCGGGGCTTTTAGTTTCCAAAGGCGTTTATTCAAATTAGGAACAATTGTTTGAATCAGTGCTCTATATAATGATTTCACCGAGAATTGTCCATTAAGTTGTAAAGACCAGTGAAAGTCATCATGTCCTTGTGTCAGCTGAACATTGGCTAGTCGTGCTAATAAATTGTTCCATTCCACCAGCTTGGGACCAATTAAATCACGTCTCCAAGAAAAATTTGGTGGAGAAGAGGCCAAGGCTTCCGAAATTGTGACAAATTTTGGTCTAACAATGTTGTATAAAACAGGATATTGGTTCATCAAACTATCATTGCCTAACCATTTGTCTTCCCAAAATCTGACTTGTGAACCATCTTTAATAATAAAAGATCCATACCGGAGGAAATGTCCTTTTACCTTCAACAAACTAGCCCAAAAATGAGAATCGCTTTGATTACGATCAACTTGCACTAAGGGTTTAGATCCCAGATATTTATTTCTCAAAAGTTGTTGCCACATACCATCCGTCGTTAAAAGCTTGAAAAGCCATTTACTCAACAACGCTATGTTCTTGATGTTTAAATCAGCTATTCCTAAACCACCCTGATCTTTTGGCTGGCATAGAATATTCCACTTCGCAAGTCTATATTTTCTCTTATGTTCATCACCTTGCCAGTAAAATCTGGATCTAAAATAATCTAATTTCTTTAGAACCCCTTTTGGAATCGCAAAAAAAGACATCATATACATTGGGAGACTACTCAAGACGGAATTTATCAACGTCAATCGACCCCCAATGGATAAATGTTTGCTCTTCCAACTACTAAGTTTTTTCTCAAACCGTTCCTCTACCAATCGCCAGTCGACATTTCTTAATTTTCTATAGTGAATCGGGATGCCGAGATACCGGATTGGTAACTCTCCGGATTGACACCCAAAAAGTTCCACATAATCCTGTCTAGCTTCATCTGCATCACCGAAACAAAATATTTCACTTTTGTGAAAATTAATCTTCAGTCCAGATAATTGCTCAAAAGCGCAAAGCAGGAGTTTAAGATTTTTTGCCTTAACAACATCATGATCCAAAAATAACACCGTATCATTCGCATATTGTAGAATCGACAAACCTCCATCCACTAGATGGGGTACAATACCTTGAAACTGACCCTCCTCATTTGCCCTTCTAATAAGAATGGCAAGCATGTCGGCAACAATGTTAAATAAAATTGGTGATAAAGGATCACCCTGGCGAAGTCCCTTCCTAGTCTGGAAAAAATGATCAATTTCATCATTAACATTGACAGCCACACTACCCCCGTAAATGAAGGATTTAATCCAAGTTATCCACTTGGACGAAAATCCCTTCATGCATAGGGTTTGAAATAGGAAAGGCCATTTAACTTTATCATACGCCTTCTCAAAATCAATCTTCAAAATTACTCCATTCAATTTATTACGATGTAACTCATGCACCGTTTCATGCAGTATGACGACTCCTTCTAGGATATTGCGTCCACGCATAAACGCAGTTTGAGTTGGACTAATGACTCTATCAGCAATTAAATTAATTCTCATTGTCGCCACTTTTGTGAAGATCTTAAAACTCACATTTAGTAAACAAATGGGACTGTACTGCTGAATAACATTAACCTCCTGAACTTTCGGTAATAAAGTAATCACCCCAAAGTTCAAACTAAAAATAGGCAGCTCACCTATGTGGAGCTCATAGAACATTCGCATCAGGTCTCCCTTTATGGTTTCCCAAAATTTCTGATAAAACTCAGCAGGAAAGCCATCCGGACCTGGAGCTTTGTTATGTTCCATATTGAAAACTGCATTTCTTACTTCTTCCTCAGAAAACGGGGCAGTCAAAATATTATTTTCAGACTCGGTGACCTGATTAATATCCTCTATCCGATCATCGATCAGATTAAAGGAACTCTCTTCAGACTCACTAAACAGATCTTTATAGAAATGAGTAATGTATGCTTTGAGATTCGACTGTCCCTCAATTTTCCCATTAACATCATCTAGAGAAAAAATCCTCTTTTTCCTATGTTTACCATTTGCAATCATATGGAAATACTTAGTATTATTATCACCATATAAAATATCCTTGACTTTAGCCCGCTGGTAATATTTAATTTCCTCCTCTCTCAGTAAACTGGTAAGATCGCCCCGAGACTTGGCTAGAAGAGAGCACTCGTCCTCAGTCAAATCCCTTACCTCAGCCGCGGTATCAAGGTCTGTGATAATAGCCTGCAAATCAGCCTTCTGGTGCTTATAGCTTCCACCCATATTGGAAGCCCAGCCACGCAGATGCCTTCGCAAGGCGCTAAGTTTTTTATTCCACCGTTGCACCGAATTATTCCCCGTCACCGACTTATTCCAGACCTCCATGACTCGCTCCTGAAAATCCTCTTGTGTGAACCAACTCAACTCAAATCGAAACAACTTCACTCCTCCTGAGTACGCAGGTTGCCCCGTGTCCAAGAGCAGCGGAGTATGATCAGACACCCCTCTATCTAAAGCCTGAATCGACACTAACGGATATTTGAATTCCCATTCTGAGGACATGAGAACTCTATCTAACTTTTCAAAAGTCGGATTAGATAAGGAATTTGCCCAAGTGAACTGGCGACCAGTCAGCTCAATTTCCCTTAAGTCGAAGCTGTCAATCACAGCATTAAACAGGAACGGCCACCGATTATTGAACCTTGTGTTGTTCTTCTCTTTACTATATCTCATAATATTGAAATCCCCTCCAATCAGAGTAGGCAACTGATTTTGTTGGCAGGCACGAACTAATTCAGCCAAGAAATTTGATTTAAAGTCATCTTGAGCTGGACCATACACTGCCATCAAAATCCATTTAAACTTATCCAATTTATTAACCAAATGAAACTTTACGAAAAAATCTCCGTCAATTATAACCGATAAGTCTAAGACAGTAGCATTAATCCCAAGGAGGATGCCACCAGACCGACCTTTTGGAGGAAGACAATGCCAAACAAAATCAGTACCTCCGGAGAGTCGAGCCAAATTCGATTTTGACATATCTTGTTTTCCTGTTTCCAATATAGCTATAAAATCTAGCTTATGATCTAATGCTGCGTCAGCAATGTATTTAAATTTAGCCAAGTCTGAAAGACCTCTGCTATTCCAAAAGAAACCTTTCATTTGATAATCTTTATTTTTTTCCTTTTATCCTTTCTACTCTTTGATTTTCGAGGAGAGACCTTAAGATCACAAATCCTTGTGTCCAAATCTCCCTCATCAAAATCCACCTCTGAAACCTCCTGGATCAATTGTGAGAGTAAATCGCTCGAAGGTTCAGCGACATCATAATCACAATTGTCCACCTGAATAGCAATACAATTCTTACTATTGACAGACTGTACCTTTTGTAAATTTCTTCGATCAATCTCAATACGTTTAAGCGCATTAATAGACAAATTAACACTTTCAACAGAACTGTTGCCTAATCTAAAACCGATACTTTGTAAGTTTTTAGCGCACAAATCAGAAGACAAACCAACAAAAGAAATCTGAGAGGTCGAAATCGGATTACCACTTAAATGAAGCCGTGAATCGGAAAGCGAGTGTGTCAATCCGCTATTAGAGGCCACCATCTTGTTACCCCTCAGAATGTCCAAATTTCGCTGCGCAGTTCGCTTCATCGCCTTGGACATCATATTCTCATCCGCTGCAATAGTCCCATTGACTCGAGAATTAGAACGTAAACTGCGACGAAGACCATCCACAGAATTAAAATTCTCAGAATGATGATATGAGGCAAAACCTAGCCATCTCCGAAGTGTGTGGCGAACTGGCAATGGCGTTGCCTTGAGTTGACGGCTCCCCTCTTCACAAACACTGTTCCAGTATGTTTTTTAGCTCGCTGATGCGATGGTCTATTACGCATTTTGACGATAACAAATGCCATCGTCCGTATCAGCCACGGACATGGTACTTGGCAGCTGGTGCTTTCGATTTGTCCTCACCCAAATACTGTTTCGTGGTCAACGGCCAAAACCCAGCTCGATCGTGAAAGGACGGGCACAGACTACTCACTATGCACCAACCCAAACGATGGAACGGTACGGCAATATCATTATATCAACAAAAAGAAGCCCATCGTAATAATCTCTCCATGACTTTGGTACAGGCGTACAACACTAATTGAGTAGGGCTGGACAAGCAAATGGAAATTAGCACATTACACGTTTTACGAGACAAGTTGAACACTGGACAAAATTTACAGCCCTAGCTAGACGGATAATGCTCAATCGACATACGTACCCACTCGATCAAGCGCCTGCATGTTCCATGTCAATCACATTTGAACGGTCAATGCAGGTACAGCTTACAAGCAAGGGCAAATTCGTGCTTGACCAAACAGAACGGAATCTTGTAAAAGTAAAAAACACCAGCTTGGCCTGTACAAGTCACATGTTATGGACTTATGGTGTAGTTATTCTGGCCTGTGTTTACGAACAACACATCGAAATGTTGCCGACGGCTTTCCCATTTAGAGCCGCGACTATATTCCCCAGGGTAGCACTTCTACCATTCATTCTTTTTCAATCTTGGATTGAACAAAATCAAAGGTACCTCCTGGTTTATTGGTGAGGCTTTTCGATGCGTTTCGGTAGATGAAATCAAGGTTTGTTATTGCCTCCTGTAACTGTTTCAGCTTTTGTTTTTGCTTGTTGGTTCTGTTTCTCTGGAGTCGTGCGGGAATTTCTAGCAGTGTCCTCTTCTAAAAAGTCCTGCTTGTCATCCAATATCCTGCTTGCTTCCCCAATTGCAAGGATTAGCTCTAGTTGCTTTTGCTGTTGTTCCTGCAGGATAGATTAATGAGGGACTTCAGCCAAAGGCGACAAACCATCTATAAATTCCATAAAAAGGAAATATTCACGGGAGATAATATTGGCCAATCATTACAGTTCTACAGAGTATTTACCATATCAGCAAGGAAAAATAAGCTACTTCAGAAGACCACAAAAATCACCGATCTAATAAAGAAACCTAATAATGATTTTAAACCTTAGACAATATGTTACTCCATTCGTGGTGAATATAAACTACTAAGAAGATCAACTTAGCTCACTGTTGGAATAGTCCCACATTGGTTGTGAAAAGGCAATGGATCTAACTTAAAAGTGGGGGAGTCCCTCACCTAGTTAGCTAGCTTTTGGGGTGAGAAGACTCTTATGATCCAACAAGTGGTATCAGAGCCCGGTTCTAACATCTCTGGCCCAATGGACACTAGTGTGTGAACGCCTGATGGACTGTGACCCCGAGGGACCGTCGGTGTACGATGAAGGAACCCTGAGGGACCGTCGGTGTACAGTGAAGGGGCGTGTTATAGGCGTGGGCCTTGGGCCCAGCTAGATTATTATTAGGAATTAGAGATTGGTTTCTATTTGAGTTAGAGATTGATTTCCTTGTATTAGAGATATAGTTAGAGATATGATTGGAGTTAGATTACATCTGTTAGGGGGAGCCATCTATATAAGAGGGCTACCGCATGCTATTATGATCAAGCAGAATAATATCAAAGTTTTCCTCGTCTATAGTCTCCTCCCTCTCCCTACGCCGACGCCATCCGACCATCTTCCTGGTGGTGTTTACCCGTTATGAACTAAGGTTCATAACAACTTGGTATCAGAGCAGTCGATCCCTTCCCACGACTTCTGCTACCATGGTTTCTGCGATTCATCCTGCTGCCGATTCATTGGCCATAATAAAAGATAGCGCCAACAAGATGGCCAGCATCGATAAGAAGATGGCGGACATCTTCCTCAACATACATGCCATCTTCGAGAGGATGGAGAATTGGAGGAAGGTGCAACAAGAGACAAAGCGCCAGACTCATCATCCAACATCAGATTCACAACAACAAAAACAAGAAGATCACAACAATAACCAAGGATCACAACTTCCTTCAGCGTCTCGTCCGCATCTGCTCTGCTCCACCATAAATACAATGTGTTCTGCAGTTGGGGTAAACCCTGCACAGAATATACTATCCACTGATCCAGTTTCGAGCGCTGCCGATGGAAACCACATCTCCCCCGAAGCACCGCCATCCCATCACACCGCTCCTCCCTCGGTCACAGCGCCTCCCGCAGTGTCTTCTCCGCCGTCCACGCCGCAGCGACCAACCGCCGTCGCCGTCCCCGGTCGGCAAGATCGGAATCGGGATCGGGCCGGCTGTCTCCGCCGTTGCCCGGGCCGCCCGCTCTGCCTCTGCGTCCGCGCTGTCCTCGGTCGCCCAGGCCGCCTCCGCCGCACCTGCCCGCACCGCCGTCGCCGAGATCTCTTCGGCCGGCCTTGCCGCCGAGTGAACGGGGGACCAGGCCGCCCTCGCGGCGGCCATCTGCGTCGCCGCCGCCGAGGTCTACCTCGCGTCATCTTCGTCTGCCGGAGAAGACGTCGAAGCCGACAGCCGATCTGCGTCACGCCGCATCGGTTGGAGCCGCCGGGCTGCTGTTCCGCGGGCGGCCGTTGCCAAGGCCGCCGCCGCCTGGGCCGCCGTCGCCCGGGGCACTTCCGGCCGCGTGGCAGCCGCCGTCAACGCCTGAGCCACCCCGTCACATTTGGTCGCCATTACCGAGTCGTCGCCAACGCCAGATTCGGTCACCGCCGTTCCGCCTCCGTTCGCAACCGCCGCCGCCCGGGCCGTTCCCGCCCGAGCCGCTGCCACCGCCCGTGCCGCAGGCCGCCACTCCGTTGGCGGCTGCTCCGCCGGCCGCCGCTTCCCGAAGCCACCGTTGTCGAGCCGTCGCCAGTTCGCCGGAACCGCCGCCGCCGCTGGACCGCACCGGCTGCCGCTCTTCGCCGCCGCTGGCCGCCGTGGGACGGCCGGATCCGCCGCCGCCGCAGCTCCTTCAGTCGCCATCGGCTTGGGCTGTGTGAGGGCTGATGGGTTTCGGTTGGTTAAAACCGACCGCTTACTTAAGGCTTTCCAAAAAAAACTTTTTCAAAAAAACAAAATAAAAAATCATTTTTTAATTTTGCAGGCATTATATAATCGCAGGCGCTACACTTCGTCTAGTCTGGTTCCACTTGGATCTGGCCGGTCGTCTCTATCAGCTACAGGACCCCGTCACCGTTCGTCTTCTATATCGACGTCAGAGGTCTTCCATTGGCGCCATGACCGCCGCCTAGCAGCTCGAGGACGAGCTGCATGTCCGGGAGGGGTGTAGTGTTATAGGCGTGGGCCTTGGGCCCAGCTAGGTTATTATTAGGAATTAGAGATTGGTTTCTATTTGAGTTAGAGATTGGTTTCCTTGTATTAGAGATATAGTTAGAGATATGATTGGAGTTAGATTACATCTGTTAGGGGGAGCCATCTATATAAGAGGGCTACCGCATGCTATTATGATCAAGCAGAATAATATCAAAGTCTTCCTCGTCTATAGTCTCCTCTCTCTCCCTACGCCGACGCCATCCGGCCATCTTCTTGGTGGTGTTTACCCGTTATGAACTACGGTGAAGAGCTGAGGGACACCAATGTGTGAAGGAGGAGCTTACGATCCTAAACTCACCAAGGAAACAAAACTGCAAAGATGTAAACATGGAAGCTCCTAAGTCAACAAAAAAACAAGGGCTTAGATAACAATAGTTGTTGATAAAAATCCCTGTAAACTTCAATCTAAATGGGGCAAATCAAGAAAATCTCTTGAACTATAAGGAGGAAAGGGCAAACCTGCTAAAAGGCTAGGATTTTAATTTTTTGATTTGAAGACTTAATTATTTGGGCTAACACAGCAAGAACACTTTTTAACTCACATAATCCAAAACTAGCTTACACCTATAAACTCTCAAGAAACAGGTTTATTTATGATGCGTCCTTAATCTAAAACGATTTGCAAACATAACTCAGTGATTTTGCAAAGCTCAAAACAAAAACTCCACACCATTTCAGGAAAATCATCTCTACCAATTTCATTAGTTGGCATAGTACCAACTTCTAGCAAATTAAAGACGGAAGCAGGTAACAAACAAGATGGACTTCGTTTTTGAAATGCTACCAATATCTAGGTCTAGCAACAATAACCAACAACTCAATGTATGTCAAGAATAATAGCATATAATCTCTCAATAAAAAAGAATAATAACATATAAAGAGTCAAAAGACCATGAAAAACTTTGTTGTGTGTGAAAGTATGCAACCTTCAGGAGTCACTAATTATTTGCCCAGAACATCGAACAGCAGCAACAGAAGCCATCCATCCATACATAATCAACCAAGCTACCATTTTAGTGAAAGCAGTATATGCATCATGGCCTCATGGCAAACTTTTCTCATACAGATTGCTCAGGACATTGAGGATTTGAGAAATGGCTGCAATAGTGATGGTAAACCATGCTGGAAGAAGTATAACGTGAACCAACAGCAGGTATGCAGACTTCATCCAGGGAAGTTCTCAACGAAAATTGGCAAGAAATGTCACCTGCATTGCGTATAGAACCTTTTGAATCGCACCAATTTCTTTCTCAAGAAGGTCCTCTTGTGCAACTAGTATTCGAGTGGCTTCAGAATTCTTTTGGGCTAACGTTGCTGTCTGTAAAATGAAAACATCTAAGTAGCTAAGCTCAATGGAAGCAATGATAACAAAGATCACACTAGCATGTCACAAAATGTTCAAGATCAACCGAAAACCACCCAGTGAAGATTTACATTTCATGAAGTAGGGGGTCTAAAACATATTATAGCCCATCTCTATGCGAAATAACTGTTTCTGTGACCAAAGCAACACCTGCAAAATTGATGGGAACTTGATTGATGGAGTCGTAGAGCTAATAATGTTGATGAAGCTAGTATAGGTTTCAGGGACACACGCCAGCCTCCACCAAAGAGAAGATGCCATGTATCATGTACAGACCGATAAAGTACAAACAAGATACAACTACGCTTCCATATTGTTCCAAAAGAGTTTTAATCCTTTCATTGCATAGTTTCTCAAAAACAACGGGAATGTGAACCTGAAATAGAAGCGGCCCAGGAGGCAGTAACTTTTATGCGATTCGGCAACTATCTTTGCTGAGAACTATTTTATGTGCTTATTTTCTTACAAGCATATACATATCTACTTGTTAGAAATGAGCTAAACATAAGCATGACTACTACCTCAACACATGACTATACAATATAGACATGGGTGTGCTGAATGTGATTGTATGCAGTACAGCAGTATTCGTGAATCAGCAAAATTCGTAGCACCATGTCTTGACAATCAATAAGCTGAACTAGGAAGTATGTCGCCAATGCTATGTTCAACTTTTGCTGGATGTAGTTTTTGAAAAGAGTTGGTCAAGAGCACTTCGTGTCCAATGGTGTTGAACTATTTAGGGGATGCAGAATCTTGGAAAAATGAAACATGAAGAAGAGTAACCGTGAATAGCCACATCAAATCTTTCGTGAACAATTGCACATACAGAATGAACAGTTCGTAGTCTCATGGAGAATTGTCATTAGCGACATGTTAATCAATGTGAACTTATCGATCTTCATCTTTGTCATCTCACTTCTGTCCATCCAATTTCAAGTGTTAAAACAGCACTCTGTTCTTCCCTCAAACCAACAGCAAAGCAAAATTTTAGCAGTAGCTACCGTGTCAGATTAAGCAATGCCTCACTGATAGGATCCCCTCAGCGTCCTCGCTGATAGCAGTGGCTGCTGTGTCACGTTAGTCAATGCTAGCTGGCTAATGCTCATCTTTGTCAGCTCACTTCTCCATGAGACATAACTGGGTTATCTACTCACGAGGGGAAGAGGACGGAGATGTAGGAGCTTTATCTCCTTCATCGAAAAAAAATCTTTGACAGCTCACTTCTGTCCGTCCAATTTCAAGTGTTAGAACAGCACTATGCTCTTACTCCCAAACCAACAGCGAAGCAAAATTTTGGTAGTAGCTACTGTGACGGATTGAGCATCCGCAACACCCTAAACCTGACGCCGAGCTTCTCGACGGTCCTCGACAGCACTCCAACGGCCGCCACCACACCCCGCACGCTCTCCTCCACCTTCTCGACCCTCCCCCACCAAATCCACACCCCCGGCCGCAGCTGCGCCGCCGCCGGCCACCCGCCTGCAAAGCCGCCCCCACTGCTTCCGCCGGATCAGGGCCCCGATCGCCACCACGCCCGCCAAGAGAACGTACTGCACGACGAACAGCCTCCCGCTCGCCAGCGCGGCGAGCGGCCTGGCCAGCGCAGCGCCAGGCGGTGGGAAGACGAGGCGGATGGCGCAAACCGCCGAGAGAAGCGCGTCGAGGGCGGAGCCGGACGGCCCGGCGGCGCCTCCGCGGACGGGCTCGCCTGCGAAATGCGCAAAAGTTTAGCCCGAATCGAGGCGGGGCCCGTAACCCTCGGAGTGAGCCGCTGGTCAGGTGTGTGGTTTACCGGACGCGTAGGCGCGAGCGCGAAGCGGCGGAGGCCATCGGGGTATGGAGGTTGGCGAGAGTATGAGGAGAGGCGGAGGAGGGGACGGAGCGGAAGGGAGGCGGAGGCGAAGGTGGGAGCGGCGCGAGAGGAGTGGGATGCGGCATCAGCATGGGTGGGTGACTTTTTTTTTTTTTGGTATTGATAAACATCATCCGGATGTTTTATTTCTAACTATCATCCAGATTACACACCCTTTTTTTTTTTTTGAGCTCGTGGGTGGGTGACTTCGGCAGGCCGAGGCGAGAGGAAGTGTCAAAAACCAACAGACAGCTGCAGAATCTGGGAACGTTTGCAAGTCTGAAGCTTATCGTCGACCGCGCTCCTTTCAGTTATTTTGGTCGGCTGGGATGTTTTCTTCTCTTTTTGCAAGCACTGACGGCCAGGATGGATTACAGCAGCTTTCGTCAACATTTAAGTGATCTTTCTTTATGGAGTCTATTAAGTGTTAATCTGGGTGAATTAGTTGTAATCCTGTCTTAACGCTTAATGATGTCATTGTACCCGTATAAATACTTTTCTGGTGGAATGAAGGAACATCTTTTGCGCCGTCATATTAGTCTTTACTGTAGCCCTAGCTCTTAGTTTTCTCCTTTTACTTTTCCCCTTTGTCCAATCTCTGATTTCACTTCTCCACTCCTGAGTAGGATTCCTAACTCGGGATTTGACAGGAAGCAACTTCTCTGGGGTCTGTCCCCTTTTTCTCTCAATAGGGACTGCCTCAGATGTCTTACACGTGCACGCACAAATCTCGTTGCAGGGGCTCCCTCCCTCCCCTTTCCCCCAAATCGAGCAGCTGCGCCCAAACCAAGAGAGAAAATGGCGGAGAAAGGAAAAGGAAAGGCCGGCCAAGCCATGGCGAGCTCGCGGCCGGCCGGCGGCGGCTCCGAGAAAGGCCAGGGGCGCAGCGAAGGCCAATAGGCCATGGGCTTCCAGGTCGCGGCCGTGGCGCCATGGCGGTGCGCGCCCTCCTCCGCCTCGTCGTCGCCCTCGACGTCCTCGCGGCCCGCGTTCCTCAGCGGTGGCTGCGCACCACCTGCTCGGAGCCCAGCAGCCGCTCGTTCCACCGCGACTGCCGCACCACCTGCTGCTTCTTTCGCTTCAGCATTCGCAGCGAGAGCGGCATCCCGACGCTGCTCGCGCTCCGCTCCACGGTGGCCGGCCACCCGCACCCCGCCGCCGCCGCGAGCTCCTTGATCCTCCTCAAGAACTCCGCGTCCCCGCCAACCACTGAGCCTCCTGCACAAACACCACGCCACGCCGCCAATCAACGCTCAAATCACCGGATTGCCCTCCGCCGCGCCGCGCACCGCATCCCCACCTCTTCCGCGCCGCATAAGGATCGAGGAGCTCGCGGCGGCGTGGGCTCGAGGCAGAAGCACATGAAGAGATATGCTGATTGGTACACCTCCAAGGGCTTCCATGCTGTGACCTTCACCCTCCCCATGTCTGACATTGTCAATTATAACCTTGGTGGGAAGGCTGAGAAGGATGTAGAAATGCTCTCCGAACATCTTGCCGGTTGGGTCAGGGAGGAGAGTGGGAAGAAGATTGTTTTCCACACTTTCAGTAACACCGGCTGGCTTTGGTATTATACACTTTTTAGATTTCCTGCATTAAGAATTAACTCCAATATTAAGATTTCGAGCTTAATCTGTTCATTATATTGTTGTTGCAGCTACGGTGTAATACTGGAGAACTTGCAGAGGCAGGATCCTTCAGCAATGGAGAAAATTAAGGGTTGCATAGTTGACTCGGCTCCGGTTGCTGTCCCTGATTCTCAGGTAAAAGATTTAGCTAGCCTTTTGGGAACAAAATTAGTTGTTTGGTGTTAAGTGTTTTGCTATGTAATTATAAGGTTTACAACTGATCAATGAGCTTTCCAGTTGATTTGGTGGTTACCAAATTGTTGTTCAAAACTTTTCTTTGTAAAACTTGCAGATCCAAATTGCGTTGCCTATGGCAATGTGGCAAACAAATGTTCTAGCAATTGTCCTTTTTTGGTTCCCCTTATTTTACATATGCTGTTATTTAGTCACTTGTTCCTCTGCCATGCTTTGTTGGAACAAAGTTATATATTTGTGTGTGTAGTTTTCTGAACACAGGTTTGGGCTTTAGGCTTCTCGGCTGCCATCATGAAGAAACACAGTGTAGCGACGAAAGGATCGAATGAAACAAGGTCGGACGTCCTAGTTGTGGAATCTAACAAGGATCCCAAGCCAGCAGCTATCGATCCTCCTCAAGAACTCCGCGTCCCCGCCAACCACTGAGCCTCCTGCACAAACACCACGCCACGCCGCCAATCAACGCTCAAATCGCCGGATTGCCCTCCGCCGCGCCCCGCATCCCCGCCTCTTCCGCGCCGCATAAGGATCGAGGAGCTCGCGGCGGCGGCGGGGTGCGGGTGGCCGGCCACCATGGAGCGGAGCGTGAGCAGTGTCGGGATGCCGCTCTCGCTGCGAATGCTGAAGCGGAAGAAGCAGCAGGTGGTGCGGCAGTCGCGGTGGGACGAGCGGCTGCTGGGCTCCGAGCAGGTGGTGCGCAGCCACCGCCGAGGAACGCGGGCCGCGAGGACGTCGAGGGCGACGACGAGGCGGAGGAGGGCGCGCACCGCCATGGTGCCACGGCCGCGACCTGGTAGCCCATGGCCTATTGGCGCAGCTGGCTCGTTTTGGGGGAAAGGGGAGGGAGGGAGCCCCTGCAACGAGATTTGTGGGTGCACACGTGTAAAACATCTGAGACAGTCCTCATTGAGAGGAAAAGGGGACAGACCCCAGAGAAGTTGTTTCCGAGGCGAGAGGAGAGACCCGGGCCGTGCCGGGCTCCCTCTTCCTTCTTACCTGGAGAGCCAGAACGATGGTGCCCAATGCTACATGCACACGATGAAGACGAGAAACTGAGAACGATCGAGGGCCTGTTCTTTTCCTCTGAAGATGGCGGCTTTTAATTTTTTGTTATAGTATCTAATTTTTAAACAGAGTATTTTCTCAAGACAGGATCTACAAGTTAAACGATGTACACGTTAAAAGCCCAATATCTGTACTAGCCAAAATCGCAAGCGCGTATCTCTCTCCGTAATATATACCGTAAACAGCTAAAATTCAAAAAATTCAGCCAAAAGCCATAAGCCGCAGCACAACAGGCCCTGATGCCTGTTTGTCACGGCTGCGGCTTATGGCTTTTGACTGAAATTTTTGAATTTTAGCTGTTTGCGACAGAGATTACGGAGAGAAATCCTCGCTTGCGATTTTGGTTGATACAGATGTTGGGCTTAACATGTACTACAATTAACTTGTAGACTCCGTCTTGAGAAAAATATCCTGTTTAAAAGTTAGGTACTATAGCAAAAACTAAAAACCGCTAGTTATGTTACGTCATCCACAGGGCACAGGTTCATCAAGCATTACGGTATGACATCATAGCATGTTCGGTTTCGAAGGTGCGGAGCTGCATTGCCATCTGAAGAATGGCCACCGCCCAACATGGGGCCTGCTGAAAGACTTGGGGGTAATTATGGGTTTGTTTATATTAACTTTAGCTCTTACTATGAGTAATAGTTTTTAATTAAAAATGAATAGTAGTAATTAAAATAAGTGATTTATAAAAGAAGGAGCGCGCGGTAGAGAAAGTGAGAGAGAGATATGTATGTGAGACGAGAGCGAGAGGAGTAAGGTGCATGATATGTCCGTGATCTCTGTTTTATTCTCGAAGCGAGAGGAATAAAGAAGCTATTTTAAAAAACAAATGTTTATATTAGCTTCTGACTTTTTTAAATGGAAGACAGAAGCAGCAGTACAAACAGACCCTAAGTTGCAAGTGGCTTACGAGAGTAATCGCCGTGAAGATTGAAGACAAACTGGACCAAGCTACAAAAGTATATCAAATGGTAGATAGACCGACAGAATACCTGAAACTGGTTCGACATGAACCTTTCAGCTAATCAAAATCACTCAGATTCCTCCTAGGTTCTGCAGCATCACGAATACGGGAAATTTAACTATTTGTCACTCTTAAGAATACCACCTATCCAAATGCCACCCTCTTCATTGCAATTAATATTTTGCCACTCTCGAGCCTACGTGGCGCCTAGTCACCGCCATGTCAGCGCCCGGCCTCCCCGCGCCTCCCCGCGCCGCCGCCCGGCCTCCCCGCTCGCCTACCGCAAGATTTCGCTGAGCGCGCGGTAAGCGGGGAGTCGCGGGCGGCGCAGGCGCGGGGAGGCGCGGCGAGCAGGGAGGCGCGGGGAGTCGCGGGCGGGGAGGCTGGGCGGCGGCGCGGGGAGGCCGGGCGCTGACATGGCGGGGACTAGGCGCCACGTAGGCTCGAGAGTGGCAAAATATTAATTGCAATGAAGAGGGTGACATTTGAATAGGTGGCATTCTTAAAAGTGGCAAATAGTTAAATTTTCCGACGAATACACATGCCTCTTACCCTTTTCTGGTTTGCAAAAGCTCCTACTTATCTCTCGGCAAGGATTACTTCACAGCATTTGGAAGTTCGTAAGTTGTCATTACCACACCACTTGTTCTAGTGACAATCAACTAAGCTTCCCCGCAATCACAAGTTCACCTAAAGAAAAGCTTCCTATTGGAGACGAAGATCAATGTTTCATCAGAACATCAGTGCTTTTGTAGCCCCTGTCCTGTTACAGCCTTACAGGATCACTGCTGAACTAGTTCTATCACTTACCGTCCAGTACTCACCGGCCAAATTGCACTTTCCCAGCTCTCTCAAGTCTTGAAGAGATGAACACACTACCCAGAATCCCAGTTACAGTATATATCTGTGCCCTTCTCAGCAACCACAGTAGAGAAGCAAAACATAGCAAAACTGCAACAGGAACATAGATGTAATAAATTAGCAATACATTAGTCTTCACCATCCAAACACATCACCATAACTGAGTGCATAGGAGAGCATAGCGGAGACAGTCAAATAGCTACTGAGGATCAGCGCACACTAAATACATCTTGAGCAGAGAAGGAAGACTAGGAACTCTACTCCCCTCGCCATCAGATCACCAAATCAAGCAGCTGCATCCACTAGGAGTGCCCCATCAATTGCTAGCTTGCTACAGAGCCGTCTCCACTGCTGCCATGGTCCCTCCTCGCCTTCTTCGCCGGCGCCCGTGCGGCGGAGGCGGCAGCGAGAGTCTCGTGAAGCTGGCGTTGAGCATCCAGGAGCATCTTCTTGTGGCGGGCCTCCGTCTCCTTCCACTCCCGCTCGATCTCCCACTCAGAATCCATGCGCCGCCTCTCCAGCCGCATGATCCCCTCGCCGAAGTCCCTCAGCACCGCTGAGAACTGCGCGTCGACTCCCCCACCACCGGAGCGGCGCAACGGAGTCTCCTCTTCCTTCACCCTGTCTGCCACGGCCTTGGCCTGGAACGCCTCGCAGGCGACCCTCTTCCGCGGAGGAGCGGTGGACAGCATCACAGCAGGCGGCGGCCTTGGCTGGCGAGGGGCGAAGCCACGGCTGAACCCGCCGGATTCCCGGAGGAGGCCGTTGATGCTCCTTGTGTTGTTCCGTGGGAGGAGCACCTCGTCGTCCTCCTCCTCTTCCTCCTCGTCGTCGGAGGCGGCGGTGGGCGGGGAGGCGGCGGGTGGCGGGAAGGCGGAGACAGGGAGGGGCCCGCGCTCGAGGCGCTCCATGCGGCGGAAGTATGGCCAGAGCGAGGTGACAGGGCGGGCGCTCTCGGTGCGGTAGCGCTTGCGGAGCTTCTCGACCTTGTGGCGGCACTGGGTCCCCGTCTTGCGATGCGCGGCGCCGGCGCAGCGCGCGGCTACCTCGGCCGCCACGTCCTCCCACTGCTGCGCCTTGAGCTGCCCGCGGTGCAGCTTCGTCCAGCTCTCCTCGTAGGCGCCGATGAGTTGCATGGTCTCCGTGTGCGACCAGGGCTGCCCCGGCGCGCTCTTCTTCGCAGCCTTGGCGGCGGCGGCGGCGACCTCCTGCGCTGCGGCCATCCTCTGCCGCAGTCAGTCACGGCAGCAGCAGTTTAGATCTAGATCTGGGGCCAGGCGAGGAGCGAGGGTTAGTTGGGTGGAATAAATGGAGAGGCGGCGGCGGCGGTGGTGGAGGCGGATTCGGGTGGGGGACAAGGTGAGGAGGCGAGGGTATGGGTGGAGGGAGTGGTGGTGGGGGGCGGGCGGTTCGGTTTTTCTGGGTGGGGGTTGGGCCATTGGCCGCGGGCGGGCGGGCGGGCGGTGCCGTGGTGGTGGAGGTGGCGGTGGCGGCCGGGCGCGGTCAGCCCACCACCCGAGTGGTCCCGTGCGCCCCCGTGCCTGCGCCAGCGCCCTGTGCTGTCGCTTCGCGGCTCGATGATCCTTGGAACCGGTTTTGCCAGGGCTGCGTGCCCGGCGCGGGGAGGAGCCGCTCGGGCTGGTGCTGGGCCTGGGAAGCCGCCGCAAGTTTTTGGTATTTTTGGCTTTGTACGGTACAGTAATATTAGAAGTAGCTTCTAGATATATGTAATATCACTTTTATCTCTCTCTTCGAGCGTGGAACTCCGATCGATCACGTGTGCGCAGTCCCACGCCCCGGAACCGCAACACCCGAGTCATACGGTCCGAGAGCGCATGATTCCGGCAAAATTAGCGGCGGTCTAAGATTGTATGTGGTCGAATACGGCAGTGGTCGAGTAAGATAGTGGTCGAGTAGATAGTGATCAAACATATGTGTGGTCGAAAGTGGCATTATCGAAAGTGGTTGCGGTCGAAAGCAGAGATGGTCGAAAGTGGAGGTAGTCGAAAGCGATTGCGGTCGAAAGCAGATGTGGTCAAAAAGCGGCGATGGTCGAAAACAATTGCGGTCGAAAGCATAGGTGGTCGAATATAGGTGTGGTCGAATATAGCGATGATCAAAAGCCGAGGTGGTCAAAAGCGGTAGCGGTCGAAAGCCGAGATGGTCAAAAAAGGCAGTGGTCGAAAGCTACTGTGATCGAACAGCCATGGTCGGAGCGGCTATGGTCGATGTGGAGGTATCATACGCTCTCGGACCGTATGACTTGGGTGTTATGGTCCGGGACAGGGGACTGCGTACGCGTCGGCCGGCCGGAGTCCCGTGCTCGGAGGAGGGCTAGAAACAGTATTCATATATCCAGAGGTTACTTCTAATATTGCTATGTTGTACAGAGCCAAAAATGTATAGGATTCGCCCGCGGCACTAGCACGCAACTTGTCGTGGAAAGGTTGGGGCGGGTGCGGTGTAGGTGCGGTGGTGATTAGCTGGGAGTTCACTGGTTTTGACTATACGGAGGCTACAGAAAATTGAACTATTATTACTAGGCTATACATAGAGCCACATACTACATAAATTCAACAATTCCTATCAATTTTACCATACCACGAAATAGATTCAACTAAGCTAGATTATTTAACGAGGGACTTGGCTGAAAAAAAATACAGAAATGGTAATTTGCGGACGCCCTTACGAAGCGTTTCACCGATGGACAGAAGCGCTGCTACTGTCGGGAGGAGTGCATCGCGACTAGGAGGTCTCGTGTCGCCGCTAGGAGCGCACTCTGGTTAAGGTGGCCGTTCCGGTGAACTCCGGTCGAGGAACTTCAATTGGTCAGGCGAATGGGCTCCTGGGGTGTGGGACGCAGGGTGACGCGGTCGCTTTTGGAGGGGATGCATCGGGACGGTTGGAGAGGCTTGGGGCAACCATGGCCAGCGCACGGCTCAGGCAAAGCATCGGCATGAGGAAGAGAAGAAGGGGGATGCAGGGGCTAGAGGTAGGCTCGGGTACACATTTATAGACAAGGGGGAGGTTTTGTGGAGGCCCTGTGGTCGACAACCTTGCAGTCGCTATGATTTACAACCATGTTGTCTTTCGACCACGACTGCCTTACGACCATGGCTGCTTTATGACCACGACTATTTTACAACCACGACTGCTTTACGAGCATGGTTGCTTTATAGCCACGGCTATTTTACGAGCATGGCTGTTTTATGCCCATAGCTATTTTACGATCATGGCTACTTTACGACCACAGATAATTTTCGACCACGACTGTTTTACGACTATGACTATACAGTACGAGTCAAGATTAGTTTTCACAAGCCAGTGCAGGTCGGTGGCGGTGCCAGCTTGGGCGATGGGAGATCGGAGGGGAGACGACGAGCGGTAGAATGGAACCCTGGGGTTGGAAGATGCCTAGGGAGGCGATGGCTCGAGCCAGGCGGCGCTAAGAGAGGGCCAGCGGCGGCTTGAGTGACCGACGCAGGGAGGCCACGGGGGCGGCAACGGCCGGTGGGGAGAGGGAAGAATTGGAGATGACCATGAGCATTCGTGGGTGTAGTGAAACTTACTGAGTAGCCAGCACGTGGGAAGGAGCTCCAGGGGAGGCTGGCAGCGTGAGGCTACGGCGGCACAGGGAGCTTCGGTGTTTTGTGTTTTTTCTGTATTTTGTGTGGCTTATCAGCAAAAATGGGGTGAGGTTAATGGAAGAACTTTTGAGTTCACAAGTTCTATTGGTTAATTGCAATTATATGTTACATATGTATGGTATGGATACTGTTTGTTGCTTCAATTTTATCTGGGAGGCTGTTTCCGTTGTTTTTGGGTTCTGCTCCTTAGGCTGGTGTGCCACAGTGCCAGGTCTTCTCTTCATGTCTTGTTTCACTAGAGTTGTTTCTGCTCTCTTCGTCATGGAAAGCGGAGAGCCGTCGATATCAGGATATACAGTGACAATATAGAAGTCTAATTTGTGAGCCCCTCTGGCCAGATTGAATTATTTGATACTCCTAGGCTGTGTTCATTGGTGATCAAGGTTCTAACCTCTAGGTAGCTAATGATAGTGAGATGCTTTTGTTGCTCTATTGCATCGAGGACTGAAGCCAAAAGCAATTTTAGCATTTCAGTTCATAGAACCGCGATGTATTATCAGGCTGTGCTGATCAATTTGCACATCAGTACTTCACAATTAACACAGAAACATTTTGTTTCTTGTTGGATACAATTAGACGAGGATATCTAGTACATTTTTAATTAGGTTGATTAATGAATCATTTCTAGGTGTGCTATACTTAACATTAAATAATCAAAAGAGAAAAGTTCTAAAGACTGCAGCTTTTGAACTCACAAAACCCTCCTCCTATGATCCTAGCTGTATTGTCATTCTACTTTGCTTGTGCTTTTTCTCTCTTTACAACACCGACTAATTACAAAAATCTATGCTCTGAACATGATATTCTTTTTAACTATTTGCACTTTGTTTCCCAATCCCATGGCATTTTGTTGGTAGATATTCTTCATTCCTACAAATGGAAGTAACCTGTAAGGCTGTAACTGTATCATGGATTGGTATCCTTTTCACTCGTTTCTGTGCTGTTTGTTTTTGTGGTTCTTGATTGTATTTCTAATGCACATCACATGATACATTGGCACCTGCCAATTCATTGACACTTCTCTCGTTTCCTGGTCTTCGAGGAAGCAGTCCGGAGTTGCACAGTTCACCGCAGAGGCCGAGTACGTTGCTGCAGCCAGTTGCTGTAGCCAGGTGCTTTGGATGGTCTCGACCCTGCGGGATTTTGGGTTAGTCATCGACAGTGTTCCACTCTTTTGTGATAACACTTCTGCGATTAACATTGCTAAGAACCCAGTGTAGCACTTCTGCGATTGGCCTTTTTGTCTTTTGTGCCATTGTGTAAGATCGGTTGTTGGCTGTCCCATTTCCTGCAAAGCTGACTGTTCCTTTCGGTTGGTGAGCTACTCTTGGTTTTCTCTGCCGTGGCAGCATTTCCACTGATTTGCTTTGCCCTGGCAGCCGATTTCCCAGTATCTGCTGCCGTGACAATGCATTGAGCTTCGTTTCTGCCATGACTTTGTTTTGAGCTTAATTGTCTTAATCTTGTTAGCACTCGTTCTTTTCAACTTCATAGCTAACATAGCTATCGGAGTTGAGTTTTTTCTGGATACTTTGGGGGTTAATTTTAAGAGGCTTCATTCACCCCCCCCCTCTGTCGCCGAATTCGATCCAACACAATTGGAATAATAAATGTCCTGATTATTCTTTTTGAGTGGAATACGATTTTTATTTGTATTGGATAAGGATCCAGTCGGTAGTTCTCCGAGTAAGATACGATCTTTACTCGTATTGGATAAGGATTCGATTGGAGGCTATATATTAAGAGAGACACGGGGTAGAGGAGGGTATCCCGAGACACATCCATCGAAATCCAAGCCACTATCTCTCAAAACCCTCTCATACGCGCTGGTGCGAGCACACCGACATATGACGTTTCATCTCTAAACTGTGGATTTCGATAGAGTCACTGCTGTGACTGTGGCGCTGATTAGGACAATCGCAAGGAGGAGATAGTTGGCTAGAGAACGATCGACTACTTCCACTACATTGACATACGCTATGTTAAACCGGCTGTTTCAACTATAATTCTGTTGTACTGCGCGTCTAATGATAACGATTTATAATCTCTTACTCATATGGTTTCTCGGTTTATATGGTAGAAAATTTTAATCTACGCTAGTGTAGCCTACCTGTATCCTAACACATCATAGGTAGCGAAATCTGTCATATATAATTTGGGCCTATCAATCTCCCATTTCAAGGAATTCCTTAGGGGTTTTGAGAGTGCTGACTGAAAGTAATTTTACATAGTAAATGCAAATTTTCAGATTAGGCAGCACATTAGCCACCCTTTATGTGTAAAAAATAAGGCTGCTTACTGAATTGTGGAAATTAGGGAAGAGCTTAGTTACATCACTTTACATTGTCAGTAGACTGTTCTATCCCAACTTATTTTACCTTTCCCCTTTTTCTATAAGATTCTTTCACTTTCAAATCATTGTTATACTTAACGATTAGTTGCTGTTGCAACCTTGATATATGCAACCTTGATATACTCTTGATTAAGCCACTCTTTTGATTCAATCTTTTGTGCATTCCAGTTTTCATGAGTTTTTGAAGCATGAGAGTGAAGTTGGTAATATAACTAGGCAAGAGGCTGTTAGCATGGTGGGCATCTCTACCGATCTACTTATGAATAATTTTTACCTCGGCTATCTTTTATTTTAATATCTCTTAGCTATCTTACATTAAGCCTTGTTTCAGTATTTGAAACCATTTCTGCAGGTGCCCATTGTTTCTGAATGTACAACCTGATTATCATATTCTTGACAGGATGTTAATGTATTACCCTTGTACACTATCTTAAACGTCCTGTGCGCACATAAAAGTTGACTCTGTCAAAATGTCACTGGATGTTAGGACTCCTGGATTTGATTGGGAGACAAGACAAAAAATTGTAACATAGCCTTACATTTTTTTAATCTTTTGCAGCGTGTGCTGCTCCAGGCTCTAAAACTTTCCAGTTGCTTGAGATGATTCACCAATCAAAAGAGACAGGGACACTTCCAAAAGCACTGGTACATTTCACCATCTGTTACATATAGCACTGTAACTATTGTTCTTATACTGATTCGAGGAGAAGAAACTTAGTCACATTATTTGCTAATAACTAGTTTGTTACATGTAGCTAGTACAGCTGTCGTTGCAACTCCCACAGATTTTCAGAAATAAAAATTGTAATTATACATGTTCCCTTCCTCTGCGGGACTGTGATTAGGTCATAGCTAACGATGTCAATGTGCAAAAGATACGACCTCCTTATCCACGATACAAAGAGAATGTGCGCTTCCAGCCTGATAGCGACAAACCATGAAGCACAAAACTTCCCTGGTTGTTCTCTTGCAAAGGCTCATTCAGAAACTTAGAAGGATGACTGCAAACCACAAAAAAGTTCGACCACTTACTGTGTGATGTACCCTGATGGGACTATCCGCAAGGGTCAGGACAAGGGGAGAAAGTGGTAAGCATTGAACCTCTATTGCGTCCGCAGCTGTTATGTTCCCTTGCTATTTTTCCTCCAGGGGGATCCACCGCCGGCGACCTGGGAGGCTACTTGGGCTCACCGGCGAGCCACCGTTGAACCTCTGTGTACCTTTGCCATGGTCTGAGACGATTCCAACCAGCGATTTCGTGGCAAACCGCATCATGCGTTGTGCTTTGTCTTGATGGGCCGTGCCCATGTGTCTAGGCCTTGATGGCCCGCCTTGTATCACCCAGCCGACGAGTCCATCTATTTAGGCTCTCAAAATTTTCTGGCTCTGCCACTAGTCTCCGCTGCAGAGAGGGGCGGATTTGAGGGGAGTGCATGGGGTGCAGTTTTTAGAAGGAAAATAAATATGCAAGAGGTATATTAGAAATGTGTATAGATATGAGGTTTTATTTGCACTTCTTCTCAGATTTCAGTCCAAAAACATCTTCATCGTGAATTTTGTATTTTGATTGTATTTTATAAAGTTATAATGTATTACATTTATTATAATGTGTTACATTTAAACTCTTATACTATATACTTTGAATTTTTAAGGGCCTGTTTGGTTCATGATCAGAAGTTGCCTAGCCACAGGTTAGGCGCGCCACAGTTTTTAGGTAGTTGTTTGGTTCACTGACGCAACTGTGGCATGCCACACTTTCTTAGCACTCGGCCCCACACGTCATAGACTCAGTTTCTTGCCAAACTTTGCCACAAGTGTGGCTTCAATTTTGTTAGCCACAATTTCTGTGGCAGCCACACATTGCCTAAACTTAGGCATGGCAAGCTTAGGCACCAACCAAACAGGCCCTTAAATTCGCAGTTTTACATCTTATTACTCAAATCCTATATCCGTCGCTGGCTGCAGTACCTCTCCATCCAGACAGGCAAGGCACGCCCGGCCAGCCTGCTGTGAAAAACGTGCAACTACATGCCATTGCTTGCCTGTGGAGTGGCGAATCGACGGTACGACTACGACGGATTCGGTAGAGCACGCAGGCCATGCGCGGCCCTTAGAGCAAGTTCAATAATAGAGCTAAATGTTTGGCTATAAGTCAAGTTATAAGAGCCAAGTTATATAATAATTTGTCTACAAAAAGTTTTTTATTATTATGTGGTACCATGTCTCACATTCTTTTTCCTATTCCTCCTCACATACATTTATTATCTAGGCCCACCACTGCATAGGCTCCCGTGCCCAACTTGTTGCTTGCATGAGAGCCAAGCTCTCATCTCTCTCCTCTCTTCTCTCCTCCACATCAGCAAAAATACTGACTAGCTTGGCTATAAGACTATTATTGTGCTTGCTCTTACACAACTCAGGAACCAGGGATGCATGTTTCACTGGCCCGTTTGCTTGCCCGCTCACGGTAAGAACCTCTCAAAATTAGAGCTGTCCAAATGGGCCGGGCCGTGACGGGCCGCACCGCGGCCCGGCACTGTAGACCCGGCCCACGAAGGCATGGCACGACGGCGAGGCGGGCCGGGCCGGCACTGCACGGCGGACCGGGCTGTGCCTGGGCCGAGGGCGCGGCGGGCCGGCACGGCATGGCACGGCCCGTCCAACGGCACTAAACGGGCCGTGCCGGCCCGGCACGGCACGGCCGGCCCGATTAGTTTGAAAAATAACCGTTTTTGTGACCGTTGGGGGGTAAAAAATTCAGAAAAAATCTGAAAATTTTCCTATAAATAGGGGGCATCCGGCCTCCTTCTTACACACCTCAAATCTCATTCTTCTCTCTCGGTTTAGCTGTGAAAAATCTGAAAGTGTTAGCGCAAATTTGGTAAAAATTCGAGCAAAATTCCGAAAATTCAAAAATCTTCAAATTTTTTGTGAGAGCTGCAAAGGAGGTAATAATGCTGTCTTATTTTAATTTTTTGGTATTATTTGTTGGATTAATTTTTTGCTATTATTTGTAGGTTTAATAGTAAGTTAATCGTTTTTGCTATTTCAATTTGCAGTTGATTACTTGATTAATGGAGAACTACAATTTTCAACTCTCCGAATTCGGGCTCTCGGCGGAGGATATGCAATCGTTTCAACAAGCATATCCATCCGCGGAAGGTCCACATGTACAAACTGGAGATACCGAAGAACCGACAGCCCCGGTGGCGCAGGGTCCAATCGATCCATCTTCTGCTAGCTCAACAAGTGCATCCACGACCCAAAGCACGGGTGCAAAAAGAACAAGAGCTAGTACATCAACAGTTTGGAATGATTTCGACAAGAAGATCAAGACCGACAATGATGGAACTGAAGTGAGGTATGCTGTTTGTAAAATTTGTGGTAATGAATTGAGTGCAAAATCTTCAGGTGGGAAGGGTCATCTACAACGACATGCTGCAAGCTGCAAGAAAAGGCAAGGAATACAAATGCGCCAGACACAGCTGCAATATAACCCCGACGGCTCGGTACGTATGTGGGAGTACAACCCAGAGGTAGCTCGGGAATATCTTTGTAGATTAATTGCTTCTCAAGATTTACCTTTAAATTTTGGTGAATCTGATGCTTTCCAAAAATATATTAGGACTGCTCATAACCCTCGATTTAGTACTGTATCTAGGCAAACAACAACTAGAGATTTAATTAAATATTATAACAATTGTCGTGATAAATTAAAAAAATGTTTCATACATGTACATTATCTATTGCTTTGACATCCGACATATGGAGTGGTAGGGCTAGAGAGGATTATATTAGTGTTGTTGCTCATTATGTTAATGATGACTGGATAATGGAAAAAAGAATCATAGGATTTAAATTAATTAATGTTTCACATAATGCTGAAAATATTGCAGAAAGCATTATTAAAGTTGTAGAAAGCTCAAAAAAAGTCAGAAAAGACGAAATTTATGAATAGTGAAAAATAAACCAAAAGATAGAAACTCAAGCCGAAATGAGCATGACCTTGAAATAGGGCAGCACATGAGCTAGTTCATCACGCCATGCGAGTTTAGCTGTTTTGCTAGCTGGAGTCCCTTATTGTATTGAGCAATTTATGCTCCAAGGTTGTAACGCTTCCTATGTTTTAGTCAATGGGCCTGTTTTATTGGCTGTGACTTGTGGTTTGTGACTGTGGCTTTATTTATTGGTCTAATGATTAGTGGTTGCTGAGAGAAGTTAAAAACAAAAAACTGCTGAAAAATCAAAAAGAACAAAACCAATGAAAATTTTCTTTCCCTCTAAAAAAAGAGGCCTAAAAGCGAAACGAGATGGAACAAAAATTTGCATGGTGAAAAAACATGGTTGCACTGTTAGAATGATTTTTTTCATATGTATATAGAAATCCATATATCATCGTCATCGAATGCACCTTCAGATTGATGTAAATTTCTTAAAATTCAAACCACACTTATATCTTTCACTTAAACGTTCTTATGGTTTTCACTTAAACGTTTGAGGCCTTGTTTAGAACGCCTGAATTTTTCTAGACTCTTTACGGCCCTGAACTGGTGTATATTCGCTATTTCACACTGTGCTTTCAATTTTCACATTCAGTGTTCAATGATTTTTGCACCAGCCGAGTACCAGAAGGTGGCTAATAGGCGAGCTCTCTGTGGCTTCCACGCGCAATGATGAACACGTTATACACAACAAAAATGCCATAAAATTGCGGAGACCAGGGAATCGCCACGCCTTGAAATTGTAGAGACCAGGGACGAGCATAGGAAAATTTTTAAAATAATTTATTTTTTATTTCGAATTGTAGTATTATATCTGTATTTAAAATTTTTTTTTTGCAATTTTGATCATCTGTTACTCCACCGTTGGCTATACCCCTACGCGCGCACGGCTGGCTGAGTGCATGCGCTCATTCCGGCCGAGAGGAAAGAGAGGAAGGGGAGAAGAGAGGAGGTAGGAGAGGAGAGAAGGAAGAAGAGGGAGAGAGGAGGAGAGGAGAAGGGATGAGAGGGAGAGGAAAAGAGGATGAGAGATCCAATGACGGTGAGTTTTTTGTATTTTTTTTGTAGATTTACTTTTAAAATATGACAGGATAGTAACTAAAATAATTCAATGTGTAGTTTTGAAATTAAGATAGGTTAGCAATTAAAATTATTAGATATATAGTTGTGTTTAGTATGTCGTATATTGTTAAGAGTTGCAAATAGTGTAGTCATAGAACTAGCACCAATTTAGTTGTTAATAGTTGTATTTTTGAAATCATGGTAGGTTAGCAACTAAAATCATTATACGCGTAGTTGTGTCGAGTATGTCGTATATTGTTAATAGTTGTAAATAGTGCAGTTGTGTTGGGTACGTCATATATTGTTAATAGTTGTAAACAGTTGCATAAACCCTAAAACCCTAATACTGAAATGCGGCTATGGCTACACATGCTGAGGAATATGCGGTTTATACAAGAAAGCAACTAAATTTGAAGAATTTCTAGAGCTACGCTATTAATAATTAAACTAGTAATTGTGTCATAATTACTAATATCAAATTGATTTGCAGATATGGCTCGCAACCTTGGTGGTTCGGACTGGCCTTACACCCAGATATGCATGTCACTGGACTAGATGGCCAAGTTCGAAGGTGGAATAGCATGAGACAATGGTATAAAATTTTAACTAGTTTTTAAAGAGACGATTACGAAAGAAATGAAGATGGCGGCGGCCGCCAACACCTTCATCGTGTATAGTTACTTCGGGTTAGACTTGCACTGGCACGACACGAACGCCGGCACGGCATGTTTTGGGCTGTGCTTGGGTTTAGTCACAGTGGCGTAGCCAGGATTTGTAGCTATGGTGGTCCATTGTCTAAAATTTATTTAACCGCTATAAATTTAACATGTCGGTACACAAATATATGAATTACGAAATGCAATTAAGGGAAAAAGGACATACGAACTTTATAAAATAGACGAATATAACTTTCTTAACATAGAATTGAAATATTACATACACATAGTAGTTGAAGAACAGTACATCACTACTTCTTCTTGTCTGGATATAAAGAGAACATCACATTAATTTTATATTAGAACATTAAATACATTCTATATTTATGGACAAAGCTATTTAAAAATACATTTTATAAAGGAGTAGATCAGAAGAGTTTGCTTACATGGGTAACTTCCTGAAAGCCGCATTTGGAGCAAACGCAAGCTAAGATAACAAATACCTACCTCGGCAAATTTACGAGACCGTTTACACCGACTTTTGTTCACAGAAGAAAGAAAGTAATATAAATATTTAACTTTCTAAAATAATTTCTCTATTTCTCTCATCCTGAAAATAAGTTATGGGACACAGACATATCACTACCTCACTCTTCTCGCTCCTGTCTCGCACACGCATCTCTTTTTTATTTTCCCCACCACTCATATCCTCTCACTAAAAGCTTTTTTTTAGTCATTACTATTTAGTTTAGCTAAAAACCATCAACTGTCGTTCAATATGAACATGCCAAGCTAGTCATCGATTTTATTGTACATCTAGATGCCAAGCTAGCCAACGATTTTACTGTACATCTAGCTTCCCAAGTTGTGTGTCATTAGCTTGACACATATAGAGCAAATTAAATGATTTAGCGGGAGGTAAAATGTAGCTGTGATTCAATAAGTTTTTGCATTATAATCAAATACATGAAGGCCTCATTATCCGAGCGCAGGGTGGTCCGCGGCCCACAGGGACCACCCTGTAGCTCCACCAGTGTTTAGTCAGAGGTGAGATGGGCTAACTTGGTACGACACGATGGGGTGACCGGGCCGGGTCGACACGACACGATATGGTCCGAAGCACAGTATACTCGGGCTGTGCTGGTATGACACGGCCTAATACCCACCTCTACGACGATGGGAGATGGGCGAGCTGCATTTTGGGCTAGACGGCCCACACCACGATGGGCCTGGCCCAACTAGGTTAGCTATCCATCCCACACGGAAACTCACAAGACGCAGCCGATCTCCCTTCAAAAAAAAAATCCATCTATTAATCAGCAGCCAACACGTCGTATGAACACGCCAAAGAAAACATCTTGTTTTTGAACTGAACAAAATAGGAAAAAAAACCGCAAAAGAAATCTCCTCGTTCTTATCTCCAACGCCCCCCACACAGCGGGAAAAAAAAAGGTAAAGCGAAGAAAAAAAAAGATAAAAAGGGCACCCACCAAAAAGTCACCGCCGCCGCATTTTAAAACCGCAGCCGCTCCTCCCCAGTCAGTCCCCACTTTCCCTCTGGCCTCCACCCACAGACGTCACCCCAAAACCGCAAGAGCCACACGCCCGCGCGCACACGCACGGAAGAGAGAGAGAGAGAGAGAGAGAGATGGCTGCGGCGGCGGGAGGAGGGGCGAGGGAGGAGATGGTGTACATGGCGAAGCTGGCGGAGCAGGCGGAGCGGTACGAGGAGATGGTGGAGTTCATGGAGAAGGTCGTGGCGGCGGAGGGGGCCGGCGGGGGGGAGCTCACGGTGGAGGAGAGGAACCTGCTGTCCGTGGCGTACAAGAACGTCATCGGGGCGCGCCGCGCGTCCTGGCGCATCGTGTCCTCCATCGAGCAGAAGGAGGACGGGCGCGGCGCGGCGGGGCACGCCGCGGCGGCGCGGGGGTACCGCGCCCGCGTCGAGGCCGAGCTCACCAACATCTGCGCCGGGATCCTCCGCCTCCTCGACGAGCGCCTCGTCCCCGCCGCCGCGGCCGTCGACGCCAAGGTCTTCTACCTCAAGATGAAGGGCGACTACCACCGCTACCTCGCCGAGTTCAAAACCGGCGACGAGCGCAAGGACGCCGCAGACTCCACACTCGCCGCCTATCAGGCCGCCCAGGTACCCCCCCCCCCCCCCCCCCCGTTCCACCAACATTCGCATCTTTTTCTTGCCTCTTTTCTCCTCTGGCGAACGATTTCACTCAAAAAGGTTGGATCTTGGGGGTTCCTTTCTCTAGGACATAGCCATGAAGGAGCTGCCGCCGACCCACCCCATCAGGCTGGGCCTCGCGCTCAACTTCTCCGTGTTCTACTACGAGATCCTAAACTCGCCGGACCGCGCCTGCTCGCTCGCCAAGCAGGTGATTTGCTGCTGCTTGCTTTGTTTCTGAGTTCATTGGTTGAAGAAATTGTCACAGATCTATAATTTGCTACAGATGAGAGTAGCAGAAGAGGTTGGGATATGATCAAATATTTCTATATTATTTGGGCTGATTTACTTCCTTTCTCCAATGCATCCGACAATATTTTCGATTTTTCGTGTGACGCTAGATTCTTACGCTGCTTGCGACCGTATTATTCAGACCGCACTACATCTGCAGCTGTTCACACAAATGGCATCTGGATATCCGTTTTTTTTTTTTTGCAAATTTGGCACTCGGACATTTTTTTATAAATCTAGCCTCTTCGAGTTCCACGCCCACTTTAAGTAGTGCTTCATGCTTAATTAGTGCTAATCACGTGCTGTTGTTTAGTGCTCCGCAGTAGTGCTATTGAGCTCCTATAGGGCGGCAGGCGATACGCTGCCGCTGTCGATCCTAGGGAGGAGGCTAGATTTGCAAAAAAAACCTGCCGAGTCTAGTGAGAAGGCTAGATTTACAAAAACCGACTATCAGGGCCAAATTTGAAGAAAAATGTTATTTGTGGGATTAGTTCCTGCATCTGCAGTAGTCTAGGGAGTGTAAATATTCTTCAGTTACAGTTACACTCTGCCAGTGCTCAGCTGCTTGCTTGGGATATTTGGTCACAGGTTTCACGGTATCCTCTACTAGTTGTGACCTATGCCGGCTCAAATTGTCGCATGCTTCCAAGATGTGACTGTTATCTTGCAGACTGTAGCCCCACATGCTTGCTTGCTATGTGCAAGTGTAGTCATGACATGGACTGTTATCTTGCATAGTGTAGCCCCATGATACTCATCTGGCTGGACTGACAACTTGTTAGCTCTGGAACGCCAATAAATTTGTAGCTGTATATGTTGGTTGCGATGAGCTTATGCATATGTTCTTTTAGCGTCAATTCCATACGAGAGAATCCTCCAAGCTGCGATGATGCCTGTATTTATCATTTTATCTTCAAACCCTGTTATGCCATTGAATTCTTATCCATCAAAAAGTCTAATTGATCTGAATCCTACAGTCCTGTAAAACTTTGCTGCAAATAATTAGCTGGTAATAGCTAGCCCATGTTGTCTTTTGGTATGTGATCATACCCCGTTATGTTTTTAGGCCTTCGATGAAGCCATTGCGGAACTGGATTCCCTTGGGGAAGATTCCTACAAGGATAGCACCCTGATCATGCAACTTCTTCGTGACAACCTCACCTTGTGGACTTCTGACATGCAGGTAGATCAGTGTACTGACCAGTAATAATGTAAAATCTATGAACTAGCATTTGACATTTTATTGTCAATAATGCCAACCATTTATGTGTACAGGATGATGGCGGCGATGAAATGAGGGATGCAAGCAAGCCCGAGGATGAACACTAGCTAAGGATCCTAGTGACTGCCATCTGTCTCTTAATCCTCGGGTATTTATGATGCTTGTACAAGGACCATTTTCGTGTGTCCTTTATCGTCGGGTCTTTACTTACCTTTTGTTTTGTTATATTACTATCGCCGTCCTCATGTATTATTTTTACTTTCCAACTGGAATCCTGCTCGTGTGTGGGAGAATGCCTTAAGCCTTTAACTAGTGCAAGGACTGTCAACTCTTATTTGCTATAATTGAATGGCTATGCATGTTATTTAACAAATGCTCTGTGATGGTTATTGTGTATTGAGTTAGAGTTGCAACTACAATCATCACTGCTTGATCATGGGGAAAAATAGACAAACACAGCTGGAGATCCAATAATTGTAATCATGCAGCTGCAACTGGCTTATATATCATGGGCAATGAATCAGTCTGATCTATCATTATTCCATTGAGCTTTTGTGCTGGCCTGTTTGCCTTTCCAGCCAAAGATATTTGGAGAAGGGAGAGGAACATAATCAGTAGGCTTTTAGTTGTGTACTCTTTATTGTTGTTTTGTCAGATGTTCTTCTGTTCGAAACCCATCATAGTGTTATTTAATCATGATGAATCATCAGTTATTATTTGATTTATTGCTTATAGTTTGATTTACTAATAGATAATAATGTTTCTTGTGCGTGGTCCAATGTTCGGAATTTGACTATCATAGACATTGGCACACTGCCGCCAATCATTCAGCATATTGGTTTTGGCGGAGGTCATTAGCTTTGTTCATTTGAGTAGGGTTTTTTGTTTAAATGTTCGTTTGAGCAGTTAATCAGTGGGAATCTGCAGTATGCTCCGTGAGCTTCAGACTTTAAGGACCACCTTTCTCACTGGCTCTCATTTTCTAGCCTTACGGGTTCCGTGTTAAGCTGAATTGTCATCGTAGCCAGTGAAACGACTAATTTTAGGAATATTTGAAACATAGGTCGTATACAGGGCACGGGAAATTTTTATGTTCATATAATTTTTCTGTAAAATTCTTACAAAATTTCTACGTTTCAACCAGGTCCGATAAGAATTTTGCAGGCCTTGGTTTATAGAGTTAAAAAAGAAAACGACGACGTTGTGTGCCCGTCTTCCTCTTACACGGGGACGCAAGACTAGTAAATAGTCATCGAGCATTTTTAAGGGACAGCGCGAAAACAGCTAGGTCACACTCATGAGAACATTTTTTTATTATTTAATCCTTTTATATTTAGTTTTATTACTAAAACCTCGTCAACTTTATTTACAAATCTAATCATTTTAGCCACATCACGAGATAAGCCAAGCGTTCAGCCAAAAAATGCTATATTTGCTGGCTAAAAACACTGACACGTCGCCATCATGTGGTCAAAAGGGTAACAATTAGAAATAAAGTTGGCAAGTGTTTATTAATAAAAGAAATTAAAGAAAATTATTTAATGAAAAATTCCACTCATGACTCTTATGGTTAGAATACAGCGTAGAAATGCCTGGAATCATACAGCGTACAGAAGCCTGAAATCACGTACTTGCAAGTTTCTGCGTTAGGGAGGCGCGGGCCGTTCAAGTCGGGGAATTTTAGACGCATCTAGCACTGTTGCTAGGAAAAATTCTAATTCTGGCCTCTTCGCACGTTAATTCCGTTTTTAACCCCCCGTCGATCGCGCGACTTGCCAGCGCTTGACACGTGTCCGGTCGTGCGGTCCTGGGCCACATGACCGCACTGTAGCTAGGTCGTGCGGTCCCGGACCGCACGACCCTACTGTTCATGCGGTCGGAAATTCAATCGTGTGGTCGGGACGGAGAGTCATGCGGTCAGAAATCAATCGTGTGCTCGGCGGAGCGGTGCACAGTGGAGTCGTGCAGTCCCGGACCGGCCACATGTCACCTCCACAGAAACGCGCGGTCGGGAAGGGGCTACATTTGGAAATAACACGCTCGGGGGGCTAAAAACGGAATTTTTAGAGATCTAAAGTGCTAGATATGTCAAAAATTCCAAGTCGGGAAGACAAACAGACTTTTAGCGCCTGTTTGAGACGCATGATTTTTACAGAAAACAGTTTAATTCTTATAAGTAGGTTTTTAAAAAAATCTTGCATTCCAAACTAGCTCACTCTGCTGATCTTTAACACGAAGAGTACTACCAATCTGATCATCCTATCTTTGCGTAGGGGCAGTTTGGTTGTCAACAGACTTGGTCCGCATCTGTGAATACAATTTCTACCTGTTTGGTTGCCTGGTTTAGCTGCCGGGTTTGACCTTTTCTATTAGTGGCCCATGACATGACAAAATGTGCAAACAGGCCGAAGATGGTTTACAACACTGCTTGAAAAAGGGGTGGATTACTCCGTACATCGCAAAGATCATTTGAATCAGAAAACACCATCGATGTGTCATTTGAAACAACCTAGAATTTTGAAAACGATTTGAATTTCACTAAATTCTGATTTCATTTGAATCCCTGCCCAATTCAACACCTCCTCCATTCACTGGCATAATCCTTTCTTGATTTTGCTACATCCTCTGCCCACTTGTGCAAACCCCAGTTGGCCAACTCTATTCACCATTCGACAACAATCGCTGCCGCCAATTTTCACCACTATTCACACTGCCCAGTTGCCATGCTGCCCACCTGGTCCTCTCACCATACCATGAATTGCCGTGCTCGAACACTTGAACCCTATCCTCGTACAGAAGTAGCTAAGGCAAAATTCTCCACCGCCTTTCTTTCGTCTCAGCCGACCTGACACCACGCCGCATACTTGTCCGCCGCAAGACTACAAAACCCCAGGCCCCAGTTCACTTACCAACCTCGCCCCTACAGCCATCGAACCCAGCCGAACTCTCCCGTGCCCTCCCGCCTTGGCCACACGCCAATCGCCGAACGGGCAAGCCACTGCTTAGACCGTCATAACCCGGCTATAAAAGCCAATGCGCCCTTTCATTCACCTACATTAGCGTCCAATAAGCCCTAGCCACCCCCCCAATTGAATCGACAGCTGAGGTCTCGCTGACGATCAGCAAAAAAAAACTCCAAGTAAACCAATTTCCAATTCTCTTTACCTAGTATGTAACTTTACAATTGCTCGCACCGGTAGCGTTTTCATGACCCCAGGAACCCCACCGAAGCATCTCCATGGCTAGCAAAGCCCCATAGCTCCTTGGCCACCTTCTCTTCCGTCAGTCGAAATCACCCTGCCATGGGAGCACCACCACAAGCTACCCCAGCCTGAACCGACCATACCATCGACAACCCCTCACCCCAAGGATGCTTCTGCACTCATACTCTTTGATTAGGGTCACAGAGAACCACTGCGCTATGAAAATCCTCCAAAAGCTCCACACCTCGCCACCAGCCAACCCTTTCTCACCGGCCGCCACTAACCCCAAAAGTGGATCCCTCTCAACCCCAGCAACCCATCCATGCCATTGGTTTCAGTCGGAAGTCACCGTAGCGCCGGGAATTGCCGAGAAGAGGAAGATCTGTTTTCAGCTACTGTAGCGGTGCGAATGGTGAAGATGAACAATGCTGGGCTAGGCCAAACACTGTTCATCACTGTTCATTTTGGTTTTATACTATAGCAACCCGACCCTGTATGAACAGTAACCAACCCAGTAGCAAACAGTGCAAAACCCATCATAAACAGTAGCAGACCTGGTTCAAATAGTGAAAAGCCATGATGAATAGTAAAATATACGTTACTATTCATCCATACCCAAAAACACAAGAAATATCCATTTTGTCTGTTTCGAGCTCGTCTACCCTAATTCCAACTCTGTTTTCCTATATTAGCTATCGATAAAACCCAAAATCATTAGAACACCGTTCAAAACCCTACCTAATGCGGTCCAAACTCGTACCGTCCACCGAAACCAATTAGGTATAAATATACATGTTTAAACCGTTTTGAGCCATGAAGTCCATTTCAACTCTGCTTAGCCATGAAAAGATGGTTCAGGTCTTTTGAGGCGGTGTACGACAACCTTCCTCTATGTTTCGGGTGCTAAAGTACAGAAACCCGGGCACGTACACTGTTGAGAAGGATAAGCCATCTACAACACCGCCAAGTTTTGCAGTATTGCAGATGGCCTTCTTAGCCTTCAGTGCCTGCATCAAGGCTTTCAGGCATATACTGCCCGTGATCTCAATTGATGGGACCTTTTTATCCGAAAAATATAAGGGGCAGATTCTTATAGCCATTGGCGTCAACGGGAACAATCAGATTTTGCCGTTGGCCATCGCATTTGTCGAGAGTGAGAATTACGATAGCTGGTTATGGTTTCTTCGACATGTGAGGGTGGGAGGTGTTCGTAATCCATGATTATCATGCCGGAATGCTGAAGGCCATAAGAACACTTTAGCAAGAGCCCGAGGAGCCGATCCTTTGGCCGGATATAAGGAGCAGATGGTGCATTCGTCATTTGGGAGCCAACTTCTTCAAGCAATTCTCAAAGCAACCGTTGGTGAAGCTATTCAAGAGGCTGGTTATGCAGAACTAACAGCGCAAATTTGACGTTTTATGGGCGCTGTTGGATAAGCACAACAGTAAACATGTGGACGAGAGGAAGAAGGGACAGATCATTGCTGAGGCGGCACAACCCAAACGCTTCATACCACTGCCAAAGTTTGAACCTGCTGGTCTGAGAAGGAAGACCTCGAGGAGCATCAAGTGTTTATTGTCTGGAACAATATTACTTCCAAGATCAACAGAAATATATGGTTATTACCTTCAAGAACTCTTCATCTAGTTTCTATTTTCAACCATCATACCAATGAATATGGTCCCTTCTTTCTTTCTTGCCCTTCTTTGTAGCAAAGAAACCCATCTTTGTCACCATAGCAACATCCATTGGGCTCGTCTGACTAAAGTCCATGCTGAAAATACATGTACCTGAGATGAATAATATACTCCCTGGAAATTTGATCCATGAACTCACAACTGGAGATTCCGAGCAGAGCGTATGTTTCAAATGGCATGAGAACTTGGGGGATATGAAAAACACTAACCACATTCTTGAGCCAGCTCTGCCATCATATGTGTTTCATCAGTGATCATTTGCATATGAAAGCTGATTTTTTTCAGCTCGGGCACGATCTTGCTCATCTCTGGATGAGATGCATCACCACCCACAAACATATGAACTTTATTAGCAATCTCAGTCCAGCTGTATCCAGGCTGTTTCTTCACCCCTTTTTCCTTCATTTGGCCTCTTACTCGATTGACTTCACCCCACATGCCCGCAGCAGCATATATATTGGAAAGCATCACATAAGGCCCTGAACTTTCAGAGTTTGACTGGACAAGCATCTTAGCAGCGACTTCACCCAACTGCACATTAGCATGTGTCATACAAGCTCCAAGCAAGGCACCCCAAACATTCTTCTCAGCTTCAAATGGCATCTCTTTTATGTAACTACAAGCTTTCTCCAATTGTCCTGCTCGGCTCAATATATCCACAATACAAGCATAGTGTTCAGCTCTTGGAGATATCGCATATTTGGATGACATAAGATCAAACAATTTCAAGCTTTCATCCACCCTGCCAACATGCCCACATGCTGATAACACGCTAAGGAAAGTGATGTCATTCGGAATCAGTCCACACACTTCCATCTCATGGAACAGAACAATGACTTTCTGATATCTGCCATGTTGTGCATATGCAGCAATTATTGTGTTCCAAGAAACAACATCCTGGCTTGTAAGATTCATGAAGACTAACTCTGACTCGCCAACATTGCCACACTTGCTGTACATTGTCATCAAAGCATTACAAAAGGATATGCTAGATTCTAACATTGCTTTGATGGCAACAGCATGTATTGATCTTCCTTGTCTGAGCAATGCAAGGGCAGAACATGCTGTTAGGATTGCAACAAGAGTTGCATGATCTGGTTTTACACCTTCTTTGAGCATTATGATCTGCAGTTTCATAGCTTCTTCTCCGTGTCCATTATGAACATACCCTGTAGAAATATGGATAAGTGAACTGTGAGAATTTTTCAATGCAGACTCAGTGGCAGCATAAAAACGGGCTAGACACAGGATATTTTATCTTCAATTCTGTCTGTTAAACAACCCCTTTTCTAAACAAAAGATGAAGTGAAAGGATTCTCTGAATGAACGGCACAGGTAAGTATATACAAATGGAAAGCTTGAAATGCTAAGTCCAATGCTTCAAGCCTTCAAATGAGTGTAGCGAAAATGAGGATGCTGTGGTGGATCTGTGGTCACACAAGGCGGGATCGCATTCACAATGATAATATACGTGATAGGGTGGGGGCAGCATCAACTGAAGATAAGCTTGTCCAACATCACTTGAGATGGTTTGGACATCTCCAACAACGGCCTCCTAAGGCACCGATACGTAGTGAAATTTTAAGACGTACTGAATATTATGAATATTGTGTATATTGATATGAGATCCAAATGGTCATATATATAGAAGAGTACAAGAGAATATGCCACATAGAGATAAGACATATATGGAATAGAATACAAACTCTATATCCTAATGCAACTCTATCTCCTTAACACCCCCTCTCAAATGCAAGACGTATGCAATAGCATTGCATTTGAAAAAGGGTTAATACTAAAACAAGAAATATCCAAAGTCCGAGTCTTGATAATGTCAGCGGTGCGTGCAGTTTTTGAATAAACTGTCAAATCAAGCCGAAGATGAATAGATAGAGGCATGACGGCGCAGACCGAAGCCCAAGACGGCGGCGGCGCAGTGCACAAGGTGCAAAAGACGCGCGGCGGCCTTAAAGCTCGGGGCGGCGGCTAGAGAAGCGGCGACATCATGACGACTTCTACGATCTGCACGCGGCTCAGAGAATAGAGCGGCGGCTACTGCCATGCAAAAGAAAATTCCTACACTTCTATGACTGACAATAAATTTGTGGACTCGCACGGCTTGGACGAACTAAAAAAAAAGAACTACGGACCTGGATAGACGCAACGGAAGATTCAAAAGAAAAAATATTCGAACACTGACTCAAAAGAAAACAGCAGTAAAAAAATCCCCTCCCTCAAAAACTGTCAAATCGAGCCCTCCTCCTTCTCTGTCTCACTCCCCCCTTCTCTCTCCACCAGCAAAGCAGCGGCTTGAGACCTCGCGCTGACCGAGAAGAAACCAGCGGAGAGAGAGGCGGTCGGGATGGCGGACGGCTCTCCCTCTTTCTCCTCGCGCCCGTCGCGCTTCACACCCCTCCTCTCCCGTCACCTCCTCGCGCCTCACTCGCGGCTTGGGAAGAGCGGCGGCGGTGGGCACGGCGGCCGAAGGAGGCGGCGACTCCGAGGCGACGAAGAGGAGCCGGGGTTAGCAGCGATACGGCATAAAGGCTCGCGTGGGCGGGCACGAGCCGACAGCGGCACCGGGCTCGGGCGAGCGAGCGCAGATCCGGCCTGGCGCAGGAGCCAAGAGGTGGAAATCGGCGCAGAGAGGCCGGATCCGGCGGCGACGAAGAGCCCGGCGGCAGGATCCGGCGTGGGAAGCCCGGATCCGACGGCGCCGCATGGGAAGCGAGGAGATTCCGCGCCCGAGCCGCAGTGGGAGACGGCGATGAAGTCGACGATGGTGCCGGTGGCTTGGATCTGGCGCAAGGAAGCCGGATGCGTCCGGATCTGGCGCGGGCTAGCGGGATCCGGCGGGGGCGGCGGCGCCAAGCGGAGCGGGCGGCCGATTGGGGACGGCGACCACGGTGACCGCGATGACCGCGAGCGGCCAGAGAAGGCCGGATCCGGGCGGTCCATCCAGATCCGATCTGGATGGAGTGAGAGCACGAGGAGGGCGGCGGCCAGACGACGACGACTGCGGCGAGATCCGACGATCTGGTGGCATACGGCCGGCGAACAGCACATGCACAGCGGCCGTGAGAGGTGGCCGCCCCCGGGAGAGATCGATCTTCCCGGGGGCAGCAGCAACAACGGATGTAGATTAAGGTTAGAGTTTTAACCTAAGCTCTGATACCATGTTATGAATATTGTGTGTATTGATATGAGACCCAAAGGGTCATATATATAGGAGAGTACAAGAGAATATGCCACATAGAGATAATGCATATGTGGAATAGAATACAAACTCTATATCCTAATACAACTCTATCTCCTTAACACTGAAAATGTAAGAAGAGGCAGATGTCAACCAAAACTGACATAGGAGGAAGCAGTTAAAAGAGACTTGAGGGATTGGAATGTATCTAAAGAATTAGCTTTGGATAGGAGTGCATGGAAGTTAACGATCCACGTACTAGAATCATAAGAAAGTTAAGGGCAGTGTTTTAGGCTCTCAGCTCAGATAGCAAGTTGTACAGCTTAGGGTTTTAGCATTGTAGGTTTTATTTCAAGGCTTTCATCTCTTTGATCTTGAGAAGATTTTATTCCTAGTCTATCCCAACTTGTTTGGGACAAAAGACTTTATTGTTGTTGTAATGCTTCAAGCCTTCAACTGTCGAATAGAACCATCCCATATTCCCACCTCATCGTGAAATTTGTACTCTAGAGAAGGGTTTTTGAAACCAGATGTGGTTCCGGTTTTCACCCAGAAACCACCTGGTTTCCAGACCCAAAAACCGGACCTTTTTTTGCAAGTTTCAATTTGAAGTTTTTGCTGATTCAAAGTTTGGGATATAAACTACAAGCATTTCTAAGCATTTTGGTATAGATGCTGATCTGAGATGAGAAGGCTCAGGGGGTGAACCGGAACCCTTGAAGGCTGGCTCTTGGAAAACAGGAACCTGGTTTTCGCAGGTTTTCCAAACCCTGCTCCGGTGTGGAAATTAAGTATATTCACAATATATAAAAATCCGAATTGGATCATGAGTTCCTACTATTCCTAACAATTTATAAGTCACAGGAAGCATATATTTTGTAAAGCAGTACTACAAGCAATAAGTCACAGGAAGCATATATTTTGTAGACTTCCGAGAGAAGTTATTGTTCAGAGTATTACAGCTAGCATACATTTGTAATTCATGGCAAGAAAGAAACTTTAACTCCTTGTATTTGTATCTTATTTAAAAGTTCATCAGAGATATAAAACTGCCACCATCTATTGCCAATTGTTTGAAACAACTCAAGACAACAACACCACAAATCATTCACAATCGCTAGCACATGCAAACACACACATTGGCACAAGTAGATGAGGAAGACAGATACACAGCCTCATCTCCACCTTGACGATGTAGACACTAGAAAGACATCATGGCTTGGCCTGCAGGTAAATATGCGCCACTTGATAGACGTATCTAACCTACGTCACAACTCATGGACCTTCACTGGTCCTGTACCAACCAAGTACTACCATAAGAAAGGAAGTGTAACCTGTACAACATACCAGCAATCATGGCGTTCCAGGAAATGGCATCCTTGACACGAATCCCATCAAACAGCCTCCTGGCGCTGTCCACATCCCCCTCCTTGCAATACCCGGTGATCATTGCGGTGCATGCCACAACATTCTTCTCCGGCATTGCTTCAAACAATTTCCTTGCCTCGTCAAACATGCTGTTCTCGACATACCCACTTATCATTGCTGCCCACGACACCAAGTTCCTCTCGGGCATTGCGTCAAACATCGCTCGCGCCCTCGCCACCTCCCCGCGCCGCGCGAGCCCGTCCACCATGGTGGTGTACGACACCACGTTCCTCTCGGGCATTTCGCCGAACAGCCTCCGCGCGTCGTCAATGCAACCGAGCCGGACGAGGCCGGCGAGCATGGCGTTCCACGAGGCGACGTTGCGCCGCGGGGCGCGGGCGAAGTAGACGGAGGCGGCGGCGAGGTCGCCGTGCGCGAGGCAGCCGGCAACAACGGAGTTCCAGGAGACGACGTTGCGGGAGGGCATGGCATCGAAGAGGCGGCGCGCGGCGGGCAGGTCGCGGCCGCCGCGCCAGAGCGCGGTGAGGAGTGCGTTCCAGGAGACGACGTCGCGGCGCGGCATGGCGTCGAACACCCGGCGCGCGGCGGCCAGGTCGCCCGCGCGGCCGAGGGCGGTGATGCGCTGGTTGTCGCGGAGGAGGCGGCGGGCGGCGAGGGTGACAGGAGCACGCGCTGGGTGCATTGGAATAGCTTGGGCTACGCGTCTTCGAGTTGGCCTGTCTATGGAGCTTGTCGTAAGTTGCATTACTAGCTAGCACTTCCGCTGCAGAATAGCGCACCATGATTCGTTTGGGAGGCATGAATTTTAAAATTGAGTAAAATACATTGCGGGCCCTAAACTTCTTCAGTTGGATCCCTACGTTCTCAAACTTCAAAAATACATATCCATACCACTAATCCTGTTAAGTGATTCACCGGAAATCCACAGATCGATTAGCCGTAGTTGATCGTTGATGTGTCACGTTAACCGTTGCCAGTATAGCGTAAGGGTAACATGTGGCTCACATTGTAGGGTCGTCTGACAAGACGATTTGAACGTACATTTATTCTTAATAACCGCATAAGATCTCTATGACAACAACAACTATCGCATGGCGAACAAGCCACTACATCACGCTGACATTAACTATTGAGGAGAGCCGGAGTGTAGAGCAAGAGAGAAGCTATTGGACTTTGATTTGGTAATTCATCTCTAGTATTTTCTGTCTTTTCCGTCTTTGATTGCACAAAGACTATGTTTGTAGTACGTATCTTAGTTTAGCTTAGTCCTTTGAGTCCATCCTCTATTTTTATCCAAGCTTCGTCATTGTGTGCAACATCTTTCGGTTTTGTTTTGGTTAATCATTTGTTGAAGTAGTTTTTTTCACAGTTTATAACATTTTTTATTTGTTGAATCAACATATTTCGCTTTTTTAGATTACAACGGAGAATGCATAAACGCGTACGCACGTGTACATTCTACTGAAACACACATTAAATCTAGAGTGGACATCATTGGATAAATTTTGTATTTATCCAATACCTTATGAAACACAGGCACACGTTTTCTCACTGTACGCACATATTGTGTGTGAGGTGTGTGGCACTGAACCGATGCAAAGGATGGAATCTCAGCGAGCAGGTTGCTCCACGGTAACCTCAGCCACTGAGGCAGCTCAGTTCTCGAACATATTTTGCTTGTTGACAAAATATTTCTTTGCAAACAAACCGGGCCTAAAAGTAAAAGAAGATGGCCCAGCCCTCCTTGCCTGGTCTGTTCATCTATCAACTATTCCACGAACCAAATGACTTACGCCTGGGTTGGGCGCAGCTTGTGTTGGCTCAGTGTTTGGGGGTATTGCTCAAAGCCTCAAACGGCCCAGATAACCTTTGCTAATATTTTTAATTCCCACGCAAAGCCCACCTATACGTGGCCACTCATGATTCCGCAATCTGCACACGGCTAAAACGAACAGTGTGTAATACTAGCCTCAAAGGCGCGGCGACACGCCGCGCCAGCCACCGTATGTACCAAAGTAAAAGAGGCGATAATTCGTGAGGAGTTTCTTAAAAAATATCGAGGACAAATACGTAATTTCGGGAAAATCAGAGGGGTTTTTTGTAAAAAAACGAGGACCTGTAAGGACTTGTACGTAAGTAAATAAGGACCTATACGTAATTTTGGAAACCCGCGGGACGCTATCCAGAATTTTTTTTCTTAAAAAAAACTTGCAGGGACCTTTTCGCGAGGAAAAGGGCATTTACGTAATTTCCAAAAAAGGCAAGGAAAGTGCCTCGGCCGGCCGTACGCGAATTTTGTCCGCCACGTGCCGGCCGGCCGAGCATTCGAGGCGACGTGGATGCTGGGGGGCCGGAATCCCCCCAGGTTTAGTATCTGTATGATTCTCTCGAGTTTAAAACCAGGCTCCTTCCTCTCTCACCTGAAAACCTAATCGTGGAATTTACAGGCACTCCTTTATTTTTTGCGAGGGAATTTACAAGCAATCCTAGTAATGTTGTCTACGTAAATAAGCCGTACGCGACTTTTTCTTTCGTAAAGAAAAAGAAAGCTGAAAGCCAGGAAGCGATTTGGGAGCCGGGAGAGATTAGTTGGTGATTTGGAATACGACGCGCACGGGCGTCGCCGATCGCCAGCCTCCCTGAAAACAACACCTTGTCCGTATTTAACCCACGCGTAGCAGGTGCAAGATAGCGGATGTAGCGGGCGCAATAAGGGAAAAACACTGCCGCGACGGCGTAGCGGTTCAAAGGAGCGGATAGAAATATAGCGAACGTTACTGTATTGGTAGCGGGGGCTATAACGACCGATATAGCAGTTTTAGTATTGATGTAAGTCATATATACAAAATTATTGATATATATATATATATATATATATATATATATATATATATATATATATATATATATATATATATATATATATATATATATATATACACACACACACTTTTTATGCTCATAGGACATTAGGTCTCGTTCCAAATGGCTTCAACTTCTTAATTTTTTTGTCTTTCAGCTTATTTAAGCCAGAAGACACTTAGAACACGTCGGTTTCTAATTTTAGCTTATTTTGAATTTTTTTGGTTTTTCTCTTATTTCTTTGTATTATCTGTGATGATATATAACAGTTTTTTCTTTTTTCATTTCCTTTCAATTGAATGACTTAGAAAATTAATAGCCGCTACGATATAATTTCAGCTAAAAATCAATAACTAAAACCATAAGTTAGAAGCTTAAGATCTTTAAAATGAACCCTTAAATATGCATATAAAACACAAAATTATCACTAGTTATTCAGAATACGATATCCAAAACTAACGCCTGTTACCCGATATTCACTAAACCAGGGTGAATCCGCTGTAAGCCCGCTATCTACTGTGTAGAAGCTTGGAACGTAGCGTGCCTGCCGACAGGTGGGCCCCGCGAAGCTCCACGGGTCCCGAGCTGCCGAGCCACAGGCGCTCGTCGCCTCTCCGAGTCTCCGGGCCCCAAACGGCGTACAGACTGCAGACACACGTCACCGGTGGGGACAGCGGCGGGGGACCAGCGCCACCACCCCCGCACGGCACCGATGCTTGTGCGTACTGGCCCCGCGGCCCACCAGGTCCATGACATCCCGGTCCCACCCCGCGCTCGGGAGAGCCGTCGCGCGGCCCGTGGTCAAAGCGGAGAGTTGCGTCCGCTGCCAGGTTTTCCTGGGCCCCACCTGCACTCGAGCGTTGAATAAAAAAGCGCTCGTTCGTGGGCCCGCTCGCTGTTGGGTTTTAAAGCCCCTTGTCGTATTCCATTTACTTGCCCCCTTTTTTTCGTGGATCCTTTCCTTCATGTACCTTTCCCTGCGAGTTTATTTTAAATTTTTTTTATAAAAATAGTTTAATTATCGTAGGAATCAAGCGAAGTGTTCGAAAACACAGAAAATTCACAGGAAGCGGCTTGATTTCTGCAAAAAAAAGTGAATATTATTGTACTCCAAAAGGGACTTAAGTTTGCTCCAAAACCTTTTAAAACATTCTTTTATATGCTTGAGCAATACGAAGAAAACTTTCGAAAAACTTTTGATTTTAACTCCAGTGACAGTCCAGACCATTTTGTCCGAACGATAATTTCGTCGAATGATAATTGCTACTAGCTGTGTAAGCACGGCGCCACGCCGCGCTAACTACCGTGTGGATCGAAGTAAAAGATACGGCAATTCACGAAGAGTTTCTTAAAACAATTGAGGATGCGCACGTAATTTCGAGAAAACCGAAGACCTTTTTCGTAAAAAACCGAGGACCTGTAAGGACCTCTACGTAACTAAATAAGGACCCATACGTAATTTTGGAAAGGCGCAGGGTGCTATCCAACAAAGGATACGCAATTTCGGTGAAGTGGAGGGTGCTTTCTGAAAAAAAACCTGGTAGGGACTTTTTTGCGAGAACGAAGGACCTTTACGTAATTCGGGAAATGCATGAACTTTTTCGCATAAAAGCTGACATGGCACGCATGAGCGGCCGGGAACTCCTCTGGCTATAATATAGGTATTATTATAGTATAAAATGTTAAGCTCATCGTCAGACTAACAAAGCTAACATATTACTCCCTTCATTTCAAATTATAAAACTTATAATTTTTACCATTGTATATCAAAATATAAGACGTGTATACAGTTTTAATGATCTTTTCCCTCTTTTGCCCTCATTAATCTTCCCTTCTCTTCAATATTTATGATTAAACACACACAACTATCATCTCTCTTATTCTCAAGTCATTAACACTATGAACACTATGGTCATTTTCATCTACCATTTCCTTAGTTTCATGCTCTCCTTACTCCCGTGCCTAAGCAAAATATGCCTCATAAAAAGAAACGGATGGAGTATAACATACAGGCAGGCACAGGCAAACAAACATATGGTCATATGGATAAGAAGTACTCCCTCCGTTCTTTTTTAGATGTCAATTTAAAATATGTACGATCAATTTTTTAAAACTTTGACCACTAATATGTACAAAAAATATTTGTATTTGTTACCTGAAACGATATCACTAGATTTGTCACTAAAATACTTTCATATCATTATATTTTTAATAACTTCTAATAATATATAGCTAGAAAAAAGTAATAATAAAAAGTGTGTATTAGAGACCATGTTGATATCTAAAATAACAAGTAAAAAAGAATTGAGTTAGTAGTAGATAAGAAACCAGCGAAGCAATGGTACTGTGAACAAGCTTGTAAAAAGTTTCACAGGCTGCACTTTTTTCAAATCTTTTTTCCCCTACTCAGGGAGCCTATTGCTTACATTGTTATCCCACGTAATTATGTTTATCTTTGTTAAAATTTTAATATCAATCTTACGAATGATTTATTTGGATTCGGGAAAACTCTTAGAAAACTCGGTGTATATGTATGTAGAGTAGAGACACAGGAATTTTATCCAGGTCTGAGCCTTTATCTGAGAGAATAATAACCCTACGTTCTGTGCGATTGCTCATTACTAGAAAGATGAATTACAATAGAGAATTATGCGAATGGCTAGCACTATCTTCTCCTTCGATCCAAATGCCCCTCCTCTCTTGACATTAACCTTTATATAGCCAGCGAAGCAATGCCAGTTGTCCCGCGCCGGAAGACGCCTCAACGTTTTGGGTGATAACCGCCTAACAGAAGCTACTATCAGAGAGACGTAAAAGACTGTTCACCTTATAGCGGTTGTTGTCAAAGAGAGGTCGTGTGCGGTTATTAGATAAACACACGTTCTAACTGCCTTATCAGACGAACCCACGAAGCAGCTATTCGTCGTAGACAAGTTAATCGGAGATAGGTTGGTCGTAGAAATGTTCGCGATCATAAGGTGGTCACAAGTCAACTTACGATTATGTGCTCATAAAAAGACTTATGATCAGACAGTAGTTGCAGTAGAATTTATGATTACATGGTCGTAGAAGGATTTACGACCAAGGAGGTAGTCGCATTAAGACTTACAACTACATGGACGTAGAAGGACTTATGACCAAAGAGTAGGCACCGTAAGACTTACGACTACGTGGTCGTAAAAGGACTTACGACCAAGGCGATAGTCGCAGCAAGACTTACAACTATTTGGTCGTAGAAGAATTTTCGAACAAGGGGCTAGTCACAGTACGACTTATAACTACGTGGCCGTAGAAAGACTTACAACCATATAGAATAGTCATAGTAAGACCATGTAAGTTGCTTTAGAGGTAAGCAACTAGTGCCCTTTTCGTTCTGTGATGAGTGCCACAACGGCACCCCTCTCTGCTACATCACTGCACCTCTCTCTGTCCTTCCCCCAATTGCTTTCCAATGGCAACATATGCTAAGCCAAATTGCAACACAGCAGCAATAGAACAGAAAATAAGCCGACAATTTTTTTTGCAAAAAGTCAATTGGTGATTGGACTTAGTCGAGATGCCTCCATTAATGGATCAACCTTAGTCGATTGGCAAGGTGAATAACATCGTGTTTTCTACTATTACTCCTCATTCCCAACACTACAAAAAAAATATGCTTGATACAAAGCTAGGCTAGTTAGAAACACAAGAATTCCACGTGAAACAGTTCAATTCTTGTATAAAACAATTAATGTTACTACGTTCCAAATGGGGCATAAATTTTCCTAGCTTTCATATGACAGTTCAATTTATTGAAAGCCAGGAATCGAAAAATCCAATACCACGAATAAACAAAGCAAGAAGCATAACACCGAATCTTTGTAAGAATCCTGCAATCAGTACGAACAAAATTATAGATTAAATCGACTTAATGATTTGATTGTAGCATGTTGTTTATCTGAAATCTTCAATGTAAAAGTTAGATACCTATCTACTTTCTTATTTTCTAAAAAAATTGTGGCTACGTTCTAGAATGAGTGAATTCATGTGAAACAAAACAATTCCCATAAACCCCTAAATACTTTCCCCTAATCCAATGTTTGCTTAAAGAGCTGAAAATGTCAATTCCACCCCAGGACCAAAGGGCACAAAAGTTAATTGAGGGAATCAACGTACTCCCAACCCCAGCCCCGTCATCATCAGCTCATGAATGGAAATCCACATCGAAAAGCACACGGAGGAGCCAAAAGGATTGGAGAAAGTGCGTGCGAGTGCACCACTCGAAGCCAGGTCCCTGCTCCCAGAAGAATTTTGGACACATTTGGACCCTTAAACACCCGAAATTCCATTTTTGACCCTTAAACCAAAAAAATTCCGTTTCTGGACCCCTCCTGACCGCGCGTTCACGAGCTGACGCCACGTGTCCCGGTCGTGCGGTCTGGTACCGCACGACCGCACTGTTCACAGGTCGTGCGGTACCAGACCGCACGACCCGCCTGCCCCGAGCGCCGGCGCACGCTGGAGAGCACAGACGCGCGGTCAGGCGGGCGGTCGCGCGGTCAGTGCGGGCGGACGCGCGTTCGGGCGGGCGATCGCGCGGTCGGTGCGGGCGGTCGCGCGGCCGGCGCTGAGGGCAAGCAGGTCTTGCGGTCTGGTACCGCACGACCCAGCTACAGTGCGGTCGTGCGGTACCAGACCGCACGGCCGGACACGTGTCGCCGCCCGGGTGGTCGCGCGGTGGGGAGGGGGTCAAATTTGGAATTTTTTTGCTATAGAGGCTACTTTTGGAATTTTAGGTGTTGGGGGGCCATATATGTCCAAAATTCCTCCTAGAACAGGTTGGAGTAATATTCTATTTTATATAAAATAATACCCCTATCTTGAAGGGGGGAAAGGGCAGCCTGCAGGTCTTATTTAACCCTAGTGCCGGTAATTATTCCGACCGTCCTGTAATTAGTACTCAAAACAATAATAGCGTCGTCGGATGAATCCACTTATTCGCCGGAGCTCGTCAGAATATCCCGACCCGACACCACCAAGAACCTCTCTGCAACTTATAGGACAATAATGTCATCGCATCATATAACACGGGCTAGATTCTTGTTGGTTTTTAGTTGTGATTTTTTGTTTTTAATTTTTAAATTCTAGTTATTTATGATAGACGGTACGCAGAGAGAAATAGTCGTATGAGATTTTGACTAATATATCTAAACTCAGTGCAGTATCTACTATAATATACATATAGACTCCGTCCTAAAAGACGCGTCGTTTAAAAGCTAGTTGCTATAGTAGAAACTGATAAGTCGAAGTCTGAAACTGATAAGTCGAAGTCTGAGCCCGGTCATGATCCTACGCACATGCATTAGCTTTCTATAGCATTCATTAGGAAGGCCACCATTGCTCCCTTCCAAGAATCTCCGATCTTACTGCACCGCGTCCTGGACACGAGAATTCTCCATAATTAGATGAGAATTGAATCGATTTCTATAAAATTTATATGCCCGTTCATATAACGAGCAGTGTGTTCTTGCGCTTTTTTTTTTAATGTTTCTAGTTTTCATGATCTTATGCTCGCACTCTGCTAGGCATTTTACGAGTTGTTTCCTGATTCTGCTTGGAGAGTTGCGAGAGAAATTGGTATGTGGCCACGGAAGAAGGGACCGAAACTATTCACACATATGGTATTGTAACCATTTTTTTTCAATTTTAGCTTCTAGAAGCTTGTTTTTGCAAATCTACCCTCCTCTTTGAACTCGGTAAGTACCTATTGACCTCCCCTAACTCGGCAAGAGGCTTTAATTAGTGTTTAATTATGCTTAATTAGTACAAATCATGCAATATAACGCTTAGGGCATCTCCAATGGTTATAACTAGTAACTAACTATAAGACTTCCACATCATTTATATAGTACACACTAAAACTAGCATTCTAAAGAACTATCTATAAGGATAGCTATTTGATGCTTACATGCACACACAGAATTTATAGAGGCTGCCTCGTTTGGCGTTATAGACTAGAGCAAGTACAATAGTATAGCCAACTAGTGGCTATAACACTTGTCCATTTCATCTATAGCTTTTAAAAAAATAGTTCATACAATAAGGTAGCTATTACAATAACTATTTGGCCCCGCGTGTAAGGGAGTGAAATGCATATTTTTACGTGCTATAGCTAGCTGTAATTTAGTAGCCAGCTTCCTTCTCTCTCTTCCTTTCTCTCTCTGCCACATAACATTTGGTTCATATTATATTTGCTATAGCCTGCTGACTAAGCCTTCATATACCTGCTCTAAGGGCATCTCCAATGGGTCTATAGCAGCTATCTACAAAAGAGTCCATGTCATCAACTGTCCTACGTGGAAGATATTAAATGAAGAAAGAGAATGCAGCTCTCTACAGCTCTAGAGATAGTCTATAGCGCCAAACGAGGCAGCCTCCATAAATTCTGTGTGTGCATGTAAGCATCAAATAGCTATCCTTATAGATAGTTCTTTAGAATGCTAACTTTAGTGTGTACTATATAGATGATGTGGAAGTCTTATAGTTAGTTGCTAGCTATAACCATTGGAGATGCCCTAAGGAAGAGCTGGCTCGAATTTTTTTTGCATACTCTCTTTCCTCCACATAGGATATATGCTGATGTGTACATGTATATAGCTAGCTGATTCAGACCATTGGAGATGCCCTTAATTAATGTGAATCGTATTTAATTACATGTCTGATTACCTATCGATTTGGGGCAGCTCCAGAGCATCCTTCAAAGCCACCGTGCCTTGATTACTGTAGCACAGAGGCGATAGAGTTTAACACTGTGCTCGGTGGAGCTTTAGCTTTTCACTTCTTAATTTTGTCTTTTTCTAATTTTTGGCTTTTTCTGCTTGTTTGTCTTTTTCTTTTTTTCTTATTTCTTTGCAATGTCTGTGATGATATAATATTGTTTATTTTTTTTAAATTTAATTACACTGAAAAACTATCAGCGGATACAATAAAAAAGCCTCTATAGTACTAAGTAAGCTAAAACTCAGACTTTTAAATCTAAATAAGCACAGAGCTGTATTTAGAAAAACGGACATGAGAAACTAGATTTTAAAAAATTGGCTGCGGTGCCGGATGTCATATATGTGAACCCTTCGAGGAACCAGACTTTTTTGCAGACACAGGGAATCGCTGTCAGTGACAAGTCTGCTTTTCACGTGGCGCCGGGCCCACCGACAGCGACACTGTTCCTCCAGCGCCGCGCCACCTTGCTTCCTCCACACTCGCTCGCCACCGTCGCTTTCCCTCTGTTCCCTTCGTTTCCTTGCTTCTTTTACAGAATTTCCCTTGCATTTTTTACAAATCTCTTGGTCTTTCTTCTAGCCGTTCACGTTCATGGCGACAGAAAAAGCCAAGAGTACCATTTCTAGCTTTCAGTCTGTAGCCGGCTAGGTAGTAGGTGTAGTAGTACAGTTCTACGGGTACGGGAGGTTTAACAAAAAAGGACTAGGTGCAATTTCATTTTACAAAATTTGTAGAAAAGCCCCTACAGAATTCTTTATTCGCCCTCCATCGCCACCCCACGCCCAAAAGCGTCGACTCTCCGCACGGCTGCTAGGTCCAGTGCTCCGTGGGCTCGGTCCACCACGGCAGCGACGGCGGCTGCTCGTCGGCGAAGAAGCCCCCGCACGCCGCGTCGTCGTCGCCGAGGAACGCGACCTCGTCGTTCTCCACCTTCAGCAGCTGCTGCCCGTGGAAGAACACCTCGCCATGGAGCACCGCACCCGGCACCACCGCCTCAGCCTCGGCCTCGGCCTCGGCGGCCGCCGGCGCAGCCTTGTCCGGCAAAAACTCAGCGTCGTTCAGAACCGCGCTCGAGTCGCTATCGGACGAGCCCTGCGCCGCCGCGGCCGGTGGCTCAACGTCCGACGCCGCCGGCTCCTCCTTCACTGACGAGAAGCTCGCCGCGGCGTCCTCGTCCCCGAGCTTCGCCTTCAACTCCTTGATCTGCCACGACGAGTGACCAACCAAGCATCACAAACATTGCACAATTTTGCATTCGTGTGTCCGTAAGGCGTTTCCTGAAGGAAGCGACTTGATCTAGCTACCTCGGCGAGGAGGGCGTCCCTGTCGCGGCGGAGGGCGTCGTGGTCGGCGCGGAGCGCGTCGAAGGAGTGGCGGAGCGCGGTGTAGTCGCGCTCGAGCTGCTTGGTCTTCCAGCGCGCGCGGCGGTTCTGGAACCAGACGGCGACCTGGCGCGGCTGCAGGCCGAGGTCTCGCGCCAGCCGCGCCTTCCGCTCCGGCTCCAGTTTGTTCTCCGTCTCGAAGCTCCGCTCCAGCGCGCGCACCTGCTCCGCGCTCAGCCGCCGCTTCTTCTCCCCCGTGCCACCGCCGCCGCACAGCACCATGTCCTCGTCCACCTCCTCCTCCATACCGACACCACCAAAACCATCATCTTTACAAACAAACATAGCATTAGTCAAAACCTTCGATCACCATAAAACCACCACCGAATCGCAAGAAGGAGCGGCAAGAATTTACCATTGGGAACCATCGGGAGGACGGCATGACCGCCGCCGCCGCTCGGTCTCTTCATGCTGAATTACCGGGGTTTACGCGAAATTCTCAAAGATTTCCAAGAAAAACAGGGGTTCTGATCGAGAGCTAAAGAGATTGGAGGATCAGGGGAGGGTTGGCCGGGGGCAGGGGAATGGGGAGAGGTGGGGGGTGCCTCCGGTGATGTTCTTGGCGCCTTTGGTGGGCGTTACGATTTACGGTATGGCATAAATAGAGTGGATAATTTTTGTCTGATAGATTGATTAAAGTCTTACAAAGCGATTACCAAAAGAAGAAATAGGTATTCGATATTGTTCGACTCTGACTCTGACTCTGAGAAAAACACGAAATAGAATATCATATGAGCAATATCTATTTGTATGCATTCTAATTGCGCCTCTATATCTAATATCATGAGTAATTTCAGTCGTTAAGAGACTTGTGACCATGCGACCTCGGCATAATCATAGGTAACACTCTATATAGGCATGAGGTGACTTTATTTGCCTAAGTAAAATTAGTATGTGGTGACACTGGCACTTCTGTTTTCATCTACTTGATTGACCAAAAGCTTGTAGAGTGAATACGGAAGGGAAAACCGGTATTCGATTGCTTGTCTCCGTGACTTCGAAAATAATACAAAATAGAATATAGGATAACGATATCCGTTTGTATCTACTCTAATCACACCCTTAGTTACAATGCAACCATGGTTAAGTTTTCTATGGTGGAGAAGCAGGACCACCGTTACAGGACATGGGCACACAACTCCATTACAGTCGTGAACCATTGTAATAGAAAATGTGATGATATATGTATGAATGTATGTATGTATATATATGTATGTATATATATATATTATAAATAACAAGGGCATCATGGTGTCCAAGCTCCATGATTGAGACTTTCCATTCATGATTAAAGCTTTTCATCCTGATATATTATATATCATTACACTTGCACGCATCTAAAAGCAATCCAAAGGCAGAGATGCCTGATGCCCAGTCAGCCCAGATACTATAGTGTCCTATTTCAACGTCCTATATACATATACATACATACATACATACATACATATACATACATATATATATATATATATATATATATATATATATATATATATATACATACATATACACATACACACACACACACACACACACACACACACACACACACACACACACACACACACACACACACACACACACATATATATATATATATATATATATATATATATATATATATATATATATATATATATATATATCAATAGCAATAGCAATAGTTTCGTTACATTTTGTAAAAAATTTTATATCAACATTTCTCAATTAAGGAGTGTTTGGACGAGAGGGGCTTACGGAGATAACTGATATTCTATGTTAATTTCCCAATTAGACAACCTTTCAACCGCGCATGTCAAGCCTTTTTACCAGCGGCGGAGGACGGGGAAAAAATGAGGTGGGGCGGATCGCCCGCCTCCCGCCCGCCGCTGGCCGCCCGCCTCCCGCCCGCCGCCCGCCTCCCGAGTCCCGCCTCCCGCCGCCCTCCCGCCGGCCGCCCGCCTCCCGCCGCCCGCATCAAGGTCTGGCGCACGCCAGGCCTTGCCCTATCGGGTCCTCCGCCACTGCTTTTTACGAATGTTCCAAAAATTGAATTGATCGTGTTTATTGTTGACTTGTCAAAAGCCATAGCGATGAAATCCTGAACCTGGCCTCTGAGCCCACCATGAACAAAGCTGGGAGCACCTAGCTGGTGTGAAAGGTAGAGTTGGCATCTTCTTTTTAGTTTCTAAAAACTATTTGTTAATTTTTTTATAATAACTAGCTTTTAAGTAGTTTATATTATAATAGTTTTATTTATATCGGTCAAAATTACACATAAATTTCTCTTACTCTATACTCTTTCGTAAACAATTAAAAATCATAAATCGCATACACAAATTGCTGGCAAAAAAACACAGCAGCAGCAGCCGGTGAGCAATGAGCCAATGGTCAACCCGGTGACTGGAGGAGCGTGATCGGAAATTCGGAATATAGAACAGGGGCGCATGGGCTGGCATGGCTTCTCTGTGCTAGTGGTGCGGTGGGCCCAGTGCCTATCGGACGTAGCAAAGGGGGCGGGCTTTTAGCTGTGGGGCAAAGCCCAACAGGTGACGCGCTTCCATTGGTCGGGACGGTGGCAGGGCTAGGGAACTGGGGTCCACCCATTCCGCATTTGCATATAACTCCTCCAATGATTTACTTAGGGTATGTATACTATGATTGGCATAAACTGTCTATAAAACATGATATATAGAAATTTTACTAAAATAGATAAAAAAGGAAAATAAGAGAGAAGAAGGTCATATGTAATTTTATAATCAATTAAAACGTAAAAAATTAACCTGCTATAGATGGTTTTTATGCCATTGTATCAATATTGCCTATATTTCACAGACAATCTTATTATAGATAATTTATTATAGAATATGTCTTTAATATTATCTATAAATGACATGAAATGATAATATAGATAGCAGCTGTTTGTACCACTATATATGCCCTTATTGCTATATAACACCTCCACCGATTTAGGCCCTGTTTGGATCCTATAGTCTAAAGTTTAGTTGTCTAAAGTTTTGGACTAAACTTTAGTTGGTTAAACTTTAGCCACTAAACTTTAGTCGAAGGTCCTGTTTGGATCCTGTACTAATGGATAGGACTAAAGTTTCAAAAATACCATACTACCTCTCCTCGTTTCTTGCATCAGCTATTAAATGGGAGGTGAGAGACCAACATGCATGGGTAAACACGTCTTTGTGCCTAAGAACCCAAAACTTTAGACCACTTTAGTTCACTTTGGTGGACTAATGGTCTAAAGTGTTTTTTAGGGGTTAGCTAAAGTTTAGATCTAACTTTAGACCACATGTTTGGAGACTTTAGATCTAAAATTTAGTGACTAAACTTTGTTTGGGTCTGTATTTCTTGTTTGGAAAAGAAAGGGTCTATTTTACAACATCACTCAATGCGATTTTCAACTCTTAGCTCCAAAATCGGTTGAAAAACAACCCTTAACTAACTAACGAAACCAGGTTATACGACCCACTCGACTAATTCCAGGGCCGTTTTATTATGAGATGGCCGCCACGTGGATCTGAGATGGCAAGTTTCGCTGACGGGGATGCCACTTGGATGGCAAGTAGCTTCCCGTCTTTCTACCTTCTTCCTCCTCACGTTTTCTCACTTTCTTCTGCTCTCATTCTCTCGTCTCTCTCCTCCTCTGCACGCATTGGTCACCGCCACGCTCCTATGGCCATGCCGATGCGGGCATTGCAACTATCTGAGAAGTATATATACATGAATTGGAATAACAATTTTTTTTGGGGGGGGGGGGGGGGGGGGGGAGATTACCAATTCGTGCATTGCTCCAGTTCGTGCTTTCTTCAATTGCCACAACAAGATCCGAATTCTAATTCCAAATCTTCGATTCCTTTTTTTCTCCTAATCTTGGATTAGAGTTTGGTGCATAAGGAGACATGAGGAGAAGTGGATAAATGGGGAAATAGAAAACAAGTAGGTGGGATTTGGCACTCACGGGGCGTGCGCCTCCTCCTCTTCTGGTAGGCCAGCGAGCGGTGTCGATGGGCGCTTCCAACGGGAAGAAGAGCATCTCAAAGCTCCGGCCATGGCGGCCGCGACTCAGAAAGAAGGGTGGGAAGGGCAGAAACAAGATTTTGGGGGAAAATTGTTGGGATTAAACGGCTCAATCATAATACTAAATGTTGGATTGAATAGTTCAATCCTCTTTATTGAAAATCACTCGCTAATCTCTTACGTTTCTCTAGATAAATACACATAGAAAAAGACAAATACACACAAAGAAGAAACTCTTTGAGGTTGAATCACTCAATCTCTATTGCCTCTTTTTCTTTCTTGAAACTTAACAGAAAATGCTTGGTTTAAATAAGTCTCATGCACATAAGGTCACACGACCTGTACTCCATGCACCCACTAACTCCACTAGCTATCAATTAGAATATACTCTCATGCAACTGTCCGGGATCTTCTCCACGATCTGCACGACTCGGCCAACTCATTGACTCAGCTGTTATACGAACGTCCAGCAACGACTTACGACCACTGCACCTCGACCACGACACTTCGACCCAGCTTCTCGACCACGACGTCTCACCACGGCGCTTCAACCACTGCTTCTTGACTGCCTCGACGCAACTCCGGTCGCGCCGCTCACACAAAGCAGGTACTACCGGTCTTTCAACCACACAGTTTTTCCGAGCACTGACCAGATACTGTAGCTTTCGACTACAGATCGGATACCGTAGCTTATGACTACCAACGGTTACTGTAGCTTACGACTACTGCTTCGACTAGATGGCTTCGACTTCTACACGTACTTGAACACACGAGTACTCGACATGAGTCAAGATTAGTTTCAATAATTTTTCCCTAATATTGACACATCAATCTTTGATGCGTTCAACAACACTATCTCACCGCACGTAGCAGTCTTCTCTTCTTGCCACACACAGCGGCCTCGACTTCTTGCCACACGCAACAACCTTCTCTTCGCACGACTTACAGCGGTCTCACACCACTGTTCGTGCATGTCTTCATCTTGCAGCGACCTCACACCACCGTCATCTCGTAGCGACTTCACGTCGTCGTCATTATCAGTCTCACATCGACTTCTCATGCGACGATGGCCTCCGCCACCGTCATCGACCACACGTTGAATCATCTCGAAGCATGGACACCGCCATTACCCACGGCTTCACATCGTAAGTCTTTAGCATGCAAGTGGCAGTTGTCGACAACGCTCATTGGTGGTAGGTATTTTGGGAGACATGTTGCCTTCACTCTTCACCTCTACCTCTTTGCTACCACAACCTCACCACCGGTGGCACGACTCACCGAGCGACTCTCGATTCTTCCTGTAGTGGCATCACACCACTACCACTCGGATTCACGCCGAGGTGTGCTTGTCGGTTTCACACTGACTCCTCTAATGATGATGTCTTCACACCACCACCTTCGGCTTCCCTCTTGCCTAGAGTCTACCGCCACCCGTGGCCTCCACCTCACATGGAGTCTGCCACTACGCCATCTCTAGCATCTACAGCTCCACTCATGGAGTCTGTCATTGGTGCGCCCGTCATTGCTACACCACGGTTATCACGTTGCCATCGCTAGTGTGCATATCACATGCGATTCTGGCACATCACGCTGGCCTCGCCGTAACCTCGGACCTTCGCCGTCGTGCTCATGAGCACATAGTGCTACAACTGACTCATTGCCAACATTTGTGCACCTCCACCTGATGCACGCTGCTGTGCACGCCATAATGTCGACCAGTGAGTCATCGCCAGAAAACATCTCTTCGCACCTCGCTCTAATACCAAAGGTTGGGATTGAATCACTCAATCCTAATACCAAATGTTGGATTGAATTACTCAATCCTCTCTATTGGAAACCACTCACTGGTCTCTCACATTTCTCTGGATAAACACACAGAGAGAGAGAGAGAGACAAATACATATAAAGAAGAAACTCCTTGGGATTGAATCACTCAATCCCTATTGCCTCTTTTTCTTTCTTGAAACTTAACAGGAAATACTCGGCTTAAATAAGCCTCATGCACATAAGATTACATGACCTGTACTCCATGCACCCACTAACTCTATTAGCTAACTAGGACCTATTCTCATCCCTTGTGCTAGCACAAGACGGTTGATAGTTTTGACCACGTTGGATCCAAGATAGCCAAAACGTCCATGGACAACTTACAGGGTAGACTAAACCCATGTGTCATTAAAATATTAAGCATTTTCGGTCTAATGTGTCACCGAGTGCATAAATAACTCACGAGGTAGGCTGGACCCCATATGTCATTGAAAATAGCAAGCATTTTTAGTTTTAATATAAAAATGAAGATGGCTCCACCTCATTTTAGGCAGCTGAGATCTGATGTTGTTGGATCCCAAAACAACAACTCTGAAACCCTCTGTGTAAATCGCACTAGTCTAGTATCAGCTAGTGCACACAGTGATAACATGGATACATATCAAGCACAATGACAAACTTTATTTAACTAAATATAGGTCTGATGGCTAAAGTTTACATCAATGGTCTATAAACCAAATTTAAGTATAAGCAGCAGAAGATAAATCAAAGCGGAAGAAGCCCACTGAGCCTGCCCACAGGCAAATGACAGTAAGACGCAACCTATTCGTTCTGTTCCTCACCGAAATCGAAGTCGTCCTCTAAAAAATGATGAATTAAGCAACATGAGCACATAAAGTACTCCACAAGTTATACCAGGAGGTTTAATAGAGTTAATGCATGCATAAGGATTGACAAAGGAAGGCATGATAAGGTTATTTGAACGTAAAACAATATTTAAGAAATATAGTAAATAGATTCAACTTGCTAAATTTAATATAGTAAATAAAAACAATATTATAAGCAAAATAGTTACCGTTAGTACAGGTCCATCCCCCACACTAACCTAACCATGGGTATCCCACCTGGATCACCTTTCCCAAAAAGATCTCATATGGATTCCATTCATCCATACGCTTTTTAATCTCTTATGGATTTCATCCATCCATAAATTTTTTAATCTCTTATGGATTCCATCCATCCATAAATTTTTGTAAAACCATTTTGAAATCAAAGTTTAATCCATGAAAAACTTTACTCAGCTTGACCAAGACCATGGGCACAGCTATCCAGGATAGATTATACACTCTGCAGACGTTGTACAGTTTTACCCACAAGATATGATTGTCTCATAATGTCGGCCATTACACGCTTCCGTAGGCGTGCGGCTGAGAAAATCATAACAAGATCTTTACAATGCAAAGCCTTCAATCTGGTCAAGCCAACACTAAGGTTTCACCCCAGTAAGGAATCCACCAGACCGGGACTCCCACTTGAGCCGAGTGAGACTTTTCATGGCCTACGCCACGCTCACTTTCAACCTACAATGAGACTCAGGTTGGGACCTGCAAATTAGTTAACCAGGGCTGTTCCATACCAGCCTTGTGGTAGTACGAAAGGACTTTGTAGCAGTAGCTTACAGACCGGTCCTTAACTGACTTAGACACCAACCACATACCGCTTGTGCCTGCAATCAACATTGTATCACCAAACAACAATGCATGCCAGCAAGCACCCACCACCTAACCATTTGCCTAAGTCTAAATCAAGTTTTTATATTTTGTTTTGAAATAACTTATAGTCTTTCTTGATTCACCGAAGTCAAGAGTACATTCCAAAAACTTATCATTTTATGTGAAAAAGGTTATCCTAAAATAAAAATTATGTCTAAGCAGGTTTAAGCATTTGATACAAAATTTCTCTAGTCAATATTAGTGTATTAACTAGAGTTTTATCTAAGGTGACAAGGCATGTTGATGTTCAATGTCAAATTGGCCATATACAAAGGAATTTGGGTATAATTAGAATTTAAATCAGATATAAACAAGGTTTGGATAAAAGTATGCATGCACAATAATTTAAAAACAACATAAATAATTTAAATTATTGGGAGCAACATGATCAAAGGTGTAACTTGCCTTGCTCAAAGTCTTAATGTTGCGAGTCGTTGAAATCGTACTCTCTTGAATCGTCGCAATCTATATATAAAGAACTAAATGTAACAGCCCAGGTTTTTATGAAAATAAAAATATATAATTAAATAATTAAAAATTGATTAAAATAAAATCTTAAATTAAGTAAGTATTTTTGTGCCTAATTTTTAAATTGGATTTGCCCTGAATTTCTGTTTTTGAAAAAGCTGGATTTAAAAAGTATTTTAAATGAAAACCTAGAAATAGTATTAAATAAAATAATATTTTGATTTTCTATAAAAATCTTATTTCAAATTAATCATTTGGATTTACTTGGCTCTTATTTGATTTTTCTGGAGTTTAAAACCTATTTTAAAATTAAAAAGTATTTTAAGTTCCAAATGTCTCCAGGAGGTTCTAGGAATTTTGTTAGAATTTTTGGAGGTCATTTGATATTTTTCTGAGGCTAAATGAATTTCCTGGCAATTTTTGAAAATCCAAAAACAAAAATCAGAAAATAAAACCCCTTCCCTCTCCTCCGGCCGCCACGTGGACGGCCAGATGCCGGCCACGTCGCCCCATCCCAGCCGCCACTCCATCCCGCCTACCCCCTCCCGATGGCCGCCACGTCGCTCCTCTCGGCCCATCTCCGCCGCCCCCCTCCACTTAACCCCTTTGGCCGTCTGATCTGGGCCGGGGCCACGCGCCACAATCCTGGCCGTCCCCGAGCTTCGCTCCCTCCTTCTCTCCCCGGGGCCACTCGTCAGCGCCTCCCCTTTCCCCTCTCGCTGAGCCGCGGGGCCCGCATGTCAGGGGCGTCTACCCCGCGCGGCCCCGTCCTCCTCCCCCACGCCACCGGCTGTTGCGCCGTTCCTGCACTTCCCGGCCACTCCCCCACCTCCCGCGTGCGCCGCCCAACCTCTCCCGCAGGACCCGCGCGCCCCCACCCTGCCGGATTCGCGCCCACCTCCCCACCTCCGCCCGAAACCGCCGCACACCCGCGCTTATTCCGGCGACGAATCACCGCCGGCCCGCTCCCCCTCGCCCCTATTTAACCCCTCCCCCCGATCCGCCCTTCCTCGCTCCACTTCCTCCTCCGCTCCCCGTTCCTCCTCCGCCACCCGAGAGCGCCTGCGCCGTGCGGCATCTCCCCGAGCGCCGGCGAAAGCAACGGCGAGCAATCGTCGCCGCCTCCGTCGCCCTCGCTCCCCGCCGTCTCCTGCTTCGCACTCCCCGTGCCCGTGCGCAGCTCCCCCGCCTCTCAGCCCGGCCCGAGCACCGCCAAAACGCCGTCCCCGCCAGAGGACCGAGCCGCCTCCGCCACCCCTTCGTCGCCGCCCGTGCCTGCCGTGCACCGCGCTAGGTACTGACGTGCTCCCCGTCGCCCCCTCGTTCCCCTCCGCCCCTCGCCGACGGCCGCCGCCCTCCGGAGCGCCGGCGAGGCCGCTTGCCCGTACGCCACCCCGACCGGCCGGCCACGTCAGCGCCAGCCCGCCTCCCCCTGCCACCTCGGCCAGCGCCATTTCCGTGGGCCTGGTCCATGGACCAAGGTCCCACCAGTCAGGCGACCCCCCTCGGGCTGACGTCATCTTGCGTCATAATCCGGGATTTTCAGCTGAAAAACAATTCGGCCAAAAATAAAATTCCAGGCTGACGCAATGCTGACGCCATAAACCCCTTTTTCAGTAGAAACATAATTCCAGAAAATTCCTTTTTCCATTTTCTCTCTTTTTAAACTTCTCGGAGCCCGTTCTCCTTCGTCTTAACTCCGATTTAGCCCATTCAAATTTCTAAATTCATCAAAAATTCCCCTCTATCCATTTCTAGCCTCAATTCAAATATTTGAAGTTAATTTGAATTTATTTGAATTTGGTGGGTTATTTTCACGTGTAGACGATTCGGGAAAATTTGAACCAAGTTGAAGAGCAAGGCAAGTGACACTACTTGATCATGTTGATCCTAATTTTCAAAATAAAATTATGTTGATTTAAATTATATTGCATACATATTTTTATTCAACGTATTTCAATTCAATTTTAAATTTAGTTATTGCCTACTTGTTAATCCCTCCATTGAATTTGAATTTCTTATACCTTGTCACCCTAGAATCAAACTCTAGTTAATACATTAGTGTTTGCTAGAGAGTTTAATTAAATGCTTAGCCCTGCATAGTCATATAATTTTGTTTTGGGGTATCTTTCACATAAAATGATATGCTTTGGATATGTACTCTTGGCTTTGGTGAGTCAAGGAGGTTTATAAAATATTTTGAAAACAAAACATATAAAACTGGTTTAGACTTAGGCAATTGGTTAGAATGGTGGGTGCAGGCATGCCCTGTTGGTTGGAGCCGCAGTGGTTGATTGTCGTGCACGGGGGTATGTGGTTGGGCCTAAGTCAATTAAGGACCGGTCTGTGAGCTACTGTTGCAAAGCCCCTATCGTACTACCACATGGCTGGTATGGGACAGCCCTGGCTGAATAATTTGTGAAGTCCCAACCTGAGTCAAGTCGTAGGCTGAAAGTGAGCATGGTTGGTGCCATGTGAAGTCTCATTTGGGCGAGCGTGGTTAAGCCATGAGAAGTCTCGTCTAGGCTCAAGAGGGGGTCCCGGTCTGGTGGATTCCTTACTGGGGTGAAATCTTACAGTTGGCTCGACCAGGTTAAAGGCTTTGCATTGTAAAGGCCTTGTCATGACTCCTTGTTGCACACCTAAGGAAGTGTGTAACTCGCGTGGCACAAAAGGATGATCGTGTCTTGTGGGTAAAGCTGTACAACCTCTGCAGAGTGTATAATCTATCCTGGATAGCCGTGCCCACGGTCATGGGCATGCTGTGTAAAAGTTTTTCATGGATTAGATTTTGTTTTCCAAAAATATTTTTGAAAACCTTGTGGATGGATGGAATCTACGAGAGATGAAAACCTTGCGGACGGATGGAATCCGTGAGAGATTGAAATCTGGTGAATGGATGGAATTCATCAGAGTTGCGCAGTGAAAGCGTGTGGATGGATGGAATCCATACGTGAGCTTTTGGAATAGATGGTCCGGGTGGGATGCTCGTGGATAGGTTGGTGTTTGGTCGGAGCCGGCACTGACGGTATTACTTTCTACTACAAGTATTGTTTTTTACTTACTGTATTAAATTCAACAATTTCAATCTACTTATTGTATTTCTTAAATGCTGTTTTATGCAAACTAACCCTATAAGCCTTCCATTGAAGCCTTTATCATTATGGTGCATTTTCCGTGTGACTCGCGGAGTACAAGTTTGTACTCACTTTGCTTTTTCCACACAGAGAAGGAAGACGTCAACTACGGTGAAGATCTGGATGAGTAGGCCGCGTCTTACTGTCATTTGCCTGTGGGTAGGCTTGGGCTTCGCTTTCATCAGTTTGCTTCCGCAGTTATTTGCTTTATTTATTTTGCCAATGAGCATTGATGTAAGACTTGGCCATAAGGTCGTATCTTTCATTTAATATAAGAAGTCATCTGTGCTTGGTATTTATCTTTGTTCTACCGTGTGCACTAACTGATCCTGGACTAGTGCGATTTACACAGAGGATCCAGGAGTCGTTACTCCGGGTTCCGACACTAAAGCAAATAAATTCAAACAAAATTAAATAAAATTCAAAAATTCAAAAAGAGTCTAGAAATGGGTAGTTTAGGATATTAGAGGAATTTATAAATTTGAACGGGTCCAATCGGAGTTAAAATGAAGAAATACGGGCTTTCAGAAGTTTGAAAAGAGAGAAAAAGGAAAAGGCTGATTTTCTGAAATTATTTTTGTACTGGAAAAGATATTTATGACGTCAGCAAGGAATTGATTTTTGGTGGAATTATTTTTCTGTGGAAAAAAGGATTTATGACGTCAGGGTGATGTCAACAAGAGAATTGAATTTTTGGCTGAATTATTTTTCAACGGAAAAGGGTTTTATTTCGTTGACAGGTGGGACCGGGTCTACCATGGACCGAGTCCAAGGATCGGAGAGGTGGCTGAGGTGGCACACCGGCTGGCGTGGCTCCCACATGGCGTCCACGTCGGTTGCCACGCGGCTCGGGTGCTGACGTGGCCTGGCCGGCCGAGGAGGTACTCGGGACCCGAGGGTCATCGGGGCTCTAGCGGTCGGTGGCGATCGGCGAGGTCTTCACAAGAGAGAGGGGGCGAGCAGCACCCGATGGTACGTTGCGCGAAGACGAAGGAGTGACGGAAGCGGTCGGCGACGAGCAGGAAGCGGCAGCGGTAGGCGGCTGCTGGTGCGGTGGTGCTTCGGTGGGGTTGGGGCTCAGCTAAGGGGCGAAGGGTGATCGCTGGGGCACGGGGAAGGCGTGGGTAGTGTCGGCGAGCATGAGGTGGCGGCAATTGCTCGCTAGAGGTCGCCGAGGCTCGAAGAGAGAGAGGCGCGGCGTGGGCGATAGGGAGCTCTGAGAGAGGAGTGAGGGCAGAGGAAGGTGGTATGAAGGTAGGGTGCTCGGGGGGATTTATAGGGGGAGAGGGGCGGCACGGCTTGCTGGAGTTCATGGGGAGGAAACCGATTAGGAGTGTAAATGCGAAGAGGAACGAGCATTTATTGCCATAGTTGGGAGGCGTGAGGTGCGGGCGAGAAGGGGAAGTCGAGGCGGCGCTTTGGGAGGAGAGACTGGCTGAAACGAAGCTTCGGACATGGCGACCATGGCAGTCGACTGGAGGAAGAAGAAAGAGAGGAAGGAGAAGGGCCTGACAGTTGGGGCCCGCGTGTCAACGAGAGAGAAGAGGAGGGGAGAGGCGGACAGCCAAATGACGGCCACGTGTCGGGGAGTGAATCGTGGCCGTCGGATTTAAAGATGAAGGGGTAAGTGGGAGCGGGCGGCTGGGATTAGATTGGGCAGGGTGGTGGATTGAATCAGGGCTAGACACATGTCGGCCGAGGAGAGAGGGAGAGTTTAAATTACATTTTTAATTTTTCAGAAATACTAGGAAGCTTCAAAAACTATTGGAAAATAGCAAATAAAGTCTAAAATTTTTAATAAAATTCACAGAAATTTCTTGAGCTATTTTAGACTTAGGAAAAATATTTTTAGATTAAAGTTAATCTTTAAATTTTTACAAAAATACTTTTTATCTTTGAAATTGATTTTAAAATTCTAGAAAATTACAGAAAATTCAAATAAAAACTAAATGCTTTAAAATAATTAATTTGAAAATAGTATTTTTTAGAAAAATTGAAAATACCCTTTCTTTAATAATATTTACATGTTTTAGTTAAATTACTTTTTATAAAAGCACTTTTTTTAACACGCGTCTCCATAACCCGAGGTTATCATGTTTGAACTTGTTTCTCAACACACAGTATCACAAAGTTTCACAGAAGGGTTGCGTTCATAAGCATTGTTCAATCGGAGGTGATTCATGCGTGATTCTGAGAGATTGCTGTTACCGATGGATTTGAGCTTTGCTAACTCGAGCCACATATATTTCGTACAGTGGCCACCGAATCTATTGTGAAAATTTTCGTGTCCAGGAACTTACATCTTGTACACATGGCGGTGTTGTTTATGACAACTTACAACTTAAGGCTCCGCTCGGTTAGGCTGAAAAGTTGTAGCTTATGGCTGAAATTGCACTGTAACAGCTGAAATTTTACTATAACTGACGGTTGCTTATTTGGTGTAATTAAATCTAAAAACTTTTAAAAATAGAAAAAATATGTTAGCTCAACACGGACAACGCAAACGAATATAGGAAAAAAAACCGGTAAAAAAGCTAAAAAAACCAAAAGTTCAGAAAAAAAACGAAATTTATAAATAGTGAAAAATAAGCCAGAAGTTAAAACTGAAATGAGCAGGACGAACAATGTAAAAAAAAATGCATCACTTCTTTTTAGATAGATATACAATCTTTTTCGTAGCAATGTGCGTGATGCAAAGTATGGGGGTCGTTTTGCAATATTGCTCGCGAAACGTGGTGCGCCTCATCGGCTTCGTTGGAAGATTCGGAGCGCATCGTTTTTAAGCTCGCTGTCACGGAGAAAGTAACGGCGGCTTTTGAGACGTTCCTTGTTTAATCACTCCACGAAGGTTACTGCTTTCTAATTTAATCTCACTAAATCCAATCGAATCCCTTCGACGCAAAAGGCGTCCAGTTTTTCTAACCCCTCTATAGGATTACAGAAAGCGGCTTTGAAAACGACGCATACGAGTTTAGAGAGAGAACGCATCGAGGGAAAATGCAGCCCCAAAAGATGGAGTTGTCTGGATTTTCTAATGGTTTTTAGTGTTGTTGGTCTTTGAGTAGATCAGCAACATTGGCGGATCAGGATTTGTAAAATAGGTATTTAGAGTTAACAAAAAAAAAATATAAAAGCTTATAATAACAAAAAAAATACAAAATATTTCATGCTAGATACAACATCAATAAATAATTTAGAAAATAAAAAATATTTTAGAGAAATTACGAAATAACTTAAGATAAAACTATATTGATGTAGTCTGATATGCATGGCTTGCGTGTACTAGTGCACGATAACTTGTAGTCATTATCTAGTGTCTACTGCCTCATCGACTTAGCCACCGTCGTCGCATGCTCCCTTCTCGGCTCTCAGGTGACAGCTGTTGCCCGTTTGCTCCTTACAGACATATCGACGCTTGTCGTGGCTATGCTTCTTGCCATCGAGGCCAAGTTAGAAGTCAGAGTTGCTCTCAGCCCCTCACCAAGTCGTTTGGTGGCCAATTGCTTCTTTATCTCGTGCGTCAATGCCGTTGGGTTTGGCAATTTTAGTCTAGATTAATGGAGCCTGAGAGATACGCAGAGAGAGAGAGAGAGGAGGAGGAGGAGGAGGGAGGGATAGGTTAGGGTTTGAGAGGTCTATGAATGGGCCAATAGGTCAGTCTGCCGAGGGGACAGATGAGCTATTAGGCTGCACTATTTTAGGTGAATTGGAGAGGGGAGGCGTGCGAGTGATTTGGAATCAACTAGGGGAGGAGAGGTGTGGGGGCACGTTGAAAGCAATTAGGGGTATATATATGAAATATTTTGTTTAATTATTAGTATATATGTGTAATACACTTACTAAACATTGGGTATTACATGGAAAAATTAGGATGTTCAGCTGAACACTTTTGAATCATGTTGGGTGCACCCATGATCAGCGCCGCGGCGGCGGGTGGACGACAAACAACACTATGGCCCTATTCTTTTAGGGTATGGCTGATGTCTTTTGTTTATGCTTTTCACGATGACAGCGGATGTCACATACGGTTTTAGAATCGAAAAGTCGTTTGAAGAATCAGCTTTAAGATATTGTTCCATATATTTCGACTTTTGGAGAAACCAAAAAGCCAAAAGAACATACCCTAATGTTTCTAAAGGCACAATCTAAGAATCTAGAATGCAGGATTTTTATAAATATTCATAAGAAATCTCAATGCAGTGAGAGAGCATGTTAACTTTCGTCAAAAGTCCTGCAGAGTCACGGTCTTTCAAACAAGAATTTGCGTGCTAGAAGTTAGCACTAGGAATCATTTTAACTTTGCATGATCGATGTTACGTCTGAATGAAACGTCTCCTGGCCAGAAACATCTATGTAGTATGTACTCAGCCATTGTCAAAAAAAAAAGTATGTCCCCAGCCAGTCACTCTACAGTAACAAGTGTCCAACACAGTACTGCTGTGCATTTGCATGGTGTGAAATGCTCTAGGGCAACCTTTTGCCTGTTAGTTTCGGTGACTTATTCCCTGCCTGGCTGCTTCTGGCGTAAAGGAAGGTTAAGTTTTCCTGACGAAGTCTGTGAGACCATTAGGAATGTAAATAGTCATTAGGAGAAAAATCGTGGTTTGATAGTGGAAGAAGGTAATGGATCCGTCCACGTGCTCTAAATTGCGTCGGCCACTACTAACTACTTCTTAGAGCCCTTGTTCGAGAAACATGTGGAGCCATTAATTGGTGCCTCTCCTTCGTCCGTGACGTCACAATGGCTCCTAAATCTTTTTCCAAAGTTTCTCTTCTCCCATCGCAAATCTGAGGAAACTTTACCAAATGGAACGCATCTCATCACTTCCCAATCACATACCCATTTTAAGAAAGAAACAAACACTTTACTGTCACGGAGTGGTTCCTTTAGCCCGACGCCTAGTATTGTGTGTTCATATTACACGCAGCTACATGCCTAGGTTAGTGTGTGCACCTCCACCTCTGGTCACCGTGGTACGCTTCTTATCGTGCACAAGGGGCGCCATCTCCTGCTACCACCACACCTCCTCGTGAATCATGCGGTCCTGCTCCTGGTTCTCGACGAAGGGCCTAGCTCAAGATCTAAAAGTGGTCACCTGGTATTTGACGGAGAGAGTGAGAAAAGAGTATGTGAAGAGTAGAGAAAGAGTGGGCCAGAAGAGAGAAAGAATGAGAAGAATTGTCACATAAACGCAACAAAAACATTAGCGCCACGTTGATGCCTTGTTGGTCTTGCAAAATCTCTTTTGGGCTTTCTTTCTATGGTTTAACAACTTCATTAATCTAAATACACGACTTTATAGTTCAGTGACTTAGATACGCTCACCTCACAAGTTTATATACCTATAGTACAATTTACTCATTTTATTTTCTCCATATGCTATTATATGGTACCCTATAAGAAAAGATTGAGTGTTGTTTTGAAGACCAGCAAATGTTGGTTCAGAATGGCAAAGGTACAAAAAGGTTTGCATGCCTAGCTGTGGTGGTTTTTCTTTTTCGTGCTAACGCCGCGGAAAGGCCGGCAACCATTTCAGCAGCATTGTACACGCGGAGAAAACTGAAAAGGAGTTTAAGGCCACATACAATATAGGTTATATCAGCTATCTATAAGTATTATTATATAAGATATAAGATAATATAGAAGAGAGAGATAAAGCATAGAGAATTGAATCGTCTCTCATATAACAGTCGACTATAACACGAGAAACAAGACACATGATATCATGGATAAGTCATCTTCAAAGATATACAAAAAGATAATTTATTATAGTAACCGTCTATAAATGATATAGAATGATATTATAGACAATAGTTATCTGTACCATATACATACCCTAAAAAGTGTAATTCTCGGCCAATAACACATACACACCAGTATGGCTCCTTGAAAAACTCCTAATTCTCCGTTCCAAACCGGCCATCCTACGACAAACAATCCAGTCATATCGTAACCCATATTACACCCCGCCCGTTTCGCGGCCGCTCAGGGCCTCCACGTCGCCCCTTTGCCTCCCTCGGCCGGCGCGTGGCCGAAGAATCTGCGTACGGCCGGGGGAGGCCATTTCCCTCAGCTTTTTGTAAATTGCGTAAAGGTCTTTTTTCCTCGCGAAAAGGTCCCTGCAAGTTTTGTTTTTTTCAAAACATTTTTGATAGCGCCCCGCCGGTTCCCGAAATTACATATAGGTCCTTATTTACTCACGTACAGATCCTTACAGGTCCTTGGTTTTTTACAAAAAAGATCTTTGATTTTTCCGAAATTACGCATACGTCCTCGATTTTTTTTATGGAACTCCCTGCGAATGATCGTCTCTTTTACTTTGGCCCATACGGTAGCTAGCGCACGCCGCGCTTATGCAGCTAGTATATGTCAATACATGGCGCACTCTTCTTTCCAAGATCAACAGCGATTCGGCATCACGTTCGCATCGCACGACGTATCTACGGTTGCGTGAAGTGTTTGCCGGATGTTACGCGTGGGGCTTGAGACAACGAGGTCACCAGAGAGGACAGAAGGTGTTCCTGAACTGTGGACGAGATTCTTCGCCAAAGGCGACGGGACTTGTCCCCTGCGATAAAAAGGGGGGAAAAGAGAGAGAAACTACACGCCGGTTTTGTGTCGTGGTTGCAACTCGTGCACCTATTTCTCTCCTTCCAATCGCATCTTGCCACTTTTCAGTTCCCACGGATAAGATAACAAGATCCATCCTTGAGCTAAAGCAACCGCATAAGAAAAAAAAATGTTTTGTGTCATCACGTATTCACAAACTAGATAGGTGACAGCCGTATATTGGAGGGGCCTGTTTTTTTTTTGTGTGTTCGGCTTATAGTTTTTGTTGCAGCTTATATATGTTTTGGCTGTTCGTGAGAGAGTGCGGAGTATATAAACTCGTATATGATCTTAGTCGATATAAATGAATTTGCTACAGTATGTACTACAATTAAATTATAGAATTCGCTTTGAAAAGATGATCCATTTAAAAGCTAATTACTGTGGAAATGTTGAAAAATAGTTTTTAAAAGCTGAAAAGAAGATACTCATATACGTACATGAAAATGATTCATTTTCATTCTGCTTCGGCCTATAGTAATTAAGTTTTGACTACGGTTGGCGCCTGTGGCACCACGATTAAACCGACAGAATTTACCCGATAGGAGTTGAAACTCCTATAGCTAGGTAGGACGACTAGGGTTGTTAGCCAGTTTCTCATCAAGAAATCCTCAGAACAAGACAAGAGGGATAGAGGCTCACCAATTGCTTGGTAAAAGGTCAATCAAACTAGGATGGTGTATGGACCAATGGACCAAGGGCAGAGCCAAATGCCTAGCTACCCTGGGTGGCTACCTGAGCTCACCGACGAGCAGCCGTTGAACCTAGCTGCAGATTAGGCGTTGAACTCAGCAGCAGTTGTTGAAATCAGTAGAGATTTCTGGACCGGCCAGCCAATATGTCCGGCTTCCGAAATGGACGGGCTCTACCTTTGCAATGGACCATGAAATGGAACGGATGTGTACGTGCCTAGATACAGGGTCTCGTCAAGTTCCCAACATGGAGTTAACGAAGTGGTTCTCCTGCCTCTTGTAACACCCCAAGGATGGAACAGTTTTGCTTGTTGTGACATGGGATAAAAATGCCCGCGATGCAACAAATCTCTTGCGCCTTCGCCCTGTCTTGAATATTAGGTTATGCTATAGTGAGTTCGGAAATGCCCTATCCAATTTCATAGTAGTATTGTTCCACCCAGTGCCATGTTCGATTTTCTAGCATTTTCCTACCTAGTGTCTGTGTCGTAGGAATTTTCGTAAGAATGGCAACAGGGCTGTTTCTCGCCGAGAATGCCCTCCCATCCCTCGGTCATAGAGGATGTAGTATATGAGACACCTATGCATAAGGACCCACCTATCATATCTGAGCCAGGTCCCCGATGGGTGTTGGGTATGAGGACAAGGGAACGTCCTCGTCCTCGACGAGAAATGATTCCAGTTCGTTAAGTATCCCATGGGAAAGGTTTTCCCTATGCCCGCCCCTTAAGAGCAAGTTTAATAAGGCTGACTGTGCTAGCTATAAAGGAATCCATGTCAGCATAGTCTTATGTGGAGGGGAGAGAAAAGGAGAGAGAGAGCCAAGCCAGCTCTCATGCAAGAGTCAGGCTATAGCACAGGAAAAGAGGCGTTATCCATGCATGTACCAATAGGACTAACTGCTATACCCATGCATGTATTAAATGATCACACTATTAAATGATTGAGAGCTCTTGTGGAGACAACTTATAGCCAGCTTATTGTATGAGTTGGCTGCATCATTATCTTTTGATGATATGGAAGTGTATTGGAGGTAGCAGTTATCTATACTATTAAACTTGCTCTTTGGACCCTATTTCCCGTCAAAACTCCTATGAAGATGGAAAAATAGCCTCGAACAACTAAATAGGACCGCATCTACCCTGGGCACTATTTATATTAGCTTCTAAAAACCGTATTTTATAGTAAATAGCTTTTCTACAGTACCTAACTTTCAAACAGAATGTCTTTTTAAGGCGGGATTTACTATTTGATTATAGTACACACTGCAGCGAATTCATTTATATCGAACAAAATCATACATTAGTGTCTCTCTCTATAAGTTAAAACTATCCATAAGTCAAAGCCTAAACTAAAAATATAAACGGCCTAGAAGCCTCTTCCTTCCCAACCCACGCGTGCACCGTCCATGGCAAGCTAGGAAAGCGATTGATGCCAGTGTGGTGCTATGTGTGGCCACGGGCTCATGCACTGGGCCTCTAGCCCCGCCATGTCCCGCTCCTTTCCACATCAACATACGTGCCACGCAAGCGCCTAACCGTGCCGAGCGGTTAGGGGAGGGAAAGTGAAAGGGTGGGACGTGTGGGATGGATGGGAGTTAGGACGAGCCTTGGAGAGCAGAGAGGTCGACGAGAACATTTTGCACGGCCAGTGTCGCATGTGCAGTGTCACGGGCTGGGCTCACGTGGCCAGGTGAGGGTACCAGTGCGCCAAGTGGCCTTGCCCCACCCTGGGCTCCTCGGTCTACTACCATCAGGTATGCCTGGTCTAGAGCGTAGAGTTCACGCTCTCGTCGCCTCGTCTCACTGCACCGTCAAGCTACCGATGCCTATTGAAGGTTTTTATGAGTTGTGGCTTATAGTTTTTGGCTTAAAATTTTAAATTTTAGCTGTTTGTGAGATAGTACGGAGAAATAGATATTTATGTGCGATTTTGGTAGATATAGATGAAGTTGTTATAGTGTTTACTACAATCGACTTGTAAATTTTACATTAAAAAATATTATTTAAAAGCTAATTACTCTAGTCTGCAGATAAGCCATAAAAAGAATGAGTTATAATAGCGTAAGGTTTCGGCCGAGCGAAGCCAGTGAACCTCGGAGAAGTGCATGAATCTTGAGGACTTGAAGCATGGTATACGGGTACCTCTCTCGGGAAAAGCACGTAACCGATGAGAGCAAAACACTTACGGCGTTACAAATACAATGGGAACCAAAACCCTCGGTCGTTGCTCAGCTCATATTAGTTGTTTCAGAATTTCTTCCCCAATTCTTCGTTAAATCGTAGGTGACAAATTTCATGATCGAAATTCGATCGTTCTTAAACTCTGGCAACAAAATAAAGAAAATCAAACGCAAGATTTTGACACAGTCAAGCGAGAAAGACGGCACCAATACCTAGCCTTGCGGCCCAACTGCGAACGCACAAGTGACAGGCAATGCATGCAACAGATCGGACCTGTTCACGTTGGCTTATAAAAGTTGTTTTTCTATGATAAATAAATTTTTAAATAAAATATATTTTTAAGATAGGATCTACTAATCAATTATAGTATACATTGTAGTGACTTTATTTATATCAGCCAAAATCACATGTGAATGCCTCTCTCTATAAGATTTTCTATAAATTGTTACTATTTATATTTTATAAGTTAAAGATAAAGCTAAGGGCATGTTCTTTTTGGCTGAGACTTATAACTTTTGGCTGCGGTTTGTGGTTTTTGGACTATTCATGTGAGAGATTATAGAGTAACTGAAACCCACGTACAGTTTTTGTTGATATAAATGAAGTCGGTACAATTTATACTACAATTAATTAATAGACTTTATCTTAAAAAGACATTCTATTTAAATACTAGTTACTATAGAAAAATCAAAAGCTGAAAAAGAGTAGATCCTTAAAAAAAGAATATGAACGGGCATAGCTGGCGGGCCCTTCCCTGACTACCTGTTCCTCTCGTTGCAGCGCAGCCGCAGCCGCCTCCTATCACCGACTCACCGTGCGCCGCCGCGTGCCCAGGCAGGAACCGTCTCGCGCCTCTCACGTTTGGGCCGATGCACGTCGTCGCCCCCCACAAGCTCGCCCGTCCTCGGCTGGTGCACGCCTGACGTCCAACGGCCGCCCGCCGACCTGCCCTCCACTTCGCCAGACGGCAGCGCCTTGGCCGCTGCTTTCCTGAGCTGCCAATGCCGTGGCCGCCGCTGTTTGTGGCTGTCTCTACTGCACCTGATCGATCGATTGTTTTTCTTATTGAGAACAGAAGCCATGACGTTTTATCTGATGACTGGTATGCTTGACAGCAGAAACAGAAATGAGCAAGTACTTTTGCAAGTCTCATTTTATGGTGACCGGGGTACGCGATAAAATATTTTCGAAATGAGGTGAAAAATTTCAGTCACCTACATCAACTTCGAACGTGTTTTTGCACAAGTTCGTTCGACGAAAAAAAGGCAGTTATGTAGTGCGTTCTGAAGATGCAGTCTGCTTCGTAAATCGGCAGAGAAGTCATGATTTTCCAGAGCGACAATGGCTTGTCAGATGAAACTACAGGATCCTGTATAACAAGATATTGGCATAAGAAAAGGCACTCCATGCAGTTCGAGAGCATATGAAACAACATTGCCGCAGCAAGAAAAATGGCAAGACTTTTCGAATCAAAAGTCAATCCTGCAGTGAACTTAGTTCATGCGGAAAATGGGAGTTCTACAAAATGGAGATACAAGACGGTCTTAACCTCCTATGACAGCCCTTCTGGGTTGATCATTTTGTATAAACTAGTACGGTGGCATGCGTACATGTGCAGACATCATTCTTAGAGCAAATTTAATTGGTTTCGCGATACATATGTGATGATAATAAAGAAACTACATCCAAACAATAAAGGGTTGCAACTTGCAAATCACATAAAAAATTAAAATATTAGAATTTTAGAGCGTTATCAATTCAATTTAATTTTTTATATTTGTACAATTGGTTTCATTTATGATATTAATGTATAGTAATATATGTAAAACAAAGTATATAGATTATATTTTTGGGAGGAAATACTTATTCTTTATAATTTTTAATCAGCATCTTCATTAATAGAGACAATAGTTGTATCTATATTAATACAATTAAAAGAATGCAAATTATAATATATATGATATGCAAGTTTGTTCCTATGCGTGCATCGTTTGAGTTCAACTTTATCTCTAGCATCTTGCGTCTTAATTTCACGTTCTCCAACAATACATGCAAGCATATCACAGTGTAAATTAATTTCATGTGTACTTTCATAGATCAAGAAAAAATATTGATTATGATTTGTTAATCATAAGAAGGGTCCACCTAATTAAGAGTTAGATACTTTTTTAAAATTTCTAGCAATTATTCTCATTTATTAGGTAACATCCATCGGTTATGGATTGCTGCACATAATTAGGATACATCAAATTCAAGGCAAGGTGTTTCTTTTTATTTTTAGGAGAATTTCTTCAATTTTTTCTCTTTTCAATCCGTTGATGGAATCAACCATCATATTCTTTTATTGTATGATAGATAATAGCCAACAATTGATAAAGTTCAATTTGAATTAGAATCGACCACATCGATGGCGATTCCAGAAAAAAATCAAAATTATGAAACACGCATTGTTGATAAGTGTGCATGTAGAATAGATCTTATCTTGTTTATTTCTCCATTTTTCTTACCTAGTGCCACTTTTTTCTTATTTTTCTTATGCATGGCTTTTACTCATTTATTTTGCACGTCAATATCTTTCTTTTCCTCTCATACGTGAATTTTAGTGTGGGTCATCTAGAATTCTTTTATTTATTTAGTTCATCTAGAATATGTAATGGGTAGTCTTGTCTTATAAGATTTCTTATTTTATGATACGGGGTCGCCCGATCTTCTCGACGTAGGATTGGATACTCACGTGCAGTCTCTCGAATCGTAGCGATCCTCCGTTGCCAATGCAAGAACGAACGCTCTTTAATTCACAAGATCACACGCGCCGGACTTTACGACCACCAAGCGAAAGCCCTATTGCGCTCCCAATTCCCAGCGGAAAGGTTAAACGATCTCAATTTGCAAGATTCCATGAGAAAAAGTCGTCCTCGACTTTGCTAAGTAAATGGATAAGTCATTAACGGGCCAGACCAAATTAAGTTGTTCAAATATGGGGGAGAAAATTTTTAGTGTCTTCCATGCTTCAACTGCGCTATTCTGATTATTTGTACATGATTGTATATTAAAGGATGAACAAGTAGGCTTAAGAAACATTTTAAAACATGAAACACTATTGTTGAAACTCTTCTCATTGTGATCATGATATGGCACAAAAGATTGTTTATCCAAAATATGCAATTTCAATTCAGCAAGCTTATCACAGGTAATGCATATTCGGTAAACATAAAACTTACTATCTACACCATAATCTCCGATCAAATTGAACTTATAGGTGTAGGCATAGGTACTAACTAGTGATTTTAAATAGGGGGATTGGATCATATACCCTCCCTTTAGTTGGAAAATTCAGGATTTACCCTCCCACCTCAATGACATGTGGGGTCATCATAAGTCACTGACGCGTGGGCCAGGAGGGTAAATCCTGAATTTCCATCTAAGAGGAGGGTATATGATCAATAAAACCTTTTAAATATGAAATTTCAGCAACATTCTCAATCACACTAGATAGCTCTCTAGGATCATCGAACATGATATAGTACAAAGAATCATCAGGAGATATTCTCGTAAGAACTTCCTTATGAGTAATAAATTCCACATTATGTAAATTGAGCAAAGAAATTTCAGAACATGGAATTTTCATTCGCATATATGAGTTCTCACAATTACTCACCGTTTCACAATTAATTTTAGCACCAATATGGTTACCTTTATCGTCCTCTTCAGTTGATGTAGATGCTATGGGTAGTAAACCATCATGATGTAACAACGGGGCAGCAAGTACTTCATCTTCAACCATGGTTATCTCCTCATCGGTTTTCTCCAGTAGTGCCAGTTGTGGAACATTCGACTTCTCTTCTTTAATGTCAACCTGCACAATGTGAGAAACAACACTAGAAGTAGACATTAATATGTTAGTTTCAGAAGCAACCTCACTTTGTCTAATATCTACCTCTCTCTTTTCCTTTGGTGTATCTCTCACACACTCAATTTGGATACTCGCAAACTCACATATAGTGGGATCACCTCTCATCTCTCTCAAATCAGATTTGGTGACTAGCATGACTAACTTTCTTTTTCCACTCAGTTTTAGCTTGTGGTTCTCACTGACAGTTTGTGGAATCACACTCTTTTGCTCCTTCACTTTCTCACTCTCCACTTTCATCTCAACTTTTTGCATGTTATCATGTATAATTTGAGAAGGAGTCAATGGTAGTAGCACTATTTTCTTATTGTTCCACATGAATTTGTATTGATTAGTTCTTCCATCATGAATAACAGAACGATCATATTGCTATAGCCTTCCTAATAACAAGTGACATACTTCCATGGACACAACATCACATTCTACAGTATCACGATAAGAACCAATCTGAAAGCTAATATCAACAGTGTACCCAAAATTCATGGAACCATTATTATTCAACCACTGAATTTGATATGGATGTGGGTGTTTCTTGTATTTCAATCCAAGTTTAGTGCAAAGTTATTTGCTAGCTAGGTTTTGACAACTACCTCAATCAATAATAACTTTGCAACACTTACCATCTTTACTTACTTGAGCTCTTGTATGGAAAAGGTTGCAGCGCTGTTCATGGTTGGATTTTGTTTAAACGCTCAACACCGAAGGGGTGCACACTAGGATAGGACCGGACTCGGGGTTATAATACCAATCCCTATGTGTTTCTTCTTCTCTTTCTTCCTCATGGCCATCCTCAAACGCCTCAAAATCAGCAAGGTGCTCTCCATCTTCATCACTAGCAGAATCATATCCTCCATTCTCATTTATCAACATTACCTTACTATTTGGACAATCATTTTGCATATGCCCGCGATCAAGACACTTGAAGCATTGGATGGAGCTACTCTTGGCCGTAGAACCAATAGAAGATGATGAAGAAGGAGATGGTCCTTTCTTTGGAAAAGGAGTGGCATCCTTGGCACTCGAGGCAGCACGTGCATTAGGAGCAAAACTTCCACCAGATGTGTTAGCTTTAAAAGAATTGAAATGAGATGTGGTTTTACCTCCTGTAGGTGCTGCACGGGGCATGTAGGATGATGTTCTTGTTGCTTTCATGTTGTGTTGCACTTGTCTTTCAGCCTTGGTTGCTTGATGTACCAATTCCACCATGTTGTTGTAAGGCTGAAATTCAGTTATGCGCTTGATGGAAGGGTGCAAACCCGCAAGAAATCGAGCCATTGTTTGTTCTTCTTGTTCGTATACATTAGCTCGAATCATGGCCATTTCCATCCCCTTATAGTACTCCTCCACCGTGAGAGTTCCTTGCTTCATTTGCTGCAATTTATCAAATAAATCACGTTTATAATGTTTGGGAACAAACCTTGCTCTCATGTGATACTTCATCTCTTTCCATGTAGTGATGGGAGGCTCGTCGTACTCTCTCCTTTGATTTTGAACTTGTTCCCACCATATGAGTGCATAATCAGTGAATTCAAGTCCCGCCATATGAATTTTCTTCTCTTTGGAGTAATTGTGTAGGCGGAACACTTTGTCCACCTTGAGCTCCCAAGTGAGGTAGTCCTCAGGGTCATGTGTACTTGAAAATATTGGCATAGTAAATTTAAGCTTACCAAACTACTCCTCATTTGGTCGACCATCGCTGTAGTGGTTACGGCGGCAGTAACCATCGTCGTAGTGAAGAAAGTCGTCGTCGTCGAAGCGATGTGCTCCTCCACCACGGCCTCCATTCCATGGCCCCTCCCCGGACCATGGAAGCCGCCCCCTTCACCTTTCCCAGGTAGGGGTGGACGAATGGCATTTGCCACCACTCGGCCTCGCCTTTGTTGAGCTTCTTGGCCACCTCGCACAGCAGCCACTCTTCACCACGTGGAGGAAGGGCAGCCCCAAGATAAACATTTCCTTCCTCTTGTCGTGGTCGAAGTGCTCGCACAACGTCATTCACAATGTTCCCACGCAGCACGTTCATTTGTTGATTGAGCTCAATGCGGAGATCCTGCATATCCGCTTTGAGTTCAGTGCGGAGGGTCTGCATATCTGACTTGAGTTGTTCCTCCATTGCGGTGGTGCCAGCTACAAATTCTTGTTGCAATGTACTTCTTAATGCCTGATGTTGAAAGCGAGTCACCGGGGCATTAAGATTAACTTCATACTCCTCACCATAGTTATCTTCTCCACCTGACATGGTTAGATTGTGCAAAGAAAAACACGAAGCAATAACAAGTATATGGAGGATTAGTGTAAATCACTCAATCTCACTCTCTTTCTTGCATAAGTAAAGTTCTCACCTTTCTGAAGTGAATTAAGGCCAATAAGAACTTACACTTGGTAGAAGCTTCAATGGCAACGTGATGATCAAGCGGATATAAGAGTGTTCACAATTGCACAACAACGGTTATTTAATGGAGCTTGGTATGGAAGTGTATATGTCCTATGCAATCTGAAATTCTTGATATTGTAAAATTAAGTAATAATCCAAGCTAGAATATTTCGCCTAAGTGCTGATCCAAAAGATTTAAGTGAAGTATATGAACGCACACGCAAATATCGATGTGACTCAATGCAAACAAAGGAATGAGCTAAATAGAGATAATATGAAATTGAGGATTAATTAGCTCGTTTTGCACCAAGTACTGGGAGAGACGCTAGCCAATTGCAAAAATATGAATATAAGGGCACAAGATTGCTCGAGAAGATATATTACACAATCTGAATTTATGGACTAATAACTCGCTCAAGTTCGGCCGATGCTTTTCTTTTTCTTTTTCTTTTTTTTGAAATATGCTCACGCCGTGGCTTTTTTAATGGCTGCCTCTTTTTTTGCTTTTTTTTTACTCAAATGCCGAACTAGAGTTTTGTTGTCCTTTGAATTTGTACAAGTCACAAATATTCAGCAAGGTGTAAAATACTCAAGAGCAGCCTTAGATGCAATATTCAACAGCTAGTCTCAAAGATGAATTAAAATATAAGTGAAACTCACAGTATTAATCAATGTCTTCGGTTTTTTTTAGGATGCAAGTGTACTGAACTTCTGGCTAGGAACTGAAAGAGGCTCGGCTCAGATTTAATTGATGGACACGATCACCAAACTTCTCAAATGTGGACTCGGATGGAAACTCTCAAGAGTGACTACAGGTGTCTATCCGAAGTCTAAAAGTAACAGATCAAGTTCAGTTCCTTTGTAACTTGTGCTAGAAGATAACAGACAATAATTCAGATGGGAGCTAGAAGATTTGTATTCAACTCTTGCATGTACAAACCGATAGCAATCAAGGTCTTCAGCCAGCGGACAAAATTTAATTGCTACGGTCCGATTTCAATCTCCAAACAGCTAGCAAGATGATATGGGGTCGCCCAATCTTCTCGACGTAGGATTGGATACTCACGTGCAGCCTCTCGAATCGTAGCGATCCTCCGTTGCCAATGCAAGAACGAACGCTCTTTAATTCACAAGATCACACGCGCCGGACTTTACGACCACCAAGCGAAAGCCCTATCGCGCTCCCAATTCCCAGCGGAAAGATTAAATGATCTCAATTTGCAAGATTTCACAAATCTTCTATTGGATTTTGATGACTCTCAAAAGATCAGAAAATGTGTACAAAGCATCAACTCCATCTCAATCTCAATTATCTAGTCTCTACTGTTCCTCCTCTCGTCACGTAGTGTTTTCATGATTTTTCTAGTCGCCCCCGATGGATCTCGTCTCGTGAGGCTTTGATCAACTCGGCTTCGACTTCTGACTTCTGGTTTATTTTTCACTATTTATAAGTTTCGTCTTTTTCTGAACTTTTGGCTTTTTGTTGAGCTTTTTTGCCGGTTCTTTTTTTCCCGTATTTGTTTGTATTATACATAATGGGCTAACATATTTTTTTATTTTTAAATTTTTTAAATTTAATTATGCTAAATAAGCCTCTGTCAGCTACAGTGCTTTTTTCATCCAGCTACAGTGTTTTCAGCCATAAGCCATGAGCTTTTCAGCCGAACCGATCACCACCTATATATGGCGGTTGGTGCCCACCAACACGGTTCGGTCTAGGGCAATCAAAGTCCTCCTTGGTCACTTCTTAGCACGCAGGCTGTGATGTTTTTTTTACGCGTGGGTTTTATGCAATTGTCAGGCCTCATGGCTCCAATCATGGGCTAATTCGGATACGCCCTTCCACACCTTGGACTCTTAGGGGGTGATCGGTTCGGCTGAAAAGCTCATGGCTTATGGCTGAAAACACTGTAGCTGGCTGAAAAAAGCACTGTAGCTGACAGAGGCTTATTTAGCATAATTAAATTTAAAAAAATATAAAATATAAAAAATATGTTAGCCCATTACGTATAATACAAACAAATACGGAAAAAAAAGAACCGGCAAAAAAGCTCAACAAAAAGCCAAAAATTCAGAAAAAGACGAAACTTATGAATAGTGACAAATAAGCCCACAGCCAGCAGCTGCAGCCATGTTGATCGCTTATTTTGTTGCATCGTGGACTATCTTTTGAAGCTCCCAAGCCGCATGGGCTTTGTCTCCTTAGTTGGCCGCATTGTTGAAGTCTTGATGCTGGATCGTCCTCGAGTTGTTCAAATCTAACAATGCACAAGTAACTGGCATGAGGTAGTATAAAGTTCTCATCAATACAAGGAAATTCGTTAAGAAACAAATTCACCTGATAATATTTAATACGGCTCAATAATTCCTTCCAGTCAAATAATATTTTTAACTGAAAAGCGTAAGACATATGCGTATCCGCATCATCTTATCTGTGACATCCACTGATAATCATTTACTAACTATAATAAGGGTTCACTAAATCAAGAAACAATTGTTTTCTTTTTTTTTGATTATTTATAGCTTATTTCTACTTTTTAGCAAATGTAAAACTCATGCGATCGATTTTTAGTACACAATCGATATATTTTTTATTTTTTTCAGGGATTTACTTTGGAACTTGTATAGAAATCAAATAGCTAGTTTTTGTTTTCTTTCCCGGATTTTAGTTATTCTGGATTATACTTGACATGTGCTCTTTTTTAATTTGCTAATTTTATTATTCTTAGACCAGATTTATTCTACATGCACACTCACCAACAATGTGTGTTTTACAATTTTGATTTTTCCCTAGAATCCCCGTCAATGTTACATGCAGGAGATCAATCAGGATCGGCTTCTCTTTTTTATTCAAGTAAACATGCATGCATGCAGGTAGAAATCTCCGTGTGCATATGGATTTTATAATTCCTTACTTGTTTATTTCCTCTTATATATGCATATATGCTGGACCTTTGAACATGTATAAATATGGAAATAATACTTAGCTTTGATCTTCGTTGCATCTAAGCATACAAGAGTTGGATACATTGATGTGCATGCCTCGAGGGTAGGAAGCTTCGTGTGGTCTTTGTTTGCTTAGGCTATGGATCATGTCTTGCATGTCAATACGGGTCTAGCGCCAGCGAGGGTGGGTCGGGGGGGGGGGGGGGGGGGAGGTGAACTGAGACACGTCGGGTGACTGTGGCATGTTGAGGGGTTAGGCAATCCTTGGCATTGCGCGGGGTGGTGGTCGTGGTTGAGTTTGAATTGTATTTATATAAACTATATTTTAATCTGAGCTGTTATAACTTGGATTCATCAAATTAAGGGCTCTCCACACATCTAGACAATTGTCTACATAACCCTGCTTGAACTACGTATATTTCCCTTGGATGGTGTGAAGACAACATGCTGTGCATGAGACACGTATGTCTTCTCTCTTAGATCTCTACCTCAACCAAAATCTAATGTGATAGCGTTGTTAGATATGGAAAAGGTCAAGGGTTGGGGATTACCCTTATACCAGTGTTAGATAGTTTAATTTTCTAACTGGGTTTGTGAAGAGTAAATTCACAATCTTCTTTTTTTTTAAATAATCAATTTTGGGTGGGATTCCTCATCGTGGTGCTTCTCTCCTCTTCCCTGAAGCATCATTTCATTGCTACTGCATCACAGTGTGCATTTCCATGGCAGGTAAAGATGGAATGCACACATGAAAGCAACGCTAGACTGGGTTCTTCGGGTAGTTCGGCAGCTCCAAGGCGAAGCTGGAACAAATCGAAATTTTTGTACGGATAACCCATTTTTTATTCGAAAATACAGAAATATACCCGCGACAAAATTTTTTACACAAATAGGCTCAAGTCGCCAAACCATTGGGCGATTTACGCTTGTCGCCCCACCAAAACGCGACTTAAAAAGAATCTGGTAACCGTTGGGCGATTAAATGCAATCGCCTCCCCGTTAAGCGATTCAATTGAATCGCCCCCCCGTTCGGCGACATAAAGAAGAGTCGCCCAACGGGGGGGGGGGGGGCGACTGCATGTGAAACAGCCCGACGGCCGAGCCCCTTTTCTTCCCCACGCCTGCTCGCCAATCTACCTCTAGGCAACTGCATGGATCCTGTTAAGGGTTTTGTGAATTTTGTAATTTGAAACCCGTAAAAAATGTGGTATAGTCACATATACTGGTATATGTCACATTATTTTTTAATTTCGTAATTAAGTCTCACAAGAACTGGTATTTAATATTTGTCACATTACTTGATATAGAAATAATTTTCTATACGAAAAGAAGAGATAATAGCATTGTTTGAATTTAAATGAACTTTATAATATAACGCAGTAACATGCCGCGTATTTATCCATTACATGCATGACATACACCCCTCACTCCCCACCCTAAGGTGCTCCATCACCTGCTCCATCACCGCGCCCGCGTCCTGCCATACGGCCCCGCTTGGCCGTCCTCCGGTGCAACGGATTACGAGGCGGCGGGTGACGAGGGTCCGAAAAAGTAAAACGAGCAGGTGGGTTTCGCACCCGCGGCTGCGCCGGTGGAGTCACCTGCACCTCCGGCTGTGTGGCATCCGGTGCACCGGGGAGGCCACTGCCGGAGAGAACGTCCGGTTCCGGTGCTGCGTCGGAGGACGGCCCAGGCCAGTCCGCAAAAAACTGGTCCACCTCGATGTGGCCCGGGGAGAAGCGTCCCTGCTGCTGGTAAGGACCTGCAATAGTAATATCGTTAGTTCGTTGCATGTCGTCTTAGGTTAAAAACAAGCTCGGACGATGCGTACCCGTACATGGCGCCATGAAATCATCCGTGTGGAAGCCGGGGATGTACGTAGGAGGCCGTGACCAAGGAGAACTCCCTGGCTGGTCCGAGGGAGGTGGACGTGTCCACGTAGAACTCCCTGGCTGCTCCGGGGGAGGTGGACGTGTCCACGTAGAACTCCCTGGCTGCTCCGGGGGAGGTGGACGTGTCCACGTACTACCTCCGGAGTAGTGCCACGCTGGTCGGGGTGGCACTGGTGGTCGGGGTGGCACTGGTGGTCGGGGTGCACTGGGCGTGGGTGTGGAGACCGCCGGTAGCCTCGTGCAGGACAGCAGGCTGACGATACGTCTACACCCGGCCTCCATCCGTCGCGCAAAGCTGACGGCCTCCTCGCGGGTCAACTCCCCACCTGTGCCCCACCTCTGCACTAGTGCAGAGGACTCCGACCACAGTGCGGCACCGACGTCAGCCTGGACAAAAAGACATAGAATGGTCCATCATCGAAACGATATTGCCATTTGAGAATTTTTGAAATTACAAGTTACGTACCGCGATGTGAGCGTCGCGTGCGAAGTGCGCAGGGTACGCGTCTGTCGGTGCGGCGACGTGTGGGGCAGGTGGGTCAACGACATGTACCAGCCTGGTACGAGTCCGCGCCTGGTACCAGATGAGGTACTCCGCGTAGTCGGCTATGTCGTATGGCCGGTCCTCCTCCATGCGGTCATCCAGCGCACCCTCCCACTGCGCAATCCAGGGCTGCATCCTCCTGGACCAGTCCGTGCCTTTCTTGACGCCCTTCGTGGTGTGCCTGTTTATGGAACCATTACGTAATGTAAGTACTTGCGATCACAATAGTAAGTACGTACAAAAATATCAGAAGCGATCACTCACGCGTACACGCGGGGCGGAATCGGCGGCCCGACTGGTACAGGAAGTGCCTGCCACAGCCCAAACTGCCGCATGACTCGCTGCGGTGCGTAGTCCTCCACGTAGATGCCGTACACGAGCTTCCGGCGGGTCAGCCAGAAAGCCTGCTCACGCCAGCACAGTGCAGACAGCCCGTCAGGAGCACGGGCCTGCACTGCCTCCGCTGCGTAAGGCTCCCAGCGCACGTCGGAGTCTGCGAGGCGGTCCAACTGCTCCACGAAGGGGTGGTACGCCCGCGTGACCTGCACGTGCGCGAACTGTACCTGCAAGAAAGGCAAATTATTTTAGTACGACGATCGTTAAAAAGTTGACTACGATAAAATAAAACTCACTCGTCAACGACACCAAATAGAACCCATCATCGGCCGGTCGATGTCTCCCCCCGCGTACATCTCGGCCCCGTAGGGACCCATGTCGTCTAGTACAGGTCGTCCGAGACTGAAGCGCTCAAACGACCACAACTGCAGCAGCAGGGGACATCCCGTGAGGATCGAGTTCGCCTTAATCCTCGTGCACGCATCGCACAGGCCGCGGTACGTCGCGGCAAGTGCGGCCGATCCCCAGCTGATCTGGACGACCTCGCCGTCCGCAATCGCCCTCGCATAAGCGATAAGCCGCGCGTCAACGGTGTTGCCGTGGCTGGTGGTGAAGAGCACCCAACCAAACAGCCACAGCAAGTAAGCCTCCAGGTGGCGCGCGACCTGGAAATCGTCAGCATCTGCAACCATGCGCTCAACCTGAATGCGAACAAGTTTTTATTAGTATGTAATTGCACAAATAAGAGTTTCGAAGACGCGATCGACTTGAAACACCACGTACCCGGTACTGTGCCAGCCACCTCAGCGTCGGTCCATGCTTCTGCCTCTCGTCGAAGATGTGGTGCCGATCGGCCGGTGGAAGGACCCCCTGGAATCTGCCGAGCAGGTCCTCGCGCCACTCGGCGGGAGCCTCCGGTAGGAAGGCAGCGTCTCCCGCGACCGGAAGGCCAAGTAGTACGGACACGTCCTACAGGGTCGGCGCCATCTCCCCGACTGGTAGATGGAAAGTGTGCGTCTCGGGCCGCCAACGGTCCACCAAAGCCGTCAGCAGGGAACGGTCGAACGGGAAGTGTCGTGATCGCTCCACGCCCGCCTCGTCCCCCTCCCCGGCCGAGGCACCTCCGTCCTCATCCGTGGCCTGCACCATCCGGGCAAGAGGGAGAAGTCCGGCATCCCGCAGCCTGCAAATAAAGTGAAGGTCAGCATTAAATATTTTTACGGTAATACTAAAACGTTGGCGTAGTGCAAACCTGGCAGTCCAACGGGGGTCGAGTCCCCAGGCCACACGAGGTGTGCGTGTCCGGATCACTCCCAGCTCAGTCGACTCGTCTGTGCTCCCCGGTGGCGGCGCACGACGGGAAGCGCGGTGCACGCGGTCCAAGTGCTCGTCCAACAGCGTGTACCGCCAGTCACCCGCCATAACTGTAAAATTATCTAAATGTAAATTCGTACACTACATTTTCTACAATAATACATAAAAAATAGTATACAAAATTTCGACACAACAATTTTCTACATTTAAATTTTCTTCATTTCAATTTTGTAAACTGCATCTACATTTGTACATTGAATGATCTACAATAAATTTCTAAAGTAAATTTTCCACAATAATACATTACAAATATTATACAAAAAAAACTATATTTTTCTACATTTAAATTTGTACATCTAAATTTGTAAACTGCATCTACATTTCTAAATTTAATGTTCTAAACTAGATTTTCTAAACTAAATATGTAAACTAAATATCTAAGCTAATTTTCTAAACTAAATATCTCTACTAAATATATAAGCTAAATTTGTAAACTAAATATCTACACTCTACACTACATTTTCTAAACTACATTTATCTAAACAAATTTTCTAAAGTAAATTTTCCACAATAATGCATTACAAATATTATACAAAAAACTATATTTTTCTACATCTAAATTTGTAAACTGCATCTACATTTCTAAATTTAATGTTCTAAACTAGATTTTCTAAACTAAATATGTAAACTAAATATCTAAGCTAATTTTCTAAACTAAATATCTAAACTAAATTTGTAAACTAAATATCTACACTAGATTTTCTAAATTAAATTTATCTAAACTAATTTTCTAAAATTAGAAAAATACCTGCAAATCCCGCGGCTTCTCCTCCTCTCCCTCTCCTCCCCTCTCCTTCTCTTCTTCCCTCTCCTCCCCCTCTCCTTCTCTTCTTCCCTCTCCTCTCCCTCTCCTTCTCTTCTTCCCCTCTCCTCCTCTTCCTTCCTCTCTTCTGCTCTGTCTTCTCGCGCGGTGGAGAGAGTGATTGGCGAGCGAGCAGGCGTGGGGAAGAAAAGGGGCTCGGCCGTCGGGCTGTTTCACATGCAGTCGCCCCCCCCCCCCCCGTTGGGCGACTCTTCTTTATGTCGCCGAACGGGGGGGCGATTCAATTGAATCGCTTAACGGGGAGGCGATTGCATTTAATCGCCCAACGGTTACCAGATTCTTTTTAAGTCGCGTTTTGGTGGGGCGACAAGCGTAAATCGCCCAATGGTTTGGCGACTCGAGCCTATTTGTGTAAAAAATTTTATCGCGGGTATATTTCTGTATTTTCGAATAAAAAATGGGTTATCCGTACAAAAATTTCGGAACAAATCCATGGGGCTGCAATGCCGAAGCTCGAACAGATCCATGTGGCTGCAATAAATGTTAGCGAGATCGTCAGCAAAAATTGCTTTATGCTCAACTCATCTTGAGGTGTTGCAAACAACTTAGTAAATTATGGGCACTATGTGTATTTAGGGTTGGGAGATATTGAAGGTATGTTTGCAGTCGAAGAGGGTGCTCACCAACATCTTCCTCGTCAAGGAGTGGAAGGCTTAACTTGAAGCGCTCCTGACCTTTGGCTCTAAGAGCATGGTGTTGCATTAGATTATTTGTGATGGATCACCGTGAGAGTCTTCAATTCGATTGCATGGTTTATAGCCTTTACTTGAGATCACACAGCTAACAACGACGCTGTTGTTGAGTTAATTAGTATAGTTCTTAGTTAATTATCGTACACCTCCTAGTCCTTGCTTCCATGTAATAAGGGAGAGGAAGAAAGATGTGGAGAGGGCGGTTCAGATGCAAGGATAGGGAAGATGGGTTCTATTTAAAATAAATAATCTCTAATTAAATTGAAGGATCACAAGATTAACGGCAGATGTTCCTTCATAATTAGTATCTACCATATTTAAGGGCCGGAATTAATTGTACTTATATGAACTCTTTTTTTAATATGAGTCGTTATAACTTGGATCCAATAATTTAAGGGCTGAATTTTTTTTGTGAGAATTTCTAGCATATTTCTAAACCACCAAAAATTTGCTGATGATATAACCACAAAACGCCTAATTAATCCAAGTCAAAACTTGGCAGTTCCAAAATAGCAATAAGGCAAAAGAGTTGAAAGCATGTGCACATGAGTATGTAGGCGTTAATTTCTCTCTCTACTCGCATTGCACCGAAGCAAAGTCATTTTTGGCACTGTTTCACACCATATTTACAAAGATAACAGTATGGCGACAGTATTGACAAAAATGTCGTTTTTTACCGCCCAGCAGCCGGGCGGCACGGCCGCGAGGTGACGCGTGACGCCTATCGCCCGGTGGCTGGGCGGCAGGCGGCCTGTCGCCCAAGGAGGAGGCGACAGGCTGTCTACCGCCTGGCTGCCGGGCGGCAGGTAATTAGGCCGACTAATTAGCCGGCCTAATTACCTGCCTTGATTGTTTGCATTTTTAAATATATCAAATGAGCTCAAAAAATTATGAAAATTTATGTACAGCCTCCCGACATGATGCTCGATTTTATCCATGACAAATGTTGCTAAAAAATTTATATAATTTTGATATTTTTATGAGTTTTTAACATATAGCAAATGAGGTCTAAAAATTATGAAATTTTATGTGAAGCGTCATGTCGGGAGGCTGTACATAAATTTTTGTAATTTTTTTAGCTCATTTAATATATTTAAGAATTCAAACAATCAAGGTAGGTAATTAGGCCGGCTAATCAGCCGACCTAATTACCTGTCGCCCGGTGGCTGCCTGCCGCCTCCTCCCTGGGCGACAGGCTGCCTGTCCGCCACGCGTCGTCTCGCTGCCGCTGCCACCCGGCCGCCAAACAGCAAAAACGATATTTTTGTAAATACTATCTCCATACTGTTATTTTTGTAAACATGATGTGAAACAGTGCCAAAAGTCACATTGCACCATCATATGTGTGGTATCATATCATGCCCGTACGACCGAGGTTATGGATCGAAGCTACATACACACCCAGAGCCGGTAGGAGATGGCAGCGGCATCGGCCGCGACGTCAGCACCGGTGTGCAGCTCCACATCTCTTACGCTGGTGTGCTGCTCCACATCGCTGACGCTGGTGTGCTGCTCCACATCGTCGGCGCCGAGGCCGCAGCGGAGGAGTAGCTCGGGCAGGACACTGGCGAGGAAGGCCTCGTAGAGTCGGAGGTCAGGCGGATGGCAAGGGAGAGCTAGAGGTAATAGCTCTCCCTGGCCCGGCGGACCCATGTGTCTTTCCCGCAAGTGGTCGACTATGGCAGGGAGGAGCCTGGCACCGTGGTCGTGGAGGTGATGGTGGTGGTGAGGTGGGTGATGAAGGCGCTACTAGTGCTCCACTCGACAGAGCAGTGAGCGTGACGTCGACGGACTGGAGCAGCATGTAGTCCATGAGGAGCGGCAGCCGTGAGTCGTCGGTGAGGTGGAAGTTTGTCGGAGCAAGAGGAAGGGGCAGTGGAGGCGCCAGGTTAAGGAGGCAGCGACGATGCAGCATGGCCGAAGGAAAGCTGATGTATTGAGAGCAAAGACGGCAGGTGTTCCTTCATAATTGGATCTACCATATTTGGGGACCGAATTTAATTGTACTTATATGAACTCTTTTTTTAATCTAAGCCATTATAATTTATGTCTATCAAATTAAAGGTTAGATGTTTTGCTTTTTTTTTAGAATTTCTAACATATTTATTTTTTAGTAACTGTAAAAGACCTGCAATTGATTTTTAGTAATAAATAGATATAGCATGTTCAAAACTTCTAATGATGAACAATGCTATATTATTATGCATTCACAAAGCGCATGCGAAGAAAAATAATGCCCCCATAGAACGGTGAGCCATGAATTACTGGTGTACTACAGAACAATTTTCGTCAACATACATTACAGCAACTCTCAATAAAGACCCAAAAATTTCCACCAAAATGTACCAACAACTCCCCAGATCACAGCATTAATTGCAGCTGTTGTAAAACCCAGCTTGAATACATCAGGAAGGTCAACATACCCAGCTGCAAAAACAAGAGGTACTTAGTAAAAAATAAATAAATTATAAAGGCTTAAAACCCCAATATGACAAACCTAATAGTCAAATAAACCAAAGGATTTTCTTCAATTGTCCATTTGTATCATTGGCTTGTGGTTTTATTTCTCTATTAGGCTCCATTCTGAATTTCAATGTTGTTCTAGCAAAGATATGAAGGTAGTAATCAAATACACTCGCTATACCTAGTGAAATATTGGTTATGTAATTTACAAAAAACAAACTGAAATAACAGTACCAAATATCAAAGAATGGTTTGTCAAAATGTGTGTATTTTTTTTATAACAGTACAATACCAAATAGAACACTGGGCATATTCTTTTTGGCTGAAACTTATGGCTTTTGGCTGTGACTTGTGTCTTTTGGGCTGTTCGTGTGAGAGACTATAAAGTAACGGAAAATCACGTGCGGTATTTGCCGATATAAATAAAGTCGGTACAGTATTTACTACAATTAACTAGTATATCCTATCTTAAAAAGATATTCCGTTTAAAGGCTAGTTACTGTAGAAAAACCAAAAAACAGTTTTTAGAAGTTGGAAAGAACAGGCCCACTATCAGTTGAACTACCCTGTGCATCTACGTTGGAGTCTGGGAGAAGAAACAAGTAGGGAATATAAGATACAATCGTGGTGGATTGCTTGTGAACATGGAAAAAAATTGAATTCAAGTAGGTGGACAAGCAAAATTACCTCCATAGTATACAGCAGACTGCCCACTACTATAATGTGTTAGTGCACCAAAGAGATTTGAATTGTATGTCAAAGCAAGTGCCGACAGTACAGCAGGAACACCAGCTGCTAAATGCATGGCAAGAAATGCCGAGTATAAAGCTCCAACATGTGCAGTTTGGCTTGCGAATAGATAGTGAATAAAGAAATAGGAGGCCTGAAGGACACCAAATGCTGCAGGCCAACTCAACGAGCAAGACCGGAGAACCTTCGCAACGCAATTTGACATCCATGATACAATCCCGAGGTTATTAAGTTGCCCTGCCATTCCAACTAGAATGGCAAACCAAGCTAAGGTGTCCCATGCAGACTTTTCATTCAAGCAGTCATCCCAGTTCAGCACCCCAAGCAGAAGAAGAATTGAGAGCCCAATCATTGCAGCAACAACACTCGACACACCGATAGCATCCCTGCACAACAAATTGTATAACAGATTATACAGAGGCTGCATTTTGACCAATACACAAAGAAGTACACATTTCTGTTTATTTCTCAAAAAAGGCAAAATGGTTAATAGCAATATGGGAGTAACTCCTAATTCATAATGCACTTCTGGCATTCTGCAGCTCTTCGGCTGATGTTTTACCATCCTATTTCTGATCTTGTCACCATACAGCATCTTAAGACAATATGTGCTGAAATCTGTAGTATATGGAACTATGGACGTGACAGCCAAGCATAAAGATTTTGGAAGCAATCCAACACATAATCAGTACACGTTAAAAAGAAACATAACAGTAGTTAGAACATCGATGTCATAAGAAACGGAACTTGGATCTCTTTTTTAGCTACTATTGATTGAATCTTTGCTTGTGTGCAAATGCCAACAGGGTGCAAGCAATGAATGAGCTGCTGTTTCAGAAAACTGAATTATATAAATCATGTTGAACCTTTTGCCAACAGAAAACTTTAAACAACTCAATAGTCGTAATTGGAACACTTTACTGATTTCAGACTGATAATGGTGCCTTCAGACGAAAATGAAAGAACAAGTTTCTGCGATGCAGAGATGAGAGTTCACTACAACTAATGAAGCAATAGATTGCAAGCCAACTCATGGGAAGAATTTCTTTAATAAAAAAGAGAAAATCTTACCCAAAAATCCATAGTGAAACTGCAAGAATCATTGTACCAACCATGACCCATTCATTTCTTGTCACTGGGCCCATTTTCTCCAGTTTTTGTGCAGCTAATGCAGGGGCATCAGGAGTGCTCTTTATTTCAGGAGGGAATATTTTGTATAACAAATAAGGTGTCGCTAAGAGGGAAATGGTGGCAGGCAAACTAGCAACCTTGAACCATGATATCCATGGGTTTGCAATCTTGACACCAACCTCTTCCGCTAACTTCAGACACAAGAGATTTTGTGCAGCAGCAGTCAGGAAGAGAGCACTGGAGTTACCAGATGCCTGTCAAGCAGCAGAAACCAGCAAAATACTGCCATTGGTTATTTTTTAATACAATTTTAATGGCTAAGAAGTGCAAACATAAAGAATAATAAAAGATACAGAACATACATATATATGTTAACATGCTAGAAGCCTAGAAGCAACCTATCGAAAGTTTTTATAAAGTATGATTTTTCAAAAGGAACACAGCACCGGGAGTTTGATATTACTTTCCATGCATAGTAGGATTTGACAATTCAAAGGAAAATACATAGGTACCAGTGTACCCACGTATCTACCCAAAAACAGTCCCATACTAGTATATGTATATCTCATTGTGCTGCATGGATTAACATGGTTATGACTTATTAATGCACCAAAGTGGCCATTTCATGAAGTATAAGCTAGACAGGAATTTTGTTTAGCTCCTGACGAGTTAAACAAAAAAAAAAACTCGACCTGCGGGGGGGAAGAATCCCCCCGGGCATTGCTTTAAGAAGAAGGTCTTCTCACGCAGACCGAGAAAACCCCCGAACCCCTGCTCCACCCTTACACAGCGGCACCATCGCCCGACCTTGTGAGACTACCGGCGGATCCTTTGGATCAACGCCTTGGCGGGGCCTTAGACCTGTGCTTTGGTGTGGTAGCAGGCGAGGGGATTTTTTTCCCCCAAGCCTGAAATTCGCTCCCACTGGGAGTCGAACCCAGGACCTGGGGGGTGCTACTCAAGCCTCTAACCATTGGGCTAGAGACCCTTTCGCGACGAGTTAAACAATGGTGGTAATCAAAAAACAATACTTCAAGGCTTCCCACCATCTATTATTTCCAGCAGACCTCATTCTCCTACCACACTTAATTGTTATTTGCTTTTCATTTTTTTGGTTTTTTCCAAATCAACCAAGGATGCACCTATAGAAACTCCCAATGATTTTTTTAACGTTTGTTTATCAATCAGATGATATCATCTAGTCAGATGAGCTCTATAACACAATCTTATGTATAACCATCAAAGAAGATAAAATCACACCCTTAGTTAGGTACTTTAGGTTGAAATGTCCAAAATAACACTCCATTGTGAACATTGGACCACCAATTACCCAGTGCTGGAACCAAATAGTGGGCTACATACAGAAGAATTTATGCAAAACCCTTTATTAATAAATTTAAAAAGAACAGACCCCACAAGTATTTTTAAACCTTGTACTATTAGACACCACCAACACAAGTTACGCAACACCACCACAGGCATCAAGGTCTGCCCCTGCCACTGTGTTTGACACAGGCAGCTGTCACTAGCACCCTAGCAAAATGGATTGCAACCCATATATTGTAATTGATACAAATGCCACATATTTGCCACTCCTTTCAGAGGAAAGGTTGTTTTCGTGCTGAATACCATCAGAAAACAATAATCAATTTAGTATGAACCAGAATGCATGCTTCGGGATGCATTCAGGAAGCGAATTAAATTCTTAATTCTCCTTTAAAAAACTCTTAATTCAGTGGTGATAGAAAGACAGCAAATTCCTACGGAAAAAATTATAATCGCAGATGTAGAATATTCATTACTAAGATCCATCCTAATAGCATCTGCAATGTTGACACTAATCTTGTTGTGTTTGAGTCAAGTTTGTGTGTGTGTGTGTGTTCGGTCAGGAATAACAGACCTGAAGTTCAACAACGGACTGAAAATTCAGACTGCAGTTTCTGAATTTTTCAGTAAACGTGCAGAACTTCAGTTCGTACCGGTTGATGTTTTTTGCTTTTAGTCTAGTGAGTCCATCATCCTAATTCTCAGGATGGTGGGCGAGTTATGCGTGTGTAGGTGGCCTAGAATCCGGACTGTTAGTTGGAGTCTGGAGAGTGCGTGAGTTGTATCAGCTGCTGTCTGTTTCGTCAGTTGCTGTAGCATTTCAGAAAACAGAGAATAACAAGCAGAGCAGAGAAAAGCGGCAGGCATTCCAGGCCGCACAACTTCCCCTGTTTTCCTAGTGTTCATCCAGAGTGTTTGCGTGTGTTAACCAGGTGTTGTCAGGGATCTGTGCCAACATTTGGTATCAGAGCCATGCCGAGATCGCGATCTGAATCGCCAGGCAGCCGTATCACTGACCCTGGCACCGATGTTTGCAATGGCTCGACGTCAAGGGTACCAATGAAGGAGAGCAGTGTATCTCTCCAATATCCCATGTTGAGCAAGCACAGCTACAACACCTAGGCGATCGTGTCTAGATCGCACGTGCGTAAACCTTGAGAACTGAGTTTTGAAGCATTGCGCATGGAGTCTAAATCCGTGGATGACTTTGCCGCAAGGCTGACAGGCGTTGTCAACAGATCCGAGGACTCGGTAAGAAATTGGAGTCGTACGTAGTTGAAAAACTCCTCTGAGCGCTGCCCAGGAAGTTTCTCCAAATTGTTTCAACTATAGAGCAGTTTGGGGACATGAAGTCGATGACTGTCGAAGAGAAAGTTTGGCGCTTGAAGGCGTATGAAGAACGGATCCATGTGCTTGGAGGAGACACTGAGGATCAGACGGTTCTCCTGACCTGAGCTGAATGGAAGGCAAGTGAGGTGCGAAGTGATGGCGAGAGCTTGTCCAAGGGGCAAGGTGGCTGCGGTGGTCGTGGTTGTGGGGGAGGTCATGCTCGCGGCCGCGATCGTGGGAGCAGCGGCAGTGATCGTGCTAGTGGCGACTTCAAGTTTGACATAAAAAAAAGGTCCGATGCTATAACTGTAATGATTATGGGCACTACACGGCTGACTGCAAGTCGAAGAAAATCGATGAGATGGTGCATCTCTTCGAGAAGAAAGAAGATGATGAGCCAACTCTATTGATGCTTGAAGCTTGTGAAGTGAATCAAGTCGTTTGGAGCCCTTCAGAAAAGGTGCTGCTCAATGAAGAGAAAGTAAAGCCGGTGTTGGGTGATGGTGTGCAGTACAGGAGCAACATGTGGTATCTTGATTCCGGTGCGAGTAACCACATGTCAGGGTGTATAGATGTGTTCACAGAGTTGGACAAAAGTGTGTTGGGGACAATGAAGTTTGGAGATGGTTCAGTCATGGAGATATGTGGCCGCGGCACAACCCTCTTCCAAACTCAATCCAAGGAACACAAGGTACTCACTGATGTGTATTACATTCCACAATTGTGTAGTAATATAGTGAGCTTGGGGCAACTTGGTGAGCATGGTGGTAAAACCGTGCTCGAAGATGGATTTCTACGGATTTATGACAGTGAGAGACAGCTACTGGCCAAGGTGCAGAGATCACGCAACCGCCTGTATTTGCTAGAATTGAACATGGCACAACCTATCTGCCTGCTCGGAAGAAGCAAAGATAAGGAATGGCTCTGGCATGAACGGTATGGTCACTTGAATTTTCATGCATTGAGAGACCTGTCGAGTGTCAAGGCAAGCAATGGTCAAAGGTATGCCAGAGATTGAGCATATAGAGCAGCTGTGCGAAGGGTGCTTGGTTGGGAAACAACACTGAATTCCATTCCCACTAAGTACTTCCTTTCGCGTAGAGAAGCTGCTGGAGTTGTTACACGGTGATCTCTGCGGTCCCATCTCACCTGCGACATTTGGAGGAAGGAAATATTTTGTTGATCATTGACAACTACAACCGTTACATGTGGGTCGTGCTGATCAAGACCAAGGACGGGGATTTGAACGCATTCAAAATGATCAGGGCCAAGGCAGAGCTGGAGAGCGGCTGCAAGGAGAAAGCGCTGCGCACATACCAAGGTGGTGAATTCACCTCTACTGAGTTTCATTAGTTTTGTGGGGAAATAGGGATGAGACGGTTTTTGACAGCGCCGTATTCGCCCAAGCAAAATGGAGGGGCGGAGTGCCGGAATTAGACAATTGTAGGGATGGCTAGGAGTCTTCTAAAGAACAAGACGAGTCAAGAGTGCCTTGCCAGTTTTGGGGAGAAGCGGTTAACACCGCCGTTTATCTTCTCAATCGAGCACCTATAAAGTCTTAAGTCTGTGATTGGTATGACTCCATATGAAGCTCTTCATTCTTGTAATGGACACCCTCTCCCATATGGTCTCCAAGGCAGCAGGAGAGGGTTTTTTGCAACCTCTTCGGCTAGGTCCTTGCAACATCGGATTTCTCTCTACACTGATGATGTGGTTATTTTCCTCAGGCCTTCTGCTAATGACATGGATCTTAGCCTTGATATGTTGCAGCTTTTTGGGGAAGCCTCTGGGCTGAATACTAACCTGCTGAAAAGCAACGTTTTCCCTATTCATTACTCGGAGCTGGACATTGTAGCAGTTCAAAATCACCTACCCTGTGAGGTGCTTGAGTTCCCCTGTAAGTACCTCGGATTGCCTCTCTCCCTCTCGAAGTTATCTAAGGATCAAATTCAGCCTTATGTGGACCGGATTGCTGATCGCCTTCCTGGTTGGAAAGCTGACCTTCTCACTAAGGCCGGAAGGAGGGTGCTAGTTTAGTTTGTGCTCACTTCGATGCTCATTTATTTGGCCATGGCGGTTGATCTTCCTTCTTGGGCAATCAAGGCTGTGGACAAGATTAGGACGGGTTTTCTTTGGCGTGGCAGAAAAGATGCAAAGGGTGGTCACTGTTTGGTTGCTTGGGTAAAAACTTGTCGCCCTCCGAAGTTGGGAGGCTTAGGTATTTCTGATCTACAGAAGACCAATTGGGCGTTGCGAATGCGGTGGGCGTGGCTACAAAAATCTGGACCCAATAAACCTTGGTCTGTTTTTCCCATCCAAATCCATCCTTGTGCACAGGCTTTCTTCTCCATTGCAATGGTTGCTAAGGTTGGGGATGGAGCTCGAGTTCTTTTTTGGACAGATAGATGGCTTCATGGACAACGGATTTTGGACTTGGCGCCACAACTGTCTACTCTAGTGTCCAAAAGGAGAGCTATGAAACGCACTGTTCTTGAAGCACTGATTGACCAAACCAGGATTTCTGATTTTCAAGGGGCCCTTTCTGTGGGAGTTCTGGTGGAATTCCTCGAGCTTTGGGATTTACTCTCTGGAGTGATTCTTCAGCCAGGTGTGGCGGACACATATATTTGGCGCTTCTCAAACTCTGGTGTGTATTCGGCTAAGTCTGCCTATAGAGAGCTGTTCCAGGGTGCCACTCTTTTTGGTCCTTGGGAAAGGATTTGGAAGTCTTGGGCGCCGGGCAAATGCCATTTCTTCATGTGGTTGGTGGCCCATAACAAGTGTTGGACTGCAGATAGGCTTGAGAAGAGAGGCTTGCCTCATCCTGCTCGTTGTCCCCTCTGTGATCAGGCACCGGAAACAATAAATCACTTGCTGGTCGGCTGCTCCTTTGCCTGCGTTTTCTGGTTTTCACTGTTGCGTTCAGTTGGCCTTCAACTCTTGTCACCGCAGCCTACAGATCTTTCTTTTGATGGATGGTGGTCGATGGTGAGTTCCAGAACTGATGGGGAGGTGAAGAAGGGCCTCAACTCGGTAATCATTTTGGGGGCTTGGTCTCTCTGGAAACATCGAAATCAATGTGTTTTTGAGGGAGCGCAACCGGTTGTGGCCGTGGTCTTGGCTCAGGCAAGGGAGGAGCTGAAGATGTGGAACTTAGCAGGGGCACGGGGGATTTCCTACCTGGTTGCTCCTACGTTTGAGGCAGGATAGTCCTAGTCTAGTTTTTTTGTTTGGCTCTTTTTGGTTCGGAGTGCATGTGCCTTCTGGGCTCATGTTCTTTGTAAGTTTGTTTGGGTTTCTTTAACCCTGGTTCCGCTTCTTCTTAATATAATGATACGCAGATCTCCTGCGTGTTCGAGAAAAAAAAGAAACTGAAGGTGCAACACCTACGTACCTTTGGTTGCGTTGCTCATGTCAGAGTCGCGAAGCCGCATCTTAAGAAGCTTGAAGATTGCAGTGTCCCCATGATCTTTATTGGGTATGAATCAAACTCTAAAGCCTACCATTTCTATGAGCCTAACAACAAGAAGTTGCATGTGATTCGTGATGCATTTTTTTTATGAAAGAAGGCAATGGAACTGGGAGGAAGCCTCACCACAAGCGGCAATGACACATTCAAAATTTATTATGAAGATGAGAGTGCAGCAAGTCCCTCACAGAATCATGGCATGGGGAAGATACTGAGCTAGTGGGCACGGTACCAGGCATAATAAAGATAGTTCCAACCCTGGCCTAGCTTCTCTCCTGGACCGGATAGTTCAAAGACATCGCCGGCCAGGCAACGCAACACCTCTTGCAAGCTCCCTGTGCCGGACACTACGGTGAGCTCAGTGAGTCCTGGCAGCACTGCAGGTGCCTCAAGATCAACATATGCAAGTCCAGCAAGCTTCACTAGTCCATTGATTCCCAGAGTTCAGCGTCACTTGAGAGATATCGCTACAGGTCAATCAAGGACATCTATGAGGCAACTGAAGAAGTGGATCAATACACACCTTCTTGTTTGTTGTCTGTTGAAGAGTCAACTAGTTACGAAGATGCAGCAAAAGAAGAGTGCTGGAGACATGCTATGCAGGAGGAGTTAACATCCATAGAAGACAATGCTACCTGGGAGTTGCAGGGCATATCAACTGAACATAGACCCATCGGGTTGAAATGGGTATATAAGGTGAAGGACTCACTTGGCGCCATTGTTAAATACAAAGCTCACCTAGTAGCGAAAGGATATGTCCAGCGTCCGGGAGTGGACTTTGATGAGGTATTTGCGCCAGTAGCACGGATGGAGACAAATTGCTCATCGGGATGGCAGCACAAGAAGGCTGGGAAGTTTACCATATGGATATCAAATTGACATTCTTGAATGGTGAATTAATTGAAGAGGTGTATGTCTCACAAGTCACAACCACCAGGTTTCGAAATGAAAGGGAGTGAACAAAAGGTGCTGAGGTTGAAGAAGGCGTTATATGGACTACGCCAAGCTCCAAGGGCGTGGAATGCTAAACTAGACAGAAGTCTCATCTCACTTTGAATGAAGTCCTGTTGAACATGCTGTATACAAGAGAGTCCAAGGCGAGTCACTTCTGTTGGTAGGAGTTTACGTTGATAACTTGGTGATCACTAGATCCAATGACACCGATGTGGCAAAGTTCGAGGCCCAGATGAAACAATTATTCAGCATGAGTGATTTGGGATTGCTTAGTCACTACTTGGGGATAGAAGTTCATCAGACATCTCAAGGTATTACTCTTTGCCAATCTGCATATGCTGCCAAGATCTTAGAGCAAACCGGAATGAAAGACTGTAATCCATGCCACACTCCCATGGAAGAAAGACTGAAGTTGAGCAAGCAAAGCACAAGTCCACCGGTAGACGCAACAGTGTACAGAAGCATAGTTGGGAGCCTCAGGTATCTGGTAAACACTAGGCCAGATATTGCATATGCTATTGGTATTGTTAGTCAGTGCATGGAAAAACTGACAATGGAGCATATGACTGCCATCAAGAGAATTTTGAGGTATGTCAGTGGATCTTTGAGCTTTGGATGCTTTTATGGAAGAAAGAGTCATGCCAAACAAAACTTGATTGGGTATAGTGATAGTGATTTTGCCGGTGATGTTGATGACCGCAAGAGCACTACCAGAACTATTTTCTTGCTTGCTTCAAACCCGATTGCGTGGCTGTCACAGAAGCAGAAAGTTGTTGCCCTCTCTTCATGCGAGGCTGAGTACATCGCTGCAACGTCAGCCGCATGCCAAGGGATATGGCTTGCACGGTTCAGCGAGCTGAAAGAAGAAGAGCCAAAGAAGGTGAAGTTGTTGATGGATAATAAGTCAGCCATCTCACTGTGTAAAAATCCTGTGCATCATGATAGAAGCATATTGACACGAGATACCATTTTATTCATGAATGCGTTGAAGACGGGAAGATTGAGGTGGAGCATGTCAGAACTGAAGAACAATGTGCTGATATTTTGACTAAATATCCTGGCCATGTCAAATTTCTGGATATGAGACAGAAACTGTGCATGGTGGATACGGCAAAAGGACAACAAGATTAAGTGGGTAATTGTTGACACTAATCTTGTTGTGTTTGAGTCAAGTTTGTGTGTGTGTTCGGTCAGGAATAACAGACCTGAAGTTCAACAACAGACTGAAAATTCGGACTGCAGTTTCTGAATTTTTCAGTAAACGTGTAGAACTTCAGTTCGTACCGGTTGATATTTTTGTTTTTAGTCTAGTGAGTCCATGATCCTAATTCTCAGGATGGTGGGCGAGTTATCGTGTGTAGGTGGCCTAGAATCCGGACTGTTGGTTGGAGTCTAGAGGGTGCGTGAGTTGTATCAGCTGCTGTCTGTTTCGTCAGTGGCCTGTGTTCATCCAGAGTGTTCGCGTGTGTTAACCAGGTGTTGTCAGGGATCTGTGCCAACATGCAACAACCCATCCAATGCAAAGGTCATTAAAAAACTTATTCTGAGCACCTTTTAAGCAATATGTCATAGAGATCGAATGCATTTCCCTAGTCCATTAAGATAAGATTAAAAAAAACGTTACTAGCTCTAAGCGCATCTCATCAATTCACACATTTGGAGCAAAATTCATAAGCATTTGGGCAAATTGCATCCCTCGCATCACCACAAATCATATGTAATATCTCAATTAAAAAGCATAGCCATTTGGCATCAGCATGATTGCATCAATCAAGCAACTTGTTGTTTACCTGCAGCTGAGACTGCACAAGATAGGAGCCCAGCTTCCTCGCCGACGGGTCATTCGGCTTGCTGCCGGCCGATAATGACAGCGACTTGACAATGGGAAGGAACACCCCTCCGGCCCTCGCCACGATGCTGGGCATGGCCGGCGCGACGCATGCCTCGCTGATGGCAAGCCCGTAGGACAGACCCAGCGTGCTGCGGCCCAGCCACTTGACGAAGTATGTGGCGACGCGGTCGCCGAGGCCGGTCTTGACGAACCCCCGAGCGAAGAAGAAGGAGATGACGATGAGCCAGATGACCTCGTTGGTGAACGCCCCGAACGCCGCGGTGAAGGGGAGAGTCCGTGTGGCGACGGTGGCGGTGAGGCCGAGGAATGCCCACGCGCCGACAGGAAGCGGACCGAGGACGAGCCCCGCGATGGTGGATAGGAAGATGGAAAGGAGCTGCCACGCCTGCGGGGTCACCTCGGGGGGTCGCGGCGCGAGGAAGCGGACGGCGAGGCCGACCGCGAGGGAGGCGAGCAGGGGGAGCGGCTTTGCGCCGGCCGCCGCAGCGGCCAGAGCCGATGCGGGTTTAGGGTTTGGTCCTGCGGCTTGGGCGGCCGATGCGGAGGCGAGGGTAGGAGGGATGTGGCGGCGAGGGGTGTGGGAGAGGTGGGGGGTGATGGGGAGGGTGAGGGTGAGGGAGAGAGAATTGGGTGAGGGTTGGAGGTGGAGATGGCGGTGGCGGTGGCAGAGGTGCTTGTGGGGAGTAGGGAGAGGGAGAGCCGGGCGGTGGGAGACGGCGAGGCGGAGGTGCTCCATCGGCGGCCGGCGGCCGAGCGGGGGGAAGGGCGGAATGGGGTGGCGGTGGTTGCGGGCGGCCTTCAGAGTCTTGGTAGTGGTTGATTGGATTGTTTTCTGCGGGGAGGCGTAATCCGTCAGGGTTCTACTGACAGGTAGGGACACTGTCTGGGTGCAAAGGTGGGATCGCCATGTCAGCGCCCCTGTCCACACTTGGCTGTGACAGTGACGGTGTTTCTTGTGCGTATTTTCCTGGACACGGTTTGGTGCTTTTCTGTTCACAAATCACAAGTTTGATTCTGGGGATCGGCGTGGGGCCCAGTGGCAGTGAGCAACGAGATTGGAGATCGTCAGGTGTGGCTCGCCGTCTCGCTGGAGGTGGAGGATATGGCGCCGCGTGGCAGTAGCGCTGCCGTCTGATAAGGATTATATGGTTGCTAAGACTTGAGATGCTCATCGTCATGTGATCACGTAGCAGCAAAATGGAGCTCTTTAATTTTAGTGTGATTGGATAGATGTGATTTCTTTTTTGCAAGTGATAATGAGTTAGGATCTCTTCTTTTTAACTTTTAAAAACTATTTTTAATTTTTTTATAGTAACTAGTTTTCAAATATAGTCTTTTTTCAATACAGGGTCTATAAGTTAATGACTCCATTTATATTGACTATCGTATACAAATTTCTGTTACTTTGTATTTTTTCTCATAAACAGCCCAAAAATTATAAACCGAAGCAGAAAAACAGACCCTAAGCAATCCATTATAGGGCATGTTCTTTTCAGCTTCTAAAAGTTGCTTTCCGGCTTTTCTACAGTAACTAGCTTTTAAACGGAGTATCTTTTCAAGATAAGGTCTATTAGTTAATTGTAGTACATACTGTATTGACTTCATTTATATCGGTAAAAACCGCACGTGAGTTTATGTTACTCTATAATCTCTCGCACAAACAGCATAAAAGTCATAAGTCGCAGCCAAAAGCCATAAACTTCAGTCAAAAAGAACAGGCCTATAAGCTGTTGTAACCAAATGCAAAGTACAATTAGTACTTAGGCCCTGTTTGTTTCCACTTAAGATTATTATAATCTAACTTATAGGTGGAGGATTATATAAGCTAGATTATAATAAGCTGGTGGAAAATAAGCTGTCAAGTGTTTGGCAGCCTGGATTATCAGAGTTATGGATTGTTGTATTCGAATGTTTAAAGACTACAATGTCCTTGAGAGAGAGGCAAGGGAGTTGGGGGATGGATGAATGGCAAAGGTGGGTAATATTCCTAAAGTTTTATGGTCCTTAAGATAAAAGGTGGATCTATAAGCTGAAATAAGCTCCTTTTTTGAGCTTATTAGATTACAATAATCTGGGCTATTAGATTATAATAAGTTACCTTATAATCTAGGCTGTTTGTTTCCACTTATGATTATAAGCTAGATTATAATAATCTTAAGTGGAAACAAACAGGGCCTTATTCTCCTCCTTATATCATCCCATGTGGCATGTAGTCGAGTTGTCTACACTGGCCTATTTTAAAACTCAATGGCACCAATTATTTATGTCCAATGTATGATCTAAGTAAAATGTAGTTGCTATAGTAATGCTCATTTCTATTTATGTGAGTGTTATCTTGTCCGCACCACAACTCTAATTGATGCTTCTGCATGCCGTGTTGTTTGCATATTTTGTCGGGCATGTTTTTTTCGACTGCGACTTATGGTTTTTGGCTGAAATTTTTGAATTTTGGTTGTTTACGGTACAGATTACGGAGAGACAGATACTCACTTGCGATTTTGGCTAGTACAAATGTTGGGGTTTTAACGTGTAGATCGTTTAACTTGTAGACCCCGTCTTGAGAAAATACTCTGTTTGAAAGTTAAGTACTGTAACAGAAGTCAAAAACCGATTTTAAAAGCCCAAAAGAACAACCCCGTAGTCTAAAACTTAAAAAAGCCGCTTGCCGATTTAGAATCATTCGTGGATAAACTTAGCTGAAGGGATGTTTTATTTTTTATCAACTTGAGGTTCCTTTGCTTGTTTTCTTTTCATGCGCGCACACTTTGCGTGGTGAGCGAGTCTAAAGACTATCTGAGCAGGTTCAGTGAGGACCAGTGTCATGTAGGCATGCAATTTAACTTCCGCCTCTGAAAAAAACTTATGCCCCATTTGGATTGTGAAAATTTTCTTAAAGTTTTGATGCTACTGAGCTGTTTCGTATAAAATTTAAGAAAAATTCGTATTAACTTACCCTTTGTTTACGGGAATTTCTTTTCAATATTCTATTTTTTATTTCAAATTATAATAATATACCTACTTTTTTATTTTCCACTAATAATCATCTGTTGCTCCATTGTTGAGTGACTTGGGGTAATCGTACAATGATTGAATGCCAAGTGTACAAGTTACCAACCTGTTGAGCGTTGATCGACTAGATTTAGTCGCTCAACGGTAAAGCGGCACATTGACAAGTCGTGCATCGGTTGGGCGATTTAAAATATTAATGTTATGATTTTATTAATTCGATAGAAATAATTGTGGAGGAGTAAATGGTAATTTATGTTGATAATATATTTAGTAAATCTTATTTGTAGGTTGTTACTTTTTGGAAATAATAGGGCAAACAAGGTAGGTTGGTCTATTTGTGATTTTCATAGATTTCCAAGGATATGAAATCTGTTAAACTCGCAATAATATTTTGTAATTGTCGTATGTTATTGTAGTGGGATAAATTTCTGAAGAATTTTGTGAGGACGATTGAGGTAGTAATGATTCGTAAATAGGAAGGTAAGTAATATTGCAATGCAACAGGGAATTCATACACGGAGAACTTTGGATAAATGGTGTAACGATAACAACATGATCTCCAAAGCACTCCTCGTGGGTAACAAGAGAGCGAGCCATCCCAAATTCGACTATGTTCTAAAGGAGCATGTCGAAACGATGCTCTGTATTGCCCATCACAAAAACGTGTGCGACTGATCCTTCTCGGTCTTGACCTATATATATGTTTTAATCTTCGAGCAATATGGTGTATGTGGATTAGCTGCATGAAGTACCGTATTTGCATACCTTTCTCTAAAATATATGATTGTACATTACAGAATGCCTTCCACGATGGCTACGAGGGGCTGAGGACGGAGGCCCCTAATAACCTAGTTGTACACCTCTGCAAGATTAGTGGTCATTATGTCGTATCTTGCACCATCTGTGTTATGCAACAAGAACCACTTCTCCAATAACTCGACCCTAATACAATGGGAGAAGCATTTGATGTTCCTCGAGGCCCTCCACGTCACACCAGGAGGGTCAAGCTCCGACAATGGTGTGAGATGTTTGGGTACATAGTCAATACAATATATTTGTCTTACGCTATATCAATCCATAGTCATCTTTACATGCTTTTTGTTATATTTTCTATGATATCCTTTAAATCCGGGACTAAAACTTTCAATCAACTTAACAGACATATTAGTTTCTTAAGTATGATTGTCATTAATTAACAAAACAATTTTCAGGAGTCTAGATGCTTGAACATGCTGCATTGAAATACAAAATTTAATTATGACATACTAAATGGTAATAATTTCATAACAAATGGTAACTAGAGAACAATTCATTTTGCTGGTGCGTTTCTTAACTGCATTTTAAGCATATGTTTTCTTCATATGAATACAAACCACAAAAGGTGTATACTTGTATTACAACTCTACTATTGTTTTTTTAAGGGGAAGTTATGGTTTGATGAATGATCTTGGCTGCATAATTTTGTGGAACTTTTCACTCATTATATTTATCTCACTTACTAATAATTTTCATATGTAGATATAGGAGAAAGAGAGGCAGATTGGTAGTGTTAGTGATATGCCTTAGAGGCAACATAGAGATGTTGTATATATTACATACTATGTTTATGACACATTACTTTGTTCCTTGAAATAGACATTATCATTATTGATCAATGAGTATGTGACTTATTCATGAGACTCTTAATGCCAAAATGTTGCTATTTCTAAATGATCCCTGATCATATATCATATGAGGAACAAATATGATTCAAAGATCAGCATATGTATTGATTGATGATCATGTCTCATGGATCATGGTATGGTGATACCAAATCAATAATATGGACATGTGTTAGTGAACATATGTTGGATAAACCCGCCATGAGACACTGCAGAGATTCCATGTGTCATCAGTTGGTCTCAAGTAGTGTTTATGTAGAATCCTTAGACTTGAGATCATCATGGTTCCCAACATGCGTAGTAGCTTATTTTGGGACTACTAAACACTACTCCGTAACTAGGTAGTCATAAAAGTAGTCTTCGGGTTTGCCATGAAACATGTAGTGGGATGTGAATGATCAAGATAGAATTTGCCCCTCCTTATGGGAGAGATATCTCTAGACCCCTCGATGTAATGGATTATGAAAGTGCATGGCCATGCCAAGGTGATTGAGGAGTCAATCACAAGTTTATAATCCATCACGGTATCGAGAGAGTGGTTGAGCTATTAAGAGGATGACACAGATCTCACCTTGAGCTCAATCTATATCGTGAGGCAAAAGGATTCGTACATAAGAACATTACAGGTTCAGCCGATATGATCTTTACGTATACTTTGGGGTTAATATGTCTTACTAGAGACCGCTATTAACAGGGTGACCGGAAAGGCATTTCCAGGTCGCGACCAAGTATACGTGAACCTACAGGGTCGCACGCTTAACGGGTTAAAACACTAATTCGAATATGATTCAGATATGGGCTCAATTCGGATAGAGATCCGAATAGACTCCTATTGGGCCTCGGTCCACAAGGCCTAAGTGAGGAGGTCTATATATATGGAGGCGAGGGGCTGAGGGGTTGACACTACTGTTAACCTCTAGCATAACCCTAACCGCCACCTCCCGAGCCAAACCCTAGTCGCTCTCGAGTGCTAGTACACTTGCGATCGGCGTTCCAGCCCCGGACATGTGGATACCGGTGGAGGCGCTGCTCGTTGCGGTGTTGATCGGCATCAACAACCTACAGATTGGATCTGCTCGTAGTGTGGTTGATCACGTGGAGGAGACGATCTGTTCGGGACGATCGGCTAATTCCACTACTACCTCGACGCGCGTGGTTGGATCGGTTTCTCCAACTCTTCTTCCGCTGCGCTGCGCATCTAGTGGTAACGATCTATGATCCCTCCTTAGCATGATGTCCTTATGTGCACGGTAGAAACGTTTTGTTTTCTGTTTTCGTAGCCTACGCGCAATTCTTTAGGTAGAATGTGTTTGCATTACACCTTTACAATTACAATGGGGATCGTTTAAAGCCTATTGCTACCAATCTCTTATCGATGGGATGGAGCACATTGCTATGGTCAAGGTAAGCATGCCTTAGCAAATATTACTACTGTTAGACCTTTTAAGTACTGAAACTTGCGTGGACAAGGCAACACCTGGGGAAGTAAACTGTGGATTATGCATGATATAGAAAGGTAGAATCGCTTGCAAGTTGCAATTGCCTGAAGGATGTGAAATTGTTTTGCTCAAGTTCAAGTACATCATGTGAAAAATTCTTGAACAAAAATCAATGCAGCAAGACATTTTTGCCAATTACATCCATCAGACTGGTCAAAGAGGCAATGACCTCAACTATGATGCAGACAGGCCTGGGCGTTCGGGTTACCCGAATTTTTCGGGTCGGGTAGTTCGGGTAATTCGAAATTCGAGTAATGAAAACTGCTACCCGATATTAGCCCCAAAAAAACACTACCCGCAATTTCGGGTACCCGATAATTCGGGTTCGGGTTCGGGTATACCCGATATACCCGAATTTACAGAAAACCAGCTAATTTCCCGACAATTCGGGTAATTTACAGACAATTCGGGTTATTTACAGACAATTTCCCGACAATTCGGGTAATTTACAGACAATTCGGGTAATTCGGGTACCGGGGGATATTACCCGAACTACCCAAACTAATTTCGGGTAATCAGAATCGCTATCCGAATTTGGGATCGGGTACCTCGGGTTCGGGTATTTCGGGTTCGGGTCCGGGTAATTCGGGTACGGGTAACAGGTAGCGGGTATTTTGCCCAGGCCTCATATACTCATATCCAGGACATGACTCACCGGCAAAAACTGCAAGATTTGTGGTGTAGCAGGGAGTACATTTATTGTATTTTTGGGTTGAGTGCTTGTCAAATGATGAACTTTGCCAAGCCTTTCTTTTCCTAAAGCCTTTTGTGGGAATCTAGAATGGATTATTTGCTTATATGCAGGGTGATGTTGGGGATGGCCAGGATATCTTAGTGCGAGCGCATTCAGAATGCCTAACCGGAGATATATTTGGATCAGCGAGGTGTGGTTGTGGGAATCAACTCGCCCTGGCAATAACCATAATTGAGAAGACCGGCCGCAGTGTAGTAGTTTACCTTCGTGGTCATGAAGGTAGGGGCATTGGGCATACAATTTACAGGATGATGGACGGGATACTGTGGAGGCTAATGAGGAGCTAGGGTTGCCGGTTGACTCACGGGAGTACGGCATAGGTGCACAGGTAAAGACGATTTCATTTGAACTATCCTCTATTCTCTACAACTTCTGAACTACCGAAACAAACATGGTAGCTCCACACCTCCCTTCTTTTGGTGTTTCAGCTTCTACCCCAGCTAACAGTGTTTCTTCTCTGCAGAAACTGCGAGATCTTGGTGTCCGGACCATGAGGCTGATGACTAACAACCCTGCGAAGTACACCGGACTCAAGGGCTACGTTTAAGTGTCTTGGGCAGAGTACCACTGCTGACACCAATAACCAACGAGAATCGGCGTTACATGGAAACAAAGAGATTAAAGATGGGGCATGTTTATGGATCTCGCCCTGGTGGTCACACAAGTGCCTTGGCTGACAGTGGCATGAAAGAGGAGCAGGATTAGAATGACAGTGGCAGTGAGCAAGATCAAACCCCAGAAGCTTGAACATCTTCACGTTTCTTCTGTCAGTTAGGGTAGAATCCATGATTTGATTGTAAGCACTTACCTTGTGCTCCAGTTTTGGTTATATGTAGTTCTACCGTCGTGTCGTTTGTTGGTGGTGCCCACTCTAGTCTGTGGTCTGAGCACGTTCCATGTCCAAAAAAATTCCGTTGCAATGCAGCGGATATACTTTCCTTGATAGTTCGATGCTTTTGTGTTTTTTGAATGGAAATCGATGCTTTTATTCGTGCATAATTTGCAGATTCGGTTGCGAGGACATTTGGTCGAGCGTTCGAGCGTGTACTATATAGTGCTCTTCTGAAAGCAGTTTGATGCCTACAACGCCACCATATTCTGCAGGATTATTTTTTTCGTTCAACTTTTATCTTGTACACAGTACACTGTATTTTGAAGGTAGATCGCTTGCCCTTCACAAGTGAATTCAAACGCAAACAAGGATGGATTTGCATATGTGTAAACAAGGCATTTTGCCATCAGAATGTGGGACAGATTTGCGTGCATGTTTGCCAACGCGAGGATGGATTTGCCACCAGAATGTGATTAAACGATGTGTTTCTACTTTCTACAAGAAAGAATGTGACTAGACGTTGCATTAGGTTTGCCAATCTGCTTAATTCAGTGACGGATGCTTGCATTATGAAAGGCAAAACACGCCTCACACAAGATCAAGTATGTATACATGACTCCTAGTACCACACACGCGACGCATGTTTTTCCCCTGAAGAAAAAGATGCTATGAAATTATCATCCACACGAATGTATACTGCACCCGGAAGTCATAGGTTTGAATCCTCGTCATTCATAAGGTCAAGTTTCGAGAGCGTTTAGGACGGAGCATAGCTCGGGTGGTCGATGGCGTGGTAGCACGTCTCATCCATTTGGGTTCCATCCCAACGTGTCTTACCGAAGTAATTAAGAATCCCGAAAGGAAGGATATACATACACGTAAGTTCATTGAGTGGTAAAATGTATGCTCATATTTTATGAGGCGTAGTTCTTCGCTCTAGTTACGTATATACTAGTAGATATATCTATATATGGTTATGCTCATTTGGGCTTTTTTTGAGTGGCTTATGGCTGAAAAGCACTGTAACTGATTAAAAAAATACTGTAGCTGACAGAGGTTTATTTAGCATAATTAAAATTTAAAAAATTTAAAAAATATAAAAAATATGTTAGCCCATTATGTATAATACAAACAAATACGGGAAAAAAGAATCGGCAAAAAAGCTCAACAAAAAGTCAAAAGTTCTGAAAAAGACGAAATTTATGAATAGTGAAAAATAAGCCGGAAGCCAGAAGCTGAAGCCAAAACAGCACATATATGTGAGTTAAAATATACGTGTAGAGTGAGTGCGTTTGTGGGTCCATTGTTGTACTAAAAAAAAAGGTTTCGACATGGTTTACTGCCTTGTCACGGCAACAATGGAGCAAGTCGTTAACGGCCGCAAGGAGGAAGGAAAAAGAGATGAAAAACAGTGGCAGGGAGGCCAAAAGAGGAAGGGAGTTTTGATAATTTGTTACATACATAAATCTGTAATTTGATGATTTATTTTATTTATCTTGTTGATATATGGATTTAATGAGATATTATAAGATAAATCATCAATTATAACGAAGGGTGGTAGTCTGGTAGATGCTCAATTATTCCAAATAGAAATGTCTAGTTGAAAAAGAAACGGAAAAAACGAGAAGCGAAATGGTCTGGCCCCCGCGAAGGCACCGGTGGCCGCTCCCAACGCCTATCGTTTCCGGGGCCCTCCCCTCCTCGACCTCCCCCTCCTCCCTCGGCTTCCTTCCCACCGCTACTTCCCTCCCCATATAAACCCTATCCCTCTCGGCCTCACTCCCCCTCGCTTGTCGGGACGCTCGCGTCGATCTCATCGCCGCGGGAGGGAGAGAGCAGCAGCAGCCGATGGCGACCGCCGTGGCGTCGCAGCCGCGCCACCTCCCCCTCGTCGCCGGCGGCGAGGCGAAGGCGGCCATGTGCACCGCCAGGTTGGGCTTCCTCTCCTCATCCCCTTCCTCTCTCTCCTGCTCCTTCTACGCCTCCCCGGTTGGTTCCCATTAGCTCGTAGGTAGGTGGGTGGATTGCGGGAATGTGTTGATTGGAATTGGATTGTTGCAAGGTTGGCTGGATTGGTCGCTGGGTTGCGCGGTTGCTTTGGGCGCGCGTCGCCGAGGGCTGCCTGGTTGGTTTGGTAGATTGCCGTGATGGCCATGGCGGTAGCATTGCGGTCTCACGTCGTGACCTTCGAAACTGACTTTGGAATTTGGATCCTCCGCTAGTTTTCGCTTTCTGTTTCCGTTGAAGTTTTCTATGAGCGATATGGCTGGTTTGATATCGACACAGTGTGCGTTCTCTTATTGCTTTTGCTGGCAATATTAAGTGTCCTAAGTAGTTGCTTTCCTCTGGCTTTGATTGGTGGAACTAGTTTGATGGGGGTCTTACAAATATCTGTTCAGGATATACTATTGAGTAACGAAAATCTATGCATGATATAATTTATGAAGTTCATTTTACATTTTTTAAAACTGTTTCTGATTGTTAAGGGACCAAATGTTATGTGTTTGCAGCACATCAAAGATTTATACCCTGGAGAAAGTATATGGATTCAGATTCGTATGCAGAAGCTTAGTTGATATAAGGAGTCAAAAATTCCATCCACGCATTTCTAAGAGAAAATGCTGCTTAAGGAGTTCACCATCGGAATGTGAGAACATCGTTCACAGTGCTAGATTACTGGAATTTAGGAGACAGAGGGTGGCCTTTCAGAGAACTAGAAGGTTAGTCCATATCATTCCTTTGGCTTCTCAAGATGATGGCAGTGGTGTATCTGTTAATGGAGTCCCGCAAGTTGATTCGGCAAGCGAGATGGAGGAAATAAGGTTGAAATTGGATAAAGCATTGCAAAGCGAAGATATAAGCACTGGACTTGTCCAATCAATTCATGATGCTGCGAGATCTATTGAATTGGCTTTCCTGGATCACAGCAAATCATCAAAAAACTCTTGGTTTCCAAAGACATGGCTTGGTGTAGATAACAATGCATGGATAAAATCACTGTCTTACCAGGTACAGAACTGAACATTCTTCAGATGTACAATTGCCCTATGCTTTGTGCGAAGAAAGTGGGGAATCTATGCAGTCTTCCTATCTTCTTATTCCAAAAACTTTTGTGTACAAGTCATAAAAACCATTACTGATGGAATTGATTACAACTAGGTTTCTCTTGAGTTTTATTTTTTGGTCTCTCACTCAGAAGACGAGCCCCTCGAATTGATTACAGCCAGTCAGGTACTTTTGATGTAGTCAGAGTCAGGATAATCCATGCAAATCTGATAAAATACAGATGCCTGGATGGATGTACTTTGTAGCTACATGGCTTGGCATGCTATGAATAGGTCATAATTTGCTACTGAAGTCAGTAGCCTGTTTTGAAATGGTAACAGCTACCAATAGTGGAAGCGATTTTGCCATGGGATATTTTTCATATGTGAAGATGCTGCCACTTTTTAATCAACTTAGAGCCAAGCACCACATAAGTTGATGATTATTAGCTCTTATATGGAGACCTTCAGTAAACCCCATTGTAGCTGCAGATTCCGAAATTCTGGTGACATACAAATTGTCTATCATCTGAAGTCTTACAAAAGTTGTTTGCAGGCTGCTGTTGGCTCATTATTGCAAGCAATTATTGATGTTTCATCTAGGGGGGACGGCAGAGATAGAGATATAAATGTATTTGTTCAAAGGAGGTCTGCCCTCTAGCTTTTGCCTTGAATTTCATGTCTAATTGCTCAAAAGCTATCCTTTTTCTGGCATGTGTGTTTCTAAGACTTGAACATCGTGGAGCAAACAGCAAACTCTTTTCCCCCCTACGTTGGGGCAAATTGTGTTGAATGTTCACAGTTCTTGGAGCAAATTCCTATTTCATAAACTCCTCTCTTTGTTGATTTCTTGGTTTTACAAGTTTGAATGTGAGCTGAAGATTTGCTCTCAGCCGAGCATGCAGAATAATTGATCTATCATGATTTACGAAGAAACAAAGTTACTGCTGTGGCCTACTGTGTTAGGCTGTATTGCATTTCGCTGATCCAGAAGCAGCCTGACAATGCATTCAATAGTCAAACTCACATAACCAAATATTGATGGCAGGAGTGGATAGCAAGGTGTGGGTAGTTCCAATGATCTTAATATGAAGTAATGTGGCTTTCGCATGATTCAGAATTTAAGGCTACATCGTGCCTTGGTTTTGGGCCTGTTGGTACACATAGTTAACCAAAAGAATTACCAGATGCCTTTGCATGTGCTAACACCAACATGCAATGTCTTTCCAAAGCTGAAATCACCAACCATAGTACATAATGTATTATGCTTGCGATTCCGACTAAAATTTGTGTTTTCTGCTGAATACATTTTGATTTTGGTGAGTAATTGCGTAAATGGAGATGAATTTCTATCTTTGTCCGTATTGATTTTTTTCTTGTAGCATGGTGAAGCGAAATTGGATTCATCCTCTGTATTATACATAACAATAGAGTTCAGTTTCTAAGTTATAGAGATGTTGGCGCCTATTTAATGATCTTTAATATGATTGCAGTTTATCCCGGCTGCTCAGTCCTCTAGAAGGTGCTATCCAGAATGAGTTGTCTAAAAGGGAACCTACATTATATCAATGGTATTCATCCGATCAAAATCCTTTGGTGGTGAGGACATTTGTAAACACTTTCGAAAATGATCCACGATTTAACTCTGCAACAGCAATGTATGTTGTCATAGTTTCTTTTATAATACTACGTTATGTTTATGATCAATAACTAATATAAGACTCATGGAGATGTTTCTTTTGTTTGTTGTCAGATGCTATGAAGGCAAGCCAATGAACACTAGTGAAAGTGACCTTTCTCTTCTTACGCTAGGTTTGATCTATCTTGCTGCTATCACAAAGCTTGGATCAGCAAAAGTTTCTTGTCAGCAGTTCTCCTCCATGGTCCCTGATATTATTGGCAGATTCATGGATATGCTAGTTGAATTTGTCCCTCTAAGTAAAGCATATACCTCGATGGAAGATATTGGTCTTCAGAGAGAATTCTTGTGCAATTTTGGTCCTCGTGCTGCTATTCCTAAGTTTACTAATGATCATGGAGCGGAGATATCATTTTGGATTGATCTGGTTCAGAAACAATTACTAAAGGCGCTTGATCGTGAAAAGATATGGTCAAGACTGACAACAAGTGAAAGTATTGAGGTTGGAAAACAATTTTTTTTCTGTAGTCTTAAAGACCTCTTTCATTCCTCCTTATCCAAAGTAATTATTTATTCCTTACTGCAGGTTTTGGAAAAGGATCTAGCGATATTTGGTTTTTTCATTGCTTTAGGCAGAAGTACGCAAGCATATTTGTCTGCCAAATGTCTTACTGATTTAGACGATTCAACCAATGGTGATTCAACCAATGGTATTGTAAGGTGTGTTGATGTGAATTAAGAAATTTCCATTTTCTCATGTAAATGAAGTTTCAGCACATAAGCTTCAATATACCTGCTTTATTGCCTAAATATGATTTAATGTCCAGCTTAACAAGCTTACAATCATCCAGGTATCTTATTGGTGGGAGTGTGTTATATTATCCACAGTTGTCCTCGATTAGTTCGTATCAGTTGTATGTGGAGGTTAGTATGTAGGCAATACACTGAGTTTCTAAATCTAATGCTACTCGGCTTTTTAAGTGTTTATATGACTTTCTTGCCTTCAGGTAGTCTGTGAAGAGCTTGAGTGGCTTCCATTTTACTATGGAGATGTGCCAACTGCAACAACTGATACTGAAGGTAGAGAAGAAATGCCTAAAGAAGAAGCAATATCAAGGGTGCTAAATGTGTGCTTTTATTGGATGACTAGTTTTATAAAGTATAGCTCATGGCTTGAGAACCCTTCAAATGTAAAGGCAGCAAGATTCCTATCCAACGGGTACGTCAACATTCAATCCCGGTGATGATTCTCTTACTTTGTTTTACAGATATGGATATGTAACTAACATTTCTAATGTGTGCCAACAAATTTTGACAGACATGCCATGTTGAGTGACTGCATGAAGGAGCTTGATGCAACAAAGTAAGCATGAACTTCCAATGTATCTCATATCACTTAGTGGATATGTGCTTTATTTGTCAATCTTGTAAATAATGTTTATGTTCTACTATTTATTTGGTTACTATGTCATAGAAACAATATGTCAAAAGACCAAAGCTTGGCAGAACCTGAAGAACACTTGGTTGCTGGGACTGAGATAGCTTCTTTTGACAAGGTATCTGTTACTGGATGCACTTCGGAGTTGCTAATATATTTTTCCATTTTTTGCACGTCCCAACAAAAACAATGTCCTATGCTATTGATGAAATTATTTTTGCATTTGATATGTTCAAACATGTTATTTTTTTTTCTCGAACCCGCAGGAGAACTGCGCATCATTGAATTAAGAAGAAGAAAAGGTTGATACAAACGAGTCTAGACGACTCGACAAACCCCCCTAGGGGAAAAACAAAAAACAAAGAGGCATCAATGCCATAATCTACGGAGCCCCTTTGCTCCCGCCATACACCACGCACTGGCCTCCTCTCTAATGTCCCGCAAGATAACATTATGGTTAGGAGAAGCGCCCTCGAAAACACAACTATTCCTATGCTTCCAAATCCACCAAGCCATCAACACGACCAAGGAGTTGAAACCCTCACGAAGAACCTTGGGAACCCCTTGTGAAGCTTGACGCCACCAATCTGTAAAAATGCAGTCATCCAACTCCGGAGCTAAATGCTGTAGACCAATCCGAGATAGCACTGAAGACCACACACTCCTTGTAAACACACAAGAAGTGAGCAAATGTTGCATAGTCTCTTCCTCTTGATCACACAACGGGCAATGCTCCGGGTGATCTAGTCCGCGACGGGCCAAACGATCCGCTGTCCAGCAACGGTTTAAGGAAGCCAACCAAACAAAGAATTTGCAACGAGGAGGGGCCCAGGTTTTCCATATTGCCTTCCATGGCTCAAATTCCACAGATCCCTCTAGAAAACGACGGTAGGCTGATCTTGTTGAGAATTCACCAGAGGGAGACGGCGTCCAAACATGCTGATCCTCCGTGCCTGGAGTGAGCACAAACCCGGATAAGAGGTCCCAAATGTGGAGATACTCTAAAAGTGCCTCACTAGGCAGGCTACCTCTAATATCTCGAATCCAAGTGCCGTCACTTAGTGCCTCCTGAACTGTTCTGCGATTAGCAATTCTTTTTGGCACATATAAACAAAGAGCAGGTGCAAGGGCAAGCAAGGAATTTCCTTGTAGCCATTTGTCCTTCCAAAAAAGTGTTCTGCTGCCATCCCCCACAATAGCACAGATTGAGACGGAGAACAAGGCCAGTGAATGAGGATGCACTTGAAAATCAAGACTAGCCCAAGGCCGGTCGGGTTGAGTCTTTTTAAGCCACAGCCACCTCATTCGAAGAGCCCATCCAAGCACTTCTAAGTCAAGAATTCCCAAGCCTCCTAGCTGAATTGGCCTCTTGACCCGATCCCAAGCAACAAGGCAATGGCCTCCAATCACATCTTTGCGACCTTTCCAAAGGAAGGCTCTCCTTATCTTGTCAATAGCTTTAAGAACCCACTTAGGAAAGTCTAGTGCTATGAGCTGATAGATGGGCATAGCCGTAAGCACTGCACGAACGAGAGTGACCCTCCCAGCCGGGTGCATCATGGTTGCCTTCCAACCTGGCAGCTTAGCAGCAATCTTATCAATTATAGCAAGGAAAACAGCCCTAGAAAGTGCCTTGATTGACAAAGGAAGCCCCAAATACTTGCAAGGGAACTCTTGCACCTTGCAAGGAAAGGAGGTGTGCACAGCTTCAATAACATGGTCGTGGCATTGTATCGGGCTCACCGAGCATTTAGAGATGTTGGTGACCAATCCAGAAGCCGCACCAAAGACCCTTAGAATCTCCTTGATTAAAGCCAATTCATCCAAGCAAGGTCTTAAGAAGAGAATTACATCGTCCGCATAAAGAGAAACTCGTTGACTGGACCCTCAAGAAAGTAGGGGCTGCAATAGACCACTGTCACTTGCTTTATTGATCAGAGCATTAAGCACATCCATGACTATAATGAAAAGCATTGGAGAAAGAGCGTCTCCTTGCCTTAGCCCCCGTTGATGGTGAATCAGATCTCCTGGCACCCCATTTACCAAGACTCGAGTTGTGGAAGATCTCAACAAACTGGATAAAATGTTGCACCAAACTGGCCCAAAACCCAAGTATCTCAATACTTGTAGCAAGAAAGGCCAAGACACCGAATCAAAGGCCTTCGATATATCCAATTTGAGAAGAATTCTAGGTTCTTTTTGTCTGTGCAGCAGTTTGGCTGTTTGTTGCACCCAAATGAAATTGTCGTGTATGCATCTTCCTTTAACAAAAGCACTTTGGTTGGGAGACACCAATTCTTTGAGCTTGGGAGCCAATCTGTTTGCTAATAATTTAGTGACAAGCTTCGCAAAACTGTGCACTAGGCTTATAGGTCGGTAATCTTTGATTTCCGCAGCCTCGGGTGACTTGGGCAACAAGGTGATATAGGCTGAATTGAGGAGGAAAACACTACTGACATCTCCTTGAAAAATTCGGCTTAAGGCAGCCAACAGGTCCTCCTTAATTATATTCCAACAGGATTTGTAGAAACGCCCGGTATACCCATCGTGTAGGAAGATAGGATTGGGGGCAATTGACCACACTCTCAATGGGAGAGGGGCGCCTGTATTTATAGGGCAGCTGCTGCTGCTATATATGGTAGTTTACGAATACAAGGATGCTATCTATGAATATGGTATGCAATCTCCTATTGCCTGATATATGCAATCTCCTATTGCCTAATATATCCAGGCTATTAATATACAATCTCCTATTGCCTAATACCCGCCCGCAGCCGAAGCGGGAGGTCCGCGGACGCATAGGCTGGTTCTGAAGTCTGTAAACAGTGGCGTTGGGAGCCCTTTTGTCATGATGTCGGCAAACTGGTGGGACGAGGGAACATGAAGGACCCGAATCTTGCCCAGGGCCACCTTCTCACGCACGAAGTGAATGTCGATCTCGATGTGTTTCGTGCGCTTGTGGTGGACCGGATTGGCCGTCATGTAGACGGCGCTGACGTTGTCGCAGAAGACCACCGTAGCCTGGGGCAGCTGAATATGGAGCTCCTGAAGGACTTGTCGCAGCCAACAGCACTCGGCCACAACGTGGGCCACGGCGCGATATTCTGCCTCAGCGCTAGAGCGGGATATCGTGGCCTGGCGTTTGGAGGACCAGGAGACCAGGTTGTCACCGAGATAGACACAGAACCCAGAGGTGGATCGCCTGGAGTCAGGGCAGCCGGCCCAGTCGGCGTCGGAGTATGCTGTCAGCGTCTGAATGGGGCCGGCGCTGATGTGAAGACCGGAGGACAGCGTGCCCTTCACATAGCGCAGAATGCGCTTGATTAGCGTGCGATGGGGCTCCCTTGGGGCGTGCATGAAGAGGCACACCTGCTGAACTGCGTAGGCCAGATCAGGACGCGTCAGGGTCAGGTACTGGAGAGCCCCTGCTAGGCTCCTGTACTCTGAGCTGTCCTTGTCTGACAGTTTGTCGCCGTCGTGGGCGGAGAGCTTGGCCTGAGTGTCAACAGGTGTTGTCGTAGGATGACACTCAGCCATGCCCGCCCGTTGGAGGAGATCAACAGCGTACTGTCGCTGCGACAGGAAGAGGCCGTCGGAGGAGCGGGTGACGGCGACGCCGAGGAAGTGGTGAAGAGCACCCAGGTCGGTCATGGCGAACTCGGACTGGAGTCGGGCCATGAGTTGGTGCAGAAGAGTGGAAGTCGAGGCGGTGAGGATGATGTCGTCGACGTAGAGTAGCAGGTAGGCGAGACTCGTCCCCTCTTTGAGAACAAAGAGGGACGTGTCGGAAGTGGAGGCGACGAAGCCGAGCTGGCGAAGGAAGGTCGCGAACCGCTGGTACCAAGCTCGCGGCGCCTGCTTCAGTCCGTACAGGGACTTCTGCAGGAGGCAGACGTGATCTGCGGCGGCAGGGTCGACGAAGCCCTGTGGCTGCTGGCAGTAGACCGTCTCGTTGAGGTGGCCGTGAAGAAAGGCGTTCTTCACGTCCAGCTGGTGGATTGGCCAGGCGCGGGAGGCGGCGATGCTGAGAACGGTCCGAATGGTGGCCTGTTTGACCACCGGACTGAAGGTCTCGTCGTAGTCGATGCCGTCCCGTTGAGAGAAGCCGCGGACCACCCAGCGGGCCTTGTGACGAGCGAGGGACCCATCGGCGTGGAACTTGTGCCGGAAAGTCCACTTGCCTGTCACAACGTTCGCGCCAGGAGGACGTGGAACCAGGCGCCAGGTGGCGTTGGTGAGGAGTGCCTGGTATTCGTCCATCATGGCAGCCCGCCAGTTTGCGTCGGCCAGGGCGCTGCGGTAGTTTGCTGGTAGGGGCGATGGTGAGGGCGAGGAGGTGGCAGCGAGCCCCTCGTAGTTCACGCGCGGGAGGGCGCCCGCCCTGGTGCGCGTGAGTGGCGGAGACGGGGGTGCTGCCGCGGACGCAGCCGGAGGCGCCGGTGCTGCGGGGTCGGCTGATGGCGCAGGTGCTGGCGGGGGTCGTCGACTGTAGAACCGTGGGAACGGAACCACAGTAGGGCCAGGCGGGGGCACGTGACCACGCCCGCCCGGTGGTGGAGGAGCCGAGCTGGGGCTGGGGGGCACAGGGCCGCGCCCCCAGGTAGTAGAAGGGCCGGCTCTGGCTCGTCGTCGGGGGGCGGCTGCGCAGCGTCCGAGGTGGACGGGGCAGCCGCGATCGTCGAGGAGGGGCCTCCACCTGCAGGAACAGTAGAGCAAGGCACCGAAACCGAATCGTGGTCTAGGAGGAAATCCAGGGAGCGAGGGAGCGTGCAGGTGGTGGAAAAGGGAAAAACAGTCTCATCGAACACGACGTGGCGAGAGATGATGATGCGTTGGGTTGTTGGGTTAAGGCACCGATAGCCCTTATGAGAGGATGGGTAGCCGAGGAAGATGCATGCTGCGGAGCGAGGTGCGAGCTTGTGTGGGGAGGTAGCCTGTAGGTTTGGGTAGCATAGGCACCCAAAGACGCGAAGGTGGCTGTAGGTGGGTGGCTGGCCGTGAAGGCGAGTGAAGGGAACTTCATGTGCTATGGAGGAGGAGGGGCGCCTGTTGAGTAAGTAGCAGGCGGCGGCGAGGGCCTCGGCCCAGTATGTGGGTGGCATGGAAGCATGGAGCAGCATGGTGCGGATGGAGTTGTTGAGGGTGCGGATGATGCGTTCCGCCTTGCCGTTTTGGGAGGAAGTGTATGGGCAGGAGAGACGGAGAAGTGTTCCTCGGGCAGCGAAGAAGGTGGTGTTGGCTGTGTTGACAAATTCGGTGCCGTTGTCGGTTTGGAAGCATTTGACGGGGAGGTTGAATTGGGTTTGTGCAAGAGCTGTGAGTTGGACTAGGTGTTGGTGGACCTCGGATTTGCGTCGAAGAGGAAAGACCCAACAGTAGTGACTGTAATCATCCAAGCAGACTAGATAGTATGAGAGACCAGATATACTAGGGATGGGAGAGGTCCAAACATAACAGTGAATTATTTCAAATGGTGCATGAGTACAAGACTGAGAGGCACTGAAGGGTAGACGCGTGTGCTTGCCTAACTGACATGAATGGCAAGGGGAGCGGTCTACTTTATTACAGGAAACAACGTTTATTTTGTGTAGATGTTCTAGTGCGGCAGGGGCTGGATGGCCGAGACGCTGGTGCCACAGGGTCGACGAGGCGGCCAGGAGAGCATGTGAGGAGGCGCCGGCGGTCGGGGGGATGGCAGGAATGGTGTAGAGGTCGCTGGTGCTATTGCAGCGATGAATCACGCGTCCCGTCTGGGTATCCTTAACAGAAAAGCCAAGAGCGTCAAATTCGAGTGAGCAGTGATTTTCACGGGTGAATTGACGAACGGATAAAAGATTGCGAACGAGGGAAGGGGCGACGAGAATGTTGTTGAGGGAGAAGTTTGCTGTGGTGGTGGGTAGGATGGAGTGACCTCTAGACGTGACCGGAATGCTGGTGCCATTGCCTACTGTTATGGAGGAGGTGGAGGGAGGTAGGCGCTGGAGGAGCATACCGTCGGAGGACGTCATGTGGGACGAAGCGCCGGAGTCAACGACCCACGAGGGGCTGCCCTGGACAGCCATGTTCTGCAGGGCAGCAATGAGGCCGGCCGAGTCCCATGCCGGTCCGCCGGTGTTGGTGGAGGAGGCCTGGACGGGGGCGAACACCGTGTGCGCCTGAGGAGGGGCGCCGAGCACCCCCTGTTGGCGTGGGGGCTGCCATGGGTGGCTGCCACCGCCCTGGTCGCGCTCCCAGGGGGGTACGACGCGTTCGCCGGGGCTGACACGTGCGCCGGTCCAGGGATCAAAACTCCAGGGCTGGCGCTTGCTGTCGCGCCGAGTGTTGTCGCGGCGGCCGCCGTTGCCGCGCTGCTGCTGCTGCTGCTGGCGCGGCTGCCGCTGTTGGCGCGGCTGCTGCTGTTGCTGCTGCTGGGCGTCGGCTGGTGGGGCACTGCCGGGGGCGCTGTTGAAGGCAGCGAAGAGGGCGGAGGCGGCGCGGACCTTGTCCTCGTTCGTGAGACGCAGCTCCTTGAGGAGGAGTTGGTTCCTGGCAACGGTGAATGTGAGAGGCTCCTGGGCGGCGATGTTGTCGGCGACGGATTGGTACTTCTCGTTGAGGCCGCGGAGTAGGTTGAGGACGAGGTTGGGCTCGGTGATGGTCTGCCCGACGTCGTGAAGATTGTCGGCGGCCTCCTTCATGCGCAAGCAGTACTCGTCGATGGAGGAGTCCCCCTGGGTCATCGAGTGGAACTCGTGACTCAGGAAGATGGCGCGGGGCGCCTTGTTGGCCTGGTACAGGGCGGTGATGGCCGTCCAGAGCTGGCCGGCGGTCTGCTGGTTGCCGGTCATGGCGAGGTTGAGAACGGAGTCGGAGACGGTGCTGAAGATCCAGCTGCGGATGCAGAAGTCAGCCTGCACCCATGCGTTGTCGGTGGGTGTAGGGGAGACGACGGCGAGGTGCGAGAGCAGCCCGAATTTGCCGCACATGGCGTGGAAGGCTGTGGACCATTTGGTGTAGTTGGAGGGTCGTAGCTCGAGGGTCATGGGGATGTGGGTTTTCACATTGACCAGAGCGTAGGGGCAGACGGCCGGGTTGGTGGCGTCGACCAAGGCTGGAGAGGTGGCGGCGACCAAGGCTGGAGAGGTGGCGGCCATGGTGGCGCGGCTGTTGGGCGGCGCTCAGGTAGAGAGCGGCGCAAGTTGGGAAGGGGAGGGAGGGCCAAGATCAGATTGCTCTGATACCATGTAGGAAGATAGGATTGGGGGCAATTGACCACACTCTCAATGGGAGAGGGGCGCCTGTATTTATAGGGCAGCTGCTGCTGCTATATATGGTAGTTTACGAATACAAGGATGCTATCTATGAATATGGTATGCAATCTCCTATTGCCTGATATATGCAATCTCCTATTGCCTAATATATCCAGGCTATTAATATACAATCTCCTATTGCCTAATACATCGGGACCTGGAGCCTTATCTGATGGGAGAGATTTAATTGTTTCCCAAACTTCCCCCTCTGAAAAACTTTGCTCAAGAGATGACAGATCAGTCGGCTCTTTATAAAAGAATTCCAGGTTGAGCGTGCATTCTCTTTGGGCTGCTGTGCCAAGAAGGTTAGAATAGAAGTCCCAAACTGCTTCTTGCTTGTCTTGCTGACTAGTGACAATGCTGCCTCCCACTTTGATCTTGGCCATGAAGTTCTTCCTCTTTCTGTACCGAGCCTGCTGATGGAACGAGAGGAGGAGTGCTGGTGGCTTGGAAGGGCAATACTTGGCATGCTCTCTCTTCTCGGGTTGATTTGTAAACATGTTATGGGTAATACTACTATACTAATGCTACTTTTATTATTATTATCCTTAGAACTTATAAGCCAAGCTATCAAATTTATAACAATACAATGTTGTTGCCATAGTACAAAAAACCGGACAGGACCGGCGATTCACCGGGAAAAACCGAAACCGGTGCCTGGGCGGGCTGGGCCGGTTCGATCACATGTCAGGACCATTCATGCAAGCAAGACGCTCAAAACCAGTGAAAAAATAGTTGAACCGGCCGATTGAGCACTGACCGGTATTAGACCGGGACCGATTGGACCAACTCTATTAAGGTCCTATTCGTATTGGGTTCTGCTTAGAAAAGCCAAAAGTCAATATGAACACCTAGTTTCTCAAAACGGCTTCTCCACACCTCTCGCTACTATCTAGCTCCGGGGATAAGGCAAAGGGTTACAGGTGCATCATGCACCCCACTCCTCTTGCTTCTATCACGCGTACACATCTCTTCTTCACTTTTTCCACTGCTCGTTCTCTCCTTCTAAAAACCATTTTTTTAATCACTACTATTCATTTTCAGTCAAAAACCATAAGTCACATCCAAAAACTATCAACAAATGCCAATATGAATGCCCCTTAATTAGACGGGGGAAAATATATTTGGAGGCGTATGGATTCAGACGCAAGGCCTCCAGGCAAGAGGCTAGAGCTCCCACTGCCCCACGTAAGCCAACTAGGCAAGGTTGGTTTGGTGCTTTAGATAGGAAACTAATAAATTTAACTCTTATTTTTTCTACCATACTACTACCAGCCACTATTTTATTGTATTTTATTGAACCAACGGTTGGACTGGTGAATTGGCGGTCCAATTGCTGAACCGTTGAACCGAGGTTGACACTAGGTCAATGACCGGTTTGGCTTTTCGTCCTATGGTTGTTGCAGACAATGAGATGCCTTGGTCTGTACATGGGATCTGTTTATACATTCAAAGCATAACACTCATCTATTTTATTATGAAAAATAGCAGTGTGGCTCCCACATTTGCGTGGCTAGATTTGTTATGTATTGTTCACATATTTAATATTTGGCATTTGTCGATGTCGGTGTTTGATTTTTTTATCAGTAGATTAGCCTTGAGATACTGTTGTGCCATTAGATATAAATTTATGTTATAAAAAAGCCTATAGCTAGAATACATCTTGAGGAAACTTAATTGACATTTTGGTAGATTTTTTTTCAACCAGTGTAGTTCTTAGGGTATTAGAAGCTAATTGTTCAAGTACACCTTTAAAAGCATTTTTTAATGCAAGGCTCCTATCATTTTAACCTTATCCATTCTTGTGTCTTGTAGCCCTTTGCATGAGTCTCTCCTCCATGCTTCAATCTCGATAGGCAATTAGGCACCACTCCAAGGCCTGTGGAATCGAGATCCACAACATCTTGCATGCAAAACTTTAGGTTGGTTTTACTTTTCCAGCTTCTCCTCACTAGTGATTCCTCCCTCGCTACATATCTTTCTATCAAGAATCAAAGCAAGTCATTAGTGGCTCTTACCAGCCATTGCTAAACATTCTCCTCTTTCTCCATCCGTCTCACCATTCACCGCATTGTAGTTGCATTAATTGGTTGGTGTGACAACATGCCCTTAGAAACTATCTTGCCATTCTTCCTCATACTCTTACTCTACTTGGCTCTGTCATCTGCCCATCTTGCTGCTGCCAGTGAATCAATTACCCTTATCATCCTTAAGTGCGTTCTTGACCGCTCCAATCATGTTCTATGGCACCCTGACACCGACGCCCAGCTTCTGCTCCTCATGGCCTAGGATGCGTTAGTATGGCATAGGTGGCTACGCCACCAAGTTCATCCTCGAGAACCTCCATCTCATTGACTCCCTCACTGCCGCTCACTGTGTTGCGCATCCTTAGCTTCAAGCCCAACGCCTTCATTGGGCCCATGCCGGACACGCTCCAGTGAGTCCCGCGCTCACTCCCCCCAATCTCAAGCGTTTAGGTTGGAATCATATACAAATCCAATTGGTATTTTTATTTTATTTTTATTCCGAATTTAAGCTATTTATGGATTTTACTTTGGAGTTCATATGGAAATCAAATTTCTAATTTTATTTTATTTTATTTTTATTCCGAATTTCAATTTTATGTTGGAATTCGTATACAAATCCAATTACTAATTTTCGTTTAATTTTTGTTCCGAATTTCAGTTTTACTTTGAAGTTCTTTGGAGTTCGTATGGAAATCAAATTGCTAATTTTATTTTATTTTTATTCCGAATTTCAGTTTTAGGTTGGAATTTGTATACAAATCTAACTACTAATTTTTATTCCAAATTTCAGTTTTATTTTGAAGTTCATATGGATATCAAATTGTTAATTTTCATTTATTTTTATTCTGAATTCCAGTTGTTTTTATTGTACTTGACATAAACTCTTTTGAAGTTTGTATGGATATCAAATTGCTAATTTCCTTTTTATTTTATTCCAAATTTCAGGTTTTTTTATTTTACTTGACATGGACTCTTTCTTTTAATTTAATCCCCTATAACTTGGGTTTACCAGATGGAAAGCTAGATCTTTTATCCTTTTTCTCCGATTAACGTGAGGGTTTCTAGCATTTGAAAGTGAACATGGTGGCTTCTTTTCTACCGTTTTAATAATATATTAGATGATAGAAAAAGAAGTCATTACGTTTGCTCTCAACGACTATAAATTACCATGTTAATCGGAGGGAAAAGAGAAAGATCTACAATGTCGATTGTTGGTAGGTCCAGATTATAACTATAGAGATCAATCAAATATATATCAGGATTCAGGGTTATTACAGTTGTACAAGAAATACAATTGTATTTTCAATCACACACATTAGAGTTGTCTAATAAATACAACTCTATTTTTAAATATAAGCATATTTATCGTAGTATCTAGCCGCGCAATTTGGCGGGGAATTTGGCTAGTTAGATGTATACTAACATCTATTGGAGAGAATTAGAGAAATGATGGATCATTTAACACATAGCTTCTCTGTATGAGCTTCCTTACAATGAACGGTAGAAGATCATGTTAGATGTGGTAATTTTCTTTTACATACTTTAGTTTAGAGGCAATTTTCCGTTCCCTCTGTTAGATTCGCCAAAAAGCAAAAGTTATTGGTCTCTGAGCTAGTGAGCTCTGTTGTGCTTAGTTGTCTTGTGTCTGAGGTGCTCATTTTTAGTTTCAATTATGCAGTCACTTGAAAGTGTTGAGGAAGCTTTGGTAAAGTTAGAAAATTTGCTTCAAGAATTGCATCTATCCAGTTCCAACTCTGGCAAGGAGGATCTAAAGGCTGCATGTTCTGATCTTGAAATGATCAGAAGGCTGAAGAAAGAAGCTGAGTTTCTTGAGGCTTCCTTTCGAGCAAAAACAGAATATCTGGAGGTGAGCTTAGTTGGCTTTATTTATTGCACTGTTTTTTACTAGCCATGCATTTTTCTCTTAAAAAAAGGGTAGTCATCATGCATCAATAGTTCAATACAAGTATGTGATCACAGTAGTTTCTCGAGATATTTCACTGTATCAGGATTCAGGAGTGCATTCAACCGGCTACAATGGCTATTAAGGACTATCTCAGCAACGGAAATGACAGAAGTGCCACCTAAATAAATTGGACTTTGTATATAGAACAGTAAATCTTATTCTTTGGGAGTATAAAAAAGATAATTATGCTCTTGTGTTCCTTTAAGAATATCTTCTTAGAATGACTTTAAAGTTGTGTCAGTCCTTTCTTCCACTGATAACATGGTAGATGTTATAGACAATGAAGTTTTTAGTTGCTTCCATGTAGTACTAACATAACTCTAAAGGGCAAACTACACATTTTCAAATTTATTTGCATATCTATTGTTAATTTTGTTAGTATGTTTGATTCATTAGTTCTTTTTTCCTAATCTCTAAAAAATATACAGAAGTTAAAATTGCTAAAGGTTTTGGAATTTGTAGAGATATCTGTTCAACATTTAATGTTTGTATTATCACATCAAAATGAATGTTAATATGCTTTGAACAAACCACATATGAGTTTGTCTGAAGTGAGTCATACTCGGATGCTCTGGTTTTGCATCCAACATAATAGAAGGTGCATACAATGTACCTGTTGGCAACTTGACCCCCCAAGCAGTATACTGGGTGGTACAACTATTATTTACAATCATGATAGCTGTACTAAAGCTTTTTTTATGGCTGACTAGGCTGATGCTAGTAGCAGACCATTATCTCCTGCTGGCGAGGAAGGGCGTGGAAAGACAGGTAGCAGGGCTAGTGAGATTTCAATGCCACAAAAACCAGCAAACAGGTGATATTCTCTTGCAAACTAATTCCAGTATGGTTGTGATAGTTTCTGTGATTTCAGGGAGGAGAATAAACTATGTCCATTTTTTGAAATACTTATTTCTTTGTCAGGGTGGAGAATAAACGCCGACCATTTTGGGACTTATTCGGTAGGACTTCTGGAAGAAAAGTTGAGCAAGTACAACAAGTTGCAGATCAAGATGTATGAATTTGTACCATATGTTCTTTCTATTATTTTTATGCATTTAATAACTCCCCAAACGAAAAAATGTGGAAAAGGAAAGTTTTGCTAAGTGTTTGAGCTGTTGCATTTAACTGTGAAGGCCTGAAGGGATTACATAATTCATCAATGCTTATTGATTACTTATTAGTGCTGAACTGCTTACTAGGACACAGTGGCTTTAGTATAATTACTGAAAAATTAATTTTGATCTTCCGGATAATGTCATCTAATTTTATCTCAAAAAGATGTCTAGTTGCACTATGTTCCTAATGTACTGGGGTTTCCCCCTTTTCTTGTGGAAGGCTTCTGTTGCCAATGTGGATAACAAAGACATGGAGTCAAATGATATCCTCCGCTTTGAACAGTTGAGGCGTGAGCTGATTGAGTTAGAAAAAAGAGTTCAGAAGAGTGCAGATGATGCTCAAAAGGAAGAGGTATGCTTGTTTAACATTTGTTTTTAAATAGCAAATGAGAATGACGTTGGTATTTTGAGCTAACACTTGGATCTGGAACTCAGCAGCAATGGTGGAAATGCTGTGAGCATTAATTGCTTCATGTTTTATTCGTAACTCTTGCATATTGTGACTATTGCTTTTAAACCATAATGGCTGGCTTCACTGTTGTAAAAGTTTCTTCAGTTTTGAAGAGTTATTATTCATTAATGTCCTGTTTTCCAGAAGACGGTTGTCCCAGCTGAAACAATACGTGCTTCTGTCTCATTGCCTCTTCTGTCAGGGACTTCTGGTCCGGCCAGCAAGAAAGAAAATGTTATTACCAAATCAGTAGAGAAGGTTAAGGGGGCTACAACGGTATGGCCATTTAAATTTAATTGTTCCCGTTGCAGTAAAAGCATGTGTAGGTTAATATCACAAAGTCCATTTCTTTTCCAGCTTTTACTTCTGTTCCTGACACAGAATAATGATGCTTGAAGTCATTCACAGTGCGTTAATTCTATGGTGATAGATTTTGATTAGTATTGATTGAGTAGTATCATTGCGAATTATTTTGGTAGGTGACCCAAATAATCTAATTAGTTATTGAGAAGTTTCTTTGCCACCAGGGCTGATCGCAATATTTAATTGCTTACATTAAATAATCTCTGAAGGTTGGCCTACAACTTATTTCAGTTTCTGTTTTTCCTGCACAGACTGTGTTGCAAGGGACGCAACTCTTAGCAATTGATACAGGAGCTGCTATGGGCTTGATAAAAAGAGCTCTTGTTGGGGATGAACTAACTCAAAAGGAAAAGCAGGCTCTTCAAAGAACCCTGACAGATTTGGCATCTGTTGTTCCTATAGGAATACTCATGCTTCTGCCAGTGAGTCTTTCTTGTACTTGGATCTCCACCTACTGAACAAGTATAAGGCTTTCTAGGTCCACATTATTGTTTCTTTCAATTTGGGTAGCGTAAACCTGTTATCTTTTTATGTCATCCACATCGACTGTAGATAACCCAGTCTCGTTTACTGTCCAAATTGCAATGGTCAAGGATTTTGTTCTGTGCTCCGAGAGTAAAACCAATAATATTTCTTAGCTCGTGAACTTATTATTCAGTGCAAATATCACCATTGTTATAGTATTGTAAACAAGTGCCTTTGTTCCCAGGTTACTGCTGTTGGACATGCTGCTATTTTAGCTTTCATCCAGAGATACGTGCCTTCCATGGTTTGTAACTTTTTTTGTGACCCCTCATTACTCCCCATTGTTGCAATATGTAGGTGTAATTGTGTATTTTGTGTATTTGATATTGTGTAGATTCCATCCACGTATGCCCCTGAGAGGTTAGATCTACTCAGGCAGCTTGAAAAAGTGAAGGAAATGGAAGTTGCTGAAGGCAGCAGCGAAGAAATGGCAGAGGCAGGTAGTTCGAGAGGTGACCAAGTGAAATAAGCTAACCATGTACAGATGGACTCGAGTATGTTTCTGATTGTCTTTACAGTGTTTCTGCATTTCGTTGTTTCCTTGTTTTCAACAGTTGCTTACATTCATGTTACCTTTAAACTGGACTGCTCAAATTAGTCAACTAGAGTATATGGATTTTACAAAGAAATACTTGAATTGGTCCTTGTCTTGGGTCACTTCAAACCTAGAAAGGTTCAATTAGGTACTTCCAGAAGCTTTCTTTTGCAGATTTTTGGCCTGTAATTATGTCTCAACGATCTTCTGAATCATTTGTTCAACCTTTCTGTAGTGTTTTGGAACAGGACAGAGGAGGGGTTTCATTTCATATAAAATATTCTTTCAATGGCATGCTGATGAAAACGGAACTACAGAGGTTACACTGGAATTAACCAAGCATTGTGTGGTGCACGTTGAAGGAAGATCCTTCCAGAAGTTGCACTTTGTAGATTGTGTTCATACTTCATAGTATACAAGGGTGCCGTGTGTGCCCATTGAACAGAGGATGAATGTCCGAGTCCGTCTTGGATAATGTCTGTGTAGGGTAGAGATTTTCACAAGAGGATTGCATATCTAGCTATGTTACGTATCACCTGTTCTCATGTAACCCCCTCATCCCAGTGTTCACCTGTAACCTGATGCCAATTTCAGGCTGTATGGGGTTAAATGAGGTAGCTTTCACAAATCACAAGCTTAAGTGGTGGCTTGTGTGTACCTTCTATAAGCCCATGTCAGTTACGACATATGTTAATGTACGTATCTGGTAAAGTTCATCGACCATCTTCAGTGGTCGGTTGGGTTTAAACTTATGGCTTTCAGTTTATTTTTTACTATTCATAAATTTCGTCTTTTTCTGAACTTTTGGCTTTTTGTTGAGTTTTTTTGCCGGTTCTTTTTTTCCCGTATTTGTTTGTATTATACGTAATGGGCTAACATATTTTTTATATTTTTAAATTTAATTATGCTAAATAAGTCTATGTCAGCTACAGTGTTTTTTCAGCCAGCTACAGTGTTTTCAGCCATAAGCCATGAGCTTTTAAGCCCAAGTTTGAGCGCATCGGCAGCAAAAGCATGGGGAGGGATGCTGGTTGCTAGCAGTTGGACAGTCCACTAAGTTTAGTCTTTCGTTCTCATCTCATTACACCGTAAATACGCCTCTGAATTGTGATGTGCATGTGAGCTGCAGTCTAGGTCTTCGGTCTTCGGATGTTTTGACGCGTTAGTGCGTTCGTGATTCCAAGTCACCATACCTTTAAGCCTATGAATTGTGTTTGAGGCATCATAGAACGTGTCCTATACTATACTCTCCCGCTCGTTTGGACTTGCCTTCTAGCTTTCAGCTTATTTTTCACTATTTTTAAATTTTGTCTTTTTCTGACTTTCGGATTTTTAGCTTTTTTGCGGGTATTTTTTTCCGTATTCGTTTGTATTATATGTGCTGGACTAACCTGTTTTTTCTATTTTTAATTTTTTTAAATTTAATAATATTAAATAAACTACTATCAACTACATTATAATTATAGCCATTTATAGTAAAAATTTAGCTATAAGCCGTGAAAATTTATCCCAATATCATCTTCACTTATACGCTGTTCTGAATGCTGATGCGTCTTCTCTCATGGAAGTGAATGCAACTCTTCTGCATTCTTTTCAGAGAATTTTACGGGCGTACTGCGACTTTTTGACGTGCTCACAAACAGGCCAGAACACAAACTTTTAATAAGCTGTCACTAGATAACAACAACAGCCAACGGTCTTTGATTTAAGGAAGCAGAATACATGAACACATTCTACTTTTACTTGCGCTGGTAGCAACCTGAGTAGTATCCATTGGGACGGCTAAAACGTTTTACACAGAACTTGAAATGATGTGGCAATTGATTCTTTAAAAAGTACTTCCTCTATCCCACAATGTAAATCTTTATTCTCGAAAATCGTTATTCTACAATACAAATATGTTGTGTAGACCAAATATGCACCAAATATGCAGTTACTATAATATTTTCACCATATATTTTTATTTTAATACTGAAAAAAGTAGTTGTAGTATATTATTTAATAGAGATATATATGGTCTAATAGTATTAATTTTTTCTTAAATTTAATGTTTTCTTTTTGTATTTATAATGTACTTTAGAGTTATATTATAGAATGGAAAGAGTAGGTTCCATGAGTTTTCCAACGGTATTCAACAAGAGGACCCGAAAAGCCGAAAACTTTAATGTGAGCGAACTCAGGATAGGGCAGAGGAAAATACGCAGGAGAACGTCCAGGGACGTAACCCGGATGAACGTCCGGGTCCGGATATGATATCTGCGCAAGAAAAGTCGACTAGTCAATATGACCGAAGGCCCACGGCCAGAGAGAGAGAGAGAGAGAGAGAGAAAGCAGCATCTTTCTCCACTGAAGCTGACAAGTCAACAATCCCAGAGCTGAAGCTTCAGCCACGCGGCCATCGGCGGTCGGCTTCCTCCTCTCCGGGCTACGCGCCTGCGGGATACGGGCAACATGCGAGCCGTCGAGCGGGTCCAACTACCGGCAACGGCTGGTGGCCGATCGTGGTCGCCAACACCTTGCTCGCCGTGGCGGCGTGGCCGCATTCTCTTGCCGGCGGCGGAGGGTGGAGTGGTCTCCGCCTCGAGATGCCGGCTCTTCAGTCACGAAGGAGAAAATTGATGATTTGCCATCTTCAAGAATAGGCTTCGCACTTTTGCCACTCTCAACGTTGGCTTCGCAAAAATGCCATGTAGTACATTAATCCCTTGATTAGTATGTCATTTCATCCCTTTAATTCATTTTCTTTTTCTAATTTCAGGGACTGGAAAAGACCTTTCTACCCTTGGCTAATTCCTCCACCGGCCGCACCTCGCTGCCCCTGCCACGGACGTCGCTCGGGTGCGCCGTCCGCAGCTCGCCGCCTTGCTCCCTGCTGCCGCTCGCGCACGCGCCGCGTGTCGCTACCGCTCGTGCGCCGCCGCTGCCGCGCGCCTCGCTGTCGCCCAGCCGCCGTGCCTCGCCGTCGTCCCTCTTGTTGCCGCCCGTCGCCGCCTCGTTTCACTTGGCCGCGCCACCGCCACCCTCAGCCGCCGCCGTCGCCGCTCCTCGGCTCCGCCGGCTGCGCGCCGAGCAAGGGGGCAAGGGGGAGGGTCGGGCTTCGGCGGGGGAGAGGAGGAGAGGGGGCTGTGTAGGTTGACCGGGAGGAAGGAGGGGCGCAGGAGACGCCGGCCGACGGAGTGAAGAAGAGAGGAGGGGGAGTCGCCGGCTGTGGAGAGAGAGGAGGGAGAAGAGCCGACGGCGTGAGAAGAGGAATTACAAAGAAGAGGAATTAGTCAGGGCTAAAAAGGTCTTTTCCAGTCCCTGAAATTAGAAAAAGAAAAAGAAAATGAATTAAAGGGATGAAATGGCATACTAATCAAAGGATTAATGTACTACATGGCATTTTTGCGAAGCCAACGTTGAGAGTGGCAAAAGTGCGAAGCCCATTCTTGAAGATGGCAAATCATCAATTTTCTCGTCACGAAGGGGTGGTGCGGATTGCATGCAGATTTGTGGTCATCGCGTTTCTTGCTGAGCTAGCTTAGCGTCTTCTCCTCTGCGGCGATGAGGGGATGTGTCTAGGTATCATACAGATGTTTTCTTTTTAACTATTATCTAAATTTGTGACTCTTAAATTAGATATCAAATGCTCTTGTTTTTGAAGGGAGAGATTTTTTAAGTGGATGGAATAGAATTAAAGGGGGAGGAGGAGAATTTATGCCTATTGAATATCTAATCTAACAGTCATAAATTTGGATGATAGTTTGGAAGAAAACATCTGAATGATGTTTAACAAAAACCCTTTTTTTTAAGACGGTAGTATATGGCATGCAGATATACTGTAGCTATCGATCAAACTGCGGTGGAATACTGAATAGCGAGAGCCTTTTCAGCTTGTTTTGTGAAACAATTATTGAGAAGGAAAACATTGGTCTCGTTTAATAAGAGGAGGAAGAAAATGGTGGTCGCATCGTCTTAGTTGCATGCAGAAGAACAAGAAGCTGAGAATTGCAAAAAGACTTGTTTTTTCTGCAAAAAGATTATCTGCCGAGCGTAGGGCGCATGGGCCTGGCCGCTCCACCCGTCGGGAAGCGGGCGGCGGTTACTGCTCCTAAGGAGGGCAGCGCGCGCTGCCCGCCGCTTCAGGGGTGCGTTCAGAGACCTACCGACGAAGCGGCGCCTCTGCATGGTACACATCAGGGAACGGCGGCCAACACTCGATGCGCTGCAACACCAGGTATCAGTGTTAGATATGTATATATAGCTGTGTATTTACCCTATTGTATGAGGGGCTTTCTGTATATTTGTCACTCCTGTACATGTATATATATTGACCTATTGGTCTCATAATGAATATGTGCGCTATTCATAACATGGTATCAAAGCCCATACCTAGGGTTTTGTGTCGCTTGCCGCTTGCTCCTCTGGTTGGCTTTTCTTGCCGTCGTCGTCCGGAGCTTCATATTCACCGCGCCATCGTACGGATCCGCCACCGCCTCCTGTGCCTTCGCTCGGGCCATCTCTGCTGCTGTCGACCAGGCAGATCAGATCAGGCAGTTGCTGATCCCGTGAGACTGCCGTCGTCGTCGCCGACTCTGCCACAGTCGCCGACCTTGCGAGACTGCTATCGCCGTCGCCGACCCCGTGAGACTGCAGTCGCCGCCGCCATCGTCGTCGGCTCTGCCGCTGTTGCCGTCGCCGTAGCCGGCTCTGTCGCCGTCGCCGATCTATTTTTTTTGGCAAGGGCGTTCGGTTTGGTGAGTACCGACTGAGACAGTCGGTTTTGTAAACCAACCGAGAAAAAAAGAGAGAGAAAAGAAAAAAAGAGCAAAAAAAAAGAGAAAGAAAAAAATGTCTTCTTTTGCAGGCACCATTCACTACAAGGAATCAGGTGTTTCGCAACGACGCGAAAACGTTGCAATAGGCCCAGTTTGGTTGCAACAGGTACCAATGCCAACCAAATCACTTTCGTTGTCAAGCATTGCTAATGCTAGCGTGCTCTAAAGTTTGCGCATCGGTTTTGTGTTTCGTTGCAATAGATATGCTTATTGCTCGAAGTGGAGCATGGTGATACATAGGAGATGCAACGAAGTTATTTGTGGCAACAGAGGCTTTTGCCACGACTGTCGTGGTGGCGATAACCTCTAGTGCCACGAACCTATTGCATTGCGATTGCGAATATTGCCACGAGTGACACCGTGGCAATAGTGTTTGGCGCCACGAACATGCTCCGTTGCGATAAGCGTTATTGCCACGACAAAACTATCGTTGCAATAGAACCTTTTGCCACGTGCATCATTTTGTTGCAAGTGTTTTTCGCGCCATGTGACACATTTCGTTGCAATTGAAATTATTACCACGATTATAATTTGGATGCAATAGGTTTTATTGCAACAAGAAATGTTTGGTGGCTAGAGATGTTAACGCAACGAAATGAGTTAGGTTGTAAATAAGACTTATACCATCGATGAATGTACGTGGCAATAAGAGCTGCATCGCAACGAAGGAGCAACGTGGCAATAAGCAATGTATCGCAACGAAATAATAATTCAGGGCTGTATATTGCATTATATTTATATATATATATATATATATATATATATATATATATATATATATATATATATATATATATATATATATATATATATATATATATATATATATATATATATATAGCGACATATAAAATGCAGCATGACATATGAAATCCAAACATCTTTATTTTCATCCACCATATTATGAAACTAAAAGGAGTATCATGTCAAGTGACGCAAATAATACAAGATTATAATGTCGATCTCCAAAATGAGACTAAAAAGATCCTAAATAATCTTGCGATAAGAAAAAATAATCTCCAAGGTCGATCTTTGTTCATATACGAGTTGCTCTGAGAATGCTTGAACCTTAGCGCCCCGCTCAATTACTTTCCTATGCAACACAAGCACAAAATTGGCACATCAAAATTGGCACATTAATAAAATAGGCAAACTCATCCATGCAAGAAATCTATACAACTTGGGCTACAACATGGTTCTAAGCGAAAATACAAAAATTTGGTTAGCGACGATGATGGTGCCCAGGTAACTCAACAGTTCCAAGTTTTTTGATAATAGGGTGTGAATACATAGTAATGGGAATGAGTTTTTATATAGTTTTTATATAATGGTAACAGTCCCAATCCCAAATACATCGTCTCCTTAAATAGTTTTAATATCTAAGAATAGTAATGGGAATGACATAATGTTAGACATAAATACTTTGCCCAGCAATGTTCCTAAGACCTTATTTTATTTGTTTTACGATAAATTTTGATCTGTGTTGATGTTATTCTCAATTCCGTAGTGAGAACTGTAATTCACATATGAAAGCCGTAGTGAAATATGAATTATGGATATGTACAGATTACTCCACAGAACTGCATTATTGTCACTTTGTTAATTCACTCATCAAATTCTAAAAAATGTGTGTGCTCATGATGCCTCGGATAAAAGCACTACAGTAATGATACTAGTTGAAGGATACTATCAAGTGGTCCTTATTGCTTGAATGGGGGCACAAAACTGAAATTAACACTTTTCTGTATGAGCAAAATGCCCTATTGTAACCACAACAGCAGAGAGTATCATATGCAAATCCTACATCTCTATCATGATCCCTACTTATCTTCCATCATACCTGCTGGATCCTTCAAGAACCAACTGACCGTCTTCAGCAACCTCGGTGCCCGGTGATCTTCGATGATCTCAATTTTCGGGACTGGTTTCAGCACATGCGCATCCACATGCGTGGTCAGCGCCTTTGGGACTTTCTTACGGGCGAATTGCCTTGCCCGTCTCGTCTTACTCCACCTGTTGAGCCTGTACTTCTGAGGGATGCTTCCGAAGACGCTCGTACAAAGGCTTCTAAGGCTTTTGAGGATGCCATGGAGACTTTTCAGACTCAGTATGCTGCTTACAAGACATGGACCGATGAAGATGCTCGTGCCTCTACTATTTTGGTTGCTAGCATGGAGGTGCATCTCACTGGTGAAGTTGTTGGATTTGCTTCCGCACATGCGATGTGGACGCATTTGCGCAGTCACTACGAGCCATCTGGTGATTCCTTATACTTTGCTGTTGTGCGACAGGAGCAGTTGCTGCAGCAGGGAGATGCCACTATGGATGAGTTCTATGCTCAGTTGTCTGCGATATGGCGTCAGATCTACTCTTTGGGGCCAGATGTTTGCTGCACCTGTCAGTGTTGCCAGCATCAGCAGTCTCACATGGAGCTTCGCCGCATCTATGATTTTTTGACACGTCTCCGGTCTGAGTTTGAGTAGACTCGTGCTCAGTTGCTGGCTCGTCATCCTCGTGTGACTTTGTTGGAGGCCCTTGCAGCTGTTCATACTAAGGAGATTCGACTTCGTGGAGCGGGTCTGCTATCATTAGCATCATCACTTCCTTCGATTTTGGTGGCTTCTCCGGCTTCTACACCTGTTGTGCCTTTGCCTCCACCAGCTGTGCCTCCACCAGTGACAGCTGCTGTTGGTAAGGGCCTTCACTGCACCTATTGCAACAAGGATGGACATGTGGAACAGTTTTGCTACAGGAAGAAGAAGGATCTTCGTCGTGGTGCTCGTCCTCCGAGGGGCACTGGAGGTTCCTCGTCTCAGCAGAGTTCTAGTACCCCTGACACTCAGCAACTTCTCACATTGCTAGACCGCATGGTTGCTTCTGCATCGTCTGGTTCTGCTGGTTCTGCTGCTCAGTCTTCCGGTGAGAGACCACCTTCTACTTCTCCTTCCTCAGGTACATCACCTTGGATTCTTGATTCTAGTGCTTCTTTTCATATGACATCTGATTCCACCTGTCTTACTTCCATTAGTCCTTTAGCTGCTCCTATCACTGTCCACACAGCAGATGATACCTCTCTTTTTGTCACAGGACAAGGCATTCTTTCCAATTCCTTTTTTCATGTTCCTGCTGTTTCTCATGTTCCAAAACTAACCATGCAGCTCATATCTGCTGGCCAGCTCACAGATCATGGTTGTCGTGTTATTTTCAATTCTGATTCTTGTTGTGTTCAGGATCGTCGCATGAGGACTCTGGTTGGTACTGGCCCTCGCCGCCGTGACTCCCAACGGCTCTGGGAGCTTGACTGGCTTCGCCTTCCTTCCGTTGCCCCAGTCAGTCTTCTCGCCTCTACCATTGCCTCTGTAGCTGCCGCAGCCTCTACCGCATCGTTTGCTCAGTGGCATCATCGCTTAGGACGTCTTTGTGGTTCCCGTATGTCTTCCTTACTTCATCGAGGTCTTTTAGGATCTGTGTCTGGTGATGCTTCTCTAAATTGTCAGGGTTGTAAACTTGGTAAACAACTTCAACTCCCTTATCCTTCTAGTGAGTCAGTGTCTCAGCGTCCTTTTGATCTTGTTCATTCTGATGTATGGGGACCAGCTCCTTTTGTTTCGAAAGGAGGTCATCGATATTATATCATTTTTATTGATGATTTTTCTCGACATACATGGATATACTTTATGTCATCTCGTAGTGAGGTTTTATCTATCTACAAGACTTTTACCACCATGATTCGCACTCAGTTTGACTCTCCTATTCGTGTTTTTCGTGCTGATTCCGTTGGAGAGTACTTGTCGGGAGTCCTTCGTGGTTTTCTTGCTGAGCAGAGCACTCTCTCTCAGTTTTCTTGTCCAGGTGCTCATGCTCAGAAAGGTATGGCTGAACGCAAGCATCGTCATCTTCTTGAGACAGCTCGTGCTCTCATGATTGCTTCTGCTGTTCCACCATATTTCTGGGCTGAGGCTGCTTCTACTGCCACTTTCTTGATCAACATTCAGCCTTCCTCTGCTCTTCAGGGTGGGATTCTAGTTGAGCGTCTCTGTGGCCAGACTCCTGATTATTCCAGTCTTCTCCTCTTTGGGTGTGTGCGCTATGTTCTTCTTGCACCTCGTGAGCGCACCAAACTGACCGCTCAGTCAGTTGAGTGCGTTTTTCTGGGCTACAGTGTTGAGCACAAGGGATACCGTTGTTGGGATCCTGTTGGCCGACAGATGCGGATTTCTCGGGATGTTACTTTTGATGAGTATCGTCCTTTCTATCCTCGTCCTTTTCCTTCCTCCACTTCAGTATCTGTTGTCGAGCCGCTTTCATTTCTGACTTTTCTTTCCAGTCCTATAGTCACCACTCCACCACAGCCTTTGGTCTCTCCGGTGCCTCCTTCTCAGTCAGCACCTTCCTCACCACGGACATCCTCTCCCGAGGTTGCTCCTGATCTTGTTCCTTTTTATCCTCTCTACTATACTCGTTGCCCACGAGTTGAGGATTCTTCTGATATGTCCTCTCCTTCTGACGGGTCATCCTCTTCGGTCCCTCCTCGTTATACACTTCACGATCGCCAGTCTATTCAGCCTCCTGAGCGTTTTGGTTTTGCTGCCGCTGCTCTTGCTGAACCGACTTCTTATCGTGATGCTGTTGTTCATCAGGAGTGGCAGCATGCGATGGCGGAGGAGATCGCTGCCCTTGAGCGTACTGGCACGTGGGATCTTGTTCCTCTTCCTGCGCGTGTTACTCCTATCACGTGCAAGTGGGTCTATAAGGTTAAGACTCGCTCTGATGGTTCTCTTGAGCGTTACAAGGCTCGTCTTGTAGCGCGTGATTTTTAACAGGAGCATGGCCGTGACTATGATGAGACTTTTGCTCCTGTCGCTCACATGACTACCGTTCGCACTCTTCTTGCTGTGGCCTCTGTTCGACAGTGGTCTATCTCTCAGTTGGACGTCAAGAATGCATTTCTCAATGGCGAGTTGCGTGAGAAGGTCTACATGCAGCCACCCCCTGGGTATTTTGTTCCTGAGGGTATGGTTTGTCGTCTTCGCCGATCTCTTTATGGCCTCAAGCAAGCTTCTCGTGCCTGGTTTGATCGTTTCTCCTCTGTTGTCACTGTAGCTAGTTTTCGGCGAGTGCTCATGATCCTGCTCTTTTTATCCACACTTCATCTCATGGTCGGACGCTTCTCCTTTTGTATGTTGATGATATGATCATTACTGCAGACGATCCTCAGTATATCACTTTTGTAAGGAGCGGCTTTATGAGCAGTTTCTTATGTCTGATCTGGGTCCTCTTCGCTACTTTCTTGGGATTGAGGTTATTTCTACCCCTGAGGGTTTCTATATGTCTCAAGAAAAGTATATCCAGGATCTTTTTGATCGTGCCTCTCTTACTGATCAGCGGACAACTGAGACTCCCATGGAGCTTAATGTTCATCTTTGTCCCACTGATGGTGAGCCTCTTGCTGATTCTACTCGCTATCGTCATCTTGTTGGGAGTCTTGTTTATCTTGGTGTCACTCGTCATGACATTTCGTACCCTGTGCATATCTTGAGTCAGTTTGTTTCCGCTCCCACTCAGCTCCACTATAGTCATCTTCTTCATGTTCTACGATATCTTCGTGAAACTATTTTTCGTCGTCTCTTTTTTCCTCGCTCCAGCTCTTTACTGCTCCAGGCATATTCTGATGCCACCTGGGCTAGTGATCCCTCTGATCGCCGGTCTCTCTCTGCTTATTGTGTTTTTCTTGGTGGTTCTCTCATTGCTTGGAAGACTAAGAAGCAGACAACAGTTTCTCGTTCGAGTGTTGAGGCTAAGTTGCGAGCTATGGTTTTGTTGACTGCGGAGGTTACTTGGCTACGGTGGTTACTTGAGGATTTTGGTGTTTTTGTCTCTGCACCGACTCCTGTTTTGTCTGACAGTACATGTGCTATTAGCATTGCTAAAGATCCGGTGAAGCATGAGTTTACAAAGCATATTGGTGTTGATGCTTCCTACATGCGGACGCAGGTGCAGAACCAGGTTGTTGCTCTTCAGTATGTGCCTTCTGAGCTTCAGTTGGCAGATTTTTTCACAAAGGCACAAACCAGGGCCCAGCACAGTTTTCATCTCTCCAAACTTTATGTTGTTGATCCACCATAAGTTTGAGGGGGGTGTTAGATATGTATATATAGCTGTGTATTTACTCTATTGTATGAGGGGCTTTCTGCATATTTGCCACCTCTGTACATGTATATATATTGGCCTATTGGCCTCATAATGAATATGTGCGCTATTCATAACATCCAGCACCACTTTGACGCGCCCAGCTCCGGTGACAAACTGGCGCTACTTGGTCTAGCGAGGAATGGTCGGAGGAGCGTGTATTTGAGTTGGCTATGGACAGGATCAAGCGATGTGGCACTAAAACCCTACCCAAGCCGCGCTGTGCCCCCGCCCTTCGCCGATGCCGCAACCACCACCGTTCGCAGCAGCCACTGCAACCAGCCGGAGTCGTGCCTCCACGCTTTGCCGTGGCCACAGCTCGCTCCGCCCGGCCCAGACGGTGGCCCGGTCTAGAACAGAACTGGGGATTTGGGAATTGAGAATGAGATGCACCATTGTCGCTGCCGGGATGCTCAGTTGCTGCCTGCTGTTTGTCCGCCAATCCCTCTGCCCCGCCGCCGTGCCCTCCATGCCCTTGCCCGGCTCGCCGCTTTCCTGCCCCGCCAGCCGCCGCCGCCGCCGCGAGCTCCCTGCCCCGCCGCCCGCTGTGCCCTTTCCGAGAGTCACTTCGCCAGTCGCCGCTCGCAGCCCGCCGAGCCTGGCGCCCTTGCAGTCGTTGCCGAGCGCCTCCCTGAGTCGCCGCCGCTTGAACCGATCGAAAATGAGTCATGTCAGGGCTGGTTTGGCATAGAGTCAGAGGCAACTTGGGCTTGTAATGGGCCGACAGTCACTTGGGCTGTTGGGCCAAGATCAGTAGGAGTATCATTCGGAGGGAATTTTTTGTACAGATAATCTTTTTTTATCTGAAAATACAGAAATATACACGCAGAATTTTTTTTTACAAAAATAGGCTCCAGTCGCCCAATGGGGGGGGGGGCGATTGCAGCCTTTCGCCTAACCGGGAGGCAACATTTGGTAAATATGGGAACCGTTGGGCAAATCATTGCTGTCGCCTGATCGTTGGGCGACTGAATTGCAGTCGCTGTACAGTTGGGTGACTGTAATTGCAGTCGCCCAACGCCAGGGTGACAGGGGGTATTTAAGATAGCATAGCCCATTGGGGGGCGATTAGCTTGAGTCACCTCCATTGGGCGATTGGAGCATATTTTTGTAAAAAAAAATTCCTACGGGTATATTTCTGTATTTTCGAATATAAAAAAGATTATCTGTACAAAAAATTCCATTCGGAGGGGGTTGAAATTACTTGTGGGTTGATGAAATACTGCGTGTTGAGCCCAATCATAGGTATATATGGCTAATATACCTCCTATATACCGGATATTTCGAAAAAAACACACACGCTATCTGTGGTGCCTGATCCGTGGTGGTTCTTGGGTGCCATTGCCACACTGTGCAGGTTTACCCTCACGTTGTTAATCTGCTTACGTTTAATTTTTGTTAATCTACTTACGTTTAATTTCGAATTTTGATTGTTTGCTCCTGGCGGTGAGTGGTTTTTTAAGCTGTGATTTATAGATTTTGGGTTATAGTTTTTGAATTCTATCTGCTCATGAGAGAGATTAGTATAGTATATATTATAATCAACTAGTAGACTATGTTTTAAAAATACACCATTTAAAATGTATAGCATAAAGTAAAAGGCCGCAGACGAATCCAGCCTACGTAGTACATGAAGAAGCCGCCTAATTTCGTTCGTCCCATCCTTACGCTTGTACTAGCAATCCCGGATCAGAACCTACTTCAGGAGGGAACAAGCAGAAGATGAAGGTTTGTACATACTCTCCTACACGCCCATCTGACCTTCACTTAATTGTCTGCACTCCGCACCACAATTCATCTTTTTTATGCCCTCATCTTTTTGCCTTTTTGCTTTGCCTTCTTCAGAAGAAGCAGAAATAAATAGTAAGATTTTTTAAAGTCACTTATCTAAAAGGCTTCTCATGTCTAAAATTATATGTGTCATCCATATTATTATCTCTACTATCTGCTACCATCTCAATATATATATATATATATATATATATATATATATATATATATATATATATATATATATATATAGGAAAAATATTTTTTACTCCTGGGTGTAATTACACCCACCTCTAATATACCACCTAACAGTGGCGGACCCAGGAATAAAATATAGCTAGGGCGAACTTGTAAGCGTGAAGCAAATAGTATTAGCCAAAAACAAAACAATCCATGATCAAACTACATTGCAATCACACTAATAAGAGTATATGATACAAAATGGAAGTAATAACTACAATTCGAATCCAAACATGTGCAGATAACGGTAGGATATTAAACAATACCTCACTAATGAAGTTATAGATGAGCCGAGTTCTGGACAATTAATCCCGTGCATGCAGGGCACTGTTTATACGTATGTTACTGTTTATCTATACATATTACATAACTGTATGCGCTGGTTGCCGAAACGACGCAGCGCATCCGTGTAAAAGCAGGCAACGCGACGCTTCTGTATTTCTGTGTGAACTGCTGGGAATAACCGTGATGTAAAGTCCTTGTATAAATACGTGCATGAAATCAGAAAAGTAGTATGCATGCAGTCATGCAGAACAAGCAGCATCTATCTCGCGTACGTGAGTTCGTGATTGAGTTGTATCCATTCAGTGCAGTAGACTTCCATTTTTCTTCCTTCGCGTGCGTGCGTTTGTGAATATACTTCACAGAGTATCTACTTCCGAGCAAGAGGCAGGCACAGAGCCGGAGCGCAGGGCGCAGGACACTCGACGGTGCGGGCAGCGACGCCGGAGAGGACGTCGTAAATCTGCAGCGCCGGAATCCTGGGTGTCGTTATCAAGCCAAAATCTAGTTTCGGTTTCTACATGAACGAGGACTGAAGGAGCCAAGCGAGGAAGGGCCGCCGGCCGGGGACGGAGCTCGGGCGGCCGCCCGAGCTCGCCCGAAGGGTGGGTCCGCCCCTGCCACCTAAACAAACTTGAAATACACCTCTAATATATATAATTTGTCATAACAAAAAACTATTGGACTTAGCTCAAAATACCGTCTTCCCCACAGGTCCAGAGCTCGCACAGATAATGGTCGGTCGATCGCTGGGAACGAGGACCTTTCTGGACAGAGCAAAACCAGGAAATGCGACAGGGTAGCCTTCAGCCGAGTAAATGGTGTACTTGCCACGGCAGCATACGAGCCTACCAGCTCTCTGCATGTGCAAGGCACATCGGGGACACGGCAAGACCGGCAATTTATTGATGCCGAGGTTTTCTTTCATCCGTGGTGGTGGTCACATCGCCAAGTCGCCGGCCGGTGGTGATGCGCCGAGTTGTCCACGGCGAAGACGATTGAACGGCTAACTGGTCGTACGTGCTTGCTCCCGTCTCACGTAGATCTGGACGGCTTTGCGCGCTGGGGTTGGCCGCCGGCTGCCCGGGAATCGTCCGCCTCTGGGCACGAACTCATCTGTCTTCGTGGGTCCAGGCAAAAAGGAGAAATGGTAAGAGATGACCAGACGATCAGAGCCGCCTATCGATATGAAAAACGAAACATGTTGATTCCTTTGGGATCGTGGAATGCCACATGCTCTCTATGTGAAATTGGTGTCGCCACTGTCCTATGATTCTACATTTCTACCCACGGACGGTAATATAGGCTATGTTTTTCTCTTTTAAAAAAATAACACTAGTTCTAAAAATATATAGAGAGATAAATAACAAATATCTACTATTTATCGTATTTTAAAATTTGTTTAAATCACTGTTGAGACAGTCTAAACAGTAGATATGCTTGTATATAAAAATATGTGCCTATATGATTTCCAGCTCAATTTCGTATATGTCCACGCTGTCCATCTGAAATGAGCATGCCTAAAAGTTGATTAAAGAGTTTCTAAACTTCTAATACAAAGATAATCTAATCAGGTACCAGTGCAAGGTGGAGGAAGAGAATTGGTGAGTTGGGGCATGCATTTCTTTGATTAGCTTCACTAAACCAATCATTTCCTTCTCGGCAGTCATCGGAGGAATGAAACTAAGCTGGATGATGGCGTTATAGCGTCATCATCCTCGGAAGGATATGATTGACCGAGAATAGCAATAGAGAGAGTGAATGTTGCTTTTAAATTAGCTTCTAAGTATTTATCATCCTTCACTTCAATAGCTATAAAGTTATGAATATTAGGATGAGAAACCACCACAAGAAAAGCAAGAAAAGGTGCTGAAATTTTGAAGAAAAATCAGCGAAATCGAAAGTAGCTTTTGAAAGTACCTCTGTTTACACTGCGGTACTTCCTTTCCTCGGAGAACAGAAATTTCAGCCCAAGTTCAAAAACAAAAACGGAACTTTTGACTCAAAGATCCAAATGACCTGAAATTTGGCAAGGATCTTCTCTATGTTATCAAGAACCTATTTCAATAAATAATTATAAAAACAACCACAGTTGAGATATTTTTCAGTTTGTTGGAAGGTTGCATTGAAATCAAGCCAAAACTCCAAATGATAAATACAACTTACTCGTGGATCTAAGATGACCAAGATGAGTCTAAATGTACTTTCACACGTCACAGCAAGTTAGAACACCGAAGAAACCAAACCAAAAATCCTCGGATCAAAGGATGGACCAAATAGGCAAAAGGCAAGCAAAACTAGTTTTCTCGTGAATCTTGCTATTAAAGTGCCTAGATGGGTGGAGATGTATTCCCAAAGATTATCTCCATCTCATACACATTCTTGGTACAGTAAGATCACAAGAAGGAAAAAGAGAGATCAAAGTCAACCAAAAGAGAAGCACATCAATGAAAACAAAAAAGACACAAGAGTTCCACAACATTTGATGTATTGCTTATTTGAGAAGGTAAGTTTAATAGTCACTCCACATTGGAGGATAAAGAGCACACAAGGTACTCACTCTCAAACCCTAACCCTAGAGATGAGAGCACATGAGATGGTTTATATAGTTAACCCTACATGTCTCTATCTCAATTATCTTTTATAGATGGGCAACCAGTCACCTACACCCCTTAATGGATCCTATTCACTTTTACAATGGGGGAAACCCGTTAACCCTCCACACATGGGTTTTACTCTCACAAGTTCACTCATGCATGTTTTTCAAAACGTATAAGTGTGCATCCGCTAAATTATTAGTCTTGATCCAACCAGCTCCACCTTGACCTAGACCGCTCTCCAACGCATCGCCCATGTGCCGCGGTTTTGATCCAACATGGTTTCCGGTATTTTGGTCAAAACACCAAAATACTCTTCCTTGACCCGGTCAAAACCAATCCCTGCAAATAATCGACATACTTGCCACGTATAGGCGCACCACTTAGCCTGCCATGCGTCGTCAAGTCTCTCTCATCCTGGTTCCACTGAACCACGGCTCATCGGCCTATGCAAGCTACATGGTGACATCCCGCCGTTCAAACTCGTCTTCAATATTTTTCGCCTTTTTCATGCCATGCTTGAACTCACCGTCTCACCCCGCATCCTCGATCATTCTAGGCCTCAACTCCTCCATGAGCCTAGCCCCGATCCTCATCGTTTACCTCGGTTGACTCCAAATTACCATGCACATCCAAAAACAAAGAAATCATATCCAGACACAAATCCTTCACAACTTAACCTACATTTGTCAAGACATGCATCATGCAACCTTAATCAATTGACCCAAGTCATCCCAACTCAATCCATGACTCAATTCCCAAAACCCTTTTTCTGGCAAGATCGGAAGTACCACGCCTAACACACCGATACTTCCGTAATGCGGAACTACTACCTCCCAAAATGGTACTTCTGTACACTGAAAATCTCACCTGGAGCTTTCTGGAAAAACGTACCACAACGTAACCCGGTACTTCTGCCAAAAGGTACCACCACACTTATGCCAGCGGAACTTCCGCAAAGTGAAACTACCGCCCTAATACCTGCGGTACTTCTGATTTTTCTGATACTTCTAGAAAACAGCCTAAATCAAATGCAATCTTTATAAACCATTTCACTACTATACAAAATTTGCAATGATTTATCACGACAGTATTTTAGATCTTCTTGCATGGTTCTTTAGGACATCTGTATTCTGTACTTGCGTGGGGTTGATCAGCGACAATAGCAACGGCTAGTGTCCATAATTTTTAGTTACAGAAATGCAACATACAAGAAGACAAGAAGTATACACCAAACTAATTAAGCCGGTTTGAAATTTGATTATAAGGACATAACCATTAAAAAGTTCAAGTAATACCACTGTTTGCCCGGTAGTTTGTACTTTTTCGTAATGTACTGTACATAACACACATGCTTCAGGCCTTCAGCTGAGTATCGGTTATAGCCGCCCTTCTTTTCGGCTTTTTAGCCAGTTTTTAGTTTCGTTTTTTAGTACTAATTATTTATTAAACTAATAAGTCACAGTTAAAAGCTATAAGTCTTAGTCTAAAAGAATAGGTCTATAATCTATGTGGAGAAACATGCTACGTAAGTAGCAGAAAAATTCAAACCACTAGTTGTTCAGATGACTTCAAAATTCTGAAGAAGTCATCAGATACAGATAGCGCCGCAATAATTCAACACAGCTCTGCAGGACCCTTTCAAACACTCCAACAAAGCATGACTGAAGCATGTAGTATTGTCCTGAGATTTTGGAAAGCCACCTAACGCGGAGACACACGTCATGTAAATACAGAAAAATCTCGGATATTACTTGAGCTCAGTATATGTGAAAAAGAAGGCATGAAAGTCTATTATTCTGCTTGGCGAATCGGAATTAAAATCAGGTAGAATTTGTTATATAACGATTGATTTTTCTCATGTCATCTCCTTATATAATGTTTTCGGACAAATTAATTGTTAGCAACTTGATTAAAAGAAAGCAGCAAGCCAAACACCTGAATATCTAAAGAGAAAAACTACCGAACGGTATGCCATCCTCCTCTCTCTCTCATGCTGTCGCTCCTCTCTCTCATGCCGCCGTTCCCTCCCTCTCGCCCCGTCCGCTGCTCGCTCCCTCCTCGCCGCCGTCATCCCTTTCTCCTCCGCTGTCGGATCTAGCTCCCTTGCTACAGATTCACCCTTCCCCTTGGATATAGAAGGAGGTTCGGGGAGGCGGTGACCCAGCGGTGGGCGGCAGCGAGGGCGAGGGCAAGGGCAAGGGCAAGGTAGGAGAGCGGCGGGCGGAGCCAGAGGGCGGTGACAGTGGTGGCTGTGGCAGTTAGGTTGGATAGGGAGGGTCCAGGGGCTGCGCGGTGAGTGACAACGGTGCCGTCTGCCACAGGTGATGGTGGAGGGGGCGAGGGGAGACAGAAGAGTGCGGAGCTAGACCAGTATCAGAGAAGAAGGTGAGGATGGTGGCGCTAAGAAGAGGGAGGGAAGCGGCAGAGAAGAAGATAGAGAAGGAGCGGCACTAATTGGATGCTATAACGTGGCGTAATAGCGCTCACATCTAAAATGGCTCAACCACATGAGATTATCATCCGTAGTACTGCACTGCAATGCCGAATGGAACAAGATATCCAACATTCAAAAGCCATACGCGTAAACTAATTTTTAGGAAGAAACGTAGCATGATTGTCCATCTTAAAATACTATTCCCTCTGTTCTAAAATAAGTGATGTTTTAGGAGTTGGTACAAGAATTAAGGGATAGTGTGAATTATCTTATCTATCCCTATTTAATTACCTTGTTGGTGTTTGTACCTATTTATATCGGTTGCATCCACATTAAAAGAGAACCATGGATAGTTCGAGAATAGATATGTAAATATCACATTGCAATTCTAAAATGTCATTTAAAAAGAACACTTTTAAATAGCTAAAACGTTACTTATTTTTAGAACGGATGGAATGCTTACCATATTATCGGATGCCAGCTTACAGCCGACCATACGCGTCAACCAAAAAATCCACTCGTTTATATCTGTTTTCCTTAAATAAGGGCTCATTTATATTTGATTATTAGTATATTTGAATTAAAAAGCTACAAAAAATTGTTTTGGTGCACCGCTGGATGCCGATCCGACGGTCGTTCTCGTCCCACGGCCCACCGACATAAGATGATAACGTAATTAATCGTTAACCTCTTTTTTTCACCCTTTTTTCTACCGTAGCGCGTGTACTGTTCCCACCCTTTTTATACCCCCTCCTATACCTGCACACAGCGCCTCCCCCACTTGCAAACCCACCACCTCAAAACCCAAACCCTAGTAGCTCTCGCCACCTCGCCGCCTCCTCCCATGGCGCGCCTCCACCTCGCGGCTGTGGCCATGGCCGTGCTCTTCGCCGCCGCAGCCGCGCAGGCCCCCGGCCCCTCCCCGACGCCCGCCCCCAGGGCGCAGCCTCCGGCGACCCCTCCTCCCGCCGCGGCGCCGGTGCCCCCTCCCGCGCAGCCTCCGGCGACGCCTCCCCCGGCCAACGCCCCCGCGCCCGCCCCAAAGGCCCCGGCTCCGGCCCCCAAGGCCCCAGCTCCGGCCCCCAAGGCCCCAGCTCCGGCTCCCAAGGCCCCCACCCCCGCTCCGACCGCCTCCTCTCCGCCGGCGCCGGGCTCGATCTCCCCGTCTCCGTCTGAGCCCCCGGCGCCCCCTCCGCCGGGGAACGCCGCGGCCGGCGTCGCGCCCGCCGCTGCGTGGGCCGCCGCCGCCGCCGTGGCGGCCGCCGTGGTCTTCTACTGAGGAGATCCGCGCCCCCCCCGGGACGAGATCCTCGCCTCCTCCGCCGCTGATGTGGCCGCTATATCACCGCCGCTGTTGTTATTGTTTAGCTATTGCTCTTGTGCTTTTGGGTTGGATGCTTATTCCATTCGGTTTAGTGTAGGAACCCGTCAGATCTAGCGTTTGCTCGTGCGTGCGTGCGTGAGACAAGAGACACACTGCTGCCGTGGCTTGCCACTGTATAATTCCGCGTTTCTTCCGTAGCGCATTCTTTCTATGATACTAGCGGTATTGTTATTTTACCGGCCCGCATGCTTGATCCGTGCTTGTTCGTGCAGATCTGGTCTCCGGATCTGCTCAGATCTTTTTTTCTCATTCAGTGGCATTTAACAAAGTATTTGTTTGGATACTACTACCAATCTTTCTCCTTGCTTTCGTTGGGCGAGAGCGATGGAGTTCAGGGACACGTTGGTGGCCAGCTGGGGAGCAACACGTGAGGGCTTCGCGAAGAAGCGTCCGGATAAATGGACAAGCTTTAAGCCGGAGGGGTGGAAATTGTGGAGTTGCACCGGCAGGTGGCGGTCGGGAGTCGGCGTCGGCGCGCCATGCGGCGGCAGGGCGACGCGCGTGTTCGCCGCCTGCGTGTGCGTGCGGTGTTGGCTCTTTTTTTTTTATTTTTTGTTGCCTTTGTGGCAGATGGTCTTTTTTTCCTGTGTTTTCGAGATATAGACGATAAAAAATTATGTTAAAAATGCTTATGGCTTTGGAAGATAGAAGAAAAACTGCTTAGAATGGGTAAATACGATACTGTTTCGGATTTTCCAAGCAAACCTGTCATGTTACTCCTTTCTCCCGCTTTTGTTCTTGGGGAATAGGAACGAGGTGCCGTCATGCTTCGGCCAGCTGAAAGTATCGGTGCTGATCATGTGACCATCAAAGTCGAGTAACGTACGCGTGTAGCATCGATTTTTTCTTTCTTCTTCCTGCTGCCTGTACGCGTCCCATTGGCTTAGCAAAAAGAAGTCTCCTGGGCGGCCACTGCTAGGCCCCGGGATTTTTCCGATGGAATCCCCGTGATATCATGAGGAAGAATGAGATGCCTCCTCCGGCCGTTCCGCTCGCTGCGTATGTGGGGGACCACCCGTCGGCGACCGGCCCCGCCTCCCGGCATCGTCCCCACGGGATGACGCGACGAAGACCTTCGGACTCGGGGCTCTTGGAGGGTGGGGACGAGGAGCAGCATCCCAGGGACGGCACGTCACGGCACGTCCATCTTGCCGCTGTACTCCCAGCCAAACTTGTCATCGCCTCGCCCTGTTGGTTCAGTTCTGGTGGGTTGGACAGCCCAAGGGCTCGAAGGTTTGGGTTAGGTACTGTTCCTATTGGACTCCGATTCGACCTTTAGTTTAGAAGAATTAAAAGTTAATATAAATATTCAGCTTTTTAAAATAGCCTTTTCTCTCTTCTCTTTATCGTCTCGATCCGAGGATAAGACAAGATTATAGATGCATCACGTGTCCCACTCCTTTCGCCTCCCATCACACGCACGTATCTCTCTCATACTTTCCTCACTACTCGTACACTCTTTCTTAAAGTTATTTCTTTCTATCACTATTATTAATTTTTAGCCAAAACATATAAACCATAATAAAAAATTATTAACAAAAACTAATATAAACGCCATCTTAGCAATTTGGGAGAACGGAAGTATCTTTTCGTAGTCAATTTTGTCTTTTGTATAGAAACTTCAGATTGCTCTCTTTACATGCTCTTCCAACTGCTTTTGCCGTCGCGCACCATGCTCTCCTCTGCCTCACTGCCGTCGTCTCCTTCACTCCTTGCCATTAGCTATACCCCTGTAGCTGGTAGTGCCACAGTTGCCAGCATTGTGTCACACCTGTGCAATACCAAGGGACCTAGGAATTATGACATGGGGATCAGAAAGCTAAATCCTATGACAGTGGACCACTCAAATGGAGAAGCTATGTGTGTGGTGTTGAGTGCATGGGACAAGGGGGGCCTACTAGTTAGTTTCCTATGCTTGGAATAAGAGGGAGACCTATCGGACGGTTGAAATTTGAAAATACGATCTTTCGCGATTTTAAATGTCTCGGGAGCACTACTGTTTGCTTCTTTGTCTTGAACTGTTTTTTGCATGCCCGTGTGATCGACAATGCATGAGAAGCTTTAGGATTTTGTTAAACATCATCTAGATGTTTTCTTTTTAACTATCATTCAGATTTACGACTATTAGATTAGAGATCCAATGGTCATAAATTTTTCTCCACCCCCTCTGAATTCTACCCTCTCATCCCTAAAAAAACCCCCCTTAAAAAACAAGGACCTCCTTGATTTCTAATCCAAGAATTATAAATTTAGATGATAGTTAGGAAGATAATATACAGGTAATGTCTAGACACTCCCGAAGCTTTATTGGTGCTAATCAGGGTTAACGTGAAATCATGCCAACCGGATTGAGTCTTGTCTGCATGCAGCATCAATGAGATCAATAGTGGTACATGCATGAAGATTGGGCCTGTTTGGTTCATGACCAGAAGTTGCCTAGCCACAAGTTAGGTGTGCCACAGTTTTTAGGTAGCTGTTTGGTTCACTGACGTAACTGTGGCATGCCACACTTTCTTAGCACCCGACCCCACACGTCATAGACTCAGTTTCTTGCCAAACTTTGCCACAAGTGTGGCTTCGATTTTGTTAGCCACACTTTTTGTGGCAGCCACATATTGCCTAAGCTGAGGCATGGCAAAGTTAGGCACCAACCAAACAGGCCCTGAGTCTTGTCTGCATGCAGCATCAATGAGATCAATAGTGGTACATGCATGAAGTTGGGTTTTCTTGGATCTACATGTAATCTAGCCATGCATGTTGGATTAAATAATCAGCCATGCATGGGAGCATTTATGAGGCCAATTTGCTTCGGGCATGCATACATGCATTAAGGAGTTTGGTGCATTTTGTTAGCTGTATTAATCACTAATCAGAGAGATGCTGACTGACTGCTTCCAAAGACTTGACCGCAAATGGCCTCCGGTGCAACCGGTTTCACTGTCCGGTCAAACCGGATTATGGCAGCTGTTTGACCGTTGCAGCCATACGGTCAGACCGGCGAATTTTTTTTGTACGGATAACCTTTTTTTATTCGGAAATACAGAAATATACCTGCGAGAATTTTTTTTACAAAAATAGCCTCCCGTCGCCCAATGGGGAGGCGACTAGAGAATTTCGCTCACCCGGCAGGCGACAAGAGGCTATGTCGCTGCACGGGAAAGCGACATCACGGAGTCGCTTTCTCACTGGGCGATTTAAAGAAGTCGCCCAATGGCTGGGCGACTTGTAATGCAGTCGCCCAGTAGGTAGGCGACTTCAGTCAGTCCCCCTGAAATTTGTAGAGTTTTGGCAATTTTGTAGTTTGAAACAGAGAACAAATCTGGTATAGTTGTAATAAAAGTTTATGTGTACTATATGTTGTAGATGCACAAAAATAATTCCAAAATTGTTTTTAAGAATGATTGACTGTAGAACGATAGATACATAGAGTGGTAAGTGATATTTTGATGTTGCTGAGAAATAGTTTACGGAGAGAACCGGTATGACTTGCTATCTGAATCATTGAATGCGAACATGCTAGATAATAAGCTTATGTCCATAGAAATAAACTTCATAATACAGTTGGGAGTAACATGCCGCGTACATTGTTATTACATGCATAACATATAGCATGATATGCGACTAAGAGCAACTCCGACAGTACTGCCTTAGGGAATAAAACTTGCTGGGTCTATTACATTTGGTCTACTGGGTGTAGCGTGGTTGTTTCCCCTTGTTATCGCGCCTTGAAGATGGCTCCGCTGCATCCTTGTTCCGGTCACTCTTGGTCTTGAGAGCTGCCTCACGAGCTTGAAGCTCTTCCTCCTGACGTTTGATGGCTGCTTCACGCAGACTTAGCTGCTCCCGCCTCCTTTGCAGCTCATCCTCCTTACCCTTCAGACGGATTTGGTCCACCCTCACGCGGCGTTGTTGCTCAAGCCGCATCTGTCGTTCCACCTCGCGAGTCTGAGTCATCTTGACAAAGTATTGTCCTTTGTTTTCCACCTCCACTGCCCGGTTCTGTGGCCATGCCGACGGCACCCGATCCACCCAATCGATGAACCTGCAAGCCTATGTGTGGCGTGGTAGATGTCATGGATCAAGTTGAAAAACGATAACGAGAAACAAATGATTTAGTTGTTGTCGTTACCACGAAGTCGTCATCCAGGTCTGGACACTTGAAGAACCTACGGCCGTATTTGGCTCGTTGTACTCGATCCGTCCAGACTCCCAACATCGTCCTAAAGCCGCAATGGCACTTCGGGCGCTCATGCCATTCCGGCACTCCAAATGGGTCGGACCTCCAGGAAGACATTGTTGTGTAGTAGTATTGTGAAGGCTTGAGGAGATGTGGTATGGAAGACATAGGAGGCCTTTATGTAGGCAGATTATCTGGTGCAGTGGGCATAGTCCATGGAGAGGAGGTCGTACGAATCTTTTCGCTTTTTCAGGATTCCAGTTTAGCAATAAATGTTCCTATGTAGGCTTTTCAGAGGCTGTAGCCTGTATTTCTGAAACAACAAGCAAAGGTGACATGAAAACTCACTGGAAAGGATACATGCCTATGACGTGAACACTCACTATAAAGGCTACAGCCTACGCCCCTATTTTGTTGGTTTCTGTAGCGATAGGCCTGGATTATCCTCAGGATTCCAGGGTAGCAATAAATGTCCCTAGGAAGGCTTTTCAGATCGTAGCCTTTATGTAGGCAGTTTAGCTGGCATGTGTTGTTATCTGACTGAGCAAAGCTGCCCCGTTTTGTCATATCACTGCGTAAAGCTGGCATGTGTTATCATCTCACCGAGTAAAGCTGAGCGCTTTTGTCATGTCTCTGGGCAAAGCAGCCCTCTTTTGTCCCGCCATTCGATATAAATAGCACGGTTGAGGTCCCATGAAGTTGTAGCCAGAAAACCCTGTAAATCGAACAAAGAAGTACCTTCTATTTCGTGGTGGAACATACCATGGCGAAAGATGAGGGGCCAGTCGGATATGGGTCACCGAAGGAAGACCTTTCCTTGGAAAGGAGGGAGATGTTCGGTCCACAGTACCGCTTGGTACCAAGCCAGCGTGCGCAACCAGCGTGGCCGAAATGCAGACACAATGAGTACGTGGTCGTGCAGGTCCTGGAAGGGCCGAACGATGGCGGGCGCCGTTTCTTCCGATGCCCACGCTCCGGGGTACAAATTACTAATAGTACATTTTTTTATTGCTTATGGACCCTCCATGTTTACTGTCTTTTTTCGCAGATGGCGAAATGCGACTTCTCCCGCTGGATCGACCCTCCTCATGAACGGTATATTGACCGTTATGTGGGTACTTTATGGGACCGAATAATGGACTTGGAGTACCGAATGGAGACTCTCAATGAGGAGAACAATGAGCTCCGCCAACAGATGCAACGCGAGAAGAGAAACGAGGAGGTTGTCAACATAGGAAGCTCGTACGATCCGACATGTTGCTGTGCAAACCCAAGTTGCATATGTGCGTGCCACTACCACGATGGCCAGCCCCGTCCGAGGCGTCCACTTCAGCAGTTCTCCATGTGGGTGCCACGAGGCTCATTTGGCATATAAGCAACGATGTGTATGGTTGTACCGTAGTATGTACGAGGGTCGATCGAAATAATGCGCAATGTTGTTAAGCATGTCATGAATTGATTGTCTTGTGCACGAGCCACAAAAGTATCTCATTTTAACAAACAGCAAATACATGTACTAAATAAGTACATAACCAAGTACATTACAGAAAAGTCATGTAACTACTGATCAGGACATGCATCGTCTAGCTGTGTGCCCCTCCTGACCGCATCGACCACAACGTGCACCCGGTGTTCCAGCTTGTGATTCATCTATGTCATTCCTAATACGTCGGCTCTGTCGCCGACCCTTCCCACCCTTCAACATGTTAACATCCGGAACCCAGGTCATCGATGCAATGTCCAAAGTGGCGAAGTTTCCCACCACCCTGAACCCTCGGAGCTCCCCACACCAAGCCTGCAGTACCCTCCCCTTAAAGAAGAACTCGGACATGAAGTTCGAAGGATCCATACCCACGGTCCCGCATGCAGCGAGGACATGAGAGCATGGTTTGTGTAACAACTTAAGCTTGTTGCACGTGCAGCTAGGTTCATTTCCATGATCTGCAAGACATACCTCGTGGGTAACAAGTGAACGAGCCGTCCGAAATCCGGCTCTATCACGGAGTATCACCTCAAAACGATGCTCCCTGTTGCCCATGACCTGCACTGTGTGCAACTGACCCTTTTGTGCCTTCATCTCCATGTAAGCAGTAATTTTTGCCGAATACAGAGCTCCGGGATTGGCCGCATGAAGTGCGGCACTCGCGTGCCTCTCCCTGAAGTACCGGATTGTGCTGTGAAGAACACCTTCCACGATGGCGACAAGGGGCTGAGAACGGAGACCCCTTAGAACCCAATTGTACACATCGGCAAGGTTAGTTGTCATTATTCCGTACCTTGCGCCATCCGTGTCGTGCAACAGCGACCACTTCTCCAACGGTTCCCCCTCGATCCACTGCGCGAAGCACCTGATGTTTCGTGAGCTCCTTCTTCTTGGACCACTTGGGTTAGGCGCATCGATTGGCGGCAAGCATTGTGGTTGTGCCACCCCAGGAGTGACCGGCTCCTTGCTCCTCTCTTCGACGTTCTTCCTAGTGTGCTCATCCAACAACCTCCACAAAACATCAAATTTCCTCTGTTGGTTCTGCCTAGCCAGCCTCTTGAATAGCTTCATCAAAGATTGTTTAGGGAATTGCTTGAAAAAGTTTGCCGCTAAGTCACGACTGCACCACCGGTTCCTCATGTCCGGCCAAGGAAAGGGCTCCTCGGGGTCTTCTTGAAGTTTTCTTATTGTCTTGATAATACCGGCGTGGCGATCATGGATTACGTACACACCAGGCCAAGTGGCTACAACCTCAGCCCTCACATGTCTGAGAAACCACAGCCAGCTCTCGTAATTCTCACTCTCCACAAATGCAATGGCCAGCGGCAATATTTGATTGTTACCGTCAACGCCTATGGCCGTCAGGATCTGCCCCTTGTATTTGCCTGTCAAGAAGGTCCTGTCAATTGAGATCACTGGCAGCATGTGCCTGAATGCTTCGATGCTAGCACCAAATGCAAACATTGCTCTCTGCAACACCGCATACCCTGGCGGACTAATGGACGGCTTCTCGTGGAGGGCGATATACGTGCCCGGGTTCCTTTCCTGCAGGACATTAAGCATACGAGGAAGGTTGTCGTACGCCGCCTCGAAAGTGCCAAAACGTTTTTCCAACGCCTTCTGCTTGGCCCGCCACGCCTTCGCGTAGCTAATCTTATACTTGAATTTATTCTCAATAGTTACCACAATATGCGTGGCTGCCATGTCCTTCTTCTGCACTATCTCCCCATACATGACATTGGCTATAAATCCGGACGCCAGGTTACGATGTCTTGACAAGACAGTGTTTAGAATGCAGGAGTGCGGCTCAACCTTGGACACAATCCAATGAGTCTCATACTTAGGTTTACGGGCCTGCACCCGCCAAGGGCAACCAGTCTGCTCGCACGTCACAGTGTACTGCTCCTGGCTTGATTTGACGACGCGAAATGTCCGCTGCATTGAAAGGGCCCAAAGCTTGATGGCATCCTGCAGCGCTTCCTTGTCAGCAAACATACCATGCAACCGAACCTCTGTCTCATGGTACTCCCATTGTGATTCATGCTCATCATGTGCGGAAAGACCCTCCACATTAAACCGGTTCCATTCCTGGGGGATAGGAACTTCATCCTCATCGGAACTGTCCTCGTCGTCGTCCTCTACAGTTTCCTCTTCATCCCATGCCCTCTCGTCATCAGAGTCCATCTGCTGCACAATGTACTCATCATACTCTCCTTCATCGGCTTGCCCAGTTGGCTCTCTATGGCTTGACGGCTGTAACTCTCCTTCATGTACCGCATCGGCTTCATGACGAACAACTTCATCACGTCCGCCAACATGCGGCCCGTCCGAGCTGTTAGCACCTCCCACAACAACGGCTGTTGCACGAGCTTCCTCAGCTGCTTGTACTGAGCACGGTTGCACAAGCAGCACATACTCGTATCCACGACGCCGGCACCCTAGCACAAAGCCCTTCCATGTGGCAGAGCGCACCAATGTCTTCAACTCCCATCTGATGTCCGTGGGAGACCGGCTCCAAAGCCCTTGCACGACGACGCTGTACACCTCGGGGTTCAACGAAAAACTCCGGGTCAGCCAAAGCTGCACATCTCCCATTCGAGCATTCTCGTCATCCGGAAGTACGAGAGTGACTTGCGGAAAATCGCTCAAATCCACACCATTCGGACCTTCACGAATGGTTCCACCTCCGTAATCCACTCTCAATGTAGTGGACATTGATGATGTCGGCCTGCATATATATTTCAATTTTGCGACATGTCAAATAATATCGCACAATACTAAACTTTCTATACCACAAACTTTGCTAAAATTTCTATACTACCATACTACAAATTGCATACCAAACCTTTTCTACAATAATATTTCCATACTAACATGGTACTAATTATTCTACATCTATAATTTTTATTAACACCAACATTTCATATAAATAATAATGCAAATACAACATAATCCAAAAAATACCTGGATCCAAATTGATGGAATAGCTTCTACTCCTCCTTCCTCCCTCACCTCCTCCTCTCCTTCTCCTCTTCTTCCCCTCCTTCCTCTCCTTCTCCTCTTCTTCCTCTCTTCTCCCCCTTGTTTCTTTTCCTTCTTCCTCTTCTCTGTGCGCTGAATGTGTTTGCTGAATGAGTGAAAAAGGTGGTTGGTAGTGGGAGCCGGCTGGGCAGGCCGCCTTAACCCCCCATGTGTCGCCCTTGCGTTGGGCGACTGCAATGCAGTCGCCCAACCGTACAGCGACTTAAATTAAGTCGCCCAACGTGCAGGCGACAGCACTGATTCGCCCAACGGTTCGCAGATTCTTTAAATGTCGCTTTTCGGGTGGGCGAAATTCGCTAGTCGCCTCCCCATTGGGCGACTGGAGGCTATTTTTGTAAAAAAAAATTTCCCGCGGGTATATTTCTGTATTTCCGAATAAAAAAAGGTTATCCGTACTAAAATTTCTCAGACCGGCTGTGTTGCAATTTTTTGGTCAGTTTGCTTGTTTTGTGATATTGAGTCGTGGAATGGGTTCTAATCATTTTTCTTAGTGTATATATATTGCATGAGCTATGTTACAGTTAACATGGGTCAAATTGTAAAGAACTTATGCCCGAAAACGATTTCTTTGTGTTTAGTTGTGTAGGGTCGCTTGAAGTCAACCACGATTAACGGCGAGGATCGGGGTTAGGCTCGATAGAGGAGTTGAGACTCAAAACGATCGAGGATACCGGGTGAGACGGTGAGCTCAAGCATGACACGAGAAAAGCGAAAAATGTTGAAGACGAGTTCGAACGGCGGGATGACATCATGTAGTTTGGACAGGCCAAGTAAGCCGTAGTTCAGTGAAACTAGAAGAAACTAGGACGGGAGAGACTTGACGACGCGTGGCAAGCTAGTGATGCATCTACACAGGCAAGCATGGCGATTGCTTTTAAAGAATGATGAAGATCGGGTCAAAGAGGGGTATTTTGATAGTTTAGCTAAAATACCGGAAACCACCTTGGATCGAAACCGTAGCTCATGAGTGACATTTGGGAGAGCGGTTTAGGTCAAGGTGGAGTTGGATTGATCGAGATAGATCAATGCTAAGGATTTAGCGGATACGAGCTTATACGCTTTGAATCTTAAAAAGGTCTAAACTTTGACATGTGTTTTTGCGATTCATGGATGAAATAGGTTCCTGAGACCTTAAGCAAAATGTGTACAAAATTTTATGGCTTTTGGATCATCCAATCAAAAGTTACGTGGATTTAAAATCTCACACTCGTGCTGATTTTACTGTTTATAAGCCTGATTCTACTATTCATAGCAATTAGACCGCTCGAATAGAGGTTAGACCACCCCCTAAATGGTCAAACCACCCCTTGATTGACGGTCAGACCACTAAAGAGATGTTAGACCCCCCCTAGTTGGCGATCAGACCTCCAGGAAGTAAGTTCTTCGAGATTTTGTGTTCTTGGGTGATTAGCTTTGGATTTTTGGCTGTAGATTTGATTCTCCGTAGCTCTGTAGTTATTTAAGAAGAAAATCCAGAATACTTGAAAAAAATTTTAATCAGTACAATTCACTCCTTCTCTATTTCCGTTCCGGTTGTACACCCTTCTTCTCTGATTCTCATCCAGCCCTTCCAATTTCTCACCCAAGTTCTTTATGTATCCCCAACTGTCCCCAATTCAGGTACTGATTTGTGCCATCCTGATCTCTCGCGCGATCGGGTCGTTAATTTCCCGAATCGATCGACACCTTCGTCACCAATCCACGCCGGCGGCGAAAATCTAAGGCTGGGAATTCAAGGACGAACCCTGAAAGCAACAGATAGGGGTACATGAATAATCTCCGGCGGTCCAAGGAGCCAAAGATGTCAGCTTACTTAGCGCCATAGCACACGCACGCGTAGCGAGTCAATGAGCTTCTCCAATGGAGTCCCTACCTTGGTGACAAAAATCCAACTCGAGCCGTCATCTCAGGCGCACAATTCTTGCCCCCCTGTGGCCTGGCCCTGTTGCGATCAATCGATAGGAGGGAGTGGAAAAAAATTGGTATTTTGCACAGGTTGCCGATATCTCAACGTGGGTAGGAGCATTGACAACAGAGGATGTGGGCGAACGGTTGATTTTTTTTTCAGAGAGAGATGGCGTAAACATTGATCATATCTTGTCTTCGTTTGGGCTCAAAGTTTTGGGCCTCATAGTCATAGCGCGGCTTCAGGCCCGTTCTTTACTCGTAGAAAAGAATTGTTATACTCTTCGCTTTGATACCAAGAATTTTTTGGGGTCATATTTGGCACTGTTGCAACTCATATTTACATAAATAGCAGTATGATAGCGGTATTATCAAAAATATCATTTTTATCACCCGGTGGCCAGGCGGCGATATCGTAGAGCTGACGCATGTGAGCTGGAGCCCGACCATTGGGGGATAGGCAACCTGCTGCCCGGCCACCAGTCACCACTCACCAGGTGCACTCCCGCCGCACCACCGGACGGTAGGTAATTAAGTTGGATAATTATCCAGCTTAATTACCTATATTAATTTTTTATATACTATTTGTTCAAAATTTCAAATATAGTAAATAAGATTAAAAATTACAAAATTTTATATGTGGCCTTCTAACATAATGTACTTGATTGTATAATTTTTTAACAATTTTATCCATTGTAAATATTGCTCAAAAATATATACAATTAGTAAATGATTTCAAATTTTTAAATATAGTAAATGAGCTCAAACAATCACAAAATTTTATGTGCAACCTCATAACACAACATATTTAATTGTGTAATTTTTTAATAATTTTATCCACTATAAATATTGCTCAAAAATTCATATGATTAGCAAGTAATTACCATGATTAATACCCATTTAGGAGCATTGTAATGGCCTGCTACCCGGTCACCAGGTGGCAGGGTGGGTCATTTGGTTTATTTGCTTTATTTTTGTTTTGTTTACTTTGTGCTAATCTGCATGCGAACAAACAGAGTGGGTTGTAGGCATTTGGCTCATATAAAAATTGAGCACTCATGCAGAAAACAGAACATTGAAAGTGTCATTTGCGTCACATCTGTCTCCACCACGTGCAGTTCACTCCCTCCATTATCGGCGCATCATTAATGCATGCTTCGCTATCGCTCTCACTATAAATTTCGAGCTGTGTGCATTCACACTCTTGTAGTCTCTTCGCTGACACTCCTTGTCTCGCAGTCTCTTCACTGACACTCCTTGCTTGTGCTCTTTGATTGCTTTCTTCATAGCTGATTAAATATTATTTGGTGCCGTTATTAACAATCATATTAATAGGTAATTTTTTGTCGTATGAATTGTGTTTTTTAAATGTGTACATAATTAGTTGCAGTTATTTAGGTCTAATTAATTTAGTCCTAATTATTTAGGCATAATTAATTATTTTTTATATTAATTAATTTTCTGTTAGCAAGTATATGTTGTTTAATTATACATTTTTTATATGCTTTAATGTTGACTGCATTAGACATTAAAATCGTAACTACTAAGTGTAGCAATTAATTAAACTACGATGCCAGAGAAATGATTATATTAGAAACATAAAAAAATATTTTACTGTCATTTTCTAGACCAGATTATGAGCATGTGTTCATATGCACCATTTATTTAGACCAATATGTATTTGCAGTGTTCATTTTAGTCCTAAGTGTATATAATTTTGTACTATTTATTTCATCACAAATTTTAATTTGTAGTATTTTATTATCATTATCAATCTTTGCACTAATATTTAGTTTATCCCATTTATTCGAATGTATGCCTTTATCGGAGCTTCTTGAATAGTTCTACGATGAGAACCATCGGTGCCACTCATGGATAATGGGTGACGCAGCTGGGCCTCTGCCCTTTCAAGCTGCAGGGAGGAAGGAATCATTGGGAGCTGGACGAGCGCTATGTCCCAATCCTGCGGGTCACGTACTTGTTGCTTTTTTGCTTTTTTGCGAGGCTGGTCTCCATCAGGCGCCAATTCACTCTCGATGGCAGCTTACTCGCGCCACTGGTGGATAGGTGGAGGTCCGAAATGAACACATTCCACTTTCAGCGGGGTGAGATGATGATCACTCTACAGGATGTCTCGTTCTTGACTGGTCTCCCTCTTCGAGGTGACACACTTGTTCCAGCCCCTGTACCGGCAGACTAGAAGGAGAGCCTAGCGTACCGGTTCGGCATGGCTATCCTAGAGGGTACTCCTGGCGTCCCCCATAGTTGGATGAAGAATTTTAGTGTGTACCCGCAGGATGCATCGATCGAGGTCGTCGGGACGCACTTCGTCGCATACCTTATTCAGCTCTTTGGTTGGAGCATGTTTTCAGCCACACACAGCGATATTTGCAACACCGAGTTCGTCCGCCTCATCAACTCTTTGGCTGACACGGAGGTTGGGGCGATGTCTTAGTACAGTTGGAGATTAGCCATCCTATACACCACATATCAAGGGTTATGTGATGCTTGCTAGTGCGGCACTGCTGATACTCCCAACCTAGCCATCTACTACATGTTCCTGCAGGTGTAGAGTTGGGAGCACTTCCCTGTTGGCTGTCCGACCATCATGACACCAATGCATTCGTTCAGCGAGTTCGCTGACCTGATAGACTGACCTACTATGGACTTCCGGTGGACTGGTGCCCGTCTGCGCTGGGCCAAGGGTAGATAATCGAGGTGCTACTTATTGTAGCACAATGAGTTTGAATCGTTGCATAACAACGACATCATCTGTGGTCCATAGACTGTAGAGTTTGTTCATGGAGCGTGTATCGTCTTACGGGCTGTCCCTGCAATGCCTGCAGGATGCGGAACTATGGGTGACGACATGCCATCTGGTGTTCACGTATATGGTGGAGGCTTACGCGCTGCAGCGCGTAATGCGACAGTTCGGTTTGTACCAGGTCGTGCCCCCTCTGGATGGCAGGTTCCTACCGCGAGCTATACACTGGAGAGTCAAACTCCATCCGAGTAATGTTTACACTTTGTATGTCTTGCTATGTAATATCAATGATTCTGGAAATGTAGGCAATCGAGGGCGGGTCGGAATGGTACGAACTGGTAACCACTGCAGCAGGAGTGGACAATAGCATGGACGAGTAGAGTGTTGCTGGATGTCATCATAGAGCAGTGTTCGTACGATGTTCAGACGTACGACGAGTACCTGCAGTGGTACGTACCCTAGTCATGTGGCAAACTCACCGTTCCTCTACCATATCGCCCTGAGCAAGTCACGCACGACAACCTAGCGAGTCCAGTTGGCCATCATAATCGACCGAATATGCCCGGTGTTGTAATAATAACCGTCAATCATCCGTAGGCCGTATCAACGAGGAGGTAACTTATGTACAAACCTATGTTTTATCTGTTAGGTTTTACGTTCTGCTAATATCATGGCGTTCTCCCCTGCAGGTCCATCATCGAGATGACTTTTGACCTCTGCACCATCTACACATACTACCGCTCCCCGTCGTTCATCTTCACTGCACATCTGGGTGGTATGAGATTTGCATTCTACATGCAGAATATTTAATATGACTAACATCGTTTCATCTTGCAACCTTCAATTCAGCATGGGGTGAGGACGAGTCCAGCGATGATGATACGGGTCGCTCGGATGCTTCCAAGGAGTGGTGCACAATGTTAGAATTTGTAGTGTACCCAGCGCAGAGCTCATCATTCATACCATACGTAGGATTGCAGATTTCGGTGGGCAGAGCTCCTCCAGCTTTGCTGGCATGTCGTACGATCAAGGCCAGAACTCCTCTACACCATGAGAGTGATTTCTAGAGTCTTAGCAAGAGGACATCGATGTTTACCGGACTCAACCTGTTGTACCTCAGCTACTGGACCACTGTCGGTCACTCAATAAACGGAACGGTCTCCATACCTCCTCCGAACTGACACACAAGCTCTGGATAGGCTGACGTACCCTACGAGACATGGTCAACGCAAGACAAAGCCATGCACGTGGAGGCAGATGAGGCGAGGAGATTGTAGTGGTTCAGATGAGTGAGCTATATCGCATTCTGTGTGATGCATTTTTATACTATTATATATATACTCTTATAAATATTTGTATTATATAACATTCTCAAAAAATAGACAATTACTATGACTATGTCAGAAGGCTGCACGTAAAATTTTATAATTTTGGAGCTCGTTTGCGATATGTAACAATTCCTATAAATATCATAATTGTACGAATTTTTGAGCAACATTCACAGTAGATAAAATTGTTAAAAAAGTACACAATCAAGTACGTTATGTCGGAAGGCTGCACATAAAATTACATAATGTTTTAAGCTTATTTGCTATATTTAAAATTTTGAACAAATAGTATATAAAAAATAATTAAGGTGGGTAATTAAGCCAGAATTAGCTGGCTATAATACCTATTTTTTTAAAACGGAGTATCTTTTTGGTGTGTATAGGTATCGTCCGGATGTTTTCTTCCCAACAATCATCCAAATTTCGGACCGTTGGATTAGAGATCCAACGGTCTCTTTTTTTGGAGGGGGGAGAATTTTTTTGGAGGGGGGGTGAATTTTTTTTGGAGGGGGTGGGGAGAATTTGTGGCCCTTGGATCTCTAATCCAACGGTCACAAATCTGGATGATAGTTAGAAAGAAAACATCCGGATGATGTTTATCAATACCCATTTTTTTAAAACGGGATCTTCTAGTTGATTATAGTACACACTATATGACTTTATTTATATCGGTTAAAATCATGCTTAACTATCTCTCTACAAATTTCTCGATAAACTATTACTATTTACTAGTAGTGTGCCCGTGTTAACGCTACGGAAAAATACAAAACAAGATAAAATTTGTAAAAAATAAAACGAACAATCAGATTCATTAAGATTCACGTCTCATATATTGTATAACCAAATATTTTTGTCACATAATGAATGTCACATAACGACTGATCCTTTGAGTAGGCGACAATATCATTGGACTCACCCACCGACGACTTTCTCCATCCCCACATTGTTTAAACTTGAGGGTACAAAGAAAACAAACATTTTTGTCACATAAAGAAATATGAAACACAGTAAGGAAATAGGTATTTGTGAACTATTTACTTATCACATCACCATGCTAGGACGTCTTTATACACAATATTTTTGGTGCTCCCGGCCTTCGAGATTGTTCCGTGACGCCCGAGATGGAAAGAAAAACAAAACGGAAGAGTAATTTTAACAGAACATCATTGTTGTCAGGATTCAAATTCTATGAAGCATTTGGATGGGAAATATAACCGTCATGGCAAAGTTAATACCTGGACAAGACATACGAAAAACATTTAATTATACTACAATGGTATAACCTTTTTTATACTACAACAGTATAACCGAAAAAGGCAAATCCAACAAAGCATTTAACTTTGTTCTATACTATGACTGAAAAAACCTGCTCGCACACGAATGTTTTGCAGCAGAATTCGCAAAGATAATCTTAATAGACAATTCTTGCAATATTTCGACAGATATTTGTTAGTGACCCAAGATTACATATCACATTAAAAGGTTTATTCTGGATATAACACATCAGTTCCACTACACATCCATGTGCGCCATACAGAATCACATAGAGTAGCAAAATATTTCTGGATATAGCATTAAATACCATATATACATTAGAGCATCACCAATCGTATCACATGCAGTCTTAAGTTTTCACATCAATAGTTTAATACCAACCAGAATTAACATATACAGAAGAGATGAGGTTGATGTAACGATCAAGTGTACCTAATTGTCTGGACGCTTTGCACCAAAAAATGGTGGAGGGCAAATGAAAAATGGGGCAGCGACCGATTCAATCTCCCAAATTGAAACCCTATTCCGCCTTTCACCTGCTGCAGATTCATCCCAGCCAACCTGTTTGAAGAACACCAAATCTTTATATCAGCATCAAAAAGGGGAAAACGACGCAGAAGGTGCTACAGATTAGAGAACCAATTTACTGCAATTTAGTAAAATTAGAGAACATGTGATGATTTAGTAAAATTAACAGCAATTTAGTTAGCAATTCACTGCTGTGCATCAGAATAGCATGTAAGGTGGCTAACTCATTTCACTGGACATAAATGTTAAGGCCGGCGTTAATTACCAGAGCCGCAGGCCGCGGTCAGTCAGGCACTCGGGACTCCGGAGTCCAGGCCGGATTATACAACAGCGGAAGCAAACACAACATTGACCAGAGATAGCGCGGACACACGAATGTAAATGAAACTTCAATAAAAACATATAGATCGGCCTACAATCACGTTGCCACAACAATTGCGTAAAGTTACTGAGAAACATCAGCGGATCTCAAAGGAGATCTCTAACATTGACAACACAAACATGTCCAAGTTCACAAGGCACTTCTACAATTCACGAGCCCTGCATACATGCGCCTCAACTCGGGTCTCTTGACAGCAGGTTCACACGCCGGGCGCATCGGTCATTTCTTGTTCAACAGGAGCTGCCTGAACCGGGTAGTAGTGATAGTGCAGCTCCCCAACATCATCTCCAGAAAGCTTCTTCCAACCATTAGGGCCAACGTGATAAACTGCAATTCAAACAAACTGGTAATGTCAGCCACAATCCATATATGAACTAACAAAATGGGGGAGCAGATGATCAAGAGGAATTCCATTTTGTAACTGTACTTTGCAAAAGTTATATGAAGCACATAAGTTCCCCTATCCTTCAGGCCCAAGAAGAACAGAAGGGAGCTTCAGCATTACTACTTGATTAGATGATGGATGCAACATAAGCAGATCCAAAGTGTCACCAAGGTATCTTGGTTCAAAATTATTACGGTAACAGTATGTTAGGATTATATTGTAGGTTGTTTGCCATTATTGTAGAAGGTTGTTTGCCATTATTGCCAAAAGAAAGAAAGTAGACAACTATCTGAAAACATGATAATGTAAAAATTCTAAAATAAACATAACGACATAGACTAAGAAACAGAAAACATACCGCTAACACAGCCACCACTTGCTCCATCACGGAATGTTGCATGATAAATAGCCCGCCGTGCTAATTCACCAGCTTCCTCAACTGACATCTCGAAGCGGTAACTAAAAGGTGAAGTACAAACATAAGGCAACTCCAAGATAATATGAGTGTTGGATTGATCTCTCGGCTAACGTTTTTCCGAGATTTCAGGGAGACAATAACTCCACCCGCGCAATGATCGGTAGCGTTTCCAACTCCATTTTGGTTTCGGTCCCGGTTACCCAGCGCTATAAAAATACGAGGGTTTTCGGCAGAGGCAACGACACAAGTTGTTCTAGACTTCTAAAAACCCTAACAGACCCGATCGCTAACGACGCGCTGTGGTGAACGAAGGCCGAAACTCATCTCCGTCTACGGCTCCGTCGTCCACGCCGGCGACCTCAGTTTCACGGCAACAACTACCGTCGGCTACCTCTACCTCACCGTCGCCGCATCACCAACCGAGCAACTTCATGGCGTCTTCAAGTTCGGATCTTATATTAGAATTAACATTTGGTATCAGAGCCAACTTAGATCTATCATGAACCCTATTAGCCTTAACCGAACTTGGATCTGGTTTAGAGGCTCGGATTTAATTTTGTTAATGGTTCGGCTAGAAATTAGAAGGAGAGGAACGTTGATTCTCTAGCAGAAATTTTAGTGTATAATCCCCAAAATCAACCCCAAGAAAATCCCAAAGGATTAGTCCACCCGAATCCCAAAGAGACTTAGATCGGCAAACAAACAAAAAAATGGGAACTCACGGCTGTCTTAGCGCTGCCGAATGGAGCGTCTCGCGAGTGCAGCGCCATTTGCTGTCATCCCGCGCGGGGGTCGCCGCCGCTCTGTTTCCGCCTGGGCTTGCCGCGCGCTGCTGCTCCGTCAAGGGCCGCCGTCGTCTCGCGGGCTCCGCCCGCACGCCACTGTCGCGCTTCGTCCTGGCGCCGCCAAAAGCCGACGCTCCAGCGCGCCGCCACTTCTACCACGTGTTTTTCGGGAGGAGCAGTGGATTATTTAGGGTTAGGGTTTTTTTGGGTGCCTTTAAGTATGCTGTGGGCAATACCGGCCGTCCGATTAAATCCAACGGCGCGCGAGCAAGGTGCAGTTTTTTCGGCTGGGCTGCGCGCGCAAATTGTTCTGGGCCGCGCAGTTTTGTGGGCTGGCCGCGCAAGCATGGGCTGCCAGAGTTTTAGGCCGCGCGCGAGTGGTTGGGCCAACTGCGCGTGAGTTTGGACCCCGAGTGGGATTTAGGCTGCGCGTACATATTGTTTTTGGACCGTTTCTTTTGGGCCGGCTGAAAAATAATAATATTGTTATTATTATTATTATTTTCAGTGCACTTTTTATGCTTTATGTATCTCTTTTATGCACTGTTGTTAATTTTTTTTATGGTCCAAATTTCATGTATCTTTACCCTGTTATTATGTATAATCTCGGATTAAAATTGAACCAACGAGATATTTTAATCTTGAGATTTTTATGATTAATTTTGGCATTATGTATGCATATGGTTATATTCTGACCAACGTTGTTTATAATCATATGTCGCCATATAAAATTAAAGTTTTTTTTTTCATTTTCTGCCCAACGGTGATATGAATTAGAACTGTAATTTTTGCATGTTATTAATCAGACCAACGTAGGGTTAATTACATGCAACATTTATCCTTATGATAATTTCTAATTTTTGCCCTATATTTTGAAATTCAGCACTTAATGCTTCGAACGTTGCCGCCACTATTGATAACATTGAGCAGCTCACGGGGAGCAATTTTCCCACGTGGAAAGAACGAATTACTGTTGTCCTTGGGGTTTTGGACCTTGACTATGCCTTAAGGGTAGCCGTTCCCATTCCTCCCACCGAAGGTGAGGAGAATTTTGATGAGAAAAAGAAAATTTATGAGGCTAATGCTGAAAAATGGGAGCGGTCTAATCGCTTATCACTAATGATTATGAAGACCTCTATTTCAGTCATGATCAGGGGAGCAATCCCCGATTCTGAAAATGCTAAGGAGTACTTGGCTTCAATTGAGGAGAAATTCAAAGGCTCCACTAAAGTTTATGCCAGTACTTTGATTCAGAGGCTCTTAACCACTAAGTATGATGGGTCCAGCAATATAAGAGAACATATCATGATGATGACGGATATGGCAGACAAACTCAAGAACATGGACATGGCAATATCTGATGGTTTCCTTGTCCATTTTATTATGACCTCTCTTCCTTCTGAGTATACAGCTTTTAAGATTAATTACAATACTCAGAAAGAAAAATGGAGCATGAGCGACTTGATCGCCATGTGTGTCCAGGAGGAAGAGAGAATAAGAACAGAAAAGAAGGATTTTGCTCTTCATGTCGGTGGCTCTAACAAAAGGAAGTTCCAAGGGGACTACAAATCCAAGAAGAAGTTGCAATTCTCTCCTAACTCAGACAAATCGGGGCCTAAAGTGCACAATGCACCTAAGCCTCATGTTGCTCCCGCCGGAGCATCTAAAGGGGGGGAATGCCATTTCTGCAAACAGCCAGGACATTTCCAAAAGGATTGTGTAGGTTTCCTAAAGTGGCTCGCCAAAAGGGGTAATGATACAATAACATTCATTGATGAAACTCTTTATGCTGATTTTTCTCTTAGTTCTTGGTGGATTGACTCAGGTGCAACTGTGCACGTTACCAACTCTTTACAGGGATTCCTTACCGCGAAAACACTAAGAAAGGGGGAGCGAAGTCTTAGAGTCGCGGATGGAAAGGAAGCCGAAGTAAAATCAGTTGGATCTATTTCATTAGTCTTAGATAGTGGCTTCACTCTTCGTCTTAATAATGTAGTCTATGTTCCTTCCATCAGGAGGAATTTAATTTCAGTTTCTTTATTGGACGATGAAGGTTTTGAATGTATTTTTGGTGACAATAAATGCATTATTAAGTTTAATTCAAATAATGTTGGTCTTGCGTTTAGACAAGGCAAGCTTTATATGCTTTCCCTTAATGAATCTCATGTATCCTTGAATGTGTGTGATGCTAAGCGTAAACATAATGATGAGACTTCTTCGCAACTGTGGCACTGTCGTTTAGGCCACATTTCGAGGGGGAGAATGGAGCGTCTCATTAAAGAAGAAATTCTCCACCCGTTAGATTTCTCTGATTCAGACCACTGCATTGATTGCATTAAAGGAAAATATGTTAAGCAAATAAAGAAGGGAGCTACTCGCAGCACAGGACTATTAGAATTAATCCATACTGATATTTGTGGTCCTTTCCCTGTGACATCAGTGGATGGTTTTGATACATTCATCACATTCACTGATGATTTCTCCCGTTATGGTTATATCTTTCCCATTAAAGACCGATCTGAATCACTTGATAAATTTAAGATATTTAAGGCTGAAGTTGAAAATCAGCACAACCTAAGAATTAAAGTGGTAAGATCGGATCGTGGGGGAGAATATTATGGAAGACATGCCTCTTATGGGCAAATTCCTGGCCCTTTCGCTAAGTTCCTTCAGGAAAATGGCATCGTTGCCCAGTATTCTATGCCGGGCGAACCTCAGCAGAATGGTGTAGCTGAAAGGCGCAACCGTACACTTATGGATATGGTACGGAGCATGCTTAGCCATTCTAGTTTACCAATTGGCTTGTGGATGGAAGCACTTAAGACAGCCGCACATATTCTTAATCGGGTTCCCAGTAAATCAGTACCTAAAACACCTTATGAATTATGGACTGGGAGGAAACCGAGTATGAGATATTTACGAGTGTGGGGTTGTCGTGCTGAAGCTAAGTTATTTAATCCACACATTGGGAAATTAGATCCTAAGACAGTTAGTTGCCATTTTATTGGGTACCCTGACAGATCTAAAGGGTATCGGTTTTATTGTCCTGATAGGATAACTAAGTTTGTAGAAACAAGGCACGCTGTGTTCTTAGAAAATAACGAGGACCTGGAGCCCAGGAAAATAGATCTTGAGGAGAAGCGGGTTTATGTTCCTTCACCGCTCATCCCAGAGACTTTTATTCCTGTGCCTCAGGCGGTTGCACCTCCAGTAGAGAATACTGTTGTTGCACCCACTGTTGAGGTCTCTGAAATTCCTGATGTTATACCTAATGAAGAGCCTCAGCAGTCTCCTGAAATAACTAATGAACCTCTTAGAAGATCACAGCGGGAGAGAAGATCTGCCATCTCAAATGATTATGTTGTCTATATGAATGAGGATATTAATGATATAGGGAAGGTAGATGATCCTACTTCTTATAAGGAGGCCATAATGAGTGAACATTCTTCTAAATGGCTTGAAGCTATGGAGGATGAACTAAAGTCTATGAGCACTAACGATGTATGGGACTTAGTAGAAATTCCTGACGGAGTCAAAACAGTAGGCTGTAAATGGGTCTACAAAACCAAACATGACTCTAAGGGAAATATCGAAAGGTTCAAAGCAAGGCTCGTAGCAAAAGGCTTCTCACAAAGAGAGGGGATTGACTATAATGACACCTTTTCTTCTGTCTCAACTAAGGATTCATTCAGAATTGTTATGGCACTTGTAGCTCATTATGATTTAGAGCTGCATCAGATGGATGTTAAAACGGCATTTCTTAATGGCGACTTGCAAGAAAATGTTTACATGGCTCAACCGGAAGGTTTTGTCGTAGAAGGCAAGGAGCATATGGGATGTCGACTTAAGAAATCCATTTATGGCTTAAAACAAGCGTCGAGGCAGTGGTATCTCAAATTCGATAATATTATAAGAAGTTTTGGCTTTAAAGAAAATGAAGTTGATAACTGCATATATGTTAAGTTCAAGGGGAGTAAATTCACCATCTTAGTACTTTATGTGGATGATATCTTATTGGCCAGCAGCGATAAGGATATGCTGTTTGAGACTAAGAGATTTCTTTCATCTAATTTTGATATGAAGGATCTCGGTGATGCCTCTTATGTTCTTGGCATTGAAATTCACCGAGATAGGTCCAAAGGAATATTAGGCTTATCTCAGAAGGCATACGTTGACAGAGTACTGAAGAGATACAATATGCATAAGTGCTCTGGCTCGCCTGCTCCTATCGTTAAGGGCGATAAGTTTGGGATTTTTCAATGTCCAAGGAACCAATATGAAACTGATCAGATGAAGTCGGTTCCTTATGCTTCAGCTGTCGGAAGCATTATGTATGCTCAAGTATGTACACGCCCTGATTTAGCTTTTGTAACCGGGATGCTTGGCAGATATCAGTCAAATCCAGGACCGGACCACTGGAAAGCCGTTAAGAAAGCTTTGCGTTATATGCAAGCTACTAAGCATTACATGCTCACATATAAGTTTTCTGATAACTTTGAAGTTATTGGTTACTCAGATTCAGATTTTGCGGGATGTGTTGATACTAAGAAATCCACGTCAGGTTATATCTTCACACTCGCTGGAGGAGCTATCTCGTGGAAAAGCTCCAAACAGACCCTTACGGCATCTTCAACGATGCAGGCTGAGTTTGTGGCATGTTATGAGGCTACCGGGCAGGCTGTATGGCTTAAGAACTTTATCCCGGGACTTAGAGTGGTAGACAGCATTTCTAAACCACTCACTTTATACTGCGATAACGAACCCGCAGTCTTTTATGCAAATAACAACAAGTCAAGTGGTGCTGCCAAACACATTGACATTAAGTATCATGTTATGAAAGATAGAATCCAGGATCAAACCATAAGCATCAAGCATATCAGTACTAAGTTAATGCTTGCGGATCCGCTTACTAAAGGCTTACCACCCAATATTTTTCGTGATCATGTTGCCGGCATGGGTTTATTGGAAAGCCTCTGATTCTGGATAAAAGGACCTTTAAGCAAACCAACTCTCATTAAGTATAATGAATATCCACTTCGAGATAGGATAGTACACTATAGGTACTGGGGTTGTACGGCACTTAATTGGCCATGCAACACATTGCCTTGGTATGCTGTTTTATCGAGAATGGGCTTATGAGGTTAGCCTTACGATCAAAGGGGAGAATGTTGGATTGATCTCTCGGCTAACGTTTTTCCGAGATTTCAGGGAGACAATAACTCCACCCGCGCAATGATCGGTAGCGTTTCCAACTCCATTTTGGTTTCGGTCCCGGTTACCCAGCGCTATAAAAATACGAGGGTTTTCGGCAGAGGCAACGACACAAGTTGTTCTAGACTTCTAAAAACCCTAACAGACCCGATCGCTAACGACGCGCTGTGGTGAACGAAGGCCGAAACTCATCTCCGTCTACGGCTCCGTCGTCCACGCCGGCGACCTCAGTTTCACGGCAACAACTACCGTCGGCTACCTCTACCTCACCGTCGCCGCATCACCAACCGAGCAACTTCATGGCGTCTTCAAGTTCGGGTATGTGATTAACGCTTCCGCTCTTAAGATCTCAGCTAGGTGTTCATGAGTTTGATCTAGGCTTAAGGCTTTAATTCTTGTTTAGATCTTATATTAGAATTAACAATGAGCAGCCGGCAAAGCAACATATCAGAGGTAAAAAAAGCTACCCTTCGTCCAAGATACCATAAGCATATAGGGAACCTGAACCAACAGAGAACCAGTTTCCCTTGAACCTTGCACCCTCACTATCAACATAGTACAAACCAGGACCCTAGATCGAGAGAAAGCATTAAGCATAGAGCAGCATACAGTTTAAAGAAACTAAAGACATATAATCAAAGGCAACCATTCACCTTCTCATCCCATCCAGCAATCATTGTACCAATTGACAGTCCCATCCCACGGTATGAATAAAGGATGTTAGCCAACAGCTTTGAAGCACCAGCAACAGAGATCCTTCGTTTGTTCACAAGCTCATGGAGCCGGCACTGAAAAGGAGAACCCAATGTTAGTCCTACTCTGCAAAGATGAAATGTAAATAATAACTACAAGCAAGTGGAAATCTAACCTTGATCCCTAGGTTCCTATGCCAAAATTGGCAATCAGCAGCACCTCCAGCCATCGTTCCCAGCATGTAAGGATTTATCTCAATAATTTTCCTCAGAGTTTGTGAAGCTGCAGACAAAACGAAATGTGAGATCATGAAAAAACGTAACACAATCTGACAGGTAAGTTTAAGAGATAATCCTTGCATTAAACCAAATCCTTCTAAAACAACAAACAGTTCTTTGAAAAGGTTGTTTTGTGATAATATTCATGCAAGGGCAAGTTTACGATTGACACTTCAAGTTTGATATCAGTCCTTGCCTGATTTTGATCTTACGATCTGCAGCTTTCTCCAGTGCCTTGTAAACCTGGTGCCCCTCCTCAGCCCCAAATCTCACCATGTCACTCTCGGAGTACCCATAATCCCCTGATTTTGGGTTCTTCGGCTGTGCTAAGAACTGCCAGTACTGTGCAAGGATATCCAAATTCTTCGTCGCATTCCCTGAGAGCCACTGTAGCACGTCCGCTGCGGATCAGCAGAAAGAACAGAAATCAGCAATCCTATGTAAATGAAGTAAAATAAATAGCCAAATTGCATTCCTCCATAGCATTTTCACATAAGGGCAGATGAGGAGCACTTGTAATCAAAAGAAAGACACACATGCTAGCATCACAAATCATATACCAAGAACGACCGAAATCCACATCCATATGGGCGTGCGCCAAATTTCTACTGCAGATCACAAATTTACAATGACCTGAACACAGGTTGCAGCGACATTTTCTCTAATGAGCAACCACAGAAAATTAACCAAACCCACCAATGGATGCCACATTTCCCCCTATCAGCAGGCCGCATTTCCATTCATAACGAAAGTGCAGACAGTTGGAACAACGCAACCAAAATGCCATCTTTCAGAATTCAGACATTTTGGTTCATCAAAGCTGCGTCTTTGCAACACATTCCAGCATATGACGCCCGAACCCCAATCGACGGCACCAAGAAACCGAAACCCCCGACCCAAACCGCATCGATCTGCGTCTCCACACCAAGATTACACGCGCACGCACGCAAGTGGCTGTGAGAGCCGCTAAATGTTTCTGATGGATCATTTGTGGGGGTGGTTGACGGGGTGGATTTAGTAAAGAAAATTTTGGTGTATTACTTGTGATGTATATAGCTAGCCAAGCAAATCTTTGGCAGAACATACATGCAAATATTCAGGTGCTTAAGAAGGATATACAGTGGGAGTATGTCTGATATGATGCTTTGGCAGGACAATTTTAAGAAAAAATCCAAACCGAAAACAAAAGCATGTCTATATTATCTCCATACCTCCTCAATGTAATCCACGAGGCGCCTGCACATTCCCTGTTGGCGGTTCACAATACAAGTAGCTATTAGAGGCATCTCTGCTACAATTGCACCATGTAACCTGCAGCAACATCTATATTAACTCCAGATGCTCACCTCTAATAGTCTAATTAGTTTAGGATGTTAGATCCCAAACGCATGGAAAAAAATAACTAAAAAATGTATGTTCACATAATACCTGATGGATGCCACAGAAATGATATTGTCATCCTTTTCCAAGGCTACAGTATAGAACCCCTTGTAATCCAAATGTACAAAATCAGACCTGGAAAAGAAATATAGAAGTGTAAATGGAGATGTTAGGCGACTGCATGAAATTCCAGGGAGCTAAAATAACACAACAAATTGAACATGCAGTAAGCATGTAAAGGAGATTACAGATTGCTTCGGAAAGGGAAAAAAAAGTATGTCTCACCTCCAGTTATATAATATAGGGGGGACAATGTTTATCCCTGTTCTCGGATCTATAATAGGCAAGAAGCATTCTTCCATAATGCTCAAGGCAATAACTAATTTCATGTTGCATTCAGCCAAAAGAGCAATCTCCGCAGCTGTGTGAACCTTTTGATCACCATTGTTACGAAGAATGATGCAATAAAATCCATCATCAGTGTGGTCAGGAATTCCAAAACGAGAATGCAAGCTCGTATAAATCTGGCAATATCAGAACAAGATCAGCCTCCTTCAAGTAAACATCTCTGCCATCTTTGTCAAATATACAGCTATTTTAATTAAAGAACAAGTAGAATCTTGGAGTATACCTGCTGGCATCTTCCTCCACAAAACCAGGTACCAGGTCCACCTTCCTCATTGCACAACACTTCACCAATCACCATATATGCATTTTATGTGATCTGGAGGAAATGAATAAGCAACAGAATGAAACCGCAAGAGAAACCGCAGAGATAAGTAATTAAGACTCACCGGATCCGGCGGCGGGGGTGCGGCGCGGCGAGGCCATGCGTGGATCTCAGACTCGGAGGAGGAAATGCAGTCGGAGAAGGAGACGGAGATGGGGGAGCGGCGGCGCGGTGGAGGATGGGGGGAGCGGAGGGGAGGCGCGGGGGAGAGTCGGAGATGGGGGAGCAGCGGCGCGGTGGAGGATGGGGGAGCGGCGGCGCAGGGTGGGGAGGAGGAGGCGAGGGCGGAGCGGCGGAGGAGGGAGGGGAGGAGGCGAGGGCGGATCGGCGGAGAACGGCGGAGCGGGGGGAGGAGGAGGCGGGGAGACGCGCGGAGCGGCGGAGGAGGGAGGGGAAGAGGAGGCGGGGAGACGCGCGGAGCGGCGGAGGAGGGAGGGGAGGAGGCGAGGGCGGATCGGTGGAGAACGGCGGAGCGGGGGGAGGAGGAGGCGGGGAGACGCAGAGATCGGGAGAGACGGGGGAGAAAGATTCGGCGGAGGAGCGGGGTGGAGGCAGCGTCGGGGGGTGCGCGTGGGTGCGGGGTGGGATTTCTGGGTTCAATGATGTGCATGAACCAAATGATTTTGGCCTTAAATCTTTCAATGAGTAAGAGAAGAAGGTTTGAGAAGAGATCCAGACCATTCATTTGTATGAAGTTGGATTACTTTAGTACACAAATCTGGGTGGGCTTAGATTACGCATGACTGTAGGGGTGGTTGAGGGGGTGAATTTAGTAAAGAAAATTTTGGTGTATTATAGAGTAGGGTAGATAAATCAAAACTAAAAATAATCAGTAAAATGTAATGTAAACACCCCGTACTGACCTCAAGCCGCCGTTGGTCTATCCTTTTCGTTGAGCCATGAGAGATGGAGCACTTCCAAAGTGTATTCCTAATTTCCTACTCGCCTACCTATCCCCATCATGGCTCTGAAACACTCCAAATCGTTCTCCTCCTCGCCCCCATCCATTGTCGTCTCCTTTCCACTTTGCTTTCTCGTCAGGACAGACAAGACGCATGATTCACCTCCTCAGTTCATAGGTTGACAGTCTAGGATCGAGCAGGAACTGTGCTAACCGACAGATTCGCACAGGCCGGAGCAGGTGTATGTACGTTGACGCCAGAAACTTTTCTCCTGCAGAATTGTAACTCCGAAACGATGGAAATGACTCCTTTCATATCCAAGTAAAAAATATTTCACTGGTAGATCATGCTCTGTGTACCAAGTTACCGACTACTCCTGCACTGCACTGCGAACCCCTAGCAGAATCAATTTCTTAGAAGTTTCATACTGCTCCTTTTTCTTTTCTTTTTTACTTAGGCATATATTGCAGGGTTTCTCTCTCCTTTTACCCTTCCTTTTTTTAAAGATGTCGCAATCGAAACATGTTTGAAACACTTTGGGAACTTCTAATGACACGTAGCCGTCCAAACCAAATTGCTTTCGTCCGATCTAGATCGTCGTCCTTCAATTATTCGATTCTTTCCTCTAGTCTCGTTCTTTCTTCGGGCAGTTAGCTAGTCCCATTCTTAATACAGTCTACATAAGCTAACCGCCCAAATCACTCACCTAAAACCAAAGCAAAGCAAAGCAAAGCAAACAAGAACAGACCTCATGCATTGCTCAGCATGACGAACCCCAATCTTATTTAACCACCGTGATATATTAGATATCTCAGAGATAATCCATAACAAGTTTGAAAAATAAACACGTCACACCAACCACTACACGCACAAGTGCACAACCAATCGGTGCATGAAGAAACCAACCATTCCACCGTAGAAGAAAAAAACTTAACGTGAATGCCGGCTGTCAGAGCTCAGAAACGTACAACAACAATGGTGGACTTCCAAGAACGAACCATTCTGCACTGCCTCTACCCTGCATGTGTCGCGCGCGACGGATCAGAACAGGGTGAGCTTGACGAGGGCAACGGCGGCCGCCGCGACGACGGGGCCGGCCTGCAGGCGGGCGGACGCGCCGGTCGGGGTGGTGGGCGGGGTGCCGGAGCTGGAGCCGGCAGCGGTGACAGCGAGCTTCATGCCGCCGTTGCAGTGGCTGCCGACGGCGCAGATGTAGTAGTGCGTGCCGGCGGTGAGGGTGACGGTGGTCGAGCCCTTGTTGTCGCTGCTGAGGGCGTTGCTGCTGACGCAGGCGTCGTAGTCGCTCTTGGTGACCTCGGTCACCGTATGCGCCTGGCTGGGGTAGTTGAACACTGCAAAAGGATAAAATAAAAGGTTGATTAAGCCACTGTCAATGTGGTTTATGCTGACCGTTAGCAATTCCAAAAATATATACTCATGTTAGCAGAGCTGAAAATATGCTAGGGTGCTCAATCCTTTCCCTCCGTCTCTCTTAGTTGAGACTTGACACTTTCCGTTCGCATGTGTCGAAGAAGTATTGAGTAAGATGTCTATTCCAGGCATAATTATAATTTTGGGTGTTGATAAACATCACCTGAATATTTTCTTTTTAACTATCATCCAAATTTATAATCATTAGATTAGAGATCCAACGGCCATGAATTTTTCCTCCACCCTCTACAAAAAAAATCTCCCCCTCCTAAAAAAGGGTCATTGGATCTTTAATCTAACGGTCTGAAATCTGGATGATTGTTAGATAAAAAACATTCGGATGTATATTTTTTTTGCGATTATAAAGAAGACGCATACACACTTATACGCGAGTACGCTCTTTTAGCATACATCTAAACAGATGAAGACCAAACATAAATCTACAAATTTATAAAATTCCTACCGAAATATACTCGCATGTGTATAGTAGATAGACATCAGGATTTAAACATTGGTGGGTGGTAGTTGCCATTCCTAGCCTAATTAGTTTTTGCGAGAGCACCACAAGTCGTAGCTATATCCCAAACTGTAGAGCTTTACCGTACGTAGTAAAGATCGACTGAGGGTCTAATTGGGTTTTAGCTAGGGACTCAAAATTATTGTGTCAAGAATTAAGGTCTTACCTAGCTTGTCTCCAGCCGTGAAGGATTTGCCACTGGCCCAGGTGGTGTAGTCGACGCTGGTCGACCACCCCTGCCCTTCGCCGACGGTGAACGTCTCCGCCGCTGCCGCCGTGGCGCAGCCCAGGACGACGAGAAGCGCGATCAGAGCCGAAAAGGAGGCCATGGTCGACAACGATGATCAAAAGAGAAGCTTGGAAACTACACAGAGAGGGAGCGTATGTATTGAAATTGATTAAGGACCTGGCTATTGATATCACGCAAGTGGGTTGCACGATTGACAGGGTGGGTTGGAGGGTCCTTTTATAGAGCCAGACAACGTTGGTTGTCATGGAATTATGGGAGGGCGCCGCGGCCGCTAAGTTGGACAGGATATATGAGTTGGCCAGAGTTTGTGTTTCATTCCTTCTTGTTTTTATTTTGTTAGTTCATTTTTTTCTTTTGACTTCTGAAATTATAAATGTGAAATAGTTGGCAAGGATCGTATGTGTTATTGTTCACTTGTTGTGCTTCCTGTTAGTGTTTTTACTTTGTTTAATTAGCTCCACGCTTTTGTGTTTGAAGAGAATGGGGTCCCTTTCAGAAAATGTGCATGAAAGGTTCTGATTTGAAGCTCATGTTTTTCTCCTTGTCTTAAAAAAGGTGATGTCTAGAGAGTAATTAAGTGTTTTTTTGTTTGGGAGTAGACCCTCACATCTATATCCAATGGATCTCCTTCCTCTCTTATATAATCAATCTTCTTCCACACCACCCAAACCCTAGCCGCTTACATCTCTACCCCTAGCGCCATGCACCCACCCCAACCCCGCCACCACAGCATCATTTCCCTGACGTCGCCACTACCCGCCACCTCGCCTCCACTGACTTTCCTTCCGCCCGCCCCCGTCGACCACCACTGCCTTCTTCCTTATCTCCGGTGAGCCCCTAACTCCTTCGCATCGCCTTCCTTCCTTGTCTCCGGCATCTACTACCACCTCCTAACAATTCCCTTCTCATCGTCCGCCAACCTCCACCACTCACAGACCTCCTCCAACCTGCGGCGTCATTGCCACCTTGCCATCCCACCGCCCACTGCCGGTCCGCTGTGCCCCAACCTACATCTATACTCGGGGGCCTACGGTGAACCCAACCTGAACCTTAAATCTAACTCGTTGGGGTTTCTCCATTGGTCGCCAGTCGACGGAGACATCACCGGAGGTGCAAATCTCAAGGCAAATTGGAGGGATGAAAATTTTGAGTACTTCCAAGGTGAGAAAACACCTGAGTACTCCTTAAAAATTCCCTTAAAAATAAGAAAATTGCTAAGAAGTACACCTGAGTACTCCTTAGAAATTTCCCTTAAAAAATAAGAAAATTGCTAAGAAGTATTCATGGGTTTTCTCACCTTGGGAGTACCTGAATTTTCCATCCTTCTATTTCCCTTGAGATTCGTGCCTTCGATGACGGCTCCAGTGAGTTAGGTTTAGGGTGCACTTGGTTTAAGGTTGGGTTCACTGAGTCCACTAAGTATAGAGGAAGGCCCAGGGGGTATCAATATCGCAACGAGGTAGTTGTGGCACCGTTGGCGCCACATGTTAGAGGAGGTCGGTGGTCGACGTTAGCTACGATGTGGCGAGATGAAGAAGGGCTATGGGCGGAATGGCAATCGGGCGAGGAGTTAGGTTTGGCACGGAAGTGTGACAGCGGAAGAGGCGGTGGGCGGCGCCGACAGTTGCGTCGGGAGGCAGAAGCAGTGACGAGTAGGGTTCACCAGCGGGCCGCGGCCGCGCTGGGGACGACGGTGGTGTGGCGGAGGGGGACGACACACCAGTGGGGTGGGGTCAGGGATGGGATGCGCTGGCGTGGGGAGGGAAGGGTCGGCGGAGGAGATGGACACCAGCAGGGCTCGTTGGCGTCAGAGGTGATGTCGACAAGGAGGCAGCGTGTGGGGTAGCGGAGGTGGTGGTGTAGATAGGTAGGGTTTGGGGGTGGAGTGAGGTGAGAGAATTTATATAATTGATGAAGAGGATAAGATCCATTGGATCTCGATCATAGGGTCTAAAATTCAAGTACTTTTAAATAAAATATCACTTAAGTTTTGCTGTACTTTTGTACGGTAAAAATTAATGCTGCCCTTGCTTGCCGGTTCGTAAGGACAAGTAGTGTTCCGGGATAGTGGTCCAAGTATGTCGGCTATGTTTCTCTCCACTTTCATTTCCATATGAATACATGTATGGTAGGTAGGTCGTCGTCAATGATCGCTATCGAGGAGCACCCGATGCATTTCCATCTAGGAAGATAGGTTCAACCAAATTGTTTACACCGGCTGCTCCGGCGCAATCTGTTTCTTTATTCCATGCATGGCCCAATACTTCTAGACCAGCCTGCTTCCGTAAGGGAGCGCACAATGTACATAAATTCGTTCTAAATAGTTTTTGCTCCTGCCTTTTAACTTATAATTTTTTTTATCTTTTTCTAACTTTTTAAATTTTTTTTGCCTTTTCTTTTTTCTCTCTTATTTCTTTCATTGTCCGTACTGATATAATATTTTTTATTTTTATATTTAATTACATAGAATAAATTAACAATAGTTATAGTACAAATAAACTATAAACTTTGGTTTATAAATCACTTGAAGTGCCCCCTTACCGATTAAACAAAGGGAAAACGAGCAGTGGTTAAGGAACTGATGCCAATTGCCATAGTTTAAAGGCACACGAATTGTTTAGCCGGTAGTGGAAGAGCACATATCTCCCTTGTTGCAACATATGTCAGGCTGGCTGGCCTCTGTACAAGTTGCAGAAAATGCAAGCTAATTCGCTTTGTCAAAAGAGAGTGAGATTACAAGGCCAGATTTTTCCATGTCCGAGGAAAGCTTTTGACGTTGCGTTACATCGTGATCCTAGTAATCGACCACTAAATTTATCTTGCACATTCACTACCAGAAACCAGATTTTAGTGATGGCCACTATTTTCCTGACGGTTCTCCGCAGGCATTTTCAATTTTCGTGTCAACCTACTCCCAGCTGTATTTGCCTGACGGAAAGCCGTCATGAAATATTTTTCTGATGGTTTTTCCTTTTTTCGTGATGGTTTCTGGCAGTCACGAAACATATGGAATCTGGCAATGATTGTAGATGTATCTTATGCATTAAAGTTTGAAGTGTACTCCACCTCAACTTAAAAATGTTATGAAAAAAAACTTGAGAAAATTTTTACATGTGCTTCTAAACTAACTATAACTTTGCATGTAATTTCAAGTTCAGATTCATTATATGTTAGCGGTAACAAAAATGAGAAAAATATGATATCTATTAAGAGTTTAAATTTATCGAAATTTTCTCCTTTTTATCACTCTTAACATATAATGAATTTAAACTTAAAATTTTATATATAGGTAAAATAAATCATGAAATATATATAAAAATTTTCTTAAAATTTTTTATGACTTTTTAATTGATGTGCGCCTTAAAAGTACACCTTAAACTTAGTAGATAGCATATGTTGCCCACTTTCATTGTCCTCTCTGTCTCGATTCTGTGACGTGCATGTATACAATACCTTTTTTTCACCTAATGCATTGACCCAAAGGGAGAAACCGCCGTCTGGGCTACATCATGGCCGGTGGGTATGCGGATAACTGTGCCAACCCATGTGCTGTTGAGTAGGTTACGTTTCTATTCAGTCTCCGCAATGATCAGGAACCGATTATAATTTCAGGATCATGTAATTATTCGATAGAAGAATATTAAAAAAACTAAGTTAAGAGAAGAAAATTTTTGGATTGTTCACATGTTGTACACTTCCTTCTGAGAGAGAACCACTTATACGCAGGAGTTTTGTATGGTAGAATTTGTAAGGTCATGCTTCTAAATGATGCATTTTTGTTGCATGTCCATAAATTAATCTTGGGCCCTACTTAAAAGAGCTTTTTTGAGTGGCTTATGACTGAAAAGCACTTTAGCTGGCTGAAAAAACATTGTAACTGACGGAGGCTTATTTAGCATAATTAAATTTAAAAATTTAAAAATAGAAAAAATGTGTTAGCCCATCACGTATAATACAAATAAATACGAGAAAAAAGAACGGCAAAAAGCTCAAAAAAGTTAAAAGTATGGAAAAAAACGAAATTAATAAATAGTGTAAAATAAGTCAGAAGTCAAAAGTTCAAACCGAAACAAACGGGACTCAAGGTCATGTTGGCCGTCGTTGAAGCTTGGCAATGGAGCAACTGTTGTAAGTCAATGTAAGTACTCCAGTTACACGTCAGAAAATTGAGATTAGGGTTGGTGAGTTGGAACGCGTAAGCCATGAACTAATATCCTTGTTTTTAATGCTTTCAACGATACAGGGAGATTAACGGTTCATATAATGAACATTACTCCATTCATGCTTACAGGTGTCCATTCGATTCTCATCACGCGGTTCATGCATAAAATTCAGTCATGCTCTTAACAGATCATGCTAACCATGCAAGCGAGGGCCCTTGTTATGACAAGTCAACGATCTAACTTGTTCGCCTCCTAAGCAGCGGCGGATCCAGCGGTGGGGCGCCCGGGGGGGCTCGAGTCCCCCTACTGCTACCGGACCCTTAGAGCCCCCCTAAATTTTTAGCTATGGATGTATAATGTAGAAGGGCCTGAGGTCGAGCTGAAGGTACTTCAGCCCCTCCAAAATTTTTTCCTGGATCCGCCATTGCTCCTAAGCAAGCATCACAGTGGCATCTCAATCAGCCCCACAATTCAACAGATTCTATGTCTAGACATTTAGGCCCCGTTTGAAACGGGTAGGAATTTTTTTCCAATTTCTACAGAAATTAAACTATTTTTATGAAATTCATGCAAAAATCATGTAAAATTTCTGCGTTGCAAATGCTCTTGCAAACTTACAAAGAGGATAAAAATTAGGGTTATTTAGATGTCCGCCCCTCTAGAGTTGCAAGTTTCAACATATCCTACTGTAAAGTTCGTCCTTTGAGGTATGTTATTGCAAACTCAGCGTATTCAGAAAAATACCGCCATTGGTCTATGTATTGGACGAAAATTCCATTGTCTTCCACCTCCTCACTTCCTTCCTGACCGCAGAATGGTGGTGCTCGATGTCAGCCGTCGTCTCCTCCAATCCAAACCCAACACAATGAACGCACCACTGCCGCGCGCCATGAATCAAGCAACCTTCGGCCAAGAGATCGCCGGTGTGGTCATCCGCTTATCTCAGAGCCTGCAACTCTAGAGTAGTGTGTATCTAAATAGCCCTAAAATTAAGAATAAAAAAGATAAGGTTATGACTTCTGAGTTGACACCGGATGGAAACATTACAATATTTTTGTTGAAGTCAATATCTCGGTGCTAAGGGCCTGTTTGGGAGAGCTCCACCAGCTCCAGATCCACAAAAAACAGCTCCACTTCACGAAATTTTACCCAAACGCTCTAGCTCCGCGAAATCTGAATCCACCAAAATTCTGGATCTGAGGGTCAGATCCATGGATTTCATGGAGCTCCTCAAGGGGTGCTCCACCGTGGAGTTGGGTGGTAATTACCCACCAATGCCACTGGTTACACACCCCATCCCACCAAAAATGGTCATTCCCACCAAAACCTCAATTTCGTGGATCTGGAGCTGCTGTACAAGCCAAACACTCCATAGTGAGATCTCAGATCCACGGTGGAACTGCTCCATGGTGGAGCTGTTGCTCCAGATCCACGTTTTCAGTAGTGGGGCTCTCCCAAACAGGCCCTAAGTACGAGCTTAATGTGGTGCCATTGAAGGACATGCTCGCCCCCATGATTCTCACGCCCAAAACCATCAAAAGTTGGCTCCAACAGCGTACACCGTCATGCCGTGCATACGCGGTGAACGAAGCAATCGATCGGGAGCATTGATTATTTTGCGCAAACCGTAGCTCTACTGTAGCACACTCGAACCACCGTATCAGAATGCCGTAGTACAGATTAGATAGTTTGAAGGACCTTTACATCCAGCTACTCGATTCGACTTGTTCTTTGGTTGCTGGCAATGGCATCGCTTGATTGCCAAGGGCAAAGGGGAGCAGGTGGCGCCTACCCCTGCCTGCCCTTTACGACTGCAACTAGGAGCTTTCGTTTGGATGGAAGCGCAGAATCCGATCCTTCACCTTTTCTAATACGAAGCGCCTAATTAGTTTGCAAAAAGTGTCGGGGGTCCAGTCTAACTCACAATGATACATGCATACATCCGCAGTAGACAACGCTGTTTTATGAAGCTGCACATCGAAGGAAGTGTCTCGACAGCGTAGAGCCAAATGCTTTTGCCAAGTCGAGCTGCTGAAAATCTGATCTGGCTGGCCTGGTCCATTTTGACTCAAAAACAACAGAAGATTGGAGGAAAAGCTGGGCAGATAAAAACCGAAACATGCACATATTTTCTCGCAAGATGTTCATTACTTGTCCAAAACAAGCTTAAATCAAGCCCAATCAACTTATAAGATGCTTCTAGCTTTACCCATAGAGCAGCGTACGTATACGAGTATCAACGCCATAATTAATTCCTCATTTGCTGTGAAATCTACTTCTTATTTACAGATCGGACGATGTGTATGAACCCCATACTTTCTCATTTGTTGCGATGTCTAAGTATTTTAAGTAGTCATATCGTGTTTATTCACAAACTTTTTGCATGAAATCGAAAAGGGAGGGAAGTGCTTCTTTAAACTTTTGTAAAAAGAAGATAAGAAGCAAGACAGGCCGAAGCATGCGAGTTAATGTGGTTAAATCTGATTTGTTAGGTCCCGTTGCCGAACAGTCGTGCACAATTTGTTTCACAGATATAAAACTAGTGCTAGAAGGGCACTCACAATAGAGTGGTATCAGCAATTTCTATGAAAGACAACACAGCAAAAATCTAATATGAAGAGAGAATTAAGGAAGGGAGAGAGGAGAGCAATGTCTCATGCAGGATATATCTCATTTGAGAGGACTAAGACACTGGACATCGGTTGACACAAGTGCTGGGGCGACTGGATTTCCATACGACACGTTTTGTGGGGACCCGATCGGATCATCTATGCCTGGTGGATCAAATAGCATCGAGCACTACCGTCCCCTCTGCTTCACTTCTTCTCCGTCCACACCCGACTCCCCTACCTCTCCTGCTTCCTCCCCCTTCCTCTGCCTCCTTCCATCCAGGCTTCCTCCGCCGCCTCCCTCCCCCTTCCTCTGACCCCTGCCTTCCTCCTCGCTTTCTCTATCGTCCGCCTCCCCCTTCCTCTGCTGCCTCCCTCTCTCCCCCTTCCACCGCCGCCTCTCTCTCTCTCCCCCCTTTCCTCCAGCGCCACTCTTCCTTCCCCTTCATCCACCACCATCCCTTCCCCTTTGTCCGCCGTCGGCCCCGCTCTCTCCCCTTTTCCTTGTAGCCTCTCTCCTCCTTCCTCCATTGATGGGAAGGAGAGAGGAAGATTGGAGGGGAAGAGAAGGGCCGAGATGAGGTTAAGCCCGGCTTGGATCTGGACTCCGGCGTAGGGCTAGAAAGTCCATGGCATCCTATTTTGCAAATTCTTTTGCATTTTCTTGAAGATTAAAAGAATGAACTAAAAGTGCAATTTCTCTTACATTTTCTAAAAGATGCAAATTCCTGACGATGAAATCCAAATGCAACTTTAGCAATTTTCATCCCGATCCGATGGTGCAACAAAATAAACTAAATTCCACATGATCTTTTTCTTGCATTTTCTTGAATATGAAATTCGGAAGCACAAAAGATTGAAAGAAAAACAAAAAGGCTACAAGATTGAAATGTGAGCGTTGATCACAATATATACAACAATAATGACCTTGGGAGGCACTTAGATACAACATGTAGACACTATACATTGGAATTACTATTTCTAGACATCTATTTAATACATTCTCTCTCCTTCTAGAAATAGGTATAGAAACTACTAGCTAGGAATGCCCCAGGAATCAAGAAAACCAAATCACCACCATTAAGGCATCTCCAGTACTATCTTAGTTGTCTCTTAATTATATTAAATGGGTAAAATCCTATGTAGAGGAGAAAGAATGTGAGGAGAGATAATATGTTGTCTTTTATACAAGAGATGGTTTGAGCCCGCAAATCAACACAAATAGTGAGAGAGTGTGAGGCAGAAAGTTATGATAAAAATAGTATAAAATAGTTAGAGAAATGATTTATTATTGGAGATGTTGTCTCTAATGCTATCTTTAGGTAAGGTGAAAATCTTAGAGACAACCTTAAGAGATAGACTATTGTACATCTTAAGAGATAGACTATTGTACATGGCATTACGTTGTACCCTGCAGATTTGCACTGTACTAGTATGAACTACCGGAGAAAAGTCATAGTCAGTGCACATCGATGTCGTGCCTATTGAAGATGACTCGACCAAAATTATGCGCAACATCGCTCTCACTTTAAGGCATCCAATTACTGAAACCACGAAACCAAGTTAAGGCACCGCTCCCTCCATATAAGTGTATAAGTCGTATTGTTTTGACACATAGATCAAGTAAATATTAGAAATAATTAGACTATCCCTAATTATTATCTCTAAACACTATATTCAATACATGCATATATTAAGAAGTCGAAACTCAAGAAACTAAATCTATTTTAAGAAGTCGTCCCGTTTAAATTGACTTTTGAAGAAACTAAAAAAAAAAACTAGGCCTAAATTGCAGCCAACAATCACGGTCATGATAGCGTGCAGAGAGATGGATACGGCAGCTTCCGGTCCCACCTCCCATCCTCTAAGCTTTCCCCTAAAAACGGTAATCCTACTTACGCAACCTAGCAATCAGCTGCTCTCCCTTCTTCAACTCTTCCTTTCTACACCTCAGTCAGAGTACTTTGATCTCCTCTGTTTTATCTGCAACACCACGATCGTCGATCGAGGTTGGTTCCTACTTGCTAAGCGTCGAAATGTTTGTAGACGCTAATAAATATTTGCACACAACCGCTGTAACATTTTCGCATACACGAACTGGTGGATTAGACCGACGTCTGATGCGTAGTTTCCCCTATACAAAATCCGAAGAAAGGTTGATTTCAGAACAGAAGCTTGCCCAGCGCGAGGCCGACGCCGGCAATGCCAACGCACACCGCGAGCGCGACCCACCACGCGGCCGCCCCGTGCCGAGCGGCCCCCGCGCCGTCCTCCTCCTCGTCCGGCTCCGCGCCGACCCCTCCTCCTCGGAGCACGGAGTTCTCGGCCTCGAGCATCATCACCCACCGGCGGTGCGCGGACAGCACCACGGAGTCACGCACGAGCAGCGCCGCGAGATCCCCGTTGCTCGCGCCCGCCGCGGCCAGCTTCCCCTCCGCCTCCCGCGCCCGCGACTGCGACAGCCGCAGCGCCCGCAGCAGGCTGTCGTTGCCGCCGCTGCCGTCGCCCTTGTGCTCGGTCCCCGCCGCGTTCTCCAACCTTCCTTGCACCCCAGCAAAAGCAACGCGCTAAGCCAATGCACCCCCGCAAATTCCCCCACGACGAACTTGTGGAAGAGCAAGACGGCGCGTACCTCTGCAGAGTCGGGAGCGGGCCGAAGAGCTTGGCGGGAGGGGGCAGGTCGCAATTCTGGAGCAGGTCGGCGGCGAACGGGCGACGGCGCAGCTTCTGGTGTTCGGAGCCCGGCGCGGCGGCCATCAGCATCATCTCCCGCTCGAACGCGTCGTACTGCCGCTCCAGCTCCCACTCCAGGCCGACGCCGCCGGACGCGCCTTTCTTCCTGGGAGCCGCGCCGCTCGCGCGCTTCTTCTCGTCCGCCGTCTCCACCTCCATCGAAGAGTGGCTGTGGGGTTTGGGTTTGGTGGGGTGCGGGGGTTGGTGAGGCGACCGGGGGGAGCGGTTGCTTGAAGCGTGGCGCAAGGAACCGAGGACTCCGCGAGGAAGAATCAAGAAACCGGGAGTCCATCGTCTACAGTCGGCACTGCTGTAACTTTTTTTTTAAAAAAAAATCTGTCCTTCTCGGCACAAATTTTTAATTTTACCTCTCTCTCGTAGCCACATAAATAATGACAGATGACATATATCAACTGTCAAACTCCTGCACCATAATAGATTCAGAGCACCACGATACTATGTACTGAGTTAGGGAAGCCCGGCAACCATCGTGCATGCATAGCATTAGTACCTAATTATGGTATTAGTGCTTAATTTAAGCATGGTTACACTAAGCATGCTTAGAGACCCATCGGGCTTCGGTAGCTCGGCAGGACAGTGGCCCGCCGAGTGTCTCTTATCGAGTTGAGACGACGCTCCAAGTAACATATATCTCGCCGAGTGTCTCTTATCGAGCTAAGACGACGCTCCAGGTAACATACGTCGTCTGTCGTGGCCATTGAGGTTAGAAAGATAGCTAGATTTATAAAAATATATGTTTAAAGGCTAAACTTTTTTTAAAAATAGCTCCAGCTCTAAATATACCACGGCTTGAAAACCGGGATAGGAGGTTAGGTACCGCGGAGGAACCATCTCGGTATGGGGTTGCTTGCCCGCTCCGCTCGCTCGCTCGGCAGTGTGGGATTATTCGGCGTGGCACGGAAGGATCGAGGGGCAACTCTCTGTAGCGTGTCGCGCACACTGCCGTGCGCAGGGAAGTCTGGCGTGCTCTCGCCCGACCGTTCTCGGTGCAAAGACAACGCACCGGCCTCGTCATTCCTGGGAGAGGGTGTGTTTGGTTTGAGGGATAGGGTGGGATGGAATGGGATGATTCTTTTGACCAAGTCTATCCATGTGTTTGGTTTGATGGATGGGGTGGGATGGAATGATCCAAAGTGGGATGAGTTTATGCAAATTTAGAGAATATTCTTCTTAGATGCTGGACCATGTGATTTCACTTTTTTTGTGGAACCATCTCATCCTATTCCATCCCATCCCATTCCACTTTTATCACTCCAATCAAACACATCCTAAAAAACTTTGCAGCACTACACAAGGACGGGCACGGTATTTCCAACGTGAAAAGTGGCGAGACAAATAAGTACGGAATCACACTGATGAGTTGTTACCGACAAATTCCTCGAAAAAAATTTGTTGTAGACAAATGAACGCGACGGAGGATTCTCAGACGGTCAACTTCAGTGATTCTCTGACGGAACTTGCACGAGACGTACGCATTTCGTAACGCGTTTCGTCATGCGTTTAGCACTTCCTGTTCCACAAGCCCCGGACTAGGTCCAAATCTGGAAGGCTTCGTCATTCTCCAACTTCTGTTTACCAAATATTTCGTTACAAACAAAAATTATAGCCAAGTCTGTCAGCAGGTTGCGTCTAAGTTCCTTAACACTTCTATTCTACAATTAATTAACTCAGATGTCGACAAAGCTGACAGATATTTCGTAATACTAGCATCAAGCTAACCTCCAAATGCCATCCAGATTCCAGATCAAGTGGAGAATGCAGCATTTCAAAATTCGAAAGTTGCTGAATGCAGTATTTCAAAAGCTCACAGAATGCAGTATTTAAAAAATTCAAGAGTTGCCGAACGAGCCAAACCAACCAGCAGCTTGGCAACCCTGTTGTTGGATTTGTGATCTCGGCTAAGTCTGTTGGGGTTAACTTGACACCTAAGTAATGGTCCACCTGTCATGTGTCTATCCAATCTAATTTTCTGTTGCTGCGATCGGTGGCAATTCTAATCAGTTTAGGATGAGGCCCCCTGGCCCACATCGCCTATAAATAAAGGGTGACGCCCCTAGGGTTTAACCCAACGTCATATCTTTGACTCCCATCTACAAACCGATCAATTAGAGCGCTGGAGGGTTCGGGAAGGTCCTCATCCCGTCCAGGACAATCTCGGTGGCGCCCGGAGGGTCTCCGCTATCTTGCAGCCCCGTTTCTTCATCAACAGAGGGCATCTAATCCCTCAAGTGGTGAAGCCAACTCATCTGCTGCATCTCCAATAACTTCAGAGGCTCCTATGGCGAACAACAGCTCTGGTGATTTACTTATTGCCGCACTAATGTAGTAGATTAAATCTGTGATCATGTTCTAAGGATTAGGGTTAAGATCTTGTGATGTTTATGTATGAGACATATGATCTGTTAGTCTAAGTTATTTTTCAACACCTGTGACAAAAGAAATGTCAGACATATGGCGTAGAGAGCTGGCTAATCTTTCAGTATGATCAGGAGGCATATAATTTGCCCTGATCAACTCGGCTTCGGCTTCTGGCTTATTTTTCACTATTCATAAGTTTCGTCTTTTTCTGAACTTTTGGCTTTTTGTTGAGCTTTTTTGCCGGTTCTTTTTTTCCCGTATTTGTTTGTATTATACGTAATGGGCTAACATATTTTTTATATTTATATATTTTTTAAATTTAATTATGCTAAATAAGCCTCAGTCAGCTACAGTGCTTTTTTCATCCAGCTACAGTATTTTTAACCATAAGTCATGAGCTTTTCAGCCGAACCGATCACCACTTAAGATAATGCTGCCATAACCACCTCTACATTCAATCATATAAACAATCATAATGATAACGCTGTATGAGTACCTAGTACCTTGAAGGGTCAAAATGACGCAAGCACTTGCTAGGATTCAACGCTCACGAAGTCAGAAGGAACAGTATAGCAAAAATACAAAAGAAGGCAGTTTGGCTACATCATGAAAATCTATTCAGTAACCAGAGATATACTTGTTCTTCTTGGTTGAAGCTTATGGTTTTTGGCTGTAACTTGTGGCTTTTAGGCTGTTTGTGCGAGAGATTATAGAGTAACAGAAACTCACGTGTGGTTTTTGTCGATATAAATGAAGTTGGTACAGTATGTACTACAATTAATTAGTACATCCTATCTTAAAAAAATACTCCGTTTAAAAGCTCGTTACTGTAGAAAAGTCAAAAAGCATTTTTTAGAAACTGAAAAGAACATGCCCATAATTTCCTGTTTCGATAACCGAATATATGTACATAGAATAAATATGACCAAGGAAAAGGATTTGAGATAGGAGTTATTACTGAAAAAACGTTGATAACCAATATAGACCTGCAGAATTGCTTAAAAAAAACGTTCATAAGCAATATACACCTGCAGATCAATTCATTTAACTTGTCTTTTTGGTTCTCCGAACAATTAATGCTTAGCTATCACTCTGCTCAGATGAATCCGCCTCCAGCTCCTCTTCCTTTGGAACATAAGTTTTATTCTTTTTGGCATTTTCATCTTTGAACATCACATTAATGGATCGTCCCATCAATTTATGTGATAAATTCACAGGTTAGATATACCAACAAAACACTGTCATGCAACTCAATACAGAGAATCAAGTATAAACCCAAAATACGTTTTTTTAAAAAGGTACGGACTGAATTAGATAGTTCAACGAGTTCTTGGCAAGAAAGAGCTAACTCATGGATTCAAGTTTCACAGGTGTAATCCACATGCCAAGAATGTGTTTGTTCATTTTATGATTTGATAACATACCAATCGTTCTAATTTGGAACACGTTCTATGAAGTTTTACATTCCAATACTATCTGTGTACTTCAATTCAACTTCGAATTCGAGCACCCAGCACGCCATCACCATGCCTTACTATAGACATGGTGTAACACATACAGAACGGCACACATATGTACAAGCAGTCATTCAAAAGAGAAAAGGAATAAACAATTTATACAATGGGAACACTTCCCCCTATACATGGCCAGTGATCATATATGTGCGTTTACTCCACCATAGGATGTTGGATTTTGTTTCAGTTCCTTTTCAAGCTCCTCGGTGACAGGCTCAACTTCAGAATCAATCTTGTCGCTGAACTTGTCAATCTGTATTAGCAAGAAGAACCATAAAAAGTTAATACCTTTATCCTTGGTTGTCAAGAACCATAAAAAGTTAATACCTTCATCCTTGGTTGTCTTTCACATTACTTCTAAAACAAGATTAGACATTTTGATGCTTTCATGAAAAGAGAAGGAATGATACAAGGAAAGGGGCCTCATGGGTCTGTAGGCATCTTTTTTATAATTCAGTTGGTTAGCTTATTTCTCAATCTTCCATAAGCATAATGACATAAGAAGGCTCACACCAATCCCCCTTAAAATGATGGAATTTTTTTTAGAAATAATCTATTTTTATTCGAAATAACATAAATATACCCGCGCGATTTTTTTTACAGAAATAGGCTCCAATCGCCTAACCGTCGGACGACTGGAACCTATCGCCCAACGACTGTGCGACACGCAAACAATCCATTGGCCGTTGGGCAAAATAATTACAGTCGCCGAACCGGCGGGCGACTGCTTCTAATCGCCCATCGGTTAGGCAATTGCAACTCCAATCGCCGAAGGGTTAGGCGATTGGAAGCACATATAAAAGGACCGCATAGCTGAGCTGGGCTGTATGGGAGGACGTGGACGCGGAGACGGAGGGGGCTAGGGAGGCAGCGGAAGGGGGCTAGGGATGCTGTTGGGGGCGGTTAGTGCTGGTTATACACTTGTTGTTCATGTACTGCTTACGTTTCTTATTTACTCAGTGATGTTTGCAATATTATGACGAGCTTAGTTGTACTTCTCTTTATGTTATCTGTTTGTTCGATCTGTGTCGACGCTCGTACCACTCAATTAATGACAATCGCACCAACGATCGCACCACTTAAATAGTACATTGAATTGATGGCAACCGTACCGACGTACGAACCATTCGATTACATGCTTAACGACATTGAAAAATACCATGACCAACAAGGGAGAGTACTATAGTACAACCTTACACGTCGTTGCATATAGGTGAAAGGAGCCTCGTGGTACCCACATGGAGTATTGCAGAGGAGGCTGCCTCGGACGTGGCTGACCGTCTCGTTGCCCCTCTCGCACTCTATCTGCTGACAGAGGTCATCGTTGTGCTCTTTGAGACTTTCAATTTGTGCCTCTAAGTCAGTGATTCGCTCCCACAACGTATCCACGTACCTCGCAACGTATTGTTTATGGGGAGGATCAATCCATCACATGAAGTTGCATTTAGCCATCTGCTAGAAAGGAACGTTAACATCGAAACTCTATTAGCAGTATTACAAAATAGACGATTGCCTACTTGTACCCCGCAGTGTGGGCATCGGAAGAAACGTCGTCTGCCATCCAAATGGTCTTCTGCCACTTGTACGACCGCGTCCTCCATGTGTGTGCATTTCGGCCCCTCGGAGTATATCATGGTTGAAGAGATTTCGAAGATAACACTACACAAGCAAACCCAACATTACATCAGCGCTTGCTTCACCACACCGCGATAGACGAGAGGCAGAAGCAATGAGAAAAGATGATGAAGCAATGGGAGGAGACCCGTCACCTAGCAACGTCTGCCGCCGCTTGCGACGAAAAAGCAAGGGCTGTTGTGGCCCGGGCAGAACAAGCCGAGCGTGCTACGAGGTCAGCTCCTCGCAATGACGCCACCCATAGCAACAACCCCACCCCGAACATTCCTACCAAGCGTTCACCGCAACACCCACCCGAGGGGGAGATGCCTCCTTTGTTGGTGCCGGGATTCATGCAAATTCTTCAAATCTACGTACTGCCTCAGCCTAGGTATACGACTATCCCGACCGTCGTCTGGACACTGCCACATATCAGCAGCCGGTAAGGACCAGGTGCACTATGTTCCCCTACTTTTTCTCCTTTAAAGTACGCACTACCAACCTCTCCCGTGTATCTACAGTCTCTGGAACCCCTATGTGGCTACCGCAAATGGATCGATCTTGAAATCCACCCAGAGGACTAGTGGGCCCTCGACTTCGAGAAGTGGAACGTCAAAAGGTCTTACGAGATCCGGGAGGAGGTGCGCCACAAGCACGAGTAAACCGAGTGTATACATCGGGAAAGGAAAACTCATCTCAAGGCGCGCACGCGTAGGACGCGCGAGGCTCATGAGAGGGAGCACGAGAAAACGAGGTAAATAGCGGCCAAGGCAAAAGATGCCGCCGAGGAGTTCAATGCTAAGCTCGCAAGGAAGCGAAAATGGCCCCGATCCACGCAGTAGGTCGTATGAGCAATTAGGTTTGTTGCATTGTACATAATGCTCTATGTTATGCATGTAATCAAACCCTACGTGCCGTGTTACTCCCAACTGTACTATGAAGTCTATTTTAATTCAAACAAGCTTATTTCCTCGTTTTTTTCACATTCAATTATTCCCGTAGCAAGTCATTTAACAACATTAACAAACCAGTTCTCTTCCGTGTACGAATTCCTAGTAACATCACAATATCAATTACCCTCGTACTTACCGATCGTTCTTATTTCAATCATTCTTAAAAAAAGTTTCACGGATTTTTTTTCACTACAACAACATATAATGATCACAAACTCTTATTGCGAATTCAACAGATTATCTGCCATTCATAATCTACAAAAATCATAAATAGATTAACCCACACTGCCTCTTATTTGCAGTCGCTGCACAGCCGAGCGACTGCAATTATAGTCGTCCAGCCGCTGGGCGACAAGCTGTAGCTGCCGAAGCGTTGGGCGACTGCAACCTGTCGCCCAAGGCCCACGGACAGCTTTCGTGTCGCGCGCCCGTTCGGCGATAGGCTCCAGTCGCCCGACGATTAGGCGATTGGAGCCTATTTCTGTAAAAAAAATGTTCGTGTGGGTATATTTCTGTTATTTCAAATAAAAAATAGATTATTTACACAAAAAATTCTAAAATGATGAAAGCAAACTATTTCTAAATGCCTTGCAAACTGTATGGCATAGTAGAATTGCTCTAACAAAATTTGTGACAATGTCACCATAATGTGTTTTAAAACTATAGTAGTACTCCTTTCACAATAACAACTACGTCTTTCAAACCTTGAGTCATTAGATTTTTTGGTGTGGAGTAAGAGTAACACCGGAAATATTGAAACCGGCTTCAGTTCCTTACAATAAACCACTTAAAGCCGAAGGCTCACCAATCGAAATGACTGAAATGGCCAGAAATTGCAAAGGTAGGGCATAGGAGTGCTCTATGCTCTCCAAAAGAAAGTTGCATATATCTATTCTCAATACATGTGGTTACTAACATTTGGGTGGAACTAACCATTCAAGTCATTATTTGCTTCGGGAGTTATAAAATTTTCTTTTGGCAGAGTGTAGAGCCACTTACAAATATTAGATCCCATATAAAATGCCTTCTATTCACTTATTTTTAGCGTTACCAATTTACCATACAGTACTGCCAATTGCTACTTTGCACTTAGACAATGTTCGCAAATAATATTATGCATCATATGTGAAATATATTAGGAAATTGGCATCAAGCCTTAAAAAGAAGAAAACAAAAATATGGAAGCAAACCTTCTTAACGATGGCCTCAATCTTCTCTGCGTCCTTATCCACTATCTCAGCAACGTACTCAACCTTCTCCACTGCTCTCTGCAGAGACCCATTCTCAGGAAGTTGGTCAGCCACATTAGCAGCTAACTTCTCCGTTACCTCAGCTATATGCTCCACAACCTCTACAGCAGTCTCCACACGTCCCACTGTCTCATCTGAGATAACAACCGGACCATAGCAATAAGATTCACCAAACTTGTAGCACACCTTAATAGTTAGCAATAAGATTCTCCAAACTTGTAGCACACCTTAATAGTTTTTAACTGCTCGGTAGCAATTCATGAACTACAAAATAATTTCTACTTGGTAGCAAACTAGCAAGTCATGAACTCCACAATGATTATTCTTGAGTTCTATTCAAGATTAGCTACTTATGTTTTCGCCGGTGAATGATGAATGACTATAGGTGACTCTGAGATAGACAATAACCGGCACTGACTACTGAGTTGCGCATATATACCTTCAACATGCCTGATTCTCTTGTAGAATGGCACCACCATGTACACCACACCTCCAAGCACCCGCTGCGCCCTGGGAGAACACCGAAACAAAGAGGCAAAAAGATTTGGTCGCAATTCAAACGAAAACAAACAAAGAACAACACACTTATTGACGTATACAATTATACCAAATTGCAAACTCGTACCAGGTAGGCATCGTCGGAGAAGAGCGGAGACGCCGGCCGCCACGTGCGGCGGCGGCGGCGGCAGCCAAATCTGCCGGAACGATATCCGACTTCCCAAGAACAACCCAGCTGCCCAGAATCACGACCGTATCAGCAAATCCATGCGCTAATTTGCTGATTACAAACCGAGATACTGCAATCACATGGGACAGAAACACTTACCCCGAGTCGATGTCACTCAAATCGGCACCATCCTCTGCAGGCTTCTTTCCCCTACCGCATCAAGATCAAATAACCAAAAATCACAAAGAAACCATCGAATTCTAGCTCTTCGCCTCGTTCTTTTGTCTCAAATCTAGTGAAGAAAACACAAGTGAACCAAGAAACCACTTGCCTTGAGTCTCCATGAGTGGCCGAGGTGGGCTCCATCGGCTGCATGGTGAGAGTCGCCATGGATGGAGCGATGGGAATCGATTGGGAGAAGCCGGATGAGGAGGAGGAGCTCGATTGGATTGATGAAGACGGGAAGAGGAGACGACTTGGAGTTGGACGAGGAATACGTGGACCGTACGCTGCCGTGCTTAACTGCCCTCCAATCTGAGACGTTGAGAATTGATCTGACGGTTCACGACCGCGTTGCTTACAGAGGGTGGGTCCAATAGTAATATAGACACATTGTAGAGGTTCCGTGGGAAAATGCTCCCTTCTACTGAATCATAACCGCATATATTTTGATCGAACGGCTCTTACAAAGCCCCGCAGATGGATTGCGATGGTTCTGTGCAACCTAAACTAGGAGGGTCTAATCGATAAAATATGGACTTTAGAGGGTATTGTGTAAAAATCTCTTTGCGTGTTTCAATCCAAACTGTACAATTCTGATCCAACGGCGTACGTTGGTCCTGGGTCGCAGATGAGACGCGATCCAAATGGCGGCCCAACCTAATCAGAGCTCCCCTCCGGCGCCCAACCGCCGGCGCGACCACCGAGCCGCTCCACCCGTGCCTCCGGTCTCCCGGCGACCTCCGAGCGAAGACTGGAAAGCGCCAAAGCCTATGCGCACCAGGCGCTCGTAGAACGCCTCGGTCGAGAGCCCGGCGGGATCCTCTGTGTCTCAGAGCGAAGGAAGCCGCGGCCGCCGCGGGAAACGGCAGCAAAACAGTGGAGCAGGCTGTGCCGCGATCGAAATCCGTGAATTCGCCGTTGTTACTCGTCTATTTTCACACGGGGGTGCGGGATGCTCAGTTGCCGCTCGGAGGCGAGTTTCTTACTGGTGGCGGAGGAGGAGGGCATCGTTCTTGGTAAAACCTCTCAGATGATATCTTGTGTTTAAATTGCATTCAGATGGATTTAGTAAATGCATTGTGTGATACTTTGTTGTCTTGTTTACTGATGTTAATATTTGATTGGTACTACTGGGATAAGGATTTGTGCGAACACATGACAGCTTTGTGGATAAACTCTTCATCCTGTAGGATGTACAGACTTTGTGGATGTAAATGCAATCTGATTTTTCTCAACTTTGTTTTAAGTGGTGAACTATCTCAATTATTTTGTATGATGTGTTCTCTGTTTTCATTAGACGTGACAGCTCTTTTTTCTTTAGTTAAGTGTCCATGCTCCATTCTTTCATCACTTCCCCCTTATTCTTCGTTTACCATTGGTTTCATTCAGAGCATCATAGTTGATTCTATCTTGCGTAGTGAATTTCCTACTAATTATACTACAGTCTTCAGACTACAAACATATAATGTGATGAACTGACCGAGCAGGCTTTCGTTTTTAGTATATTTTGATATCTAACATCTTGATACTTAGTCATTCAAGATTATCTCCATCTATTTATATAGGACCGGTATGGCAACAGAAGAAAGGTGAATGGTGCCTTCAAATTTCCCCCCAAATATCTCCTTAATTTTTACTCCAATAGTTATGAGAAGCTATAAAGATCAATAAGCCAAAAATCCAAAAATTCTCGGTGCTATAGAGATTTTAGCCCATGAACAGTGAAAAACAACACTATTTCAAATATGAAAACCATGAAAATTTTGATCCGTCGATTCAAAAAACTTGAAACTTGAACCAAAGTTAGTTTACGACCTTAAGAACCTATCCCAACAAAAAAAACTGAAAGAACTAGGGAGAATTAAGATTTTTTTTGTTCGTCAAGCTCTGTGGCACCAAATTAGGCTACAATCTAAAATTGAGCTAACTCTCAAACCAAAACTCCAAACATTTGAAATTTGGTATCCACCTTCTCTACAATGTCAGAAACTTCTTCCAATCAACGATCAAGAAAATTGTTGCCAAAATTCTGACATTTTTCCATTTGAAGGCAGATTGCACCAAAAATGGTTCAAAAACCACAAATAATAAATATAACTTGCTTGTGGATGAATGATGGCCAAGATGGCTCTAAATATATTCCCACATGTCCTAGCAATTAAAAAAACACTAAAGAAATCTAGGTAGAAACAGCTAGATCAAGAAATCACTCGGAGGCCAAAAAGAGCAAAAACCGGATTTCTTCATGAACTTACCAACCAAGTGCCTAGATGTGTAAATATTAATTTCTAGAGATTATCGCTATCTCTTGCACGTCCTTGGCATAGCATGATCAAGAAAGAGAGGGAAGGGGAAACCAATCAAATCAAGATCAAATCAATAAACACAAAAGAGGTTCATGGAGATGAACAAAAATTGATATATTGCTACTTGATGATGAATGTTTTACAGCCACTCCACTTGAAGGACAGGAGAGCAAACCGCAACAGTGACAACACTCAACTTCTCTTAATCATGACCCTAAAACTCATGAACACTTGGTCTCAAGAGAGGATGATTGGATGGTTAATCTCAAGTCTTAATACCAACCTCTTAAATAGATGGGCTAGCCAGCCACACTTAACCCTTAGTGGATACTATTCACTTAGCACAATGAGGAACCCGATAACTCCACACACAGGTTTTCACTCATATGCTATGCATATGCACGCATTTCAAGTGCATAAGCCCAAATCCGCTAAGTACTTAGCCTTGATCGAACTTGATATTCTCAGCATCTCCTTGACATATACCGCTCTCCCAAGCACTGTGGTTTTGCTTCAAGGTATTTTTTTAGTATTTTGGTCAAACTACCAAAATACCTTTTCTTGACCCGGTCAACTCCTTCCATTGCAAGCAATCGCCATACTTACCATGTGTAGGTGCACCATTAGCTTACCACGCGTTGGTAAGTTTTTCCTGTTCCAGTTTCACCGGACCACGCCTCACTTGGACCGACCAAATCAAATGGTGCAAATCCGCCGTTCGAACTTTCTTTCAACATTTCGCATCTTTCACGTGTCATGCTTAAGCTCACCATCTCACCGACATTCTTGATCGTTCTGGGCATCGGCTCCTCCATAAGCGTAGTTCCGATCCTCACCGTTACTATGGTTGACTCTAAGTGACTCTGCACATCAAAAGATAAAGAAATCGTTTTCGGACGCAAGTTCTTTATAACTTGACTCACATTAGTAGGGGGTGAAAACGGATCGGATTCGGTCGGATATTGCTTATTCCATATCCTATCCTATATTTTTTCTCGGATTCGGAGTCGAATACGAATAGTGCCAGATACGAATCCGAATCCGAATAGTATTGGTCACAGATACGGAACGAATACAGAGCGGATGTGAATACGATAACGAATATCTCGTCGGATATTACGTAGGAATACAAAAGGCATATATAGACGGGTAGAAAATGTAATGTAATAAACTGGTACAAAAGGCATATACAAAAGGCTTCTCCAACTGGACAATACCACCAAAGAGTAATTGTGATGGATTTCTCAACATTCTTATGTGATCCCAAATACTGCTGCTTCTCTCCTTTGCACCATCTCACATACACACATGTACACAGTTAACGCAATCTTGCCAGTAAAGTACTGGTAATAGCGGACAACTATCTGAGCATCGTGAAAAGTTCATCGTGAGTTGGGCATTTACTGGAAGCATGAGCTGGAGAACAAGAGGCTTCCAATGGCAATGGCTGGAGCTTAGTTAGATGCTTGAGAAAAGTTAACTCTTAGCTATAAACCGACTTTGTTTTGACCTGTATTTGGGCTGTGTTTAACCGACATATACATGTATATAACGAGTACTTTAACTAACTCTTAGCTCCACTTCTGCTGGCATTAGGAGTAACAAAAATCAAAACCGACTAGTAATAGTCAGTACGCTCAATTAATCCAGTTTCCGCGTGAGGCGTGCTCACTGCTGCGTCTCGCTGATGGGCTGGCACTGCAGGTTGCCGTTGGGCCGGATATCCGAAAAATATATCCGGGTAGTATCTGATAAAATTCCGGATAGTATCCGTATCCGTCGGATAGTTCGAATCCAACTTCGAATCCGATAATTATCCGACTCCACTATCCGAATTCGATCCGACTCGGATTTGGCGGTCGGTCGGTCGGGAAATATCCGATCCGTTTTCACCCCTACACATTAGGAATAACATGTCTCATGCAATCTATAACTACTGACCTAGGTCACCAAATCACCCTATGGCTCAAATTTCGTAAAATCATCCATTTCTGCAAGTTGTCAAGAAAATATGTAATTTGCAGATTTCCACTCCTCATATGGTTCATCACAACAAAACTATAGACCTTCTCACATTATCCTTTAGTTTACGATCTGCATTTTCTCTAAAGGATAACCAGTCAACTGCTGAAAAGAGTTGGATTAACAAACTAATTTGATACATATGACTCAATAAAAGGTGGAATACAGATGCAATGATCCAATAACTAACAATTAGATATATCACAATTAATCTTGCTACTTTGATGGATAGAAAACATTGAATTCATGGACAATCTTGTGAAATGGCTTAATTATGTGGTGTACATCGTTGTATTACATGCATCTAGGTGACATATCTTCTCACTGATGACTGATCCATACCACTATTCTGAATCTAGTGCCTGAAGACTCAAGTGCTAACTGTATTTGCTTCCGGTTGCTAGTTTAGTAATCTCGGGCTTATGGATCAAGATGTTCATAATGTGGAAATGAGAACGGGAAAGTATCAAACTTTGGCCTAACAAGTTGAGCATTTGACATATTTCTGCCTCGAGCACACTTCCTGGTATGCGTTCTTGCACCCTGTTAGCACATATTTCAGGAGATAGGATGTACACAACTACATATTCGATGAACCATTTATTTATTTTTTAAAAATATTTTAATGAACTCTCTATTTCCCACTTTTTATCCGAATAAGGTTTATGGTGGGAAGCTGCTGGATAGTTATTCTCCTTGTATCTGCATTTTTTTGTCATTCAAACACATGCCTTCATATCAGGTGGACATCAGGAGTTCGGGACTCAAATGGAGGATGGTTATGAACAACATGTTATGAATGCACTTGGACAGAATCCAGTAAGGTAGTTACCTTCTTTCAATACATAGAAAGAATTCTGCTATCATATTTATTCTATTGAATTTTAAAAATATATCTTAAAGTGGGAAGCTGGTTTAGGAACTGCTTTCCTGTTTGGGAGAGTCCATCAACTCTGCTCGGATTAAAAGATGTAGATGCGTGTAACTAGCAATGACTGGATGTTATTATGCTCAAGCTTCACAAGAAGCTTCTTGGAGCTCAACTATTTGCCATTGGTGTGTGTTCGAAGTCCTTTTTGATGGATGTGCAAACTTGGGAATTTTTATTTTCTAGCCAACTAGACAAGTGAAGAGGAAATTGTATTGCATGATTAAATACCAGAACCAACGAATAATGGATTTTATTGGTCTTCTGCCAACATGTCGCTAGATCTTCTCATTCATCTTGATAACCATGAAGAAATTCAGTTATGCTTGACTATCTGTCCCCTAATTCCTGTATTTTACACTTGTACCGAGTCTCTTTCATCAAGTAAATTTGTTTGATAAGGAATCAAGAGAGACAAAACTGCAAATATGTCGTCTTTCAAAAAAATTGCAAATGTGTTAAGCTGTCTGCTTCTTTTATGCTACTTGATGGGGGCATCAGCTGAACTCTCTGGTTGTGCACATGCTGCATTGGTTGGTGTCTTGGTGAGCAATAAGCCAATTATACCTCATATTATACTACGAAACAATAAAAGTAGCTTGCATACTTATTTACGCCCGCGGGGGGGGGGGGGGGGGGGGGTTGCCATGGAAGGTTGTTTTACACTGGAAAGAAAGCTGTGCTGAAATTCTGAATAAACTTTTCTTCAAAAACATTTTTTGAACGAACCAATATGCGCAAAAACTACATGGCATACATATCGTGACATGCATGTGGTTAACTGGGATGTTATTAGTTCAACACAACGAATTTTCTGTGGCTAACTTAGGTTAAATGGTTGGAGATTTGGAGTATAATGGGGTCCTTTTTGTACCTATCTTTTTGGTGCATCCTTAGCTTTCGTCTGTAGTGAAATTGTTTCTCTGTAAGATTTTACTAGTGGATCTAAAAGTTCCTGTTAGTTTTCTACGATTTACTAATGTCCCTGTGATATAAGAATTAAGAGATACTTCGTCCGACACATTGTAGATACAGGAATCATTTTTGCAAGGTTATTCTTGTCGTGTTTATTAGGGATGTTCTTGGCCTACTTCAAGTGATTCCTTTCAGACAGCAGCTGAATATTAAATATTAAGTAGGCCACTGAAACATGCAACTTTTTGGCCTAAGTTTGGAAACATCCAATGATATAATGAGAGTTGTCAGGCAACTTGTCTGTTTGACTTTATATGGTGAAATATGTCTAGTTCCTCCAAAGTCTCATGTTCTATCGAGTTTGTTGTGTAAATTAGGTCTTGCCATGTTACCTCTAAAAATCTAGTTGTCTGAGCTGTAAGTTATTTTAATATGATCCTGAATGTTGCACATGGGCTAGTTCCTTGTACGTTGGTTCGAAGCATGTAATGCTTTTCTGCTGTCCTTTAGAATTGCTAATGCTGACTTTTCTCTGTTCTATGTTGATTGTTATGATTTTCAACTCTGAATGAGACCGAGTGAGACCTCTGTGCTTAACTGCTGACCAGTCTTGCTGTCCCGAATTTACTTCGTCGATCAGAAATATGGCTGCGTTACCAGCTCATTTTGGAGAGTGGCAGAGTGCAGTCACGCAAAGGACTTATCGTGATCAACATTAGTCATCTCAATGTTTGTTTCTGTTTCCATTTTTGATAGAAACCGGACGGGAGATGTGACTGCGCTTAGTGCCCAAGTTATTGCTGTGTTCAGCCTTTAACAACTAAGCTTTTGCGCTATGTCATCATGGGTAATGTACTGGTATGTTCCCCTTCTGTTCTTACTTGTCTAATTTGCCATTACTTTCAAATAGGAAGACTTGATTGGACCATCAGATATTATGTGCATTTTTTTCCTTTAGTTTCAGTGAAGCGATTAACTCTTCTCATATTCTATTGTTGGGTTTGGTTGATACATTGAGCTATTGACTACTCAGTACTCACAACCAAGCAGAAGATCCTGTTTCTTCTATGGAGAAGCTCTCCTTAGGAATTGAGCTATCCTATAGGAATTTTTGTTCCTTGCGTAGTTTTCTGATTGAGCTATCTATTATATTATTAAAACAATAGAAAAAAGTTATCACGTTCGCTCTTAAGAGTTAAAAATTACTAGATTAATCAAAGTAAAAAAAAAGGAAATCTACGACGTCTAGCTTTTATGGATCTAGATTATAACGGTGTTGATTTCATCTAAAGCTTTGTCTAAAAAGTTACATGTATAAAATCTGAACAGATCGATAAGGATCCGTATCCTAGTTTTATTAATTCGTTAAGTTTCCCAGTCGAACTCAGTTAGACACGTTCGGAATGTTAATAGTCCAGAGTCCAATCAGAATATCCAAGCACATGTATGTCTCTCCATACGGTGTGCTATCTCTCTCTTCCTTTTGTACTTAAACCAGATATCATTACGCCCTGTTTTCAGATAAAAATAGGAAATCATGAGAATTGTTATCGATTATCATGAATTAACTCTCACCCCGTTTTCCGATAAAAAATAGTGAATCATGAGAATTGTTATCCAATATCATGAATTAACTCTCCGATGTTCAATAAAAAAAAAGCCATCACGTTCTCTCGAAGGTTATAAATTACCATGTTAATCGAATAAAAAGAAAAATATCTATACGTACCAACGTTATAGTGGATTTGGATTATAGTGACGTAGAGTTATACGATCAAAACATACCATGTTGATTCATAACTGGCAAGTCTCTCTTAAAGCCTGACATCATCTCTTCGATTAACTTTATGCTCTTAAACGTATACATAATACATAGATATTGTGATCATGTAAGAATCGGACATTGGAATCAGAATACGTTTACGTAAACATCAACTCCCATATAACTCCTACTCTTCAAAGATATCCAATCATATTCATCCTGGCACTTTTGTTCTCTCTTTTGACGGCTCATGAAGAAATCCTATTGTGATCATGCACGGTGGTTGTGACCCGCTAAATCGTGGATCCCACTGTTGCAGATGTCTCGTTATTTTGGGTTTTTAGTTTTTGACTTATCTAAAAGTTAAAATAAATATGATGGTTTCTTAAAGTGGATTTTACAAACAGTTTTTTAGTTTAAAATTGTGTGCGCCGTTTGCATCAGCATCTCTGTCGTCCGCTGTCGTATCAAAAAATGCAGACAAAAACCAGTAGTCGTAACAAAAACTATCGGCCGCAGGCAAAACAATAAGGCCCAAGAAGAAGCGCAAAATGAACATTGGAAACGAAAATGGGTTTTGCATATCTACATTCGTAAATGTATGGTATTTTAGAAAACATGTAGTTAAACTTTTATAATTTTGATTACTAATATATAAAAAAACTATTTAGATTGATTGTGCAAAAATGGTATCATTAGATTAGTCATAAAAATCATTTTATAATATAATTATTTTATATTTTAATAAATATATTTATGTAAAAAGTAGTTGTCAAAGTTACATATTAAAGATTATGTTGATACCCAAAATGAAATACATTTACGAATGGAGGACGAAAATATTTCTCACCTACTTGTGAAGGTGACAAGGCGAGAGTCATTTGACTAGGCCGAGCCCTTCAAATTAAGATGCATGTAGCCATAGAGGTAGATAATAGTCAATCAAGTAATCAAACCATGCGGCGTTGGAATTAAGACTTAAGATGCTTAGCAGATTCTAACTGATCGACACATCCGTCAATTTGCGAACTAAATTAGATGTACGAAGCCAAGTACGACCAATCCAAAGCATGAAAAGGGGTTTGGTTCATCTATATCGCCTTCATGTATGTACTAGCTACCAAACAATCCAAAGCACGAACATGATTTCGTGAGACCTGCGGTGCAAGTGAGGAGACTGTGCTCCACATCCTCATTGAGTGCTCTTTTGCCGTTTCATTCTGGTCGGCACTGAAGGATATATCGGGTATTAAATTACCAAGGGTTCATCCCTGGACCTGGACAGCAGATTTACTCGATGCAAAGCTGTGCCCCGGTGGAGGATGCTGGTGTGATATTGTGTGGTACGTGGTCACTTTGGACTGCCAGAAACAAGCGTCGCCATGGTTAGATCTCCCTGGACATAATACTAGCTGTGCGTTGGTGCAGGAATACAGCTTTTGATCTCATTCAGGCAGGCTATCCCATTCATTTCGGCTTCTGGCTTCTTGCTTCAAACCGGATTGACACTTTGGCCTCTTAATTTTCACCTTTTTTTTGTTTTTTTAGTTTTTGTTTTTCTCTTTTTCCCGTTGTATTATCCGTAGAGATATAACAGTGATATTTATTTGTTGAATGATTTAACAGTCTCTACAGTATAATTTCAATCTAACAATCAATAGTCGGAAGAAAAAAGCTAAAAAAAAGCCAGATGTCTCTGCCGGCAGCTGGGGTATTGAAAATAAATGTTGATGGGGCTTTTAATTGTTGCCAGGCCAGGCAGATAAACCACCTCAGGGGAAGCCGCCTGTTAAATGGTCTCCGCCCTCAGCTGGGGTATTCAAAATAAGTGTCGATGGGGCTTTTAACTGTGGGGCATCTGGTGCGGTGGTTCGCGATGGAAGAGCAGCGTCCATTGCAGCCCAATCAGTCTGCTAAGCTGTCTCGAGTGCACTTCATGCCGAAGCTATGGCACTGAGAGATGGAGTCAAACTGGCGTCAGATTGCATTCTCACCAAGATTGTCTTTGAGACTGACTGACAGGTCTTGGTGAATCTGTGAAACTAGCTGTGGTCGCATATTTATGTTCAGAAAAAGACAAAATTTATGAATAGTGAAAAATAAGCCGGAAGCTAAAAGCTGAAGCCAAAACGGTCACAACCTTAAAATTTACAGTATCAAATGGTATATCTTAGATGATTGAGAATATATTTATATATCTTGTAGACTAATTAAATTTTAAAACATCTTAAAAATTGAAAATGACAATAAAACATTGAATGGAAATACAACTTGAGAAATGTAATTGAAGTATGAGTTTTGATGGGAGAAAGTCATTGAGCATAATAAGTTATTAGGGTTATTAAAAATGCAACCACTCTCTATCATGCATACCCCTATTCTTCTTTCATTAGTTACTCTTTTCTAAAATGTATGCATGCACATCTACATCCATTTAATTTCAAACAATACATTAATTATGTGTGTGGCAAAGTATCTTATTAGTTCACATTGAATTAGAATACCTTATTTACGCATATACCGATGCATCATAGATGATCTACCTTGAATTTATCTTCTCTCACACGTCAACTATCCCACCGAACCGTGTGTCTTCTATTTCTTCTCGCTGCCACAGCTTTTTTATTTCAACCTCCAACAGTAAGCTTGATTCTTCATTGATCCCACTTAGCTACTACCCCTTCCAACACAATACTCTACCACATAGTTATCTTTTATTTCTCTCTAATTATTGCTAATTGTTGATCATTGCAACATCAAACACCGTACCTGTACAACCATCACCGATCTCTGTCGGGAACACCAGTCACACCCTCTCTAGTGGCCTTAAGCATATTCTTTACGACTGCACCATCTCACCTCTGAGCTCTTTGCTCCTCTACTTCTATACGGTTGTGCTTATATTCGGACAGATGCATGCATGCATGTATATACTCATGCGTGATATTTATGGCTTCATCGCTAACCATGGTGACCTGTCATCTTCATCGATGTCGACATGTCTATTTTAGTTATTGTCTAACGATAGAGGAATCTTCTCACCATCGGTGGTGACGTCGTGGTGCTCACCAGTGATAGGACACTCCTAGTTACCCGATGGCCCCATATCGTCAGTAGGTCGTCTTCAATGTAAAGCTTCATCCTATCTCTACTAGGGCTTCCCCACATCGAGTTTCTTTTGTCACATACTTGTTCACACAACGCTGACGCTTACCACTCATCATTACAACTCCTTTTGACTCTAGACTTTCTCTTCAATAACTTCAGCGAGCAGTACAACATTGTCCTCATCAAACGACAAAGGTGAGCAATATAGCATTGTCCTCATCTTCACCGCTGCCGCCTCGGCTCTTCGCTTCCATGTGGGCCAATATCTTCCTGTTGAACAAATCTACACATTAAACCCTTTCGTGGCTCCTCTCACACCATTCTTGCTATCCTTGTTACAACTTTATATTTAATCAAAATTTTAGTTATTTTTATTGGTGTTCATATAAAAATCAAATCGCTAATTTTATTTAATTTATTCTGAAATTTATTTTTTATGGATTTTATTTTGGAATTCATACGGAAATCAAATTGCAAATTTGATTTTATTTTTATTTTGAGTATCAATTTTTTTTGTGGAATTCATATACAATCTAATCACTATTTTTTTTTCAAATTACAGTTATTTATATATTTATTTTAGAATTTGTATTGAAATCAAATTGTTAATTGTATTTTACTTTACTCAAAATTTTAGTTATTTTTTATTAGAATTTGTATACAAATAAAATTTATAATTAGTTGTTTAGGTATTTAATTTTGGAATTCATAAGCAAAATTAGACTAAAATTTCCTTTTAATTTTTATTCTGAATTTCAATTAATTTTTAATGGAATTTGTATGAAAATGTAATTGCTTTTTTTTTCTTTAATTTTTAATTCTGAATTATAATTAAAATTTTATGAAAATCTAATTGCTTATTTTCTTTACTTTTTATTTTAAATTACACATATTTAGGATATTACTTTGGAATTCATATCAAAATCAAATTTCTAATTTTATTTTATTTTGTATTCAAAATTTCTTTTATGTTTTGTTGAAATTCGTATACAAATCCAATTGTGATTTTTTGTTTATCTTTATTTTGAATTATACATTTTTAGGGATTTTACTTAAGGAATTTGTATAGAAATCAAATTGCTTATTTTTTTTATTTTTTATTCAATAATTTAGTTATTTTTTTTGTTATACTGACATGTATTCTTGCTCTTAACCTAAACTGTTATAATCTGAACCCACCACAATCGACGGCATAGATTTTTCTCTTTTTTTCTCCGATCAATATGACAATTTCTACCCCTTGAGAGCCTATTCCCTACGGCTACATCATTTCTACTTCGAGCTTTTTTGCTTCTCTATTTCTATTTAGTTGTGCTTCTATTCGTACGGATGTATACATGTGTATAAACATGCATGATGTTTATGACTTCCTCACTAACCACGGTGACCTCTCGCCTTCACCGATGCAAAGCATATCTGCTTTAGTAATTATCTAATGATATGAAGAATCTTCTCACCATCGGCGATAACGTCGTGGCGCTCACCAGTGATGGCACACTCCTAGTTACTCGGTGGCCTCATATCATCCATAGGTTGTCTTCCATGCAAGCTTCATCTCCTCCCTATTAGGGCTTTGGTCATAGACTTTTCAACAACGCTGACACTTACTACTCGTCATTGCAGCCCTTGACTCTGGCCTTTCTCTTCAACAACTCTAGCGCGCAGCTAGGCATTATCCTCATTGAACGATAAAGGTGAACAGCACGATATTGTCCTTAACTCCACCACTACCACCTCAGCTCTTTGCTTCCACGTGAGTCAATATCTTCTTATAGGACAAATCGACACATTGCACTCTTTCGTGGCGTCCTTTGACATCGTACGTGCTATCCCCGTTACAACTTTATATTTATTCAAAATTTTAATATTTTTATTGGAGTTCGTATAACAATCAAATTACTAATCTATTTAGTTTATTCAAAATTTTAATTATTTAGGGATTTTATTTTTGAATTAGTATGGAAACAATATTGCAATTTTTTATTTTGAATTTCAATTTTTTTAATTCATATACAAATCCAATTGCTATTTTTTTGAATTTTTATTCCAAATTATAGATGAGATTTAGTTTAGAATTCATATCAAAATTAAATTGTTAATTGTATTTTACTTTACTCAAAACTTTAGTTATTTTTTATTAGAGTTTGTATACAAATCAAATTGCTAATTTATTTAATTTATTTTGAATTTAGTTATTTAGGGATTTTATTTTAGAATTCATAAGTAAAATTGGACTGAAATTTTCTTTTAATTTTATTCCAAATTTCAATTTTTATGAAATTTCTATGGAAATATGATTTCTATTTTTTCTTTAATTTTTATTTTGAATTATAGTTGAAATTTATATGCAAAACTAATTGCTTGTTTTATTTAATTTTTATTCTAATTGCAGATATTTTGGATATTACTTTGGAATTCATATCAAAATCAAATTGCTAGTTTTATTTTACTTTTTATTCCAAATTTCTGTTACTTTTATTTGAAATTTGTATACAAATTCAGTTGCTATTTTTTGTTTATTTTTATTCCAAATTATGTATTTTTAGGGATTTTACTTTGAAATTCGTAGGAAAATGAAATTACTTTTTTGTTTATTTTTTCTTCTAAATTTCAATTATTTTTATTGTTCTTGATATGGACTCTTACTTTTAGTCTAGACTGTTATAATTTGGATGCACCACAATTGACTGTGTAGATATTTCTCGTTTTCTTCCGATTAACGTGGTAAGTTCTACCTCTTGATAGTGAACGTGATGACTTCTTTAGCTTTTGCTGTAGTTTTTTTTTAAAAAAGGGGCAGAAGGCTTGCCCTGATTGTATTAGAGGAAAGCAGGTTTAATTACAAGAACCCTGTCAAAAACAAGAGGGAGGGAGCCACATAACGGCCCTGAACAAGGGAAAACTACACCAGAATTATAGGAAAAAGGGTAAATCCGCCAAGCGTTTAGCTCCCGCAAGGACCCACGCGTGACCTCCTCTTTGACCCACATTATAAGAGACTCCGAGGAAGACTCTGGCAAGCGAAAAATTCATGCATTTCGCTCGTTCCAAATTTGCTAGGACACTAGCATCAGGAGGGTCATCAGGGCTTTGCGCGATGCTCTAGGCATCTAGATGATCGATTCCCACCACTATTGTACAGAGGACGTGGCTAGCTAGCTTGTGGGCTCCAAGGCGTCACAAGCAGTCCATCGTGTAGTGGCCGTCCAGATTCTTGCAGAGTAGCGGCATTAGGCTAGGAGGTGGATTGTCATCTCTTGGTCATGCCTGCAAAGCGGGCACCACTATTGATTTGGCCATCCTCGCGTTGAGAGGCGATTAGCTGTCCAAACCCTGTTTTGTATGATGAGCTAGGCAAAGGTTTTGCATTTTTTGTGGTGCCCAATTCTTGTAAATTAATCTATCCATGGTTTTTTTGCGTCGCGCCTAAGAATTGAGCCTTATATGCCAATGCGGTGATGTAGATTCCATCCGAAGTGAACTTCCAGACTACAGTGTCTTCATTCTCATTGTGAAGATTTACCATAGTAGTCAAATTCCACAGGGTGGCAAATTCTTGAATGTGTTGCATCATGATGGCATTTGGGAAGTGGAGGTCTTGATGCCATGTGTTATTCAAGAGGCTGTCATGTAGGATGCGGTTCTTTCTCCTAGAGACTTTGTAGATGGTTGGTGCAAAATTTTTGGGCTGGTTCCCCTACGCCCAGGCCGAACTCCAAAATGATGTTTTTTTCCTGTTCCCAATGAGTATGGTGGTCGCCACGGCAAAAAGATCTCTATGTTGTTCGTCACACCGTGTCCCCAAATCTTGCCAAGGCTTGCTTTTCATAGCCCATTCATACCACAACCACCTTAGTCTCAATGCCCGAGCGAAGCGGTCCAGGTCTAGGATACCAAGACATCCCAAGTTTGTGGGTCTGCAGATTTTGTTCCAGTTGACTTTGCACTTTCCTCCTAAAAGGGGTTGTGATCCCGCCCACTAAAACTTTCTTGCCCGCTTGTTGAGGGATCTGAGAATGCACTTTGGTGCTTTTATGGCCGTTAGGAAGTAGCTGGATTGAGTTGTTAGGACAAAATTTATCAAAGTTCTCCTGCCTGCTAGAGTGAGCATTTTGCTACGCCATCTAGCAAGGCGATAGGTGTATTTGTCCTCTAGCACTTGGAAGTCAGTTCGACGGAGTTTTCTGAGCAAGAGGGGCAGACCCAGGTATTTCAAGGGGAAGGATGCTCGTTTGGTTGGCATGTCCGGAAGGATAGCATCAAGGTTGATGTGGTGACATCTTATTGGTGCGAACTGTCTCTTTTCCAAGTTGGTGTGTAGCCCTGTTGCATTACCGAAGGACCACAGAATAACCAATAAATTTTGAGCATCTTGTTGTTGGGGTGCGAGAAAGATGGTAGTGTCATCTGCGTACAAGGATGTTCTAAGAGTGGCCGCTTGACCGCCTAGCAGCTACTTCTGCTGTAGTATTATAATAGATACTCGGAGGAATCATCGTGCAAAAATCTCAACTATTTTGTCTGACATTCAGGAGCTTAGTAGGGATATTCAGTTTTTCCTTGTCTCATGTTCATAGGTCTGCGAATTCTGCTGCTTGTGTGTGGCTTAATCAAGCACCGGTGTTTCTGTGTGACGGCCTTCAGGCTGATTGCATCCCTACTATTATTCATTGGGTAAAGCTCCTGATTCGCACCCAAAAAAAATGACAAGTTTAAGCAAGGGATAGAGGCCAAGGACCATCTGAATACAAGGTCGGCCAACAGGTGGGCTCTGAATACCGACTTGAAAGGTTCAAAGTAGCCAGGGAGAAACTACAACCGGTTTTACATGGCAAATTTGAAAAAAGAAACAGAGATCGAAATAGGTGTCTTCTTCGATTTTAAGGCGCACCAAAGGCAAGAGTAAAATTACGCTAAATAAGTCATCTTCAGCTACAGTAAAATTTCAACCGCTACAGTGTAATTTCAGCCATAAGCCACAGCTTTTCAGCCCAACCGAGTGGGGCCCTAGATTTCCACCGTTGCCACGCACTAGGTCACTATACGGCTAGCTCATATCATGTCGTATCCTATGATTCTTTGAGTTAGCACATGCTAAACTGAAGCATTCATCGAAAATGAGTATGACAAGTAGTGATGAAGTAGGATTCTCACTTATCTTGGTTTATTTACATTATTGTGTTTGAAAAGTAGTACATTAATACAAAAGATAGAATAATGTAATTTATATCATACTGATGAATTATACCAGTGCTAGCCGCACAATTTGCGCGAACCTCCCAGCTAGTTCTATAGAAATCATGGAGGAAAACAAACATGGGATCTTACCCGTGTTTTTTTCTATGTGACATCCAAACAATTGCTGCAAGTTTTTGCTCTGTTTTTAGCTCCTCTATGGTTACAGAGGGCATGCATTCTGCTATCCGAACTTACCTTAAGTTTTTCAGGTGATGTTTTTTCTCTTCATTTTTGAGATCGATCACTAGCGACTTTCGATGATGTGGAGCATGCACCACGTGTACCTGCCTCTGAGATCAATCACTAGTGACATTGGTCTAATCACTAGTGACATTGGTCTAATCATCAGATAAAAAACATCTCCAGAGAGACGGATCATCTCATCGGTCCTTTCGACTACTGGATCAATCATGCCTAGACAGGAAAGGTAAAAGGGCCTGTTAAGGAAAGGGGCTCTGTCCGAGAATCTTTTTCCAAGGGTCAATGGGACGACACGAACAGCTCGTCTTTTCCTATCATCTCCAGCTCTCGCCATCACCTCGCTTTCCAGCGTTTCAGTTGCATCGCTGGCTCTCGCCCGCCCCCATGCTCTTTTCCCCAGAAGCTCCCACCTGTTCTTCCTTCAGAGAAATGGCTCGTCAACCCTTCCTAGTTGACGCACACGGCAGATCCAACTCTGGTTGATCCCTCCTATAACCTTAACTGAGCAAACAAGTTGCCATGATCTAGATCTATTTACCGTTTATCGATGGCCCTTCCACACGAACGTGGCCTATTTAGTGAAACCACACCACCGCTGTTGATGTATTGATCATATTTTCTCTATCAGTTTTTGTGTGAACTGATTGTTACATAAAACTTGATAGCATTTATCGTGTTTGGCTTGCCTCAGGCTCCAGCTCCTTGACGCGTGATGGAAACATCGCACCTGGCCATGCACGTACGCTACACGTATACATAGATCGATGCATAGTGTTATAAAACTCAAGGTAAATATAGAAAATCTATAGAATAAGAGGCACGTATTTAACATGAAAAATTCTTATAGGTAAAATTATAGATGTATGGAGATGAAATTCCTATACAAAGAGATTTATAATGAGACACTTGTTCCTCGAATGGACTGTTTGGTATATATATAGGACTGATGCAGTGTCCTACACGGATACGGTACAAATTCAGATCAAATTTCAATAATATCCACTTTGAACCAAATTCTTTAAGTAGTGAAAAAACATAATAAACTCATCTAATTAAATCAGGATGAACATCTTGTGTGCCAAAGTCTATCAGACTAATCTTTAACAAGAAAGACTAGAACAGTGTTATCTAAATACTTCTCGCGAAGTAAATTGAGCAAACCATCAGCAGATCAAAATGCATATATAAATATCAACAAAATAGACGAACGCTACAGTACAGAGAGGTACATATATAGAGCAAGCTAGCTAGCTGCCTAGAAGTAAGTAGCACAGCTCGTTACATGCATATGCAATGGAATTGCTAATTTTTCTGATCTAGTTAATTAAGCTAGCTACAGCCCTGCTGCTGCTCCTCTTGCTCGATCGTCTCAACGATGCGGTGGACCGCCGTTGCGATGTCGTCCACCGACGAGAGCTGGCAGTCGTCTTCCACCTGCAGCAGCCATCAACCGGACAGGAGTTCATGTACATGTCCATGCATTTTATTTGGACATAAAAAATGGTTGTTACTTCTACTACGTGCTCGGTCCCAGGGTTTTTTTTCTTTCGGTTAGTAACAGGTTTTACCTGTGATCTTGGTAGAAATCTAAACTGGCTTCGAAAAATTCGTTCAATATGAATTCTGTTAAATTTAAAAGAAATTTTTGCCAAAATTTGCTTCGAAGTTTTCAGCCGATATTTTCAACCAGTTTTTGGCTGGTGGGTATGAATTTAAATTCTAAATTTCGTTTGATTTTTCAGATCGAATTTCTTTGAAAAAACCAAAAATAGTCAAACCGGGCTTCACGGTCCCCTCTACTGAAAAATAAAAACCGGTAAAGTGAGCCTGCTCGGTACTCTTAGGTAAAAAAAAAACTGCATGCCAGTCAATGCAACTTCAATTAAAACACGCAGACGGGAGAGTTTGGAGGAGTCACGAAAACGAGGCTAGCTGGCTGCTTAATTTGTTTCGCCATGGCGTTGCCAAGCGAATGGTCTCGAATAAGAACGGAAGGTAGAGCAGTATTTGGAAAGACGCAGGCTGAGGAATGCGCGCGTACGTACCTTGAGGCTGAGAGAGTAGAGGGCCATGTCGCCGGCGCTGGTCACGTTGAGGTGCAGCACCGCTAGCCGGTGGCCCTGCAGCCCGGCTAACATCCTCAGCAGCTGCCTCGGCCGCCGCCGCGACAGAACCTTCAGGTTGGCGTGGCTCTCCACCATTGTCACCTCGACGTCCGCCACGGCCGACTGCTTCGAGCCCGACGCGTCGGCGTCGGTGTCGGCGTTGCCGCCGACGTCATTGCCGTCGTCCGCAGAGGCCGTCTTTGCGGTCGTCGGGGAGCGGCCGGCGCTCATCGAGTACTGCGGGAAGGTGAAGAAACCCGCGAAGGGCACCGCGCCGGAGGCGGCGCCGGCGGCGAGGGGGCATTCCTGCCGAACGTGTCTCTGCGCCTCCAGGGATTGGAGCACCTGCTCCAGATCCTTGACGTAGTTGATTGCACCGCCAATTACGGACGCCTGGTCGCCCTATCCACATGCGCAACTCATCTTTGTCATGACTCATGAGTTACTATTCCAGTTTTATATGTTGTGCTTTTATCTCCGAAAGAAAAGTATACAATAACCTAATGAAGCAAGTGGGCAAATTGCACCTCAATTTTTACAGTAGAAGAACACCTAGCATTTAAGAAGATTAACTTAGTTGGTCAAGAGCTTAGGAGCATTGGTTACTTAAGCCCTGGCAAGCTACGCGTACCCTTTGCACGTAGGAGGCTGGCATGAGGGACCGGAGCACGGCGAGGTACTCATTCATCTGCTTGCGGCGGTTGCGCTCGACGGCGATGTGGGTCATCCTCTGGCTGTCCACCTCCTCCCTGTTCTTCACGCTCCTTGCCCTGCGCCGCTTCCTCCTCCCTGCAGCCGGCGTCGCCGCCTCAGCACCATCAGCGTTTCCACAGGCACCGCCGTGCACCGGCGGCAGCACTGCCACGGAGGAACCGCTGTCCGGCTCCTCAAGCCCGTGGGTCATCAAGGACAAGGAGGAGCTTGCACCCGCGTCGACCCAGTAGGCGTTGCTCCCGTCCAACTCCATCATCCCCTCCATGCCACCGTACCCATGGCTGCTCCAGCTCCAAGCTCCTCCTCCTCCTTCCGCCGCCATGGAGCAGCACGCAAAGGATCCTTCTGAGAACAACACGGCCTCCAATGCCATGCCTTGATCAAGAAACAAAGACACACACGAAAGAGAGTACTAGCTTTATCTAACTCTCCTCCATGATCAGATCAATCGATGAGGTGTCCGCAGTCCCTAGGGCCTCGTGGTTGTTGCGTTACTTGTGTCACCAGGTTGGAGCGAGTGGTGTGACACGTGAAGGGAGGGGGAAGGAGGCGAGAACAACATTGAACATGGAGCAAAGGAGGGAGAAGGCAGAGGAGCCTTTCGGAGGCGACGAATAATTTATAGTCCATACGGGAATCCCTTAACGGGCTTGGAATTTGGAAAGTAAAGGAGTACGTGGTTTTTGGTGTGATTAGGCCGTGATTTGGTAGGATTAGGGATGAAAACGGTCGGAAACGGTCGGAAAACTCCTCAACCATTTTCTACTTCTACATTTGAATACGAAAACGAAAGCGAAAGCGGTAAAGCCGGACACGAAAACGAACGCGAACTTACGGAATATCGAGAATTTCGAAAACGAACCAATTCGAGCGGAATTATGTCAAACACGGCTAGTATACAAAAATTCAATACGGAATACCGACCTGTAGGACCAAGTGCATAACAATTAACAAGTGACCAAGTACATAACAATTACCAAGTGCATGATCAAGTTCAAGTGCATATAATAATTAACAAGTGCATGACCCTTGGTCTTAAGTATTAACACAATAGCCGACACAAATACAATACAAGTCTAAAACAAGCAATTAACAGCTAGCAGAACATCTACAGTTCATCAGCATCATCCATGAGGTCATGATCGCTTTCCATATCTTTTGCTTCCTCATTGTCCTCCTCAGAGTCCTCATCCCCCTCCTTGTCCTTATCCTACAAGTTTGCAAAGTGAATTAAAATTAGATGTAGCAATAGTATATTTCAGAGCAAGCAGTCAATAAACATACATATACCTCAATTTTCAGTTTAGCCACAACATTAGCCAAAGCCTCAACCTCAAGATCACTCACAATTGATCCAACCATTTTAGAATCTGAACAAAAAATGAGAAAGAAAGGAAAATAATCAATGCATTATTCTGCTGCAATTATAAGTGTCTAACTAAAAAAAGATAAAATGAGCACCTTTTCTTGCTGCAGCAACCCAATCCTTTGTGCAAATTAATGCCTGTACCATCTCGGGATCAAGACGACTACGATAGGGATCAACAACACGACCAGCAGCACTAAAAGCAGACTCGGATGCTACTGTTGATACCTGTATGGCCATTACATCCCGAACAATTTGCGAAAGGATAGGATAGTCTTCTCTCTTGTTTTTCCACCATGCTAAGATATCAAACTCACCAACAATTTTTATAAGTGGTTCTGCAATATACCTCTCCAACTCATTTGACTCAACCATAGCAAGTTCACTTGAATCATATAAGAATTCTTCTAGGTCATGGTCTACATTTCCCATTAATATATCAGCTGTGTTACTAGGTCCAGGTGCAGCCCCTTTACTATTTTTCTTTGATGATGCAGGAGCAGAACTAACATAAAAGTTGTACAGTTTCTTTACCACACTAACAAACTCATCAAGTTCAAATTGATAATGATCACCATAGAACTTCTTCATATAGTACTCTAGCAGCCTTTTCTTATACCTAGGATCAAGAAAACAGGCTACAGCTAGAGCAATGTTGGAATGCTGCCAATATTTCTCAAATTTCTCATTCATAGCAATTGCCATATCTCTAATTGTACCATCTCCACTAAAGCTCCAATCATCAAGCAAGAGCTTTATATCACAGAAACCTCTATAAAATAAGTTTGCAGTAGGATATGAAGTGCCAGAGAGAACTTCAGTGAGATTATAAAATTTCTTCAAGCAGCCATAAATTGTCAATGCATTGTCCCATTCAGCAGAAGATGGAGAAATCTTGGCATACCTTTTACGATTTGAAGACTTTAGCCTAATAAATGCATCCTTGTAGTACAAGGCATCTCTCAGCATTAAGTAGGTGGAATTCTACCTGGTTGAAACATCCATCGAGATACCCCTCTTTGTATCCAACCCAGCTTCGGTGGCACACTTCATAAGCTCTTCCCACTGCAATGGAGACCCTTTCACAGCTAGTACAAGTGATTTGACCTTGCTGATTGTTCTTGAAATGACTTTCAACCCATCTCTAGCAACCAAATTGAGAATATGGCAGGCACATCTAACATGAAAAAAACATCCCATCACAAACTAGGGAACCGTTACCATTCTCTTTCAGATCTGAAATTATATCATTGACAGCCACTTCATTTGAACTAGCATTATCCAAAGTCAAAGCAAACAGTCTATTTTCAATGTACCATTTAACCATAACTTCAGTGAATGTCTCAGACAACTTTGCACCAGTATGCCTTCCTTTTACATTGAAAAAACCAATAATTCTCTTTTGCATACGCCAATTATCATCTATCCAATGAATAGTAACACACATGTATCCTTTATTTTGGCATGAGGTCCACATATCCATTGTTGCACTAAAGCGGCACTGGAAAGTTTTCAAGTGTGCATACAAAGTTTCCTTTTCTTCAAGATATTTGTCCATTATTTCTTTCCTAACAGTGACACGGGACTTTATCGGAAAGCTAGGACGGAGAGATTTTATGAAATCAACAAGATACTCATGCTCAACTATATTGAAAGGATATTCATGCATGGTTATTGCCAAATTCAATTTCTTCAAGCTAGCTTCTTGGTCATATTTGTAAGGCTGAACATGAGCAAATTCAGTACCAGGGTTCTTACCAACATTAAGCTGTTGTTGTCCCTCCACAACACTGTGCTTTGACTTCAAATGGTTCTTGAATGCAGTTGTCCCACAAGCGCCCTCAGCTCTGTACCTCTGCTTGCAATTGGGGAAATTGCAATATCCCCACAGCTGCTCAAACTGCTTTCCATCCACCTCTAAAATCTCCAATTTCTTGGTGAAATAATTCCAGACAATCGATGTGCATTTCTTAAACCTCTTGCCAGAAAGGTGAGCCTGCTCTTCATCCTCGTCATCCTCTTGGTCATCATCTTCGATATTAATCTGCGGGGCTGATGTTGTGGTTGTTGCTGCCGCTGGTGCGCCATCTCCACTGCCACTGGTGTCAACATTTGGAGCTTGACTTGCAACAGATGTCAACATTTGGAGCTTGACTTGCAACAGAAGAAGCCATCACTGATGCTGCTATAGCTGGGCTTTCACAAGTTGCACTAGAGCTAACACTTTGAGATGAAGGCCTTTTACTCCTTGATCCTGCCAAGAGCCAAGTGAAACATTGCTAAATCAGTGCATGTCGGTCCCAAATAATCAAGCAAAAAATCGTGCATCCTTAAGAATTCTCCTAAAAAAGAATAATTCCTTAAGAAACCTGACACCCTGCGTCTGAATGAAGCAACGAATTGCACGTAATACATGTAACAACTCAGAAACAAATAACCTCAAGTCTTCCATATCAACGTCAGAGATGGCACTAATAGCTACAAATCAGGTCCAAAGCAAGTGTTCCCAAACAGTGGCGAAGTATGGATATTTCAATCCTCACAACAATTCAGTTCATCTCTAATAGAGGCTATAAGCAAATAAGCAATTATGTACATAGCGCTTCATCATGGACCATTCAAGCTATTCATATCAATAAAGAAACAAATATGGATTCCATTGTGAACCCATATCAGAAAAATATGGATTCAAGCTATTCATATCAATAAGATGGACTAACCGTTTCATCATAGTGCAGATTGTGTCACTAAACTGCTAAATTATGTTTATATCACCAGCCCAGCATCACCACATAGCTAAATTTCGATCGAAGGTACACTAAGTTCAGACGGAACGGTACAATCCTTAAATCGCTTACGCTGGCTCGATTGGCATCACTACTTTCTTGGTACTTTTTTCCCTGTGGGTTTTACCGCATACTGATTCTTGGTTTCGATCCAAGAAACCGTGCATCCAAGGTCAATCCAAGAAACAAATACTCTCTGACTTGTCTCAGCGGCACTAGAGCCAACCCAGAATTGGAGCAGATTTATGCAGAGAAGCAAGAAACGAGGCTCTAACCAGAGCAATCTCCAGGAGTACCTGCTGCTGGAGAAGACGTTGCTGCCGTTGCCGATGCTGCCGGCGGCGCTAGAAGGTGGCGCACGGATTTGCTCTTGGTCTTGCCCTTCCTCGTTGCTGCAGGACCAGATCCACCTTCTCCAGTGGGGGGCGCCATCGATGGGCGTCGGCGGCTGCACGGGCGGGCTGGCGGCTGAAGCGCGGCGCGGAGGTCCGACGCGGGTGGGGCGGCCGCGCCCTAGGCCCTAGCTGCCTGGCTGGCGGCGCTGGTGGGGCGGCGGAGCTGCCGAGGTGGGACGCGAGTGGCCGCCGGGATGGCACGCGGGCGGCTGGCGGGGCGGCGGGGAGTTCGGGGTGCGGGGGACTGCGGGTGCGGCGCCGCGGCGGATAGGGAGGGATCAAGGGGAGGGGATCAGGGGAGCAGATGGCCAGAGCCTAAACCGGCTGGGGCGCTGGTCGTGGGCGTGTGATCCGTGGGCGTGTGATCCGCGGGCCAGAGCCTAACGTGGGCGTGTGATCCGTGTGGCCGTGTGCGGGTTGGGCTGTAAGTGGGCCAAATTCAGAATATACCGTATTTACAATACGGTATATTCCGAATAAAATGTAGAAAAGTAGAAAACGGTCGGAAAATACCTAAACCGTTTCCGCTCCGTTTTCGAATTTGGTATTCCGTATTTCGAACCGAATTCGAATTTGTCCGAAAATACGAATTCGATCGGGTCAAATGTAGAAAACGATGTGGTTCGGTACGGGATATTTCCGTTCCATTTTCATCCCTATGTAGGATGGCTCGGCGTGGCATGGAGACGACACGACGGCATGCAAGCCCATTGGGAAATGCAACGCTAGTGCCACTAAAAAACAATCCTCGAGACACCTTTTTTTATGTCTATGTACTATTGCAGATACATTTTTTTAAAAACGCCTTGTAAACATATTCCTATACATCGTAATGGACATGAAGGTAAAGTACATTACACTAACCAGAGTACTTCTCTTAAACATTTTGCACTAAACAACTTAATCTCATCACTTCATATGTTTAGTTGTGCCTTATAATATTTATATAGAGGTCACTTAACATATGTAAACTATCAAAAAAACATTTCTAGATAGTTAAAAACATCTCAAAAATATCTTTACACAAAAAAATTAAGCGAATTAAAGAACATCTCAAAAACCGTCTCTACAGTATAAAATTTTGCGGTGATTGTTAAAGTATCTCTAAAATGCTTATATCATTACTACATAAGCTCATCACAGACGGTTCGGAAATGTCACCACAGACAGTTTCCAGAACCGTCCATGCTTATCAGTCAGTAATACTCTAAGGGTATTACAGACGGTTTTTGAACCATCTGTGATAACCATTATCACCGACAGTTCTTAACTAAAACCGTGTGTGATAACAATTATCACAGACGGTTCTTACTGTGAACCGTCTGTGATTGCATTCTCGTGACATCATAAATAGGCCTCTTTTAGTTCATCAATATTATCTAATTGCGCTATAAAATAGCGCAATCAGATAATACAGATGAACCAAAGCAGCTCTATTTATTATTGATGTCATGTCTTTGGTGGCTCGTTATTTAGGCTGTATGCGATGTTGTTTGGTTGCTTTGATATGCGGTGGTCATAAGCCGTGGTCGTATGCCGTGGTCGTAAGCCATGATCGTATGCCGTAGTCTTAAGCCATGGTCGTATGCCGTGGTCGTATACCGTGGTTGTAAGCCGTTTGTTGCCTTGTTCCCTTCCTCACCCCAATAGACACTAATCCAGCATTCCAGCTGCATCCAGAACCAATGCACTCAACCGCAAAAGCAACAAGATATTTATAAGGCAAAACACACTGGAACACAGAGACGGGTCACCTCATGGCCGTCGTGGCAAGCGAGGCTGCAGGCGGTGCAGACCCCGATGGCGCCAGCGGCCACGCAGGTGAGGTAGGAGAAGACAGCCTAGTGCTTGAGGTATCCGTCGTCGTAGGTGCACTCCTTGCCGTTGTCCCTAATCAACACCATATCTGCCTCTAGCTCAAGGTATCTAAGCATGGCTTTCAAAAAAACCTTCATATCCAAGCATCAAGGAAGAGAAGGAAAGGGTCTCAATCAGAGGCGGAGGAGCTCGGGGAGGTAGTCGGCGTCGTTGGGGGAGGCAGCGCTTCGATTAGTTTAGGGGAAGTAGCTAGTCGGTGCTTCGGTTTGGATTGTTTTGGGGAGGCGTGTGGGCAACATATATAATGGTATTTGAGTAGTGGAACTGATCAATAGTTGAGAGAGTACAACGCCTCTATAGTTTAAAAGTTTGAATAAAGGGGGCGGCAAAATCAGGTGATGAAATATTACAGACGATTTTCAATACAAACCATCTATGATGATTTAATTATCACAAATGATTTTTTAATAAAAACCAACTGTGAAGTATCATTGATGGTTTGTGTTAAAAAACCGTCTATGATATTTGATAATATCACATACGATTCTTATTATTAACCGTCTTTGATACTTCACAGCTGGTTTTTATCATAAACCGTCTATGATATTTTATCTTCACAAACGGTTTTTAGCACTGACAGCAACACAGACAGTCTCTAAATCAAAAGCTTCTGTTATTGCATTTAATACTCATGGTTTTGGTCCACTGTCTGTGATAAGGTGTCTAGTATTAGCTTTTTTTGTAGTAGTGTATATTAGGTAACTCTAATTTTAAAGACTAGTTCAAAACACCTCTAAAAGATTGTGGTTTTTTTTATTTTAGTGCACTTTGCTAAAAACAACACACCCAGAAAAAACATAACTTGTCATGCATGCACACATGATATACGCATCCTGTTCCAATGAGTTTTGGGCACATATGGCACTGTTTGAAGCCGTAATTATAAAAATATCAATATACGTGCGGTATTATCAAAAAGGTGTTTTTGTTGCCTGGCCACCGAGCGGCGATTCCGTAGAGCTGACATGTGCCCCCGCCGCCTGGCCAACGTGGGGCAGGCAACCAGCCGCCTGGCCACGGGGCAGACGCGCACCAGCCGCCCCACAACTAGATGATAGGTAATTAGGTTGGCTAATTAGCCGGCTTAATTACCTATCTTAATTTTTGTATGTACTATTTGTTTGAATTTTTAAATATACCAAATGAGCTTAAAAATTACAAAATTTTATGAACAGTATCTTGACACAACGTACTTGATTATGTAATTTTTTAACAACTTTACTCACTCTAAATTTTGCTCAAAAATTCGTACTATTATGATATTTGTAGGAGTTGTTATATATAGCAAACGAGTTTCAGAAATTACAAAATTTTATGTGCAGTCTCCCGACACAGTTGTCCTAATTATCTATTTTTTCAGAAATTTTATGCAATATGATTTTTGCTCGACTAATGCTGGTGCGCCCGTGTCCTGTGCGGGGTGGAGTGCTGTAACATGTTTTTTTGAAGCAATTCCCCCGGTGATGCGGCTTGCCTACCATGTGTCATGTCGGCCATAGCTCGGCCCCTTCCGCACAGAGATGATCGGGCACGTGGGGACTCGGCCGTTGCCTGGCCCCCCGCACGCAATTGCTGCAATGCCACATGTCAGGTCGCACGTCATGGCCCTCCACGCACTGTGACCATTGTACGCGTTAAAATTCTCCCTGCGAGGGCTTTTCACTGGCGTCAGACGGGAGCCAGCCGGTGGAGGAGTGCGGATTTGATCAAGTTCCGATTCATCTTCACACAGGTGAAGAACCTACATCAGCTTGGTATGGAGAACTTGCATCAGTTTAGTACGGTTGAATTAACTTACTGGTAGAGACGAATTACTGGCGACCGCACCAGCTTGTAGTGGCGGCAGAGCCAAGGCAAACTCGAGGATGTTGAGCTTCTCGGCAATGGACTACAACAGTGAAATCATCAACGTGAGGAGCGGGAACTTGGTAAGCCCCTTGTGTATTCCGTCGTCATCGACGCGAAAGGCCGCATGGTATGCGTGGACACCGCCCTCGACGTTGCTTGACAAGCATCGAAGCTCCTCCGCCCAGGCCCTCGCCTGCGCGTGCTGCTGATGAACAGCCATGAGAGAGAGAGAGAGCACGTGTGGTGAGCTAACGCTGGTGATAGTGTTAGTAGTGCTTGCTACATACGGTAGTAGAAGTAGCACTGATAGCACCGAGCAGAGAGTTTCACTTCAATTATTGTGAGGTATATGCAAATTTTTGAAAACTAACTAATTTTTTCATACAATTACATGTGCAGATATTTGAATTACTATATTGAGAGGCTGCACATAAAATTTCATAATTTTTGGAGCTCGTTTGTTATATGTAACAATTCCTAGAAAAATCATAATCGTATGACTTTTTAAGCAACATTCAAAATGGATAAAATTATAAAAAATTTACATAATGAATTACATTGTGTCAAGAGACTGTACATAAAATTTCGTAATTTTTTGAGCTTGTTTGCTATGTGTAATAGCTCCTACAAATATCATAATTGTATAAATTTTTGAGCAATATTTAGATCGGATAAAATTATCAAAAATTACATAATGAAGTACGTTGTGTCAAGAGACTGCACATAAAATTTTATGATTTTTGAAATCATTTGCTATATTTAAAAATTCAAACAAACAGTATATACAAAAAACAATTAAGGCATATAATTAAACCGGCTAATTAGATGACTTAATTATTTGCCGTCTGGTGGTAAGATGGCATGTTACCTGCCGCACGGTGCTCGGAAAGCAAGGGCACGTGTTGGTTCTACGGCATCATCGCCCAATGACCATACGATAAAAATACTATTTTTTAATATCACATACATATTAATATTTTTATAAATACAATACAAACACTGTTGTATATGCCAAAAATTTTCGTTCCAATATCGCCAACCGATGGAGCTAGCCGGCCAGCTGCGACGATACATCCACGCGGTAAATTGGTAACAGAATGTTGCCGAGCGGTAACTTTTCGAGCATATCTCGTCGTCATCGATCACCTGCTGGCTTCATCTGGCTGCTGCGTGCGTCGCCGGCACGTACAGACAGGTACAGCTTCAGTTTAGCCGCACTCCGATGCTATCTGGGAATTCGCGTGCATCATATGCAGATATTACGGTCCATTCATCCCTATAAACTGTATCTGTGAGAGAAGAATTATTTGCCGGTCACGAGAGCTGTGTGATTGAGTAAGCATGCGTGCTAGAGCCAGTGCTACGTTGTCGAGCACGGGAGCTTGCCCTTTTACGTATGATATGGTCTGGTATGCACGGAGACTGGTACGACGACGGTGCATTTGCCCTAGCGCGTATATGTAGAAAGTGGCAAAGAAAGAATAAAAAAATCAAAAGTTGATAAAATAAGGAGGATCACATAGTATAGTTACTCAACAATGCCATAAAAAAGAAAATGGTAGCATCAATTCTTCAGTTCTAGATTTACAGTAAACAAAGATAGACAAAAGACAGTTTTATTTGCCAAAATCTTCGAGCAATTCAAAATTTTCTTCACATGTAAACTTATATTGATGTCCTAAACTCTAGAGATGAAAACACATACTAGATGTTAATAGGGAAATTTGTTCAGTAGCACTGAAAGGTCACTGCTTTCGGAAAATACCACCGAAAAAACCGAACTCCGGAAATTACCACTAAAAGATGCAATTTTCTTCGGGATTTAGCATTCTGGACAAAAATATCCTTACCCCCTATTCTCCCTCCCTCTTCCTCTTCTCCCTGCCCATCTCCCTCTTCTCCGTCCGCCTCCCTCTTCCCCCACCTCTTCGCCGCCGGCCTCCCCGCCTCCTCCCTCCTCACGCCGCTCGCCTCCTCCCTCTCCGCGCCTGCCATGCGCCCTCCCTCACATCCGGCGCCCCTCCATTTCTTCCCCGCGCGCCAATTCTCTTCCGCCCGTACGCAGCCACCGCCGCCTCATGCCGCCCAGGTCGCTCCGGCCATCTCCTCCGCAAACCACCTGCGTCACGGTGTGTCTGTGCCTCTCCTCTACCCCCTCCCTCACTTAATCGAACCCCGGTGCCTCCGACTTGCCGCACAGCCCATCTTCCTCACCGCCGGCCGAACGCGCCTCCGCCGTCACCGCTCCCTCCTCGGCGAGTCTCCCTTCAATTCCTCGCCTGGGGAGAATGTTCTCACCGCCTCGGACCTCCTCCGACTGACGCCGGAGCTCCTCATCCACCCTAGCTCGCCGGCACCGTGAAGTTCCCCTGCGCCGCCCATGGCCTCCGTCGCCGACCGACCTTGGGCCTCCTCCGGCTCAATAGACAGCGTGGTAAGCACCCACCTAACCGTCTCTAGCTCGTGCCCACCCAAAATCCCTCCTTCTCCCTCTCCGGCGCCGCCGCCCCGAGCGTACCTCGCCGCCGGCTGCATCAGACTGCCGCCCGCCTGCCTCGCCGCCGTTCCGGGCCGCGCCACCTCCCCACTAGCATCCCTGCCCCCTCACGGTTCCATTTTGCCGGCCTGCCCAGCCTCCCCGGCCACCCCTTGTCGGCGCCGCCGCAGCCCAGTCGTGCCGCATGTCCCCTCTGTTTTGCCCCAACAGGGAGATGGGGGCGGAGGAGGAGGAGCGGAGGGGGATGTGAGGGAGGGCACATGGCAGGCGCGAAGAGGGAGGAGGCGGGGAGGCCGGCGGCGAAGAGGTGGGGGAAGAGGGAGGCGGACGGAGAAGAGGGAGATGGGCAGAGAGAAGAGGAAGAGGGAGGGGGAATAGGGGGTAAGCGTATTTTTGTCCAGAATGCTAAATCCTGAAGAAAATTGCATCTTTTAGTGGTAATTTCCGGAGCCCGGTTTTTTCGGTGGTATTTTCCGAAAGCAGTGACCTTTCAGTGCTACTGAACAAATTTTCCCATGTTAATATTATCGTTGTCGTCAGAAACAACTTAAATGACAGCCAACATATTGCAAGGTATAATGCCTAAGCCATTCTCAATCATCTTCTCGAAACATGTAATTTCCAACATACATGTGTTACATCAAGAGATAACCGTGTCTAACAATTTTTCCTACCATAAACGACACAAATAGCTTGAAAACTTGAAAGCGTACGAAATAGATCAGGAAAGCTAATTGACTTGAGTTTCATTGATAGAAATTGCAGCATCTAAAGCATGGAAACTCGACAGCACATGCTAAATTACAGTATCAAACACAAAGTTTGTTTCTCTATTATAGTAAATCTATCAACAAAATGTGATACGTCAATTCTAATCGGAACACATAAATCATAAGTTTAGTTTAATCTCAAAGAATCCAAGTTGGTTAATGTCAATGAGATACATATAATTTTTGAAATCATAGAAATAAAATGACTCAATATAATCAATAGATAGGAATAAATGGTCAATAATAACTCAATTCAAAGAATAAAGAAGTAAGAACTACAACTACAAGAAGACTAGAAGTTTACCTAATTACCTCTGTGGAGTGTGCCGTGTGGCCCTCGGTCTCGCAACTTGGGCTCAAAAGTGGGCAGTTAGTTGGTGACTCGGTTGGCACCTCAGCAACTCCCAAGTACACGGCCATGGCCGCCATTGCCACCAGCACGCGGCACCCTCCGGCGACACACAACCCGCCATCATCTGCGCCTCCGCCCGCATGCATAGTTGTGCTGCCATCGCCGTCTCCTTCATGAAACGCCACCATCGCTCGACTTCGGGCACAGTCACCATCGCCGTCTCCCGCATGAGGCACCACCGCTGTTTGGCCTAAGGCGTGACCGCCGCTCGCTCGCTCCTGCACGAGGCCTGACTACCGCCTACTCGCCTCCCACATGAGGCTCGATGCACTGGTCCATAGCCGCGCTGGCCTATAGCCGCACCGGCCTTCAGCCGCACTAGCTCGTAGCTGCGTCGCCCTACCATCGTGCTGGCCCATAGCCACATGGCCAAACCACCACTACGCCGGCTTATAGCCACACCGGACCGCCACCGCATGGCCCTGAGGCAGAGCTACCATCAGCCCGCATGGGCATCGCTGTGTCGCTCCGCCGCACCGGTCACCGTGAGACAATGCTGGGAGCTATAAGGTGTGGGAGCCTATAATAAAAAAGAGGGAAGGAAGGGCAAAACCGCAGCCCAGAAAGGTAAGTCAAATTCTCCATAGGAAAATAAGGCCAGCAAATTAAAGTGGGATGACAAGCCCTATGGTTAACAAGACCAAACATTTTACAAGTGTGACAAGTGGGGGCACTGGTCATGGATCTGTAAAAAGTCGCATCACATCGTCGATGCCTTCCAGACCAAAAAGAAGAAGGGTGGCAAAGGGTTGCATAAAACACACTTTGCTTTCATTGAGGCGGAGAATTCTAAGCCTACACCAATGGAGGTTGACTCCACTTCTGCAGCCGCACCCCCTCTTGATATTGCAGCTACCACCGCCATGATTTCCCAAGAAGAGCATCTCGTCCCCGACAAGATAGCAGCTGAAGTCTCTAACTTCTTAGTAGATTCAGTCTAATGCACAGAATGCATTTAGACGTTAATTATCATTCATTTCATGTGTGGAAGGAATAAGTTGGATTTTAATCAAACAATTTATTTTCTCATGATGTTTGGAAGATATTAATTAATTTGTTCATTTATTCAATTAATAATGGCATGATATGTTCTGATATTTGAAGTATTTTATTTATGTGTTGATTTTCTCCTACTACATATTAACAAAGTACTTTATATTAGAATGCGTGTTGCGCCCTATGGAGGAACAATGCTTAGTTGATAGCGACACAATAAATACCATCTTAAGAGAGACAAAAATTTTTCAGTTGATTAGCAAGAATGTTGGCAGTCTTACGACCACCACCAATAGCGATGTTTATATAATAGGCTTAGGAAGAACCACAATTATACTCCTAATGGGCACAACTATGGTCATTTAAGAAGCCTTGTTGTACTCAGAATAGAGTAGAACTCTCCTAAGCTTCAAGGATATTCGCGCTAACGGTTTCCACGTTAAAACTAGAGAAAAGTATGGTAAGAAATATCTGCTCATCACAAAGCGTGAAGCAAGTGAAAAAAGGATATTAAAAAGACTTTCTTCGTTTGAGACTGGGCTATACTACACAAATATTAAGGCACCCGCAACCTATATTGCCCTGGAACCATATTTAAAAACTCTGAACTCTTCTGTCTTTGGCATGATAGATTAGGCCAGCTAGGTCTTAGGATGATGAAAAATATAATTAATAATTCACAAGGACATAATATTGATGTAAAGAACTTTCCAAATCAAGAAGATTTCGTATGCCCCACATGTGCCACTGGAAAATTAATTACTAGACCTTCTGCTCTAAAAGTGAAGGATGAAGTCTCTGCATTCCTGGAATGCATCCAAGGAGACATTTGCGGTCCTATACAGTCTCTGTCAGGGTCATTTAAATATTGTATGGTGCTTATCTATGCTTCCTCGAAATGGTTGCACGTATGTTTATTATCTACGAGAAACCATACTTTTGCAAAGTTGACCTCGCAGATAATTTAAATTAAAAATATGTTTCCTGATCATCATATAAAGTCCATAAGAATGTACAACACCAAAGAATTTACTTCCAAGGCATTTGATGATTATTGCATGACAATAGGAATTAAAGTTGAGCATTCAGTACCGTATGTCTATACCCAGAATGGACTAGCAGAGGCATTAATTAAGAGAATTAAATTTATTGTCCGACCACTTTTGCTGAATTGTAATTTATCGACTACATGTTAGGGACACGCGGTCATATATGCAGTGACTCTCATCAACTTTAGACTATCAGCATAGAACATCCATTCATCTATGCAACTAGTGCAAGGGTCAGCATAGAAAATTTCTCATCTACATAGGTTTGGTTGCAAAGTTTATGTACCTATACCTCCACCACAGTATACTGCAATAGGCTCTCTCCGAAAGTCCGGGATGTACGTTGGTTACGAGATAATATCCATAATTAGGTATTTAGACCCCATGACAGAAGATTTGCATACCGCCCATTTCACTGATAGTATATTTGATTAGGATAGTTTCCCAACATTAGGGGGAAGAAATCAACCCCTTGATGTAAAATATTGGGAAATACGTGGCAAACAACAAGAATCCATGTACATAATCAAAATATTGGGAAATACGTGGCAAGCCACATGAATCCATGTACATAATCCGCACACTAGTGAGGCAAATAGAGAAGTCTAGAATATCATTAATTTGTAGGCATTAGCAAATCAATTGCCTGACCACTTTAGTGATTTAAAGAGCATAACCAGGTCGCATGTGCCAGCATGCAACGCATCGGAGAGGGTTGAAATACTAAAGAAAGTTGAATGTATCTCTAATCCTGTCCAGAGGCCTCAGAATAAAAGAACGAGAGCTCCGACCCCTCGAATCCCATGTAACCGGGGACGGCTGGTGAAAAAGGATAAGGACTTGATACAACCAATCATCAAAGTCCCCCCTAATCAGAAGGGGAGCCAGTTGAGACCTGGCATCGGTATGGTACCTTCAATGAAAGAGATACCAAATTTGAACATTCCCATGGAGGGAGAAACCAGCATGTATGTGTGCGTACGCATTGGAGCTGAAAAACTAAAGGGACTTGCCCCTGTAATTGAAAAAACAGTGAGCAAACAGAAATATTAGAAGAATCAACCAATGATGAAATAACTATAAACTATGTGCATACGGGAGAATCCATGAATAGGACAACAGCCAATGTTGATATTTATTTTACAAAGAAAATTACCACAATCAATGATCTTGATCTAGAGCCTGCATCACTTACTGAATGCAAGAAAAGATCAGATTGGGAGAATTGAAAAAGGCAATAGAAACTGAATTATTATCTCTGAATAAAAGAGAGATGTTTGGGCTTGAAAGCCGCACGCCTTCCCATGTGCACCCCATAGGGCATATGATGAGGACATCCCGAAGACACCAACTGGATCAATTACACGATCACGAGTTAAAAAGATTAATCAACAGGTAAACTCGCTCCTAATTAAATCTAGTTTTAATTTATGAGAGAACTAAATATTACCTCATGCAAATGTTGTGTGCATACTCAGGTTTGAACGATGTGAATTTTTTGGAATTGAAAACATGGAGGCGAAGCTAACGGAGAAGAAGTACATGAAGCCAAGCAAGGAAAGACGTGTTCAAGTCCTCATTATCACGTCGGATCATCAACAGGTTCAATCGAACTCACAAAGATGCTCTGGACATTTAAATGATTTCATCTTGGTATCAGACCACGATCGAATCTACTATTTTTAAGAGAGAGAGCTATATGCTTGTTCTTCCTAGAGTTTGCCTTCTGATTACAACCTAGAGGAGAATTGGGCATTTCTCTACATCGTTGTTCTTGTGATTCCTTGTGATTCTCATGAGCTACGACGCATATGCTTGTGGTCAGGTAGATGGGATCTCGAGCATATGATTGGATGAATTCTTTTATCACAGGTTACTGTTCTAACAGTTGTTGGCGCCACCGATTCGTTAGGTTGCACGGATCTAAGTTATCATTATTGATCATACATCGTGAAGATCGGGCATCCCGCATTAGCATAAGTGAGTATTTGTTTGAAAGAGAAATGAGAAAAAATAAAGTTGTAGATATAAAGCAAGACTCGTTGCACAAGGTTTCACTCAATGTCTAGGAATTGATTACGAAGAAACCTATTCCCTGGTCATCGATGGCATTACCTTTAGATATTTGATTTCGATGGCAGTGAACTTGAATTTAGAGATGAAATTGATGGATGTGTTAACTCCATACCTTTATGAAAATTTGGATTCAGACATTTATATGAAGATACCTGAAGATATTCCTTTCCCGAATCAAGACAAAACAAATAGAAACTTGTACAGTATGAAACTCAAGAAATCACTGTACAGACTTAAGCAATCAGGTAGGATGTGGTATAATTGCTTAAGCGACTTTCTATGCAGGAAAAGCTACATGAACAATAAGGTTGTCCCTGTGTATTTATACGATGATCTCAAAGTGGATTTTGTATAATCTCAATATATGTAGATGATCTGAATATCTCGAAACCCTGCAAGATATAAAGGAAGCGAGCTCTTACTTGGAGTCAAAGTTCGAAATGAAAGATTTGGGTAAAACCAAATATTGTCTAGGCTTGTAGCTTGAGCATATCCATAAAGAGATATTAGTACATCAGTCCCCATACACTTAAAAGGTGTTAGAAAGGTTCAGCTTTGAAAAGGTGTACCCATCGAAAGTATCGATGATCAGAAGATCTTTATAGCAAAACAAGGGTCCGTACCGACCTAGAAAAGAGGGGGAGGAAGTCCTAGGATTGAAATTCCCGTACTTAAGTGCAATATGAGCACTTATGTATTTAGCAAACTGCACTAGACCAGACATTACATTTGCTGTAAACCTATTAGTAAGGTATAGTGTAGAACCTGCCAAAAGGCATTGACGGGGAATAAAAGACATCTTCTAATACCTCTAAGGAAGCAAAGGCCTTGAACTGTTCTACAGAAAGAACTAAGACCTGAATATGACTGGCTATGCAGATGTAGGGTGCCTGTCAGATCCACATACAGTTAGGTCACAAACAGATTAAGTGTTCCTATGTGGTGGAACCATAATTTTGTGGAAGAATTTGCTTAGCTTTGGCAAATGATTCATCACATCCAGCAGCCATGTAGATTGAATATAGTGCAACCTCCTGCAATTATCTATAAAGGTAATGCAGCTTGTGTTGCACAAGTGTAGATGGGTTATGTGAAGAGTCATCTTACAGAGCATATCAACCCCAAATTTTTCTATGCTCATGAGTTACAAAAAATGGATCAAATTAAGATACCGAATACTAAGTCATGTGAAAATCTTACAGATTTATTCACTAAGTCACTTTCCAGTATCTAACTTTGAAAGGTGTATACGTAGAATTGGCATGATGAGATTTAGAGAAGTGCAGAACTTAGAGGGAGATTTTTCTTAAACTCATTATTAAAACTTGATCATGAAGATCCGGTACCCAAAGAATAAATCATGTAGATTAAATAAAATTGGGTGGATTATACTCTTTTTCCCTTGACGAGTTTTTCGGAAGTTTCTCGTCCAAGGTTTTTAATGAAATAATTCGTGAAACGCAACATAACATGTATCGTGTACTCTTTTCCCAAAATTTTTCAATGAGTTTTTATGTAGTTTTGATGAGGCATGAACGTGTCGAATGAGTGCTCAAGGGGGAGTGTTGGGAAACCTGGGCTTGTAAACCTCGCTCATGGTGGGCATCTCACCACTTAATCTATAAATAGGAGATCTCAATTATTGTAATTTGTACCTTTGGAGGAGAAAGTAATAAAGAAAAGGAAAAGACGTTCCTATTTCTTGTGTTCAATCTATTATTTTCTTGTATTATTCTGTTATTAATCCATCTTTTATCTAAAAAAGAATCATTCAAACTAAACTCGTTAGCGACTGTTCCTCAACAATTTTCACTTATTCTCTAGCCTTCTCAGGCATCTCTGAAAACCAGTGGTAAAAAACATTGATGAATGAGCCATGGCTTTATGGTCCGTAAACAACACTGCTGTAACGTTATGAAATAGATGTACATGCTGTAAGACTGACGATGACACATGTGAAAAGATTGATCGAGTGAATTAGCTCCTAAATTTACTTATGTACTCCCTCCGGCCTCTTTTGGTTTATAGATTCTAAAATTTACTTAGGATTAGCAATTGTGCATGAATGATCGCAAAGTTATTTTTAAGAGTAGGGCTGTACGTGCACTTGTACTGTACACTTTACTTTCTTTAACAAGGTTGCGTGGAAGCTCCTTTTTAAATCTTCTGATGTCAAGAGGCCATGGAATGAGCTAAGAAAGGTATGATGTGATGAATAAAGAAAATTGCGTGGAGAGTCGCAATGTTGATTAGGGCTTGTCCTTCTTCACCTGTTTACACCATAGTCCTCCCTTCTTTCATATTTTTAATCAGTTCATGTTTCCAAGCTTTGTTAGCTGCGTATTTTGACTGCAATGTCACCATTTTGGATATCTTTACTTATTTGGCTTTCTGGCGTTACTTTAGCCCTTTGAGTGTTGGAATTAATACGGGCTAGGCCCACTTTTAATTCTAATTAATTTCTAGAAATCCCAAAGATCCATGTGTATGTGCTAAAACTGTTTAGTCCCATATGGAGAGTTGAATGGGAGTTACACCACTTTAAAAGATGGAACGTGGTAACCCCTTGTGGAATTGGAGAGAGCCAATACACGCGCGCGCTCGTCGCGCCGTGCGTGTGTGCAGGCGTGTCGGGTGCGGGCGCGTTTTTCTTTATCTATTCGAAAATCGAAACGCACTGACTCGCAGTAAATGGTATTAACGAATGGCTGGCAGTAACGGTGCAGTTACTAGTGAATTATGGCTGCGGTTACTTTCGAGTAATGGCTGCAGTTACTCTGGCCTCTTTGTTTTTGCTATTACAAAAGAACAGAGCACAAATGTGGCTCTCTACTCCATACGAAAAAGAAGAAAGACAGTATTCTGATTCTGGTTTTGTGGCTGTCTCTGACAATCCCCGGAGCCTCGTTCTCGAAGGCTTGCACGAGCGAGGACGAATAAGGTTTTTGGGGAGCGTTCGCGCGACTGCTGGCTGCTTCCCCGTCATTCGATTCTCTGCTACGTCTACATCAATTGCACGACTACTACCACAACGCCATGACGAACAACGATCTAGCCAACAACCCCGCTGCTGCTACTCCTGCTACTCCTTCCACTGTATCTGGGTATGTCTATTCTGCACTTATATGTTGGTTAGTATTATTATCTGTTGTTAACTTCAACACTAAGATAGATATACTAGTGTGTGTCCTTCTAGATCTTAGTATGTCTAATGTGGCTCTCTACTCCATACGAAAAAGAAGAAAGACAGTATTCTGATTCTGGTTTTGTGGATGTCTCTGACAATCCCCGGAACCTCGTTCTCGAAGGCTTGCACGAGCGAGGACGAATAAGGTTTTTGGGGAGCGTTCGCGCGACTGCTGGCTGCTTCCCCATCATTCGATTCTCTGCTACGTCTACATCAATTGCACGACTACTACCACAACGCCATGACGAACAACGATCTAGCCAACAACCCCGCTGCTGCTACTCCTGCTACTCCTTCCACTGTATCTGGGTATGTCTATTCTGCACTTATATGTTGGTTAGTATTATTATCTGTTGTTAACTTCAACACTGAGATAGATATACTAGTGTGTGTCCTTCTGGATCTTAGTATGTCTATAGTGTTTCTGTTTACTTACTATGCGAATATGACTAGAGTAATTTTCATGATTTATCTGTCAAATTTCTGGATTAAAGTATGTCGAAAAATGCTCATATACTCAACATTGAGTTTTTTTTTGCAAATCTATCCCTCTTCTAAGTGTAAAATTATCTGAACCTGACACGTGGCAAATCCATGGTACTGTAGCACGGTTTTTGTACTGTAGCTACAATACCCACAGCGCCGTAATGCCATTTTCTGCGCTCCCATGGTGCGGAATCAAAAAACTGTGCAACAATACCACAGAAATAGAGTTTTCGCACTCTCTGGATGTGGATTTGCCACGTGTCGACCTCTCGTGATTCCGTGCTTGAGGAGGGGCTATATTTGCAAAAAAAATATGGAGGGTGTTAAAGCTGCAAAAAAAAAGACACCAGGAGGCCAAATGAGTAAAGATTTTGTCATTTTGGATGCTATTGTATTTACGTTCTCTACTCAATATATCATTGTTTAACTTAGAACCTGCTTAGAATACATGAAGCTAGGTTTGGGGGTCCGAGGAAATGGAAATTTATGGGTGGGTTTTTTTAGGCTGTGGCTTATATTTTATGGCTATTTTTTTGAATTTTGGACTGTTCACGAGAGGCAGTACGCAGAGAAAAATAGTTGCATACGATTTTAGTCGGTATAGCTGAACTCGGTATAGTTTGTACTATAATTTACCTGTAGAGCCGGCCTTAAAAAATACACTGTTTAAAAACTAGTTACTGTAACAAACATAAGCCAAAGCCTAAGCCAAGTGATTTTGAACCCATCCCATGTCATACAGAACCACGCACTATGAAAAAGTAGTTGGGTTCTGTTGGGAACCGAGTAGGCTACACTAGCGTAAATTAAAATTTTCTATGATGTAAACCAAGATGCCATACAAGTAAGAGATTATGAATCGTCACCACTAAACACATAGTGTAGCGGAAGAAATGTCGAAACAACTCAGTTCAACGTATCATGTGTTGATGTAGTGGAAGTAGTATCACACGCCGATGTAATGGAAGTAGTTGGTTGTCCATAAGTAGTAGTCGATTTTCACGAACCTATCATCTCTTCCTTGTGATTGCCCCGATTAGCACTGTAGTCGTAGCAGCGCCTCTACTGAAGTTCACACGTCTAGGGATGGAACACTGTGCGTCGATGTGCTAGCATAGGCGCGCATAACATGGGTTTCTGAAAGGTGGTGGGTAGGATTTCGATGGGTGTGTTTCAGATGCATACAACCCATAACACATGCACCCATTTACATAGAGACCCTAATTGGATCTATACCCAACATGATTAGAGATTATACCCCACTTGGAGGGCTTTGGACTAGATTCTTATCCAATATGAGTAGAGATCATATCTCACTTAGAGTCTATCATCTGGACCCTTACTGTTTCAACCCATTAAGTGTGTGACCTGTAAGTTCATATGTACTTAGTTGTAACTCAGAAACACCTTTTCAATCACTGGTCAGTAGTGGTCCCTAGCAGAACATATCAACCTCCAAATATACACAAAAGTCAATATGGATGAACCTTATGCAATATGATATGTAACTAGCTCCTAGTCACCAGCTCATATGGTCCCTAGCAGAACATATGTAACTAGCTCATAACTCCTTATAACCAGATCGTCTATGGCCATGACCAGTTTGTATCCCTATATGACGAGATCATAGACCAGTCTGTGATATGTTTGACCAGGTCACGACCAGTTCATATCCTATACGAGCAGATAGTAGACTGGTCTGTGATATGTCTAACCAGCTCATGACCAGTCAGTATCTCCATATGACCAGTTTGTATCTAGTCAGTTCTATCGACCTGTTTACATATGCTCCTTTTGCTCACGATATCTGATCAAACTTCATGTGAGAAACGTGTCATCTATAGACTGTTCACTCTTTTTTGATCTAGTGGTGGATAATTTCATTTGGTTGATTCTTCGACTACTCGGAGCATGGCTATGCACTTTTTTATCCGACCACATTTAGGGACCTAGGAGTATCTCTCCTATTATGTATGGGCAAATCCTATATTTGACTAATCATTTTCCTCTGCATATTTCATAGTATATTCGAGAGTTACCTTTATAACTATCTAGTTACGGTGTAGCGTTTGGTAACCCCTAAGTACACTATTACATATGTAGAAAACTATACTGATCTCAGGTATAAGGATTATACATCACAATTGCTTGAAACCAACTAATGACACATAAGACATAACAATATCAACAGTATCTCAAGATGGGTCAATCCGACACTATGTTCTCTAACAGTTATGCACATTATTGATTTGATATCCCCGTATCTATGACCCGTGAAACGTGATCATCAATCAATACATGTGCTGGTCTATAAGTCACTAGTGTTCTGACCAGTGATATCCGATCAGGGATCCTTTTAGAATGATATCATATAACGAATAAAGGGGTTCACCAATAAGTCACATACTTGCTAATCTTTATAAACGATTATTCATTCAAGGAACATAATAACATTTATTCAAAAGATCATAAACGTAGAAGTGATGTAATCATATCTATAATTGCATCTAGAGTATATCACTAGCAAGTTCATCTGATCTCTCTCGTCTATCTTTTTGCCACATTTATCATCTAGTACGTGCTAGTATGTGACACGCTGAAAAGCCATGGCCGCGTTTATATTGTCTTCTGTTTCTGGTTTCTGCTTAAAAAGGCTAAAAGCTAATATGAACACCCGGTTTCTCAAAGCAGCCTCTTTACTCTTTTGGCTGCCGTTTTACTCTAGGGATAAGACAAAGAGTCAGGGGTACATCACCCACCGTACTCCTCTCGCTCTTGCCACATGCACGTATCTCTTCCTCACTTTTTTGTACCGCCTGTCCTCTTATTATAAAATCCACTTCTTTTAACTATTGCTATTCATTTTTAGAAAAAAATATTATAAACTAAAAAAAATCATAAGTAAAATATAATAAGAACGCATCCTAACAGTGCGATTGCCATGCCTTGGCTTGGGAGAAGGGCAGCAGGAGGCTACACCTACAATCCTACGTCGATGCAGGGGAAGTTCTATAAAGATGATTGACAAAAGGCTACGAGTTCGTGACCTGGCAACGATTTGTCATTTTCAAGCCTAGGGGCACGGGAAATTGCTTGGTCATATTCGACGCAGACGTAGCTTGTGCCACGGTCTGCTCGTAGCACCTATGCACCTTCTGCATTCCACTGTGAGGAAAAATGGCTTCCGGCCCTGAAAAATCGGACGCCAATTCTGCGTCCACCTGCCTGCCCGGCCGATCGAGCCAGATCGTCATCTGCATCGTATACGCAAGTTGCGTAGCTCTTTTATATTCGTTGCCAAACGCGACCTAAATGCCTTAAAAGGTGTGTTCCTTCTGCATTCAGGGCCTCTTCTTGACGGATTCTAAAAACGGTTTTTATCGTTTGTTGCAGTATCTAATTTTCAAACGGAATATTTTTTTTAAGATAGCGTCTATAAGTTAATTCTAGTACATGTTGAAAGCCTAACATCTGTATCAACCAAAATCGTAAGCGAGTATCTCTCTTTCTGTAATATCTATCGCAAACAGCAAAAATTCAAAATTTTAGCCAAAAGTCATAAGCCGCAGCCGTATCAAGATCAAGCCGCAGTCGTATCAAGATCTCCTCGCCTCTTGGTACAAAAGAGAGGAAGAGAGACAGAGGCAGAAGAGAGAGAGAGAGAGAGCGCATAGCGGCCACAAAATCTTTGCAAACTAGCGTGGAATTTTTTGTACGGATAATCCATTTTTTATTCGAAAATACATAAATATACCCGCGGGAAAATTTATTACAAAAATAGGCTTCAGTCGCCCGCCCATTGGGCGACTTCCACTTTTCGCCCAACCGGGTGGCGACATTTTGGAAATGTGGCAACCGTTGAGCGAATCAATGGTATCGCTGTACGGTTGGGCGACTTAATGTAGTCGCTGTACGGTTGGGCGACTAGAATTCCAGTCGCCCAACAGTAAGGCGACAGGGGGTACTTTATTAGCTCGGTCGCGCAGTACCACCTACCACTTTTACTCATTCTGCGCACACAGAAGAAAGAAGAAGAGAAAAGGAAGAAGAGGCACTCATTGTGCGAGAGAAGAAGAGGAGAGGAGGAAGGGGCACTCATTGTGCGAGAGAAGAAGAGGAGAGGATTGTGCGAGAGAAGAAAGGAGAGGAGGAAGGGGCACTCATTGTGCGAGAGAAGAAGAGGAGAGGAGGAAGGGGAAGAAAAGGAGGGGTAGAAGAGAGGGAAGAGGGGAAGAACAGGAGGGGAGAAGAGGAGAGGAGGACAGGGTTGGAGGAGGAGGTGAGAGACGAAGAAAGAGGAGAAGATATTCCATCCATTTGGACCCAGGTATTTTTTTGATTATGTTGTATTTGCACTATTATTTAGATGAAATGTTGGTGTTAGTAAAAATTATATATTTTGAAAATGTAGTACAATTTAGTATGAAAATATTAGTGTCAAGAAATTGTAGTATACATTTTGTAGTAACGAACATTTTGTAGTATAGAAATATTAGCACCGTTTTTAGTATGGAAAGTGTAGTTTAGTGTTGTACGATATTATTTGACATGTCGTAAATTTCAATTATACATGCAGGCCTACAACATCAATGGCCACTACAACATTGAGAGTGCATTATGGTGCTGGAATTATTCGTGAAGGTCCGAATGGTGTGGATTTGAGCGATTTTCCGCAAATAACTCTCCTACTTCCGGATGACGAGAATGCTCGAATGACAGATGTGCAACATTGGCTGACCCAAAGTTTTTCATTGGACCCGAGGTGTGCAGCGTCGTTGTGCAAGGGCTTTGGAGCCGGTCTCCCACGGACATCAGTTGGGAGTTGAAGACATTGGTGCGCTCTGCTTCGTGGAAGGGCTTTGTGCAAGGGTGCCAGCGCCGTGGATACGAGTGTGTCCTGCTTGTGCAACCGTGCTCACTACAAGCAGCTGCGCAAACTCGTGCATCCGCCTATGCTGCTTCGGGAGGTGCTAGTAGCTCGGGCGGGCCGCACGTTGGCGGAGCTGATGAAGTTGCTCGTGATGAAGGCAATGCGGTACATGTAGAAGAGTTACAGCCGTCAAGTTATAGAGAGGGAAATGGGCAAGCCGATGCAGTACATGGAGGAGAGTTACAGCCGTCAAGCTATAGAGAGGGAACTGGGCAACCTGATGAAGGAGAGCATAATGAGTATATCGTGCAGCAGATGGAATCTGGTGACCAGAGGGCATGGGATGAAGAGCAAGCTGTAGAGGACGAGAAGGAGGACAGTTCCGATGATGAAGAAGTTCCTATCCCCCAGGAATGGAACCGGTTTAATGCGGAGGGTGTTTCCGCACATAATGAGCATGAATCACCACGGGAGTATCATGAAACAGAGGTTCGGTTGCATGCTATGTTTGCTGACAAGGAAGCGCTGCAGGATGCCATCAAGCTTTGGGCCCTTTCAATGCAGCGGACATTTCGCGTCGTCAAATCAAGCCAGGAACAGTACACTGTGAAGTGCGAGCAGGCTGGTTGTCTTTGGAGGGTGCACGCACGTAGACCCAAGTATGACACTCGCTGGATTGTGTCCAAGGTGGAGCCGCACTCCTGCATTCTAAACACTGTCTTGGCGAGGCATCGGAACCTGACGTCTGGATTATAGCCAAGTTGATGTATGGGGAGATAGTGGAGAAGAAAGATATTGCGGCCACGCATATTGTGGTAGCTATCGAGAATAAATTCAAGTATAAGATTAGCTACGCGAAGGCGTGGCGTGCAAAACAAAAGGCATTGGAAAAACGTTTTGGCACTTTCGAGGCGTCGTACGACAACGTTCCTCATATGCTTAAGGTGTTGCAGCAAAGGAACCCGGGCACGTACATCGCCGTGCACGACAAGCCGTCCATAAGTCCACCGGGATTTACAGTGTTGCAGAGAGCATTGTTTGCATTTGGTGCTAGCATTGAAGCATTCAGGCACATGCTGCCAGTGATCTCAGTAGATGGGACCTTCTTGACAGGCAACTACAAAGGGCAGCTCCTGACGGCCATAGGCGTTGACGGTAACAATCAAATACTGCCGCTGGCCATTGCATTTGTGGAGAGTGAGAATTATGAGAGCTGGCTGTGGTTTCTTAGACATGTGAGGGCTGGAGTTGTAGGCACCCGTCCTGGTGTGTGCGTAATCCATGATCACCACGCCGGTATTATAAAGGCGATACGAAAACTTCAAGAAGACTCTGAGAAGACCTTTCATTGGCCGGACATGAGGAACCGGTGGTGCAGTCGTCACTTAGGGGCAAACTTTTTCAAGCAATTCCCGAAACAATCTTTGATGAAGCTATTCAAGAGGCTGGCTAGGCAGAACTAGCAGAGAAAATTTGATGCTTTATGGGGGTTGTTGGATGAGCACACCAGGAAGAACGTCGAAGAGAGGAGCAAGGGGCCGGTCACTCATGGGCGGCACAACCGCAATGCTTGCCAGCAATCGATGAGCCTAACCGAAGTGGTCTAAGAAGGAGGAGCTCATGAAACATCAAGTGCTTCTCGCAGTGGATTGAGGGGGAACCATTAGAGAAGTGGTCGCTGTTGCACGACACGGATGGCGCAAGGTACGGAATAATGACAACTAACCTTGCCGAGGTCTACAATTGGGTTCTCAGGGGTGTCCGTTCTCAGCCCCTTGTCGCCATCGTGGAAGGTGTTCTTCACAGCACAATCCGCTACTTCAGGGAGAGACACGCGAGTGCCGCACTTAATGCGGCCAATCCCGGAGCCATGTATTTGTCAAAAATTACTGCGTACATGGAGACGAAGGCACAGAAGGGTCAATTGCACACAGTGCATGTTATGGGCAACAGGGAGCATCGTTTCGAGGTGATACTCCGTGATAGAGCCGGATTTGGGACATCTCGTTCACTTATTACTCACGAGGTATGCCTTGGAGATCATGCAAACGAACCTAGTTGCACATGCAACAAGCTTAAATTGTTACACAAGCCATGCTCTCATGTCCTCGCTGCATGCGGGACCGTGGGCCCCGGTCCACACAGTAGGTGGTACGAGCAGTTGGGTTGGTTAGTCGCATATCATGCTATATGTTATGCATGTAATAAAAATGTATGCGGCATGTTACTCCCAACTGTATTATGAAGTTTATTTCTATTCACATAAGGTTATTATCTCGTCTGTTCGCATTCAATGATTCAGATAGCAAGTCATTTAACAATATTAACATACCAGTTCTCTTCGTAAACTAATAAACTAATTCTCAGAAACATAAAAATATCACTTACCAATGTATATATCAAACGTTCTACAGTCAAATGTTCTTAAAAAAATTTCCTAAATTTTTAATGCCCCTACAACATGCAATAAACATAAACTTTTATTACAACTATACCAAATTTTTTTTCTAGTTTAAAACTACAAAATTCACAAAACTCTACAAAATCACGGGGGCTGAGTAAAGTCGCCCCTTCATTGGGCGACAACACTTTTAGTCGCCCATCCATTGGGCGACTGAACTTTTAGTCGCTCATCCATTGGGCGACTGCATGGTAGTCGCCCAATAGGAAAGTGACTGATTGCAATCGCTTGGTCGTTTAGCGACAGAAATTTTGTCGTCACCCGGTTGGGCGAAAAGTGGAAGTTGCCCAATGGGCGGGCGACTGAAGCCTATTTTTGTAATAAATTTTTCCATAGATATATTTATATATTTTTAAATAAAAAATGGATTATCCGTACAAAAAATTCAACAAGCGTGCATGCGGCGTCCGGCCGGGCGACCGGTCTGAATGGTCTCTCAGCGCCGCAGCGGCAGGGCGTAGCTAATGGCACGTTTGGTTCGCTGGGTTCCGCCAACCAGTCTCGTCAATCCTGGCTCCCGCCAGCCAGGCCAGGGAAAAACGAATCTCATTTTCGTTTCAGCGCGGCCAGGCGGAAGGCTACTATTTGCATGCACAGAGCTGGACTGCTAGCAACCAAACAGAGCTAGACTGCATGCATAGAACCAGGACAAGGCAAATCCAGGGAACCAAACGTGCCCTAACTGTTTCGCCTGCGCGCGGGCCACGGCTGTAGGTGCACCGCGCCGAATTCATTGCAGATATGATACTGTGGCTAACTTTTTTTTTCAAATCTAGAGCCCATCGCTTTCTGTCACGGTCTTCAAACACGGTATGTACAAGTAATTTCGTGTTTATAAGTGCAAGATTTTCAAAAAAAAAAGAGTTAACTACGATATAATTTTTGCAATAAATTCCATGGCTCGCGGCGGAACATCCATTTTTTGGGTACGCATTTATCGACCTCTCTTGATGAGATACACATGCCTGTGCCCCAGAGAAAAACAGAAGGGTTCTTTTATAGGGGAGAGCATTACGTGAGATCTCTCCTCCTCAGCCGTTAGATCAAGATGTTTGATCCAACATCTCGATCTACGGTGAAGAAGTGGGGCCTCAGGTGAGCCCCGCCCTCATACTATTTTTTCCCCCGAGAAAAACAGCGAGAGCCGCGCAAATATTCTCGCGCGCCAGCCCGGGCTTTTCTCTGGACTAGGCTGCGCTAGCTAGCTGCTACGTTTTTGGTCTTTTGCATGAGTGCATATGCATGCTGCGACGTTTGTTTGTTTCCGTGTTCTTGCGTATTTGCTGCATGCACGATTTGCCAATTCGCGAAAGCAGCGTACATGTCGCGTAACTCGCGTCTGCTGCCTGTTGGGACTCTGTGCAACCGATCCAGCGGCAGAACCTAGCTTGAAATGTGTATACATGATCTACTACACATGGTAGTCTGATCTTTATGTTTCTTAATCTAGAACAAACTGTGGTGCACAAACAGGAGAACAATTCTAACCAAGGCAAAATAATATAACTATGTTCACTACTACAAAAGAGGCTATACTGGACGCTACATTACAGACGGTTTATACGGAACCGTCTGTGATTAAACTTTCACAGACGGTTTATACTCGCAACCGTCTGTGATATTTTCACAGACGGTTATTAACACGAACCGTCTGTGATAATTGAAACATCACAGACGGTTTGTATTAAGAACCGTCTATGAACTTTCACAGACGGTTCTTAATACGAACCGTCTGTGATAATCTGGACAACACAGACGGTTCGTGTTAATAACCGTCTCTAAAAATCACATGTCACCAATAATTGGCGAATACCCAGGATTTCTATCTCGACCGTCCGTTCTCTCCACATCGAATGGCAGGCAGCAGTTTCACCCACTACTCAGCCCTTATTAATAACCCCATCGACCTTTCCAGTGGTACTAGTCACGCGTGAGTTCATCCACTAGCTAGCTAGCTTCCCCTCCGCTGTGCGCTAGCGCCTCCGTCACGGCACAGCGGGCGGCTTGACAACACACTCTTGCCGTAAATGTCGTAAGTGTGTCTTGTTCAGCCGCACCGTTGTGCTATGAAGGGTTCGTTAGCTTGTTATTCTGTAATAGATCGATCTGAATGTGTTGTTGTGCTTCCTTCATGCATCTCCCCTCCGCTATGAGCTAGCGCCTCCATCGCGGCACGGCGGGTGGTTGGACAACACACTCTTGCTGTAAGTGTCGTAAGTGTACATGTCTTGTTCAACCGCACCGTCGTGCCATGAAGGGCTCGTTAGCTTGTTATCCTGTAATAGATTTGAATGTGTTGTTATGCTTGTGTCTGTATTTCTTGCCGTAAGTGTGTCTTGTTCAGCTGCACACCGTCTGTAGACGGCAAATCACAGACGGTTTTGTGAAACCGTCTGTAATCCAGTATATCACAGACGGTCTTAATTTGAAGTCCGTCTGTGGTATTTGTGGCGGGAAAAAGGAGTATCACAGACGGTTCTTATTTCTGAACCGTCTGTGATAATGGAATATCACAGACGGTTTTTAATAAATATTAAAAATCGTCTGTGATATACTGGATTATCACAGACGGTTTTTTATTAAAAACCGTCTGTGTTGTGTCGACTATCACAGCCAGTTGTTGTTAAGAACCGTCTGGGAATGTTCACAGACGGTTTTTCACAAGAACCGGCTGTGATGTCCCTTTGTCTGTCATATTCTAGATCAGAGGTTAATATATAAGTACACATTGCTTCTAATAACTTAACTACAGAACTACTGAGACAAGAGATCACAAATTAAAGGCAAATTTATTAATTTCAATTAGAGGCAAATTTATTACAAAAGTCGCACAGGTAAAGAGTTTTCCAGATTGTATTCTTTTGGGCTTCGTAAGCTTCTTCTTCAACTTGGGGACTTGGAGGATCAGCCGCTAAATTCTCGAACGCCGTTAAGATTGCCCTTGTCCTCAGCACTTCCTCGTGCAGCCTGGGCAAATGATCAGCAGCATCCATAATGTCGTAGAGGATTGCATGAAAAGATTCCTCAGAATCTGCCGTTTCTGCTTGATCGGCAAGGCTATCCATCAGTCTCTGCAATGCGTGTAGAGCTTCTTCCGCATTGCACACATTGTGGAGAAGAACCAGGGTGAGGGCTGTTTCCCTTTCTTGAGCGGCAGCGAGACGCCTCCGTCGACGGCGGAGGATCAGGTCAAGCTGACGGATGCAAGAAAGTCGGGGAAGGAGAGCAGGGCGGGTGCGGAGAAGCTGCTCCAGATGCAAATTGCTGGCCGCCTGTGTAAGGTTCCGGCCGAACAATTCGTGATGAACAGATGAGAGGAAGGAGATGATCACAAGAACAGTAGTAGAAACCATGTTGTATTAATTGTATATTGTATTGTACGTACGTAGAAGCTAGAGACCTGGATTAGGAGCGCATATTTAACCTTTAGCACAAACGGTTCGTATACCCAAACATGAATGATATAGACGCTTCGTATAACGATCGAGAGACGTTAATTAGACGATCGAAACACGAAGCGTTCTGGCATCGAAACACGCGCGAAGCGTTCTGGTATGAAGCTTATCACAGACGGTTTTTTATAAAAAACCGTCTGTCATAACTGGTTATCACAGACGGTTTTTAGTTAAAAAACGTCTGTGATAATGACTAAGGCATTTATTGCGCTGCTCAGACCGCATCGTCTTCATTTCGATCCAGATCTAGCCACTGCTGCGCACTTTTTCACTTGGGAGGAAGCTAGGCGATTTCAGGCCAGTTAATTTGGTGGGAAGAGGCAGAGATTGAGCTTTGAATTAAGATTCAGACTTTCCTGGTTGCTGTAGATATGGTTAGTAATGAAATTTATTTTTTTAATTGCATTACAATTTAGGTGTAAGTAATCCATGAGTGGTTATTGAAGATGGTTAATTAATTTGCAAAATTGTTGGTTATATAATAGCTATTGTGTTTGTAATATGAATTGAGCTAGGAAATTAAGTCTCAATATAATAAATGTGGCCGGTATATATGTAGTTATAATTAGTTATTCTAGATTTTAATACTAAGTTGTTATATATGTACGTAACGTAGGACCGAAGCTGGATGTATGCCGCGAGCCGTGTGAGTGAAGAGTACATTAATGGTGTTTCTGCTTTTATAAGAGCCGCCGAGGAGGATATGTTGAATAAGGGGGTGGAATATATGTGTTGTCCATGCACTGACTGCGAGAATTTGAAGATGTTTAAGAACCGAGGGCAAATTGAAGCGCACTTGATTTGGAGGGGTTTCAAAAAGGATTATACGTGTTGGACCAGTCATGGCGAAGTGAATGATCATATGCCGCCGGATGACATCGCCGGTGAAGTGAATGATATGCCCCCGGATGACATCGCAGGTGAAGTGAATGACATGCCGCCGGCTGATGTCGATTGTGGCTCGGATTCGGATAGGTTGCACGATGATAATCTGGATCAGATGCTTCGCGATGTAGAAGAGAACTATGATGAGAGAGAGTATGTTAAATTCCGTGGCTTGATGGAGGACTCAGAGAAACCTTTGTACACGGGCTGCAAGTACACGAGGTTGTCGGCCGTGCTTGAACTGTTGAAATTGAAGGCAAGCAACGGTTGGTCCGACAAGAGTTTCACGGCGTTGCTAGGTCTTTTAGCGGACATGCTTCCGGAGGGAAATGAGTTGCCTAAAACCACGTATAAAGCCAAGAAGGTTCTTTGTTCGTTGGGAATGGAAGTAGAAAGAATACATGCATGCCCGAACGACTGTATCCTCTACCGTAAAGAGTATGCAAACATGCATGTATGTCCGGTGTGCAACACATCCCGATACAAACGTAACAATCAATCAGATGATGGCGAGGGAACAGAGGCGAAGAAAGGACCTCCTACTAAGGTGGCATGGTATTTTCCTATAATTCCCCGTTTGAAAAGGTTTTATGCAAATCCAAAGAAGGCAAAACTGCTGCGTTGGCACTCGGAGGAGCGCAAGAATGATGGAATGCTAAGACACCTTGCTGATTCCGCGCAGTGGAGAAACATCGATAGGAGTTTTGCAGAGTTCGGTGCAGAACCAAGGAATATAAGGTTTAGACTGAGTACAGATGAAATGAATCCTTTTAGTAGGATGAGCAGCCGACATAGCACATGGCCCGTGACTCTCTGCATCTATAACCTTCCTCCTTGGTTGTGTATGAAGCGAAAGTACATTTTGCTGTCGATACTTATCCAAGGGCCAAAACAACCTGGGAATGATATCGATGTGTTCCTAGCACCGTTAGTGGAAGATCTAAAAGTACTGTGAAACGAAGGGGTACAGGTATGGGATGCATACAAACGAGAGAACTTCACTCTGCGCTCCTTATTGTTCTGCACCATAAATGATTATCCTACCCTTGGTAACCTATCGGGCCATAGTATAAAAGGTGTCAAAGCTTGTACTCACTGTTTAGATGGTACCGAGAGTGTGTGGCTGAGACACTCACGCAAAACCGTCTACATGCGTCACCGCCGGTTCCTTCGGAGGGCTCACCCATACCGCAAGATGAAGAAACAATTTGACGGAGAGAAGGAAGACGGTTCAGCTCCAAGGCATTTAAGGGGACGCGAGGTTTATGATATGGTTAAGGATTTAGATGTTGTCCTCGGAAAGGGACGTAAATTGAGGGCTCATGAGAAGAACACCTGGAAGAAGAGATCAATATTTTGGGACTTACCTTATTGGGAGTACCTAGATGTTCGGCACTGCATCGACGTCATGCACGTAGAAAAGAATGTGTGCGACAGCTTGATTGGTCTCTTACTGAACATCCGTGATAAAACAAAGGACGACGTCAACGCACGGCTTGACTTGGCTGATATGGACATCAGGCCTGAGTTAGCACCGACATGCACTGATAATGCACGAACGTATCTTCCCCCTGCGTGTTACACTCTGTCCAAGGCTGAGAAAACAGAACTGTGCCAGTGCTTGCATGGTGTCAAAGTTCCGTCTGGTTACTCCGGCAACGTGAAGAAACTTGTTTCGATGCAAGATTTGAAGTTAAATGGCATGAAGTCTCATGATTGTCATGTGCTGATGACAAGATGCTCCCTATTGCAATTAGAAATATTTTGCCGATCAAAGTCCGAGAGACAATCATGAGGCTATGTTATTTCTTTAACACAATTGCTCAGAAGGTCATCGATCTCGAAGGACTAGATGCTCTGCAGGACGAGGTATTTCCCTCCTTCGTTTTTCGATATCATGGTCCATCTCATTGTTCACGTTGTGTGAGAGATAAAAATGTGCGGGCCCGTATTCCTACGTAGCATGTACCCATTTGAGAGGTTCATGGGAATTCTCAAGTCCTATGTACGGAATCGTTCTCGGCCGGAGGGCAGCATTGTCGAAGGTTATGCAAGCGAAGAGGTCATTGAGTTTTGTGTCGATTATATGGCTCAGATTCAACCGATAGGTGTCCCTCAATCTCGTCATGAGGGGAGGCTGAAGGGTCTCGGAACTATCGGAAGGAAAGCAATCACTCCAGATATGGACATGTATACTCAAGCCCATTTCACGGTGTTGCAACACATGACTGAAGTGACGCCTTATGTGGACCAGCACAAGGGTGTGCTTCGGCAACAGAATCCGGAGCGGCCGGATGTTTGGATCATGAGGCAACACAACCGTTGGTTTAACCAATGGTTGAAGGAGCAAATCGCTAGGAGCTTGCCGAGTGAGACGCTGACATGGTTGGCAAAAGGGCCGACATTTACAGTTGTGACATGGCAAGGATATGACATAAATGGGTACACATTCTATACGCAGTCTCAGGATGTCAAGAGCACTAACCAGAATAGCGGTATCCGCATAGATGCATTCAGTATCGATGGGTCGAGAAACTCGTACTATGGCTTCATAGAAGAGATTTGGGAGCTCGACTATGTGGTTTTCAAGATCCCCTTATTTCGCTGCCGTTGGGTGCATCTCCCACAGGTGAAGGTTGACAAGTACGGTGTCACGACCGTGGACCTCCAACGTGTCGGGTACAAAGACGAACCATTCGTACTCGCCAATCAAGTTGTTCAAGTTTTCTATGTAACCGACCCGGCAAATAAGAAACGCCATGTAGTTCTTCATGGAAAAAGGAGAATTGTCGGAGTGGAGAATGTAGTGGACGAGGAGGAATACAATCAATTTGACGAGTTACCTCCTTTTGGAAATGGCATAAGGGTCGACGATGAACAACGTGACGAAACTAGTTACGTACGCATTGATCATGATGAAGGGCTAATTTTTAAAGGAAATAAGCAAGTACAATAAGAATGTATATGTGAAAATGTGTGACAATTTTGAGATGTATATGTGAAAATGTGTGATGTAGTCAATTTTGAGATGTATATGTGAAAATATGTGATGTAGTCAATTTTGAGATGTATATGTGAAAATGTATATGTGTGATGTATTTGAGAATGACAAAATGTATTGGCATTTATGTATATGTGATGTATATGTGTGATGTATTTGAGAATGACAAAATGTATCAAGAAATACACTGTGTGAATGCAGCTGGTTGGTGTTGTATATGAATGCAGCTGTTTGGTAGTTGATATGAATGCAGCTGTGTAGTTATTGGTGTTGTCTTAATTGCAACATCCGGCAAAGGCTTATCACAGACGGTTCTAAATTTAGAACCGTCTGTGATAACATATCACAGACGATTTTTAACTCAAAACCGTCTGTGATATGTTATCACAGACGGTTCTAAGTTTAGAACCGTTTGTGATAATCTCCCTACATATACCCTCTCGCTAGAGTTTTCCGTGTGCGCTGCAGTTATTCGATTAGATCTAAATCCCGAGCCCGTCGTCGCCGCCGCCTCCCCGAGCCCTCGCCGGCTGCCTCCCCCAGCCCTCGCCGGCCGCCTCCCCGGACGAAGATGTCGCCGCAGCCTCCTCCTCCTCCGTCGCAGCCTCCCCGAGCCCGTCGCCTCCTCCTCCGTCGCCGCCTCCCCGAGCCTGTCTCCTCCTCCTCCTCCATCGCCGCCGCCTCCTCCTGCGTCGCCGCCTCCTCCTCCTCCGTCGCCTCCCCGAGCCCGTCGCCTCCTCCTCCGTCGCCGCCACCTCCTCCTCCTGCGTCCTTAAGGTCACCAAAACCCTAAGGTCATCAAATCCCTCCCCGAGCTTCATGCTTACTGTTAGTGTTTAGGGTTGATGCTTGATGCTTCATACTGTTATGGTTAGTTGCTTAGTACATATTTAGGGTTGATGCTTCATGCTTACTGTTAGTGTTTAGAGTTGATGCTTGATGCTTGGTACATATTACATTGGTACATTGTTTACTGCAGTAGCTTAATTAGTTTGCTATTTGGTACATATTACATTGGTACATTGTTTACTGCAGTAGCTTAATTAGTTTGCTATTTGGTACATACTACATTAGTACATTGTTTACTGCAGTTGCTTAGTTTACATTGGTACATATTACATTGCTTGTTTCGTTAGTATATAGTATATAGTATATAGTACATAGTATATAGTTTGAAATCATTTGGGTCCCCCTTCCCTCTACTCCTCTCCTCCCTTCTCCCCCTTCCCTCTACTCCTCTCCTCTCTTCCTAACATTGAGCATCATGTATCACTTTTCTTGCTTCCTCATCTTATCATGTGCAACCCTACAATTTGAGAGCACAAATTAACCAATCAAGGAAGAGTATATGATCAAAGGGCATGAAGCAAGTAACACATTCTAGTGTATCCGGATAAAGAAATCTTGCGATTATTGCAAAAGATACATTGACCATTTGGGTGGAAAGAAATACATTGTGTCGTCAGGCTCATGACTGCCAATTTGAAGCATAGCATAGCATCCGAGGCACATCCAAGGCCTGCAGCTGTGTCTTGAAGAATGCCAAGAGCTGGTCTTCAGATGTGGCATTCCTCAAACTATAAATTATGAATCTTATTCTCATAACCCATCTGAATACCAGCTCTTGGCATTCCTCAAGACACAGCAGCAGGCCTCGGATGTGCCTCGGATGCTATGCTATGCTTCAAATTGGCAGTCATGCGCCTGACGAAACAGTTGATCTTTCCACGCAAATGCTCCATGTATCTAGACAAAAAAACAACAAATGAAGCAAGTGACATACTATAGTGTTCCCGTTCAATGAACCGGATACACTAGTTTGTGTCATTTGCTTCATAGACCTTTGTTTAGGGACTTTACTATTTGGTTTATAGTTTTAGCAACTAAAGTAGGTGCTAGGATAGGCACTTTGTTTAGAGACCTTGTAGTAATAGTATTACAAAATTCAAGGAAATTTTAGTACAGAAGTTCAAAAAAAAGAAATTCCCAGATTCTTCGGTGAGCAGCCGACTTCTTCGGTGAGCGACTATCCATCTGCTTCTTCCCACTCTTCATCTCTGGTCTCTGGATCACGTACGCCAGTAGCGATGATTCAGTTAGATGAATCAAGAGCATGGAAGAACTTCAAGAGCACGCTTGTCAAGAAATACGTGGAGACGGACGAAACGCCTGTTCATAAATACCCATTCCTGGAACCACAATGGGAAGAGTTCAAGGCGATGAAAACGACCGAAGATTTCAAAAGTACAAGTGTGGCGCACAAGGCTCTCCAGGCAAAAAATACACACCCTCACAGACTTGGCACAGCTGGGTATGCGGGTAAAATCTCGCAGTGGATGAAGGAGGATGAGCTGGCAGCTGCACAGGACATCGCCCCGCCGTTTTCCAATATCCCGGATAACCGTGCTCGAAATTGGATTAGAGCAAGGTCATCTACAACGACATCAGGGGACGTCACCTTTCGAAACCCTTCAGACCAGCAAGTCACCGAGCGCCTGGTAAGATATCGATCGAACTACGTAGCTTGTAATTACTCCACAACTTCGTACGAATTGAAATGACATGTCGTGCTCTTGCAGGAAGAGCTGAGTTTTCAATCTACCTTGGGATCACTCCAGGGAACAAGGGAGAATGATATGCTCTCCGTGGCCCTGGGAAACAAGGAGCACCCGGGCCGTACGAGAGGCCTTGGGTTTTACGTTCCTTGGAAACATGGTTTCCAAGATGACTCTGACATGTATCGGCGCAGGAAGAGAAATAAAGCCGAGCGTGACGCACAGCTACGAGAAGAGATCAAGGAATCTCTTAGAGAGGAGCTATTAGCTCAGATGGCTGATGTAATCAGAGATGAGGTGCGGAAACAGACAGAAAGTCAGCAGGCCGCCACCGCCGCTCCTGTGCTAGCTAGCCCGCACAACCATCCGAGTAGTTGCGCGTCCAATCCGACGCAAACCCAGTCCAAATTTCCTGTGGACGACATCCTGGTAATAATTATTACCTCTCGAATGCTTGCTCCATTGGTAGGCCTATTCGAGTAGCTAATTTTGTATCGTTATGTAGGAGCCTACGACGTGCAGGCTTCAAGTGAGATATGGCTCCATTCCCTTATACGCTGCTTGGGGCCAGGCATATTCGTCTGGTATCGGGGCCATGGTGCACGGTCAAGCTTTAGCGCCAGGCTTCGCAAAAGTTAATGTGGATGGTGTGTATGCCAATTTTGAGGTGGTCCCGCTACCGAAGCCCCCCAACGACGAGATCGTGAATCTAGGATAGGCCATTGGAACATTCATCCAGTGGCCCAAAACCGACATCTCCCTGGAGGCTTGTTCACCGGTGGCAGGACCAGAAGTGCAGTGCGAACCACAGCAACTTGCACTGGTGCCATCTCCACACGGGCAGTGCGAACCACAGCTACCTGCACCGGTGCTATCTCCACGGGTGCTATTCTCGCCAGAGCAACTTGCACCGTCTATACCATTACAGTCGACTAGCATAAAGTCGACCCACAATCGAGGCAGTGGCCAGGGCAAATCAAAGACGAAGGATGATGACGATTTCCCGTCCATACCATTGGCCCGCAAATTCGTGCTAGCTCAGCCGATGGTAGTCCAGGAAGAGCTTCAAAAACTAGGGCTTGGTTGCCAAAGATTCCACCTTTGGTATATGGAAGAGTCCAATAAGCCAGAGGCAGAACGGCGCTCAGGTATCACTGTCAAATTCAAGCTGGAACATTTCTTGCACGAAGCTCAGGACTGTGTCTTCGCGGTGACTTTTGACGATATATTTGAACTTTTTACGCTCAACGCTCTCGACGCCTCACTCGTTCGATGCTGGACGCTGTAAGTCTGTACAATCACAGTCTCTGTTCACGTAATACCGATATATGTCACAATTCGTTGCTTTCCTATGTTATATATAGATTCATGCTGACCGAAGCTAGATCATCGAAATCACGAATTGGTTTCCTGGACCCACGCTTGGTCGCCATTGATACCATCATGGAGAATGCATCCTTCGTCGAGGACTATATTACAAAAGCACTGCTGGCTCACCAAGATAAGGAATTTGTTCTTATGCCATACAATGAGAAATTCCATTGGATTTTAATTGTAATTATACCAAAATGGAACAAGGCTATATACCTTGATTCTCTAAGTAAGAACAAATCCAAGTACACAGCTATCGCCCAAATACTCGATAGGTACGTACATTGTACATTGTACTCTTTCTTTCCTTCCGAATAACTAGTCTAACTTTTTCGAATAACGAAGGTCGTTCGCCACATACGTTCAACAAACACGTGACTCGACGACAGGGGCCAAGGCCTTGAAACATGATCGCAAGTTTCGGGTATTCGCTAGCTACACATTAATTAATCATATACAACACATAGTAGTAATGCCACTTGATTTAACACATTATATTTTTTGCAATGCCACCAGCAGGAGCCGGGCAACACGTGTGGATACTACGTGTGCCACCATATGAGACTACTCCTCGATTCCACCAAGATCACTAATTCTAAGGTTTGTCAATCTTCCCACATTTATTTCATACATGTCAAGTTTTATATATGCGCGCGTTGATATTCCTATCGACAGGCTGCGTCCATCTCTACATCTGCATTGACACAGCCGGATTTTGCAAAAATTCGAGAAGAGCTCATTTGGTTTTTGTGGTCAAAAGTCGTAAGATCAGATGGAGAGTTCCACTGCCCAGAATGATTTTTTATTGTAATTCTAAGTGCAAATACAGTGTAGATCTTTTACAATTGTGTATTTGTTAATGGATATTTTATTTCAATTCAATGAATTGATTTGCGAAATGGATGCTTTATGTTTGTGAAATGAAGTGCGTTGTCAATTGGATGTTTTATGTCTGTGAAATGAATTGAGATGTGAAATGTATCTGAAATGAAATGAGATGTGTGAATTGTATATGTTTTATGTCTGTGATTATCTGCTTGTTTCAGAGGGCATGGCTAGCATTTCCTGAGGCTAGCCAATAAACAGAAATATATTTAGGGGTTGAAGGGAATATCACAGACGGTTTTGAGTTAAAAACCGTCTGTGATAGCTGATAATCACAGACGGTTTTGAGTTAAAAACCGTCTGTGATAGCTGATAATCACAGACGGTTTTTAACTCAAAACCGTCTATGATTATCAGCTATCACAGACGGTTTTTAACTCCAAACCGTCTGTGATTATCAGCTATCACAGACGGTTTTTAACTCAAAACCGTCTGTGATTATCAGCTATCACAGACGGTTTTTAACTCAAAACCGTCTGTGATATCTGATAATCACAGACGGTTCAAAAACCGTCTGTGATGACCGTCGATTATCACTGACCCATAAATACAGAGGGTTCACAAAACCGTCTGTGATGACGATTTCGAACCGTCTGTGATGATATTTTCTGTAGTAGTGGTTGTACTAAATGAACAGCATTAGTCTAACTATTCTACACTAAACTTATGCTAGAACTCACTAAACAACAAGAGGAAGGTTCAGCAGTCGCTTTTCGTGCACCATGATTAATGAAACAAATTGTGTTTAGTACGAAAGAATGTATTCATTAGTACATATTGCGAAGTGCCTCATGGAACTAACAAACTGTCCAGAAGAGAGAATGCAAGATACAGGGGCATCAGCTATGAGACCTTTTTGACTTGTGCTGCCAATAATATTCGGGGGCGTTCAATCTAGCTTCGGCCGGTGGCTTCTGCCTTCTGAATGTTAGTTGAAATTATATTACAGTAGTTGTTAATTTTTTTAACCATTCAATTGAAAAAGAAAAATAAGAGAAAAAAATAAAAAAATCATTATATCTCCACAGATAATGGAAAAAATAAGAGAAAAAAGCAAAAAAAACAAAAAACAAAAAATAGAAAAGCTAAAAAATCAAAATTAAGAAGCCGACGTATTCATTCCGACTTCTAACTTCTGGAAGCTAGAAGACCAAGCGGGATTGAATACGTTCATTCCCGTCATTATTAACTCTATGTAGGGAATCTAAACCCGACACTAAGCACGTTAGTCACATATGGTTTGATTTGTCAATGGTTAACAACACTCAAATGCTCAAATCTGGTGTATATTTTACACCGATGGCATGCATGGAGCGACGTCGAGCGCACAGCGATCTCGGCCAGCTAGCTAGAGACAAAACTCAGTGGCAGCCTACCTAATTATGCTCCGACAAAGATTCAGGAGCTAGCCCAGCTGGCTGCGTGGCAGACAGAGCTGTCCACGGCCGGCAAGTGGCCGGCCGCGGGCGGCGGCCAGGCATACAGCAACAGATAAACGTGGTGGGGGCGAGACGAGTAGACGACCATACACGGCCGTGCGTGCGTCACGGGTGGGCAAGGAGTGGGCAAGGGAAGCGCATGCATGGCATTGCGGCGGGCGACGACCGGCGGTGACCAAGTGCGAGAGGCAACGATCGAGCTGAGCCGCGCGCGGCAGAAGGCGCGCGGAGCAGTGAGCGGCCCTACGCGCAGACGGCCACCGCGGCCAACTGCGGGCCGGGCGCTTTGTAGTGTCGCGGAGTGCCACGCTCCGGCGAACCGGTTTTCCGTGACGCCAGCACTCGACGGATAGATTCGAGATCTCAAATGATTAGACTCGCTCTGTCAGATTCAAGCTAAGCGCATGCGGGGACGTGAGGTCCATGGTTTTTCTATTAAAAATAAATAATAGTAATTGAAAGAAGTTAATTTTTAAAAAAGAAAATAAACCATGAAAAAAAATAAGAGAGATACACATCGTAAGATAAAAATAAAAAAAGTGAAGTATCTGATATGTTCTATAATCCTTCTATCTTATTTCCGTAGCGAGACGACGGACGCTAGAGGATTGGTATCGGCTTAGGAGCAGAAACCAAGAAGTGAGCGCGTCCGGCAGTTTCGATAGCCCGGCCCAAGGAGTTGTCAGCGCACGCACCGGACAGGAATTGAGCCGCGCCTGGCAAGTGGGTACGCGCCGTGGCCCGTAAACGGTTGCAGCCGACTGCAAAGCGCAGCCGAACCGCTACTATCAGATTGGGCCGAGGCCATGTGCTAACGTCTATATCACGCGCGCGTTCACAGCAATGACCACGTGAGCGAGGGTATGTTGAGTAGTCTCCCCTGTTTCTTACCTATAATAATAAGGGAAAATTAGTTCTGTAGCACTGAAAGATCACCTCTTTCGGAAAATACCACTAAAAAAACGGGGTTCCGAAAATTACCACCGAAAGTTGCATTTTTCTTCGGGATTTAGCATTTTGGACAAAAATACCCCTCTCCCTCACCTTCTCTCCTCCTGCGCCGCCCCGTGCGCCTCCCTCTCGCCGCCGGCCTCCCCGCCTCTCCCTCTTCTCCCCGCTCCCCTTCCTCTCCCTCCTGCTCGCCCTCCGCCTCTCCCCCCGCCGGCTCCCCCTCCCCCGCCGCTCCTCCCTCCGCTCCCTCCCCGCCGCCCCCTCCCTCGCCGCCTCCCCCTCCGCTCCCTCCCCGGCTCCCCCTCCGCTCCCTCGCCGCCTCCCCCTCCGCTCCCTCCCCGGCTCCCCCTCTCCCTGCATGCGGCCACCGCCGCCGGCATCGGCATCTCCGGCCTCCACACGCCCACATGCACGCCACCCCGGCCGCCGGTCCTCCCCGTAGCCACCTCGGCCGCCATGAGCACCGCCTCGGCCCGCAGCCGCCTTGCCTCGGGCCGGCCGCGCGCCACCGGCGCCCGCTTGGCCTCCGTGCCTCCGCGCCCGCACGCGCGTATGCGCCGCCGCCCGAGAGGAGAGGGAGCGGCGGGGGAGGGGGAGCCGGGGAGGGAGCGGAGGGGGAGGCGGCGAGGGAGGGGGCGGCGGGGAGGGAGCGGAGGGAGGAGCGGCGGGGGAGGGGGAGCCGGCGGGGGGAGAGGCGGGGGAGGCGGAGGGCGAGCAGGAGGGAGAGGAAGGGGAGCGGGGAGAAGAGGGAGAGGCGGGGAGGCCGGCGGCGAGAGGGAGGCGCACGGGGCGGCGCAGGAGGAGAGAAGGTGAGGGAGAGGGGTATTTTTGTCCAAAATGCTAAATCCCGAAGAAAAATGCAACTTTCGGTGGTAATTTTCGGAACCCCGTTTTTTTAGTGGTATTTTCCGAAAGAGGTGATCTTTCAGTGCTACAGAACTAATTTTCCCTAATAATAATTAAAATTTTATATAGAGAAAAAAATGTAAGAAGAGATAATATGTTATCTTTTATACAAGAGACGGCTTGAACTCGTAAACCAACACAAATAGTAAAAAAGTGTGAGACAAGAAGTTTTGATGAAAATAGTATAAAATAGTTAGAGGGATAATTTACTATTAAAAAAATTGTCTCTAGTATTATCTTTAAATAAAATAAAAACCTTAGAGATAAACTTAGTAGACTTAAGAGACATTCCCTTCGTTCTTTTTTATTTGACGTTTTTGATATTTTATGGTCTTCGAGATGCGACTTTGACTGCTTTCTTTTATAACTTTACACTAAGATATATTATTAAAATTATAATATCGTAAAAGTATTTTAATAATAAATTTAATAATATAATTCTTATATAACTAATTTAGAAAAATTTTGAGGGATTTTAGGAAGCGAAGGAAACGTGACCTGAGGTGGCGGCAGGTCGTTCTCCCAACGAGGCAGCAACGTCCGAAGTGCGAACCTGACCGAAGAGCCACCACAGGCACCGCCGTCCCACAGCATGAAAAAGCAGCCGGTGAAAAGAAAGCGAGCTGCTCCTGCTGCTGGTGGTGTTCGTTTGCGTCTCCATCCTTGTTTGGGATGAACTTTGCGATAAGGAAGGTATAGCATAGCATTGCAAAAGGCGAGATTCCCTGCCCTACCCCAGCCATGCCACATCGCCCTCTGTTTTTTTTTGCCCCGGACAGACTTGGAATCTCCTGTCCCTTCCCTTCTATACAAGTTGGAATCTCCTGTCCCTTCCCTTCTATACAAGTACTAAGTGCGGTGCCCCTCCCCCTGCCTCAGTCAGTTCTTGTTGTGCACACCGGCCCTTCGATGCGGTTGCCCCACATGAGGCTCCCTTACACTGGTTTCTTCATCTTTGGGTTTCTGTGTGTGCTCCGACTGTCACTTTCGTCATCAGGTGAAAGTCACCTCGTGGCTCAGTCCAAGTGTCCCACCTGCTTCTATGCGATTGCTCTTGCCGTCTTGGTGCTTCATTCGTGTGCGTCGTCCTTGCAGATAATGACTTCAAGAAGGTCAGGGGGGTGAACTTGGGAGGTTGGCTGGTGGTGGAGGGGTGGATCAAGCCTTCCCTGTTCGATGGCATCCCAAACGGTGACATGCTTGTGGGTTCTCTGGTTCAAGGAGTTCGTGTTGTGCGCAATGCTCTGCATTTTACTTTCCTCTCATGTGAGTGTCGGGTTTTTCATTTTTGGGCTTCAGGATGGCACGCAGGTGCAGCTGAAGTCAGTGGGGTTCCAGAAGTACGTGAGTACGGTTGGCGGCGGCGGCGGGAACGTGACGGTGGATCAGGATGTTGCTTCGTCATGGGAAACGTTCAAGGTGTGTAGCCTGTGCTCTCTTATTGCTAGAACTGTGAAAGGAAACTGAATTTGTAATACACGTCTTTGGTGCCTACTTGGGAGTTGAATGGTTCTGCTTTGGAGATTTGGGACAAAATCATAAACTGCACAGCAAAGTAGCATTTTCTTCAATTTTTAGGCCTTAATTTTTTTTTTCTCAAGGGAACTATTTTGATCCCTGAACTTCAGTCTTTAAGTCCATCAGGTCTTAAGTCATCGACGCGACTCACAAGCCTTATTAGTTGATTTAGACCCGCCACAAAGTTGAAGGACCAATATAGTACCTGGGGACCAAGGGGAAAACTGAGCTGTTTAGTTTTACGCAGGTTCAAAAAACCAATATTGATTCACAATATGCAGATGATGGAATTATCATATGTATGTGAATGCGTGTTTCCCAGTGGCAGAGGGCCCAATTTTAGTAAATGACACAAATCCACCAGTTTTTTATTCTTCATTCGTCGCCCTTTTTCTTGATTCTTGACAGTTTTGAGGGGAGAGAAACATACTTGAAGAAAGTAACATATTACAATGTAAAATTGGTAATAGACTAAAGTTAATCATATGTGAACTTTATCCTATCTGCATTCTTCTTGGTGCTCTTTTCAGCTGTGGAGAGTTTCATATAGTGAATTTCAATTCCGGTGCTTCCAAGGTCAATTCTTAACGGCAAGTAATGGGGGCGTGATCTCAGCAACTGCAGATTCACCAGGAGACTCCGAAACATTTTACATCGAAAGGAACAATACAATGCTTCATATCAAGCTTTTAAATGGGGGCTATTTGCAGGTATTTCTTACCTTCTTAATATCATCTTGATAGGTGGCACCAATTATGCACTATCATCAGATTCCATCTGATAGAAATGAAACTAAACAGCTTAAACTTCAGCAGTGCCATCAGGAAAAGTTGACATATACTCCATTACTCAGGTCACAGACAATAATCAGCTTACTTCAAGTTATCCTTCCCAACCAGGATGGGATGATAATATGGCAACATTTGAGATGACAATTGTTGCCAACAACTTGCATGGAGATTACCAGCTTGCCAATGGGTATGGACCTGAGAAGGCAAAAGCAGTCTTGACAGTAAGTTCCATAATTTCAGAGCTGTGTCATATCCTCCCGGATTGTATCGCAGAGTTTTTCTCTCATACAACCCTTGGTATATTGTGTTGTTCATTTGCTGTTTTACACAATTCTCAGGAACACCGAAAGAGCTTTGTTACTGGAAAAGATTTCTATTTCCTCTCACAAAACAGTATAAATACAGTCAGGATTCCTGTTGGATGGTGGATTGCATATGATCCTGATCCACCTGCTCCATTTATTGGCGGTTCCTTGGATGCCCTCGATAGTGCATTCTACTGGGCACAGTAGGTCTAGCCTCTAAACTATTCTTGATTGTTACTTTCACAAAATTTTCCTAATTTTCCTTTAAAGTTTTGAGACTGCATGGTATGGATGGAGGTTCTGATGTTGAGATCAGGATTTATGGCTTGAAGTGCATCATTGATCTTCATGCGGCTCCTGGATCTCAAAACGGAATGGAGCACAGTGCTAGCAGGGACGGTTCAGTAGATTGGCCTTCAGCAGCTAATATTGAGATAACACTGGAGGTCATTAATTTTCTTGCCCAAAGGTAACATGGATTCTTTCACTGTATTCGCTAGTTTGTTAATGTGTGATTTTTTTGCTTTAAGTGGAGGAAAGGTTTCGTCATCATGCCATTGGTATTTGGTAACATGAGGGTACAAAAGGGCACCAGCAAGTTGGAAAATGGCTTTGAATATCTCATTCCCATCAGTCATCCTTCACATATCTTACAAACACAATGCAGTGGAAAATGAGCAGTAATAGGCATTACATTGGCATATCCTAAGTTACTCTTTTTTCAACAATATAGGCTCTTGGTTACTAGAATAGCTAGCAGAATTGCCCGCGCAATTGCACCGCTAGATTGCGATAAATTGTATTTGTTGTAAAACTATAATGGATAATGTGTATGGAAAATATAGTCGCATTTGTCATACACCCGTAACACATGTAACATTTATATATGATTAATCCGCACCGTTATAATCTGGCTCCATCAAAATAAGTGATGCAGATCCTTCTCTTTTTCTCTCAATTAATGAGAGAGTTTCTAGTTTTTTTCTTTGTTACTGTTTAATGTGGGAATTTTTAGCCTTTATAGCGAAGGAGGAGCCTTGAATCCTGCCAATTGTTTATATTTATATAAATTTCCGAAAAGAAAAAAAGAGAGACATTAGAAGATATGTTAACATTGTTAAATATATTCACTAATCAGGAAATACACGAAAGTAAGGAGCCATGTTTTGGATCCACTGACAATCTATTCAATAACATGAACAGCAAGAATCTACATGTCACATTTTCCTCAGTCCTAACAAGACGTACTGTGTCTTTATCTGTAGGTATGCAAAAAAGCCCTCTCTCCTAGGTATTGAGCTTTTGAATGAGCCTTCTGCAGCTGCAGTCCCACTAGATACTCTAGTGTCATATTACAAAACAGGCTACCAAATTGTACGAAGCTATTCGGATACAGCTTATGTTATATTCTGCCAGAGGATAGGGAATGCAGATCCAATGGAGCTTTATCAGGCTGACCTGGGTCCAACTAACACCGTCGTAGACCTGCATTACTACAATCTCTTTGATCCTTATTTTGAGACACTTAATGCAACAGAGAACATACAGTTCATATATAAGAACAGACTGCCTCAAGTGAATTCCTTGAATGGCGCAAATGGACCTCTTGTTTTTATTGGTAGGTCCTGCGAACTCAATTTTAACAATATTTTTGTGTGTAATACTTCTTATAACTCTGCGTTGAGCCTCGTTAAAAAAATTCCATATAGGTCATTTGAATTTTTGCCAACCATTTGACGATAGGGGTTTCTCAATTTATCCAACTATTTACAAAGACTTTCTTGTACCAGATATCAGTCATTCTTCCCTTGTACTCCATCTTATAGGTACGCTCTATACTAATTTCTTTCCTCCCTTCTATTACATTATTCAGGAGAGTGGGTTAATGAATGGAATGTCTCAGACGCTTCACGAACTCAATACCAATTATTTGGAAAAGCCCAATTAGAGGTCTACGGGAAAGCCTCCTTTGGCTGGTCTTTTTGGACAGTCAAGTGCAACAGTGTGCACTGGGATTATGAATGGAACATACGGAACAAGTATCTTATTGGTAAGCAGTTCGTCCTGTACCACTTCTCCACTGCTTTCAACATCCAATCACTTCTAAACAAAATTTTACTATCATCATAAGCAATGGAGTTATATAACTATTAGATTTCCTTGGTAACACCTAGGCCACTATGTATTCCATTTATTAACCAAGGGCGTATGCTATTATGTTGCATTAAACTTGGTTATCATATCAGTTGTCCTGACGATTGCCATCTAAATGCTCACCCCTTGACAAATGGCTTATGGGTAGTGTGACTGCTAGAGTCTAGACGAGCTTTAGCATCCTCTGTTATTATGATAGACAGTTAAGACTCGTGTTGCTTAATGCAAGCAAGTATTTCCTTTTTGCAGCTTGATTCAGTATGCCCATGTCCTGTGTTAAGATTTAACGTGATTTTTTTTCCTGCAGGTGGTTCACCGTTGGAAAGCCCAAATTACATGTTGCTCATGGCAGGATGCCTCATGTATCTTTTGTCTATATTAAGTTATTAACATGATACAATAAACTTCCAGCAGAAAATAGTCTAATGCCATTTTTTTCAAAAAAAAAAGGATAGTCCGATAGAGTCTCTAAATTTGAGGCATTTATTCGTTCACAAATGTTGGTGTAAAGAGTTCCTTAATGTATGATTCATCCCCCGCCCCCCAACCTTACCGGTACTGTTCATCCTTCGGTCACTCCAATTAAACATGGAGAAAATGCAGTGCAGCCTTTGCTGAACCTCTGACTCTGAATTCTCCCTCCTTATCTGAATTCTGAAGGAAACCATGCAACTTGCCGATGATGATGGTGTTGACAGTTGTGGACAATGTCACCATCACAGTAAGGGGAATGAATCAATGAACCCTGTGAGCTATTATTTTCTTCTGTTAATCGGAAGCCTGTAGTTTGCCAGTTGTTACGTACGGCAGAAGGCTGTTTCTTATTCGTTCCTGCGACCTACTATTGCGATCGATTTGCCTTGCCATATTTCCTGAACTAAGCTTAATTTTGTGCGTGCTATCCTAACAGGTTAGTGCAAACTGCAACAAAATCAACTGTTTTCTTCATATTTGTGTTGAGGTCGAGTGCTCAGGCGCCGGTCTCCTGAGTTAAGAAAAACAGCTGGCTGACTGGCCGTCGTCCAAGTACCCGTAACTCATGACATAACACACTGTTGATGATTCCAATCAAGTAAACAAGCACTCACTTTCTATGACAGTATCCTAAAAAAAAGTAGTACTAGCCAGCAAATTTGCACTGATATTATGGTTGCCATCACGGTTTAGCCACGTACGTGCATGTGGCAGGTTTTGGTGCGTTTGGACCATGCGTTCTCAGTCTTCCACGCGCTCTCCCCATTCACGCGGGCAGTAGCACCCATCGACCGTCGGTCTCTCGCTAGGCTCGCACGATCCACATCCGACGGACGGCGCCGGCCCATCAGTCATCGCTGGCCTGGTCGTTGATTCGATTCTGCTCTGCTGCCCGCCGCGATGAATCGAAGAGGAGCACAGCGTAAACCAAGGTTTAAAGGAAGGGGAGGATGTTGGTGCAAGTGGAGGACGACGCATAATTCGAACGCCTGCTGCAACCGGCGAGATGCACTTGCCGGTGGAGCCCGGCCCGGCCGGGCCGACCCTTCGTTGTTCGCGTCAAAGATCAAACTCTTAGGCCCGGTTTTTTTTTTTTTGGTTTCATGCTTATGATTTTTCCTATAGTAACTAGTTTTTAAATAGTACATCTTTTTAAGACTGAGTCTACAGTCGATTATAGTAGACAATGTACTGACTTTAGCAATACCGACTAAAATCGCATACGACTGTCTTTCTCTTCATACCCTCTCTCGCGAACCGCCAGAACTCAAAAGTTATAAGCCAAAAGCCATAGCCCAACCCACCCTAAAGCCGGCTTGGACAAAAGAAATCAGGAATCATCAAGGGTGGGTTCTTTTAGGCCATGACTTGCGGCTTTTAACTTAAATTATTGGATTCTATTAATTTGCTAGAGTGTACAGAAAGATATACGTATGCAATTTTAACTGATAGATGATGTAAAGACAATGTCTACTATAATTAATTTATAGATCCTATATTAAAAAGATATTTTATTTAAAAAATAATATATATATATAGAAAATCAATCCATAAGACGAAAAGCATCCACCCCAGAATCCCAGATTCACACTCGACTCTTGCGCGGCAGCAGCATTTTTATGCTTATATATGCACACCAGTCGGTAAACACCAACCAATCACATGTTTAGAATGAGGAATTTCACGTTAAGTAGTTCAATTACCGAAGGAATCAGAAAAAAAATTCACTTTGGGAACGGAGCTTAAGACCCCACTCGATTGAGCTGAAAATAGTAGCTTATAGTTAAAATTGCACTGTAATTGATTGAAATTATACCGTAGCTGAAGGTGGCTTATTTAACGTAATTAAATTTAAAAAAAATTAAAAATAGAAAAAATATTTTAGCTCATCATAGATAACATAAACAAATACAGAAAAAATGAACCGGCAAAAAGCTAAAAGTTCAGAAAAATAAAATTTATAAATAATAAAAAATAAATCAGAAATCATAAGACCAAGTCGAAATAAACGAAGTCTAAATGGTTAATTTTCACCGCGAGTAGATACACATTTCTACAAAACTCGTCACGGTAACTTCACACGCCCGGCGCCCGCGCGCCCTTTTTACCTCTTCCCTCCCACGTACGAACACACTCCCTTCTCCACTCTCCCCCGCCTCTTGAACTCCCACCTGAAAGGAGAAGCAGAGAAAGCCACCACCCTCCACTGACCCCAACCCATGGGCGCGACGCGAGGCCGCGGCTCTGGCCGCCGCTTCCTTCTCCTCGTCATCGTACTCGTCGCTGGCGCGGCCAAATTCGCGGCGGCGCAGCAGGTCTCGCCACCGGGCCCTGGCCCGAACTACTTCAACCTCAATAATTTAACCTCGTCGACGGTGATCGTGATCATCATTCTCGTCACCGCCTTCTTCTTCCTCGGGTTCTTCTCGATTTACATCCGGCGGTGTGCCGGGGGCCAGCTCGGCGGGCCAGGGGACTACCCCGGCGGCGGCAGGCCGGGCGGGGACACGTTCGCCTCGGGCGCCTCGCGGTCGAGGAGGATGAGAGGGCTGGATCCGGCGGTGCTGGAGACGTTCCCGATCATGGCCTACGCCGACGTGAAGTTGCACAAGGCCGGCAAGGGCGCGCTCGAGTGCGCTGTGTGCCTCAGCGAGTTCGACGACGACGAGACGCTCCGCCTCCTGCCAAAGTGTTCCCACGCGTTCCACACGGACTGCATCGACGCGTGGCTCGCGTCGCACGACACCTGCCCCGTCTGCCGCGAAAACCTTGTCCCCGACGCCGAGGCCGCGACGGCTGTCAGGACTGCTGTGTCGACGACCACCGAGCAAGATGTCCCTGCGCCGGAGCAGCCGGCGCAAGAAGCTGCTGCGGCGCCAGAGCAAGTGACCGTGGTCGTCAGTGATGCTGAGGAGACGGAGGAAGAGAGGATTAGGAGGGAGGAGGCAGCCGAGCTGATGCGCATCGGCAGCGTGAAGCGCGCGCTGCGCAACAAGTCGGGCCGGCGTCCGGCGCAGTTCCCGCGATCGCACACCACGGGGCACTCGCTCGCCGGCGCTCCGCTCGCGGCGGCCGGCGAGAGCATTGAGAGGTTCACGCTGAGGCTGCCCGAGCACGTCCTCCGGGAGGTCGTCGCGGCGGGCAAGCTGCGGCGCACGACGAGCCTCCAAGCGTTCCGGACGGGCGGTGACAGAAGCACGCGCCGCGGCTTCGGCGGCGCCCGCGCCGCGAGGAACGTCCGGCTAGGCCAGTCCGGCCGGTGGCCCAACATGTTGTTCTTGGAGCGCCCTTTCACGGAGAGGCTGCCGGCGTGGGGGTCGGTGCGCCGTGGCGAGGCCGACGCGCCGGGCAAGGTTGCTGGCGACGGCAAGGCTGCGGAATAGCAGTGCGACGGCGGGGCCTGCCCACTTCCACTTGGAGGCCGTGTTTGACGTTGCTTTTTGACGTGCTGAATGTACTCCACTAAGGCCTTATTTGACAGCCCATAATTCTCGATCTATTTCTGTCGATGGATCAGGATTTTAGTTCCATAATTCTCAATCCATTCCTGTGTTGGGGAAATCGCCCAAAATCTAGACGAGTGATGAACGACAACCTTCGAGATCAGACACGCGAACACGAGTAAACTTAGATTAATTTCGTTTCTTTGCGACGCGATGTAGTGCGATGCGTTTGCATCCTTTTCTTTTTTTTTCTTATATAGAGAAGCAACATACAAGACTTTGAAACTAATGCGGCATACAACGCTGAGAATCCGACATGGAAACATCCCGACTTTTCGTTTACGACCACTCTGAATCCCAAACAAACTCTGACTCCCGACCCCTTATGACTATGATTGCTACAGTGTTCTTACGACCGCTACAATACCTTTATGACTTACAACCGCTACAGTATCTTCACGACTTACGACTGCTATAGTACTCAAACGTGGTCGAGACTACAGTGGTCGTAGATATGACCAGACCTGAAGACAACTAGATTAACTCTATCAATCTCCTCCTTAAGCTTGTTGTCTTCCGTCGATGTTCCGCACACTGATCTTCTCCCTCATCTCCATGAACTTCATTCTTTCGAGCGATTTGGTCAAGATGTCTATGAGTTGGTCTTCTGTGCAAACATGCTACACTTCTATCACCCCTGATTCCACACATTCTCTTATATAATGGAACAAGTGTCAATGTGTTTGCTTCTCTCATGGTAGACTGGATTTTTGCACAACACTATTGCAAATTGATTGTTAATTTTCAAAGTTACCTTCTTAACCTTTGTTTTCAACATGTCAACCAATAATCATCCCAGCCATACCCCTTGACATGTTGTCGCACAAACTGCAATGTACTCTACTTCACACAAGGATAAAGCGATCACCTTCTGCTTCTGCGAACACCAACTGATTGGATTCAACCCAAAGAAAATACCATGCATGAAGTACTTTTCCAATCATCCATGTCACCGGCAAGATCATTGTCTGAGTAGCCAATCATCCTCAAACCTTCTTCCTTCTTCTCGTATACACACCCGTAACTCAAAGTTCCTTTCACGTACCTCAGTATATGCTTTACAACACCCATATATTTTGTTGTTGGGTTCTCCATGTACCTGCTCACCATCCCAATCAAGAACGTCAAATCCAGTCGTGTGTGTAGCAAGTATCTTAAATTTCTGATTATGCTTCTATACAGAGTCTTGTCTACGGGGGGATCTATGTTGTTCTTGCTCATCTTCAAATGGGGTTCCATCAGAATTTGCATTGGATTGCAATACTTCATGCCGCATTTATCTAACACCTTTGTTATATATGCGGACTAGCTGAGAGTAATCTTCCCAGAGTTTTGACGTACTTCAATGCTCAAGTAGTAGCTAAGTAACCCGAGGTCACTCATGCTAAATAATTTCTTTGTCTGGCATTTGAAGCTATTGATCTCCCCAATACTCTCTCAAGTGATGATCAAATCATCCACATAAAATCCAACCAACAAACTCCTTTTTCCTTGCCTTCGTTTATACACTGCATGCTCTAATGGGCATTTTTCAAAACCGAGTGCCATGAAAGACTTGTCTAGCTTTGTATTATGCAATCTTAATACCAAGTGTTCTTCTCTTTTCTTCTCAAATCCTAGAGGTTGCACAATATAGACATCTTCTTCCAGATTGCCATTGAGGAAGACTGACTTCACATCCATATGATGAATTTTCCATCCTTCATGTGTCACAATTGCAGTAAGCAGTCACATCGTTTCTAGTCTTGCAACAGGGGCAAAGACTTCATCGAAATCAACGCCCTGTCATTGAACGTACCCCTTTGCAACTAGCCTCGTCTTGTGCTTTAGGATTATGCCTTGGGTATCCTTCCTCACCTTATACACCCACTTTAACCCAATCGGCTTGTGACTGACTAGCAATGGAACAAGCTGCCATATTCCATTTTCTTGGATAGAGGACATCTCCTCCTCTATAGCTCTTCTCCACTCTGGTTTCGCCTTGGCTTCTTCAAAGTTCGCAGGCTCCTTCTCTCCGAGTAAGCAGAACTCTGAATCTTTCAACTTGATTGGAGATGTGGCATCATAGAGATTTGTAATGTCACGCTCCTGTCGAGGTCCTTCAGATGAGCTTTCATCGAGTTCCAATCTTCATGGAGCACCAGATGAGATCAGCATTCCCACCGTTGCTATAGGAGTACGCGGTGTAGTCGAGCTGGACAAGCTGGTTCCTGTGCTCGTACTTGGAGTTCTTGCAATGTGGTCATGTCCTCCAACTTCGTTCTCCATGGTCGTAGGGTTAGAAGTTACTACGTGGTCGGTAGGACCTATGACCACGTTCTGGTCGGATCCTCTGAGTACGCCCACCGTGGTCGGCGCAACGGCTACAAAGTCATCAAGACTTGCATCAGTGTTAGGAGGATAATGCACCGTGAAGATGTCTTACATAGGTCGTACCTCTGATCCACTCCCACTTCCTTTCCTCCTCGAACACTATATCACGAGTCACCATGACTTGTCGTGTTGTCGGATCAAACATACGATAGCCTTTCGTCTTCGAATCATACCCAATGAACACCATTGGCTTGCTTCGATCTGCTAGCTTGGAGAGGTGTGGCGTGGTCATTTTCACATGTGCAACACACGCAAAAGTGCGGAGGTGACCCACACTTGGCTTGCGGTCGTAATAAGCTTCATATGGAGTTTTGCTGATGATTCTTGTCGTTAGCGCTCGATTTAAGAGATAAACGGTAGTCGAGACTGCCTCCCCCAAAATTCTCCTGGGAAACTGATGCTTTTCAACAGACTCCTCGCCATACCGACCACCATCTGGTTCCGCTTTTTGACCACACCGTTCTGTTGGGGAGAATAAGGCGCTGTTAGGTATCGCCTAATTCCCCACAACTCACAGTAGTCTTTGAACTTGTTCAAGGTAAACTCACCATCGTGGTCGGTGCACAAAGCTTTCAGCCTCAGATTCTTCTCTACCTCGGCTGCTGTCTTGATCTTCATGAACACCTCGAATGCTTCATCTTTGCTTTGGAGTAACGCCAACCACATGTACCTTGTACAATCATCTACCAACATCAGGAAATAACAATTTCCTCCATACGTGGTAGGAGTTATTGGCCCACAGATGTCACCGTGCCGCAACTCGAGAGGCATATCTGCTCGGTATAGAGACGTGGTCGAAAATAGGTTCCCATGTTGTTTGCCGATCAGACAACCATCGCATATGCAATCCATGTGCTCGATCATGGGCATGCCTTGTACCATCTTCTTGTGATTCAAATCCTTCAGAGCACAAAAATTCGCATGCCCGTACCTGGCATGCCATCTCCATACCTCTTTAGTGCCTCTTGTTAGAAGACACTCTAGAGTGCCAAATTGATGTGTAACACATACATTCGGTTTCTTGATCTGCTCACTTTGGCCAATAACCTTTGAGTTCTGTCTAAGATTGACATTACTCCTCCTTCGACCACAATCTTGCAGCCGTTCTCATCTAGCTAACGAAGACTGATAATATTGCTTCTCAGCTTTGGGATGTAGTAAACCATCATAAGAATACGATATTCACTCGTGGAACATTCCAACATTATTGAGCCCCTTCCTTGTATCTCCACAGCCGAACCATCTCCAAATTTGCCTGAGCCTTTTACCTTCGTGTCAATCTCAGCAAACATCTCCATGTATCTGGTCATGTGGTTACTTGGACCAGTGATTAGGTACCAAGCCTTGTTTTGGGTGCCACTAAGCTTCGGCGTCACCTTTTCTTCATGCAGGAATACCTCTTCTTCAGGTGTTGGAGTTGTATGGATGAGTTCACATACTTCGATCACTAGCAGCTGAGGATCATCGTCATTCTCCTTCGCTACGAGATTTGCCCTTGCTCTTTGATTGGCTTTGGACACTCTTTCGCAAAGTACCCGTACTCTTTGTAGTTGAAGCACTTGACCTTGGTATTGTCGAAGTTTGTCGGCAATCGCTCATTGACAATGCGCTTGCCTTCTCCTCGGCCACTGCCTTGTCCATGGCCACGTCCCCAACCTCTTCCATTTTGACCTCCTCTCTGAGTGCTGCTCGAGTCCTCGTTCTTCTTAGTCTTTATGTTCCTCTCTTCCCACTTACCTTCAGTGGCTTGTCTCCTCCGTCCTTCGAGTGTCGTCGACCCTTGAGTCCTTCCTTGAAAGTTCTGAGATGACTGATCGCCTCTGAGACCAACATTATTTCAACATCACTGAACTGCTCTATCATTTCGATAATCTGGAGGAATCTATCAGGAACTGAACTGAACCGCTTTTCGACAATGTCGCTTTCTTCCAGCTTCACGCCGAGTGAGCGGATCTCACCCACCAGCGTGGTGAGTTTCATGGAGTACTCGGTGATCGTCTCTGAGTCTCCCATCTGCAATTTGCTCAGTTGCCATTTGAGCACTTGAGCGCGTGCCTTCTTGACACAATCTTTGCTTACCCGCATCTTCCTGAGTGCGATCCAGGCTTCTTTCACTGTCTCCTTCTCGGCAATTGACATCATCATGTCATTTGGCACTGCTTGCGCGATGGTCACCATCGTGCCTTGATCCTTGTCATTGTCGTCGTCTTCATCTTCAACTGCCGACCAAACCCCTAGCGAATGCAAGATTAACTTCATCTTTACGGCCCATATGCCGTAATTCGTTTCGCTCAACATCGGGTATTGAATTGGGATCATGGATCTTCTTGTCATCGGCTTGACGAGCGCGCCTATCTTCGATGGATCGAATTCATTACCTGTGGTCTTAATGAGCTCTCTTGACTTCACAGATCACCAGCATTGCTGGCTATCGCTTCGTCCCCTTAGGCTCTGATACCAATTGTTGGGGAAATCGCCGAGGACCTAGATGCGTGATGAATGACAACCTTTGAGATCACACACACAAACACGAGTAAACTCAGATTGATTTCGTTTCTTTATGACACGATGTAGTGCGATGTGTCTGTGTCTTTTTCTTCTTTCTTATATAGAGAAGCAACATACAAGATTTTAAAACCAATGCGGTATACTACATTGAGAATCTGATACGGAAATATCCCGACTTTTTTTATGATCACTCTAAATCCTAAACAAATTCTGACTCCTGACCCCTTACGACTATGACTGCTATAATGTTCTTACAACCGCTACAGTACCTTTACGACTTACGACTGCTACAGTATCTTCACGACTTATGACTTACGACCACTACAGTACTCGAACATGGTCGAGACTGCCATGATCATAGAAAGTGATCGTAGACTACCGTGGTCATAGATACGACCAGACCTGGAGACAACTAAATTAACTCTATCATCCCGTCGATAGGCTGGGATTTTAGAACTAAAATTCTGGCCCATCGACAGAATGGGTCGAGAATATGGGTTGTCAAACAAGGCCTAAAATTAGTAACATGCCCTTGTCATCAGAGTTAATCCTCTATTCCACATTAATCCTCTGTTCCATATCAAATTTAAGTTTGTGTACATAGACTTTTGCTGACGGGAGCGAGAAGGCGTTAGTATTGGGTTTCACTGAAAATAAATAGTAGTGGCCGAAAAAAGTAGCTTTTACAAGGAGGGAGTGAGAGTTACAAAAAAGTAAGGGAGAGATGCATGCGCATGACGAGAGCGAGAGGAGTGAGGTGGGTGATGCACCTGTGACACTTGCCTTATCCCCAAAGCGAAACAATAGCGAGAGGAATGAAAAAGTCACTTCGAGAAGTCATATGTTCGTGAGTTTTTGGCTTTTCTAAGTAGAAGTAAGAAGCAAAAAATCAATGCTAACAGGGCCTTAATGGTTGGTCAAAAAGGGATTCTCTATTTTATTTTGTTTTTGTATAAGTAGGGAGGTATATAAAGGGGCGTTCGTATTGGTTTTTGCTGATGGCTTTTGGCTAAAAATGAATAGTAGCAGGTGAAAGAAGTGGCTTTTAGAAAAGGAGGGGACGAGTGGTGGAAAAAGTGAGGGATAGATGTGTGCGTTTGATGGGAGCGAGAGGAGTGGGGAGCGTGATGCACCCGTGACCCCTGCTTTATCCCCGGAAGGAGACTGTAGCGAGAGAAGTAAAGAACCTGCTTCTAGAAGCTAGGTGTTTGTATTAACTTTTGGTTTTTCTAAGCAGAAGACAATATAAATAGTGGCTAATTTTTCTAGACAAGTTTTGGTATCTATACTTCTGCATTTTCTTTTGTTCATAACTCGTAATTAAGAGACACTGTGTGAAATGAGTAGTGGATGCCCCGGACCCTGGCTCATCACCTTAAAATCATCTTCATAGATAATGAAGTTATTTTATTTTTCTGAATGCGCAAAAGCGTTACACGTCATTGCGCTAAGAATAGGGAAGAGAAAAAAGATGGGCTAGTGAGCTGGTGGTGGGAGCGAGGATGTTGTTCCCACTCATCCAGATTTAATCCCTAAGATCGGCGTCTTATTTACCCAGAGTGCGCGCGCGCATGTATATGTATATATATATATATCAGACTTCATGATTGAGATTTTCCATTCTTAATTAAGACTTTCTATAAATTAATGACTTCCTTTCCAAATTAATGCCTTTTCTAATTAATAAATATTAACGGGTTTGCTTGATATATTATATACCATTGCATTAGCACGTAACTAAAAGCAATCCAAAGACAGTGAGACTTGGTGCTCAGACACCATAGTGCGCCATTTCAGCGTCCTATGTGTGTGTGTGTGTGTGTATATATATATATATATATATATATATATATATATATATATATATATATATATATATATATAGGGAACGTATCCAGTGCTAACATGCTTTTGAGTGTTAACATGCTAAAACTTCTCCAGAGCCATCCAATCTGCTTCGTATGGCCCAGATTCTTGAGGGTGGAAACACCAACTCACTTATGCAATTTCGCGAAAAACCCCCTAACGGTCAGCTCATTTTTTTCCTCCCCCGCCGTCTGGACTTCCTTCGCCCCGCGCCTCCCGTCCGCCCGCGCCGATCAGCGCCGTCTCCCTGCGCCTCCCGTCAGCCCGCGCCGATCCGGATCAGCTGAGAGTGAGAGCCGAGAAGGTGAGGTGCGGCTACTCAAAGAATGCCAAGAAGGCGGCAGCCCCGGCCGTCGTCAACGGCGCGTCGCTGCTCGCCGCGGCGAGCACGATAATGGTCTTGGCGGCCCCGGCTCTGGCGCTGGTCGACGAGCGGATGTCGACGGAGGGCACCGGGCTGAGCCTGGGCCCGAGCAACAACCTGCTGGGGTGGATCCTCGTCGGCGTGTTCGGCCTCATCTGGTCCCTCTACACCGTCTACACCTCCACCCTCGACGAGGACGACGAGTCCGGCGGCCTCTCGCTCTGAACATATCGCCTTTTGAATCCTTTTTTCTGTACTCTGCCTGATATGTGCTCCTGTGTGCGTATGTGCTTGAGCATGACCATGGCAGTGTTGGTGTAATTGCAGACAAGCATGGCTATTTGTAACTAAGTTCCCTGTGTCTGCGGATGTTAATTAGTTGATTTCATGAAAGGTTTGCTGCACCTATCATGCATATGTACGAAGTTGTGCACATGCAGCACTGAATAAAATTTCGATGCAGCTCATGGTGGTCAGTGATGGATTCACTGAAAGCATGTACTGCGGATGCGTGCTCTGTAATTCTGATTAGGAAATTTGAACAAGTCACACTGACACACAGCCGTTAGCTAGAACAGTACTAGTTAATTCATGTAAATGCTATGAATCTTTTCATGGAAATCCCGTAGCAACCAATCTCTAGCAATTAAGTTCAGTTTATGTCGATTCCTCATCCAGCCAACCTCTAAAGATCCAAAATCACCACAGATGGATACCGGTGGCGATGTGAGTAGATCACACCAAAGAACTCGTCGGTGAAGCTGTGAGCGCAGCTGAGCATGCATTAAAGCGTAAAAAACTAAATGAACAGGCTACTATTCAGGGAGTTCTAACTGAATGAAGACTGGTGCAATCCGTGCACAAGCAATTCGCTATTTCCCATGTAATGCGAGAAGAACAACGTAAAGCAGACATGAATTCGCGATAAAAGGAACGAATTGGTCATTCATGTTGTGGCCATTTCAACGTCGATCTTAACGGAATTGGGATTTCTTACAGTCAGATATACAAGATGAGGGTGAAATTATTAAAGGATATAGCAAGCGAATAAACTGACGCAATACACGCAAAAGGAAAGAAAGTGCATCAGCCTGTTCTCAGCTTATAGATTGCAGTCGGGCGCGGCGGCGCGATATTTTGAAGCTGGAACGGCATGGGCGGCTACGGCGGCATCTGAGACGCTGGAGCCGGCTGTACAGGGAGAGGCGGTGGGGGCGCCGCTGGGGTGGCCTTGGACGGAGATGGATCAGACTGATCCAGGCCGGGCAGGGAGAACGAGAGCGAGAGGGACGTCGCCGGGGGAGGAGGCTACGACGGAGACGACGGCATCGGCGGCGTCGGGAGCACGACGACCCCGCCGTTCCGCGCCACGGGGCGGTAGACGTGCTGCTGCTGGTGCGGCGGCGGCGAGGTGGCGGACGGCATGATGGAGGGGAGGCTGTGGTGGCTGGAGTCGCTGAGGTCGGAGCCAGACATGCCGACGAGGATCCACCCCAGCAGGTTGTTGCTCAGGCCCAGGCTCAGCCCGATGCCCTCCATCGACATCCGCTCATCGACCGGCGCCAGAGCCGGGGCCGCCGAGACCGTTATCGCGCTCGCCGCGGCGAGCAGCGACGCGCTGTTGACGACGGCCGGGGCTGCCTCCTTCTTGGCATTCTTTGAGTAGCCGCACCTCACCTTCTCGGCTCTCACTCTCAGCTGATCCGGATTGGCGCGGGCTGACGGGAGGCGCGGGGAGACGACACTGATCGGCGCGGGCGGACGGGAGGCGCGGGGCGAAGGAAGTCCAGACGGCGGGGGAGGAAAAAATGAGCTGACCGGTAGGGGGTTTTTTGTGAAATTGCATAAGTGAGTTGGTGTTTCCACCCTCAAGAATCTGGGCCATACGAAGCAGATCGGATGGCTCTGGAGAAGTTTTAGCATGTTAGCACTGGATACGTTCCCATATATATATATATATGTGTGTGTGTGTGTGTGGGGGGGGGGAGCATATCTAGTGCTAATGGCTATTTCAGTGTTAAGGTGCTAATGGCGATGTGGACCGTCCGATCTAGATTGCGTGGCTCAGATGGAGGTGGGTGGGAACTCCATCCCACTTAAACACTTTTGCAGAAAACCCCTTACACTTTGCACTTAAGTGAAAACGCTACAATATACAACAACAATGGTGGACTTGATGGGTTTTTGTTAAAATCAGAGGGGGTTTTCTGTAAAAGCGTTTAAGTGGGATGTGGTTTCCACCCACCTCCATCCGAACCACACAATCTAGATCGGACGATCCACATCGCCATTAGCACCTTAGCACTGAAATAGCCATTAGCACTAGATATACTCCCATATATATAATTATTAATAAGGGCACCATGGTGCCTGGGCAGCATGGTCTAGAATAGGTATTTTCGTTATGTATCATGTGTGAAATTTTTTGAAATTTTTTAGATGTCATGTTTAACTAGTTTACTAACTAATTCAAATAAATTCAAACTGAAGTCAGTGTCATATATATACATACATATATACACACACATATATATACATATATACACATACACACAGATACACACACACACTATATATATATATATATATATATATATATATATATATATATATATATATATATATATATATATATATATATATATATATATATATATATATATATATATATATGAAGCCTCTTTTCTACACCCGGGTGTAATTACACCCTATGTCGTATCTCACAACGTAGGGAGTATCTCGCGTAACGGAGGGTATGTATGTGTAGTATACGAGTATTTAAGACTATTTAGGTGGTATGAAAAAAATTTCAGAGGTGGTATGTATAGTTTTTTTAGACATACTCTTTTTATGTGTATATATGAAGGTATTTACAAAATATACTAAAAACTATTGTCTCCCTTGTAATTTTTCGTGTAGTTCACATTGGAGTATCTTATAATTAGTATACGAGTATACCTAAAGTGATAAAGGAGTATTTTAAATTTGTTTCGGTGGTATATTAGGGGTGGGAGTAATTACACCCGGGTGTAAAAGGTATTTTTCATATATATATATATATATATATATATATATATATATATATATATATATATATATATATATATATATATATTCGGTGGTATATTAGGAAGCCTCTTTTCTACACCCGGGTGTAATTACACCTTATGTCGTATCTCACAACATAGGAAGTATCTCGCGTAACGGAGGGTATGTACATGTAGTATACGAGTATTTAAGATCATCTAGGTGGTATGAACACTTTTCAGATGTGGTATGTATATTTTTTCGACATACTCCTTTTTATGTGCGTATATGAAGGTATTTACAAAATACGCTAAAAACTATGAACTCCTTTACAATTTTTTCATGTGGTTCATATTGGGTATCTTATAATCAGTATATGGGTATACCTAAAGTGATAAAGGAGTATTTCAAGTTTGTTTAGGTGTAATTACACCCGGGAGTAATATATATATATATATATATATATATATATATATATATATATATATATATATATATATATATATATATATATATATATATATATATATATATTCGGTGATAAAGTGTGCGCCCGCTGCATGAGACCCTGAAGGCTCCACAAAAATTCTAGTGTGCAGTGAATGTGCACATGTCACGTAAGTAAGGTGTGTGTTCTCGTTGTACTCTCTCTAAAAAAGAAGAAGAGGGAAGAAAAATAACTTCCCAATTAAGGTAATAAATAGTGAATAGCTGGGTAGAAACGGATTGGCGTTCGCATAGTGGATAGCTGGCAATATTGTGACTGATATATTCCAATAGTGGAATCTAAAAAACACTTCCAATTTTGAGATACCCATGTATATATATCATGATTTATGACTTACTCCAATTACATGATCATTTTTCGTACTTAATTACTTTACTGCCTAGGCAAATAGAGCCATAGAGGCAGTTGTTTCGTGCTCAACATAGATCTCTCTATTGCAATGCAATCTACTAGTATCGGAATATTGGCCACACAAACAAGATCGCACAAAAATAAAAGAAGTGCCATACAGAAATATTGGCCACAACCCACATAAATAAGAAGGGGTCTCGCTCTCCTGCTCTCATCCAGAAATGTGCAGACTGCTGCTCACTGTAATTAATGACAGGATGTTGAAATGTAGTAGATGTGGTGCTAAATTAAACTACAAACAAATAAAGCTATAGCATAGGATTCCAGAATAGATCAGTAGAAATAAATGAAACTGACCATCACTATATCATCCTGACATTTGCAATTGCAGATGCTATATAGGTCTGACATCTGCAATTGCGGCCGCTATATCAGCTTGACATCCACAATAACGGCCGTAAAATTCACAAGCGCTATTTTTCATCGCTACTTCTCCTCAGTAGCGCTGGCTTGCTATTACCACAATTGCGGCCGCTATAAATGCTATTTAGTACACTGGTCCCAATTACATCAAGGCATACGAGCAGTCGTCGCCACACAGGACCGAAGCAAAAAGAGAGGAAACGAGAAAATCAACTAAAGCTATGAGGAAAAAAACCAACTACGGAGACTGAAATAGGCGACGAATTTATAGTAGCATTGACTTCACATTTGACAACTACTATATGGTTTTCCAGCTGAGCAGGTTAACAAACCGGTGCAAGCAAGGAGTTATTACAGTTTATCACACACACAACGCCCTCCTATCCTTTACAAATAGTCGTACATTTCACTTTCAGTTTTGCCTATCAAACGCCTCTCAATAATGGTATTAGAAATCCAGCGTTTTGGTATGACGTGGCTAAAAAAATATGTATCAAACCACAGGTAACCTGACGAATGGTTCAGTCAGTAGAGAGTCTGCTAACCGATATCAAAATTCCCAGCCAGTTAAACGACGGATCGTTAGTTTTGCAATCAGTTAAACTTTTAACTTAGTGCTGTCTGTCTGTCTATCATTCAATCTATCTATCTATTATCAAAGCAGAGATAAAAGAACCCACCACGTGCACTCTTAAGGGCTAAAAATTCTCACATTAATCGGAGGAAAAAGAGGATCTAGCCGTCCATCTAGTGGATTCAAATTATAACGGTTTAGATTAAAAGAAAGAGTCAATATCAAGTACAATAAAAATAATAGAAATTTAGAATAAAAATAACAAATTAGAAATTAGATTACCATATGAACTTCAAAGTAAAACTGAAATTTATAATAAATATTAGTAGTTGGATTTGTACACAAAGTCTGACCTAAAACTAAAATTTTGAATAAAAAATAAAATAAAATTAGTGATTTGATTTCCATACGAACTCCAAAGTAAAATCCCAAAATAGCTTAAATTTAAAATAAAATAAAATAAAATAAATACCAGTTTAATATGTATACGGTTCGAACATGAAACTATAAAAAAAAAACTCCTTGCATATAAAATACACAAATATACAAACTCAAAATAAGCCATCAAGTGTGCTCTCAAGCGCTAGAAATTACCATCCCTCAATAGTTTAAATTTAGAATAAAAATAAAATAAAAAAAATACCAATTGGATTTGTATACAGTTCCAACCTAAAGCTATCAAAAAAACTTTACGTTATGTACAAACCAACAATATGCACATTTGGAATAAAAATCAAAGGAAAATTAGCTATTTGATTTAAAACTATATAAAAAAATTCCATATCATGTACAATCCAACATTACACACATTTGGAATAAAAATCAAAGGAAAATTAGCGATTTGATTTCCATACAAACTCAAAATTAAAATCCCCAAATATCTAAAATTCGGAGTAAAAATTGTATTTGTATACAAATTTCAATCTAAAACTGAAAAAAGCTCATTGTCATATAAAATAAAAAAACACATAATCTCCAAGGGTATAAATTACAACGTTAATCGATAAAAAAGAGAAATATCTACACTGTTTTTTTCTTAGTGAAGACATCGGCTATTTGTTAGAGGGATGAGACTATAATGGTGCAGATTAATCATCTATCAAACTGAAGGACCATGTGAGAAGGTCTAGGATAATATTGTGATGAGCCATTGTAATGTTTTTAGAGTGGTTAACTGTTCTTTTTTTTACAAAGAACGCTTTCTGCTTGGGCTATTTGCTTCAACCGTAGAAGGTAGTCAGAAGTGTGGACTACGATTAGTAGTTGATAGTTCGATTGGCCTTGGAATAGGCAGTCTGAATGGCCCTATGTTGGGCAGTCTGACGACCCTGTGTTGGGCGGTCCAATCGGCAGGTCGAGCATGACAGAACAACCATGGATTGCCGCAGATTTAGTACCTGGTTGGTGCTCAGTGATCGATAACCGTAGACTTTGTGATTGGGAGTTGTAGACTTTGTGATCGATAGTCGTAGAATTAGCAATTTATAATAGTAGACTTTACAATCGGTAGTCGATCGGTTGTTGAAGGCCTCACGGTTGGTACTCATAGGTTTCAAGTGCTTTAATTCTTGTATCCTTCAAAGTACCTTGAGTACTCATGTCTGATTGGTTGGGATCAATGGTCGGATCACCCGAAGGCTAGTAGTCGGACCAGCTGTGGATCGATCAGATAGCTGGTTTTCGACCAGGATCTGATCTTTGTTATTTTTGAGTCGTGAGTTGTGTTTGATTGATCTACATTATTGTATATGTGCACAAGAGTTATTGGTTGGCCCTAAGATTAGGATCAGTGACTTGGTTGTATACAATTTACATGGTGATGACTTTGTGTATAGTGTGGTGCTACGTGATGGTTTGTTTGTTTGTGTCGATTACAGGACTTCAGAGCTTGGTCGTGGTGAGGCGTTGGAGGACCGGGACTAGGCACAAGGTGGTGCTAAGGTCTAGAACATTCAAGGAGGCGCCGAAGATAACCGAGGCTATGCGGGGTGGTTGCAAGCCGAAATGACGAGGAACTGGAGCGGGAGCTACCGATGGTGGACATGACGAGCAACAAAAAAGTGAACCAGGACTAAACTCAGGGAGGAGCCAAGGTACTGTGCGATCAAGGAAGTCAGGTGCTCATCATATGCAAAGGGAAACTTCGTGGAAAACGGTAGAGTGCCATTTTAGTAAATTGCCCAATACCGGAAAAGTGGCGGTGTGTGAAACTGCAACGTTGGCCTAAGTGGTTTAGGTCTTGTATATGAGAAAGTAAAACCCAGTGTTATGTGGGGTTAACGGGTTTCCCTCATTGTGATAGTGGATTGGATCCATTAAGGGTTAGGTGGCTGGTTGCTCACTTATAAAAGGGGGATGGTATAGAGACAAGAAGATAATCCCATCCAACTCATCTCTCTTGTGCTTTCTTATTAGAGTTAGGGTTTTGAGAGTTAGTATCTTGGGTATTCTTTGTCCTTTAAGGCGGAGTAGTTATAAAACCTATCTTCTCAAGTAAGCAATACATCAAGCTTTGTGCAACTCTTGGATCCCTCTTGTTCTTGATTGATGTGCTTGACTTTTGGTTGGTTTTGATCTCTCTTCTTTTCTTCTTGTGATCTTACTGTGCCAATGACGTGTAAGTGATGGAGATAATTCGTGTGAATACATCTTCACTCATCGAGGCACTTTGATAGCAAGAATCATTAGAAAATCCGGTTTTTGCTTGTTCTTGGCCTCATCGAGTGATTTCTATCCCAAGGAATTTTGGATTGTTTTCTTCGGTGTTTCTAGCCTATTGTGACATATGGAAATACTTCTAGAGCCATCTTAGCTATCACCTACCCACGAGCAGGTTGTATTCACCGATCGAGGTTTTGCCTTTGTTTTGGCACTCTTTTTATTCAATTACAAAAAGGTAAGAACTTTGGCAATTATTCTGTCGATGTCAAATGGAATAAGCTCCTGTGACCTTAAGCAATTCATGTTTGAAGTTTCACGGCTTTGAATTAGTCAATCAAAAATTACGTGGATTTAGGATCTTACGGTCATGCTAAAAACCCATGTTCCTTCGGACTTTGGTGTAGAAGCGGTAGTACCGCTAGTTCCATAGCGGTAGTACCGCAGCTACTAGCCATCGACAACTTTGGTTTTCAACTACACACTGGTCGTTGATCACACCGGTCGGGTTTCAACTTACTTTGAACACTCGGGTTTGCGACCACACTCAGGTCATCGACTATGTTAGTTTTAGACCACTCTTTGGTCATCGACCACGTTGGTTTTCTACCACTCTCTGGTTGTTGACCACATTGGTTTTCGACCACGCCTTGGTCATCGACTACGTTGGTTTTCGACTACTCTGGTCTTGTTTTGACTTGCTTCAATTATACTGGTTTTCAACCATTCACTAGTTGTCGACCATACAAGTCGTGTTACGCTCACTCAAGTTTTAGACTCTCACTAGTCGTCGACCATCTAAGTCTTTTAGATAGTTAGGGAGAAATTTTTTAAGGCGTCATTCATCCTCCCTCTGTTGCATGTCCAGTCCTACACAAACATTAGATATATTAGAATAATATATACAACTCTAATTTGAATATACGACATATATTATACAGAGTGGTGGAATCATACATTATATAGATCAAAAGGGTGGTCCGCAAATTAGCAGGGTATTCAACCTTAAAGTTGGTGGATGATGAAGAGATCTCCTAACTTGCTAGTGTCATATGTATTCGAAGTGTTTTCAAACGAAATTCAAGAGCCTATTTGCAGAAAAATAGTATAATTCCCATAGAAATCCTACACAATTTCCACACGCCTGGGTTTGAAGCTATCATGATATTTCCTGTGCACACATAAAAGAGTTTAGATATGGGAGCGTTCTTGTAGTTGCATATCGATTTGACGTCATGCTACAAGAAGCAAATAGGTTGGAGTGTTTCGAAGAGGATGATTTCTTTGAGAATTTAATTGAACTAAATCCCAAGGATTTGATCCAACTCCCCCTATCCAAAGTATATCTCCAACATGCCAATTGGACTTTTTTTTAGATAAAGGATATAAAATCCGGCCTCTATATCCACGAGGGATATACGCAGCCAAGGTTACACGAGCTCTTAGACTCAAAACCTCAAAACTGAGGAGCAAAAAACAACAAAGAAGAGCGCTTAAGGATTATGAAAAAAAACTAGAAAGACTAAGCTTCAGAACTTTTTCTCCATCCTTGCTTTCAATCAAGTCTCTATCCCCATCCGACTGTGCCATCCAAACTTCGGTCTACTTTGCGTGAATAAGGACCTCCGAGGCGACGCCTCCAAGGAGGCGACTAGGGTCGCCGACGCCACCTGCCTCACCGAGGCAAGGTTTTCACCTGGAGATCAGCAAACATGAGGGCTATGGAGTGCCATGACAACACCTCCAGGAAGGCAAATGGCGCCCGAAGGCGTCATCGTTGTCGAGACCGGTAAGATCACCGGCAAGACTTTCGCAAGCACCTCCACAGCACCCCACACACTACCCAGCCACAAATTAGACCGCCACCAACACACCGGGGTCTTGCTCGCCTCAAGGCCATGGCATAGCCACCCTTGAACTCCACGATGAGCTGCTTCCTGCAAAGTCCGCCTCTGAAGAAACCACCATGCGACGCCTATGCGCCATCACTGAGCAGATCCAGGGGCATGAGCCACTGGTCCGCGTCCGCTTGGGGTTCTTGATTTCTTTGCTACTGCTGATGTTATCTCCCGATGGCGCCGAGCTCCATCTTGCTGCCCTCGCACTCCGGGATCGCCACCAGCACTGGTCACCAGCTCCGCCGCATCAGCAGGCTCCGCAGCCCGCCGACCCCGAACCTCCTCCCTCCCCCGCCACCGCCGCCGTGGACACCAGGAGCCACCCTGCTAGCACTAATGGCCCCCTCGTCATCCTCCTCCTCGCCGTCGTCGCAGCCGCATCCGCCACGACGGCGCGCCGCCTCTGGCGACGCGACGAACAGATCCCGCAGCGTGCGGCCGCCGCGGCCCACGAGCGGCTTCATTTCGACCTCCTGCTGGCGCACGGGCTCGGGCCCGCCGCTGCCGACGCGGCGGCAGAGGAAGCGGCGCAGGCGTCCGCCGCGGCGCCTGCCGACCCCGCGGCGACGGCGGAGGTGGTACCCTGGGCTGGAGGCCCGCTGGCGCTTGGATGGGACCGAGGCCGCCTCCGCGCGCTCGCGCCCTAGGAGCACGCCTCCAGCCTCCACAGCGACGACACGCCCCAGGCTGCCCGCTGCCACTCCACCCCGCAGATCTGGGCTGAGAGACGCCAGATCCGGCCACCAGGCCACCGGATCCGCCGCCGGCGAGGGGAGCCGTTGGCAGGGAACGCTCCGGCGACGGTGAGAAGGCGGGATCCGGGCATGGGGGAGGGCAGCCCACTGCCGACTGAGGGGAGAGACCCGAGAGGAAAAACGCCCCGCCGCCGCCCTCCTTGCGGCCACCGGCGACACGTGGCGCGCTCCGACGACGGCGAGACGGCGAGGTTCAGGCAGGGAGGGGGAGCGCTCAGGGAGGGAGGGAGTCCAGAGCTCCTCTTACTATTCACATGCACTGATTCAACGCTGCGAGAAGAAAGAAATCAAGCGAGATGCAAGAATTAGTGGGTGAGTCGAAGTTACTATTGAGAGTGCTACTCGGGATACATGTTGAGCTGACAGGGTGTACATGAGTCGAGCTATTTCCCATCGAAGTGTATTTAAATATTACGTTTATAATTTTTATCCTAAATATTATATAAAAGATATTATAAACTATTTAAGTTGTTACTTGATACTAAAAAATATGTACGAAATATAGCCACGCAAATGTGCAGACGAACTTGCTAGTTCTAACTATGCCAGAATTTGGCCATGATTTGCAAAAGTTTGCAAGAAAACGAACTAAGAAACTAATGAAAACGGAATCTTTCCTAAATTTTGGTAGTAACCAAATGCATGTCAAATTTGTTAACGCTGAGATAGACACCAGACCAACCACACATGCAGTCACAAACCATTCGATTGGAGAAACACATTAAAAAAATGGAGGCTTGCAGGCTATTTCAACACTCCACCTACTCACCAGGTGCCTGAAAGGCTGAAACAGTGAAACTTCGAACCGCTCCATCCAGAGTTGCAGACCAGGGCCGCTGCAACCGGCCGACTTCGGCTTACAGTTGCGGTGTTGGTTTAAGGTTGGGATTATTATAGTGACTATTAATTTTTTTAAGTTATTTAGTTAAAAATAAAAAAAAATAAAAACACCATTATATCTCCATAGACAATAGAAAAGAAAAGACAAAAAAGTAAAAAAAAATCAATCGAGCGAGCCTGACCTTTTCGGTTCGAGCTCGGTAGATTGAGCCGAGCTCGAATTGGGGTTCGAGTCTAGACTTAGGCTCAAGTTCGGCTCGGCCTAAGCTCGAGTAGGCTTGAGCTCGGCTCATTGAAACTTGATAACAATTAAAACAATTTATTATAGACTAATTTTCAATGATAAGAAAAGTTTGAGTTCAAGCTTGACTTGAGTAAGTTTAATAATAGTCAAAATAATTTAAACATACACTAATTTTCAACAATAAGAAAAGCTTGAGCTCAAACTCGACTCAGGTAAGCTCGGTAAGAGTTAATATGTATCATTATTTAAGTTCGAATCGATACTTGCGAACTATTCGATATCGGCTCAATGAAGTTCGCGAGCTCAAGATCAAGCTCGAATTTGACTCGTTTGAAGTTTGAGCCGAGCTCGAATTGAGCCTACAACGAGCTGAGTTCTAGTAGCTTGTGAGTCTCGAGCTTTTTTACAACCATATTCCAAGTGGCGCAAAAAAAAGTCAGAAGCTAAAGCTATTTGGAGTGAGGCCATTTCGACACTTCACACTACAACCTATTGTACTAGGTGCTTAATTAGGGAGGTATATAATTCGTTGTGGAAAGCTTTGGCATCTTTTGCATTTCAAATGTTTATACTACCTCTAGTTTGAATTGTTTGTTATTTTAGCTCGTACAGAACAAGGAAAGAATTTTTTTTGAATGAACCAGCAGAAGAATTACCCGATATATTGATAAAATAGGAGAAAAATGGAACATTACACATGCCGTGCTAGGGAACCTCCACAGACAAGCGGCTATAAGAAACACACCAAACAACTCTCACACACAACACACCAAGCAGCTAAGGGAAGAACCCACCTCCCCATACGATAAAGCTTCTAACTGAATTTCGAGCTAGATGCAGAGAACTACAATTGCACGAAGTTTGAGATAAAAGAATAGAAGTAAAGGCAAGGTGAACCATACCTCCACCACGGTTTAAGAACCACAGTAAGCACCAACACTAGCAAGACAATCAACAGAAAATTTCAGAATAAAGATGGCGAGGACGCAGCCCTTCTGCTCATGTGACATTGGTGGACGACACGCGGCCATTCCGCTCGGGTGACGATGGTGGATGACACGCAATAGAAGCCGATAGATCTGGCACCACTCCTCCTCCTCCCACATGACTCACCAACAGTGGCTTGCTTGGTCTTGAGACTGAAATAGAATTGCTGCAAGATAGGGCCTCCATAGCAGTGTTCCTACACAGGACGACAACTCAAATGGCAGAACACTCAATTCTTTGGGACCTCTTCAAACAACCGGCCCGATACTCAGGGCGAGGGCCCTCAATAACAACAGCAAGGCTAGGCCTTGACGACGAGCCCGCTAATGAGCTGAGCGGTAGACGACTGTAGATCCGGAGAGAAAGGGGTAGAATGCTTTGGGAATAGCAAGGAGGGAGACTCCTGGGCAAGGGCAATGGTGGGCTACGACTCCGGTGGCGGTGCAAACTCCTGTACGACGGCGAACAACAGTTGCTGATCGGAGATGATGAAAGGTGATAAAAGTTGAACGTAGGCCGGTGACGGTTGGAGGGGCCATCGCTGGTGGTGGTTGTAGAAGGCAAGTGGGGGCTTTGCAGGCGGTGGGTTCACATCCAGATCTAGCGATGCCATCACCGTGACATGGCTTGGTTGGATGCGAGGACGAGGGCAACGTCAGGACCTTACCGTTCGCATGCGCCACATAAACACTCCCACATCGCTCCCACCCTCGTACACGATGCGCCGACCAAGCAGCAACAGGAAGTCGGTAATGTCGTGCTCTTCTTCTTCTTCAGATCTGGCAGCACCACATCAAGATCCGGCTAAATTGGGGCCATTGGTGGGCCCATCCCGGCGGCGGGCTCACATCCAGATCCAGTGACGCCATCATCGTGACACGGCTCGGTTGGATGTGGGGACGAGGGCAAATGCTGGGACCTCGTCGCTCGCACATGCCGCGCAAACACTCCCACATCACTCCCGCCCTCATACATGACGTGCCAACTGAGCAACAATAGGAAGTCGGCGATATCATGCTCTTCTTCTTCAAATCTGGCGGCACCACGATAAGATCCGGCTAGATTGGGGTCGTCGGTAGGCTCGCCCCAGCTACCGATGTGCTCGCATCCACTTGGCACTACCCGCGTCGTCGCGCTTGACGTAGATCCAAAAATGAAATTGAATTCAACGTCGCCAACGATAAGAAGACAAAAGAGGCCTAAGATCTGAAACGATGGGGTTCGAATGGGAAGAAAAAAAAGAGGAGGAGCTGCAACTAAAGGGTCTGCCGTGGTCGCCGTGCCGACGGCGATGACAGCGAGGGAGGTACGTCAACAGAGCGGACCTTTGACGGCATGGGCTGAGTTGCCCGTGGGAGCGGCTCTGGAGGCCCGTTACTCAGATTTTTACTTTCCACCGGATCAAGGAAAGAATTGATGCTACCATGCTTTACATAGTTTGGTCCTATCAGTTGCATGATCATCTCTCAAACACGCTGCTAATAAGTGAGTAATATTGGCATTTGATTTAACACGTTGCCTCGAAACATCAAAACAAAAAATATCTGAAAACCAAAATCAACGTGCTAAAACAACGTCTATTTTGGACTGAAGGTGGTACTCACTCGTAACTCGTAAGAGACACCGTGTGAAACGAGTAAACAAGGATGTTGCTTTCCACGCATGCTTCGATAATGATCATATTTGACTAGACAACCATACGTTTTTCCTTGTGAACAGGTTATTGTCTGCATAAATGCAAGGAGTACTATCAAACAGCTCATCCACCCTTTCAAAAAAAGTCGTACGTTTCCCTTTCAGTTTTGCCCATCAAAACTCCTAGAGATAAATGATATATTAGAAATCTAACATTTTGATTACTATTTGATATGACGCGACTAAAACATTCTCAGTCGAACCGCATGTAACCTGAGGCCGAATTTTTTCTATTTTAACCATTTTTTGAAAAATTTTCACATTTCGACCTCTGGACGTCTTAATTCCGTTTTTGGACCTAGGGGTCGGCGCCGTGGGTCACGACGCCGAGGTAACACGTCTCGGCGCCGTGATCCATGGCGCCGAGGTGACAGGCCCGCTCCAGCGTGGCAGCCTGCGCGGCGCCGACATGGCAAGTACGTCGGCGCCGTGGTTTGTGGCGCCGAGCTAGCTGCCACCGGGGCAAAAATGAATTACTTGTTGTATTTTTTATTTGGATTATTTAATTATAGTAATATTATGTAATATATTTATTTATTTAAAGAGAGCAAAAAAAATACGACGTATGTTTTGAAAATTAGTTATGTATTACAGATGATACATGTAGAAAATTTATTGTAGTTATTTTTAAAAGATTATGGTACGTTGTTAATGGTTTTTGAAAAATAAAATTTTGATGTGGAGTACATTTTGGTACTACGCAAATTATTTTTGCAATTATGAAAATAAAGAAATTTGCTTGGTAGAGTACGAACGAGTTATGTGTGAAGTAACGATTAGTGTATTTGTGATTTTTGTACAATGCTGACCGTGAAAGATATGTTGAACTGGCAATAACATTTTTCGATCATGTTATGTTGTTTTATTGGAAGGAATTTATTGAAATTTTTTTTGAGGACAACTGTGATAGAAACAATTGGACAAAAGGAGGGAAAATGATAATAAGACACGTGGGAATCATTGCATGCGAAAAGCCGAGATAATAAGCTTAGCTGAAAAGTCGTAATCTTCCATTTGTGGAAGCACGCTCTCACAAACATGCACATCTATATCTTATTGTGTCTATCTCTCTTGTTGTGTCATTGCAAACGTGTCGGCATATCAATTACTTTTATCGTGGACGTCAGAAAATTTCGGCAGAGTTTGCACTCTTTTTGGAGCCACTCTAAACACAAATATCACATGAACATAACATATACACATATATACAACACGTAGCTCATTAATAACACATCTCAGTCCATACGAACAAAGTACAAATAGTCCATAACGTTATAACAGCTCCTGTACAGGTGAAACGACTAGTCTCTGTCACTACCTCCTAGCCTTACCCTTACCAAGTGCGTCGGTGCCTGGAGTGTAACGGCTAGGCGAGCGGCGGCGTCTGCGTGGTAGAGGCTGAGTCGAAGGAGCGTCTACGAGCTGAGACGGGCCGATCTCATCGTAAGTCTGCTGCTCCACCTCGTCCTCGTCGTCGTCCTCACCGCCCTGGGCCGGGAAAGTGTCGCTCCTCGTGGGGGACGAGCTCTGTCCCGTGCACGACCCTCGCCGCGTCGGGTCTGCAAGTCGTGTCGAAGGCACGTCTACGTCCCTCGCCACGCCTGTGCTGCAACCACAACGACCAGCCGCACGACGTAGCTGACCTGCTAGCCTCTGTCATCCAACATTTTGTTAACCAACAAGATACAAAAATATTAGGTACTAATTTTGTGAGTGACTTTGTCGAAGCTTACCTCTAGGAAGCTACGCGTCCTGACGTCGCCGACTGTCCTGGAGAAACGCTCTATGTCCTGTACGAACTGCTTCAGGGTGTTGCCCTGCAAACAAGCAAAAGAATGGATAATTTGCTATATGTAGTGGTATTTATGTCTATTGAAAAATAAGCAATGAGATTGAACATTACCACACGGTCCAGGACTGGTGCTATCTCCACCTGCGTCCCAAGTCGAGTAGACTGGTCGTAGGGCGTGTCGTCGTCGGAGGAGGACTCAATGTCAGCATAGTCATCTTGAGTCCATTGTCCCTTAAGCTTGGACCGCGTCGCACGCTGGTACCAAACTTGGTACCGCCGGAAGTGCTCGTTGCTGTCCGGCTCGTCGTTGTCGTCCACGTGGTCCTGAAAGTGTCCCTACTCCTCAACGTACACGTGGTGGTGCTGCTCGAAGTCTGTGACCTTCTTCTGTCGTTGACGATCAAATCTGCCCGAAAGGTAATATTATCGTTAAAATTAGAAAAAGCTCTGTGCAATTGGAATCCAAGGTTAGAATTGAAATTGCATTGCACTTACTTGTGCAAGGCCACAGATGTGGAGAACGGCGCTACTGGCCACAGCTGCCTCATACCAAACTGGCATGCAACTCTATGTGGCAGGTGATACTCAACAGCATAGAAACAGATTAGGGGGCACCTCATCCTGTAGAGGGCCTCGTCTATGCTGCACAGTGCGCTGAACTGAATGGCCTCCACCTCTTGCTCGGCGTACGGCTCCCACTTAACCTGCATAGCAACAATTTACTTGTAAGGTCATATACTAACAAATGAAAATCACGATACCAAATGGAATTAACTTACATTGGAGGCCGTGAGCGCATCGAGCTCGTTCATGTACTCTAGGTAGGCCCGCTTCGTCCTGGCGTAGGGAACTGCGACCTGGTCCCAAAGATATGCAAGTGTCGGACGTCGACGAAGAGGAACCTCTGCGAACCATGGACGAGGAGGCAAAACCGTGGGACGACCAACTGGTAGACGACACCACATCCACAGCTGGAGGAGGTAGAGGCAACCACCTACTGACGAGTTCGCCGAAGTTCGACGACACGCCTCGCAGAGGTGGCGGTAAAGGAACGCCAACACCCCGGAAGCCCAGCTGTACTGTCCCGCCATGTCCCAGTCAGTGAGGCAGTGGATGTACATCCACGACGCGCTGTCCCCCGTTGCGTCGGGGAAGAGAACGCAGCCAAACAAGTGCACGATCCATGCTCTGCAATTATATGTAAAATGATATTAAATCAAACTATGTCAATTTTAGAAAAAGCTCGATAAGATGACGAGTTGGCTCGATATGCACCCCTACCTGCAGTAGTAGGCAACTGTCTGCTCGTTCGCATCTTCAGGACACATGCCAAAAGTCTGCCGGAGCCAGGTGATTGGAACTCCAGAAGTGCGATGGTCTGCCTCAAGAGGAAGCTCTGTCCCGAGGAAGGCCTCTACTCGGGCTCTCCAACCAGCAGCCACGCACGGCCCGATCACTGGACGGCCGTGAATGGCGACACCAAGTATCTTCTGAGTGTCCTCGAGCGTAATAGTCATCTCCCCGAAAGGGAGGTGGAAGCTGTGAGTCTCCGGCCTCCACCTACATGATACAAAAAAGAGGACTACATGTCAGAGAATTTGAGGCGCACATAGCCGATAAACAATGAACATGCAAGTGGAGCAATGGTTTAGGAGAATACCTGTCAACCAGTGCAGTGATGGCCGAGGGGTTGAAGGTGGGCAACCCACGGCGAACCTGGTAAGAGATGGCGTCTAGCCCAGCCCTCTCCAGCAAGGGAGTGTACCTCTCGTCGTACCGCATGTCCAGGAACCCGTCATGGGTTCGAGGACGAAGGATGGGCAGCTCCTGTATAGAATACACCGGTTTTTTTAGTTAATGCATCAACATAAATAATAAATTGTACAAGAAGTGATGAAGGCAGTACCCTCCCCTCCGCGGTGAGCCGTCCTCGGTGGTTCTCCTCGTAGTACGGGTCTAGCAGGTGCAATTGCGCCATCCTACAAAAAAAATTGAACTAAGTATAGCTACCACAACAGCGTAAACCATATTCTACATTTATACTACATTTTGCAACATTCTCCTCCAAAGTCTACTTTAGCCTAAAAATCCAGACTCTCTCATAGATAGCACCCAACACACATATGTGTGCATACCCATAAAAGAGTTGCACCATAAGAGGAGTGCACAATTTATATGAGGCACTGAGCAACTCACGCACATACACATGTCCACACAAACAGATCAAATATATAAACCCATATAGATTGCAAGCACGTAGACACATTACACATGTATGCACATGCACAAACTAAGAGATTGAAACTTTGGGAACTAGCTCATACAACAGGGTTCTTAGCAATTTGCATCATATGTAAGCGCAAGGTTACAACTTACAAACACAATGTCAAGCAGCGGCGGGGAGGCAGACGGGAGGCGGCGGCACCAGGGGGAGGCGGCGGGGAGGCGGGAGGCCGGGGACGCCGGCGGGGACGGGAGGCGGCGGCACCAGGGGCGGCGGCGGCGAGGCGGGAGGCCGGGGACGGGAGGCGGCGGCACCGGGGGCGGCGGCGGGCGGGGACGCGGGCAGCCGCGGCGGGGAGGCGGACGGGAGGCGGCGGCACCACGGGGCGGCGGCGGGGAGGGGAGGCGGAGGCACCACGGGGTGGCGGCGGGGAGGCGGGCAAGAGGCGGCGGCACCACGGGGCGGCGGCGGGGAGGCGGGCAAGAGAGAGGGACAGAGGAAAAGAACGAAAGAAGGCAACCCGGCGTGCCCCAGGAAAAGGCCGCATGCTCGGCGCCAAGATCCACGGCGCCGAGCTCGGCGCCGTGAGTAGTGGGGCCGAGGTGCTTGCCACGTCGGCGCCACGCAGGCCGCCACGGTGGTGCGGGCCTGGGACCTCGGCGCCATGGACCACGGCGCTGAGACGTGTTACCTCGGCGCCGTGGGTCACGGCGCCGACCCCTGGGTCCAAAAACGGAAGGGGTCTAAATGTGAAAAATTTTCAAAAAAAAAAGGCTAAAATAGAAAAAATTCGGTAACCTGAGGAATGGTTCAGCACGGGGACTTGCTGGTCCATTGCCAAAATTCTGAGGATGGTTGTATATATAATTGGATATCTTTCTTTTCGGCTTTTAAAAAATGCTTTTTAGCTTCTTTATAGTAACTAAATAGAGTGTCTTTTTAAGACGGAGTCTATAAATTGATTAATGTACACACTATACTGACTTCATTTATATCGACCAAAACCGCACGGAAATTTCTGTTATTCCATACTCTCTCACGAATAGACCAAAAGTTATAAATCATAGTCATAAGTCATAAGCCAAAACAAGAAAAAAAAACCCACTGAAAGCTTGTTTGGGTACTAGGGGCAAAATTCCCTGGGAAAATAAACCTCAGGTGGGCTTTTCTTGCTCTAATGGGATCACCCTAGAACACGATAGAATAACAGCGATCGTCATCTGGGAAGAGTCATGGGATCCATTCAAAACCGTTTTTACGAATGACTTTTCATTGTGACAATTAGTTTTCGGAAAATCTATGGCACTACTAGGCACGGGATAGTTGCGCACCTACATGCTGCACCACCCTATGTTTGATCACAGAGGAATGCAATTTCTATGGGTCCCACCACCATTACCACTGCGACTGGGCATGAGTCAAACTCATGTACGGGCCCACACCCACATTCCATGTTTGGAGAGGAGATGGGAATCCCTCAACTTTTTGCATGGAGGCCCCTTAACCTTTCTATTACTCCATATAACATTTTTCTCATTTAATCAAAAATATTCAAATAGTTATATTTATAAGCAGTACTTCTAACTTATAATCATTGTATTTTTTTTGTATTCTATATGATGAGATGAACAAAATAAGACTAATATCGGATATGTTTAAAGCTAGTTAGAAGTGTTACTTTTTAGGTGGTAATTTGGATGGTAATTTAGGGTCGTAAATTCCTAACTGAACATGGTAATTTGTTCGAGTTATAGATTGTAACTTAGAGTGCAAAGGATGATAAACTTTGGACTATTTTTACATACAAAAATGATGGTAAATTATTAATTTAGGGTGGTAATTTTTAAAACTACAAGCAATAATTTATGACACTAATGATGGTAAATTTGAACTTTTTTACACAAACTCAAAAAAATGATGTTGAATTCTAAAATTAATGTGGTAATTTATTAAAGTTGATAATGATAACTTTAAGGTGCAATGGCCAATGGGTGATAATTTTTGAGCTCTTTTACACTCACAAAAATGGTGGTAAATTCTTCAAATTAGGGTGATAATTTGTTAAGCTGGCAATGGTAACTTACGATGCAATTGATAGTAAATTTTGGATCTTTTCAAATTGCACAAAATTGATGACAGTAATTTTGAAAACTCAGGGTGGCAATTTTCTAAAAATGTAGACGATAACTTAGGTGTAACTGATGGCACTTTTGAACCTTTTTCAAATTCACTAAAATGATAATAATTTTGAGTTTAGGAGGGTAATTTGTTAAAAATGTTCGCATTTGTAACAAAATCGCCACCTAAAATTCTATTAAGTTACTATATACCATTTTGAAAAATTACCACCTTAAATGCAAAATATCACCTGTGTATGAATTTTAGAAAAATTCAAAACTTATCGTCAGTTGAAACCTAAGTTATACATATCCATTTTTAACTATTTACCACCCTATAGTTTAATAATTATCCTAGGTAGATGTTAACTTAGGCTCTAAACTCATGATAAACTTAGGAATGAAACATGGTAACTCTGTTCCGACCGATGGTCATATCTAATATTATACTATTTGAGCTTGTATTTCACACAAACAAATGATAAGATGCAAGACAACATAAGATGCCTTTTCTCAACTTAGAAAAATGCAAGCAACCTTGAAAGATGAGCGACATGTTAATGGGTTGCTCATGCTCAGTTAGAAAAGAATGCAACCCAGGGGGACATGCATAACAAGAAAAAAAGCCATTGTCATCTTAGTCTTATTTTGTTTATCTCGTTACGTAGAATACAAAAAAAAATACAATGATTATAAGTTGAAAGTACTGTTTGTAAGATATAACTATTTAAATCTCTTTAGTTAAATGAGAAAAGAATGTCCTATGGAATAATAGAAAGGTTAAGGGGTCACCATGCAAAAGTTGATGGATTCCCATCTTCTATCCAAGCGTGGAATGTGAGGGTGGAGCCCACACATGAGTTTTGCCTAGTCACACGGGGTCACGCCATAAGCCTATAGCGCTCTCAGGAGCGTTGTAGTCACGTCCAGGCGCGTTTGGTTCGTTGGTGAGTGGAGCCTGGCTCGCATCTGGGAACCAAGTTCTCGTAGGACAGGTTGTAGAGATGCAAGCTATTGCTGTTTGGTTGCATGTACGTATAGAGCCTGGCTGAGAAGAGACAGCGTTTGGTTGCCTGCATGAAGCCGTATCGCATGAAATAAAAATAAAAAAACAAGTGATCTTATAATATTTAACTTGTGTAAGTGCACTCTAATAGTTTCAATTTTACTTTTAATATCTTGATCTATTTTAAAATACACTAATATCACTTAATACACGTTAATCACATGTTAATAGTATCGTTAACAGAACCCTGTGCTGCACCATGCGAGCCTGGCTCGCCAGAAACGCAAATGAAATCCGTATCTCGAGAGCCAGGCTCTGAGCTGCCTTTTGCATCTGGAGAGCCAGGTTCAGACCTCGATGCGGGCAACCAAACAACTGAAACTTGCATCTGGGGAGCCTGGCTGGGCAAGAACCGGGCAACCAAACGCCCCATTTGGCTAAATAGATGTGATACCCGCTATTGGTTTTTGATTAAGGTATTTAATTAAGGAAAAATAAAAGGGATAAAAATAAAAATAGTTACATCTCCATGCATAATAATAAAAACCATATTTAAAAGCCAAGGTGTTGAAAATGGCAAAAAAACCACGAAACCGTTTCAAACAAGGCCAAAATTCCCTCAAATAATTGCCTAATTGGTGGCCAGGGTAGCAGCAACGCATTGTGCAGGACAAGGCCACGGCCGTCATGGCGTGCCGCAGCTCAGCCATGGTGCACGTGGTGTTGGCGCGGAGGTTCCCTTCTTCGGTGACCTCTGCCGTGTGCAACACCTCATCGCCAGCGAACTCCCGAGGCAACACCACTACTGCTGTCCATGTAGATGAATTCCCAGTGCATGCCGCTGCCTCCTTTGCTACTTGTGCATGTTCTTTTTGGCTTCGGTTTATAGGTTTTGACTATAGCTTATATCTTTTGAGTTGTTTGTAAGAGAGTACGGAGCAACATAAACTTACGTGTGATTTCAGCCGATATAAATGAAGTCGCTACGCGTGTACTACAATTAACTTGTAGCCCCTCATCTTAAAAAGACACTCCGTTTGAAAACTAATTACTGTAAAAAACCGAAAAGCAGATTTTTAGAAGCTGAAAAGAAGAGATCCCCTAAGTAGCCAAAGTTTGTTACATTCTTTTTTCTAAACTTGGCTTAGGTTAGGCAATTAAAATTGGAGCCACACTTTGATTAGCAAAATGGAATTTTGCCATATTTTATTAAGTCACTGACACGTCCGTTTTATATGACTGAAAATGAATTTTTATATAGCTACAAATCGAACAGATGTCTAATTCCATTAAATTTGCCTAGCTTAAAGTGCGGCTATAAACCAATCAGGCCTCGGTCAAACAACCAGATCTCACAACCATGAGAAGCCAGCTGGTCCTTTTTTGGGGTTAATACTAGATGCAGAAACAGAAGGGAAAAGACGATCGCCGTGACAATTCAGTAAATCAGCGCAGCCAAAAATATCTTCAGAGGAGCCACACCAGCTGAACCGTGTGTCCCGGCCTTATCATGTCCAACGCGGCGACGTGCACGATGGTCTTCGTCGTGCAGGCAACACCAGCAAGCCACGTGCACCTCGCGGGCGGGTCGGCCTGACGCAACTGTTATGCCTCGTGTCACACTCCCCTCTGCCCCCTCTGAAACCATCTCCCTTTCCTCCTCCGCACAATCATGGCGGCACCGGCTCCTCTTCGTTCCTCGGACCACCCAATTAACGATGAGCACAGTGACGGCCCTGCCATGCTCTTCGCAGGTACTGGAGCACGCAGGGGGCGCGACATCCCCGTCGTCGATTTCGACGTTCTCGTCAACGGCGCGGCCGATCAACGGTCTCAGGCGGTCCGGGACCTCGGCCGGGCATGCCAGGACTGGGGCTTCTTCATGGTACGACTGAAACACTAGAATACACGAGTCTTGTCTCTTCTTCATGGCCGTCAATGGCGCGACTAATGGACATGTCTGAGTCCGGCATGAAGGTGATCAACCATGGGGTGCCCGAGACTCTCCGAGAAGCAGTGGTGGATGCATACAAGGAGCTGTTCAGTCTACCGAGGGAGGAGAAGGCAGAGTACATGGACGCTGGCCAGACGGATCCTATACGTATGGGAACAGGTTTCTTCTACTCTGTCGTCGACGATGCCAGGTGCTGCAGGGACTACGTGAAGATGTTCGCTCACCCTGAGTTCTACTGCCCCGCAAAGCCTGCAAAGTTGAGGTACGCGGTACAAACTGCTAACACCGTGTCTGCTTTGGCACCATCGAATGGTGTAAAAATTGTGCGTGTCATATACTGTCGTTGTCAGAGAGATTGCTATGGAGTACTCGACTTGCACGAGAGACCTGTTGCTCGAGCTCGCGAAGGCGATCTCTGAGAGCCTAGGACTCGACGGCGGTCGCATTTCGGAAGCCCTAAACCTCGAGTCCTGCTTCCAGATTCTCGTCGGGAACCAGTACCCGCCGTACGCCGGCCCGCATGGTGGGGCTATGGGGATGTCGGCTCACTCTGACCACGGCCTTCTCACTCTGCTCTTCCAGAATGGCGTCGACGGCCTCCAGGTCGAGCACAATGGCCAGTGGCTCCTTGCGAAGCCCCTTCCCGGCGCTCTCTTCGTCATCGTCGGCGATCAGTTGGAGGTAACGGACCAACTAACTGTGTTCTTATAAATTCAGTTCGGTTTTTTAGAAGAATCAGGCACGACCTCTGCCTTTTATTAAAGATATGAGTTTAGCAAGAAAACGATAAGGCCAAACAAAGAAATCTAGCCTAATAAAGAGAAAACAGAACGAAAACAAAGACCAGCAATTAGCCAAAAAGATGTGACCAACAATTAGCCAAAAAGTTGTAACCAACAATTAGCCAAAAAGATGTACACCCTACTCCGAGATAATATGGAAAGCCCTTGATTTTTGTTGTCTTCCAACAACCTTGTTGAAAGGATCGATATTTTTGCTGAAAAATTCTGCCGTTCCGTTCCTTCTAAATATTCCAAATGGTGTACATTACGGTACCGTCGAAAATCTTGCATTCGTTTTGAAGGAATCTTTTTCTTAATACTTGTCATAGGGCCACCATATTTACTCTAACGACCTGTTGAACTTACTGCTAGAGCTGGTAGGTTGATCCATTGAGCTATCTGAAACCACACCTATCTGGCAAAAACACACTCGAAAACGAACAAATTAGGGGCAATATCTTCTGGTGCTTGGTTATTTAGCCATCTCGACTTCCAGAACCTTGCAGTTCTTCCACCACCCACGTTGATGGCCGTGGACGCATCAAAAAGTGCCCTGTCCTTCTTGTCACAAGGTAGCGAGGTGTCAATCCAAGGTTTATTCTGGTCTTTCCACTCAAACCACAACCATCTTAATCACAATGCCCGACTGAACAATGTGAGATCCTTTACTTCCAAACCACTTTTGTGCAGGGGCGAAGCCAGACGACAGGAGCATTGAGGTCACCTCCATTGCACGATGGTGTCCCCCTCCACTGATAAACAGTAATAAACAGTAATTTTCTATAGAATTTGCTAAATTTCATTGAGGTCACTGGACCTCAATGGTTATACGCTGGCTCCGCCCCTGCCTTTGTGCTTCGGATGACAAACATTAGGTCATTTCATTAGACATTGTCCTCCATTGCATAGATCATTTTTAAGAGTATTAGTGCCATTTTCTATTGGCCTAGGGTTTTAGAGTTGTGTCCATGTATTTAATATATATTGCCCCTTAGGCTATGCAATCTTCCATCAAATCTAACATGGCATCAGAGCTTTAGGTTTCACCTTAGCCTTTGCTCTCTTTTGCAGAATGCTGCCCTCGGGAGGATCAATCTCCACTCCCAGGGGCAGCCACATCTTCATCAGCTCCGACCGCCTTGAGATTCCACGATGGTGCGAGCTGCCTCACCAGCTCCTCACCGTGCCACCCGAGCCTCTCGCCACCTTGTCGCGCCCGTGCCACCGACAGGCCACCGCATGCCGGATTCGGTCTCCCCGCCGTCGGATCCGGGACCACCGCTTCAAATCTGACCGCCTCCCAGCGCCGAGCCCACGCTGCCACCTTTGACCCACCAACCCCGGATCCGGCCATCTCCGGGCCAGGTCCAGTCCTCTTTGCTGCGCCCTAGCCTGGATCCAGCCTTGCCTCGTTGCCACGCCGCGGATCCAATCGCTGCTTGCCTCTTCTTCTATCGCCGCCGTTGGACCATTGCCTAGCCCCTCACCCAGCCGCCGTCGCTCCCCTCGCTAGCTCCGTGCTTTCTCGGCTGGCTCGGTCGCCTCCTCCGTCACGATGCTGCCAGTGCCGCCTCCCATTCGGCCTTTGGCTCCCGACGCACCGCGCGCCTACACTCGGTCACCGGCCCTCGGCCTCCTGGCGTTGCTTCCTCCCTTAAGGACTTGATGTGAGGAGAGAGGGGAGGAGTAGGGAGGAGAGGACGCAGTAGAGAGGGAGTGGGAGGAAGAAATGACAGGGGGAAGTGAAATGGCAAGGCAGCCCACTACGCAACTTGGAACAGGCAGGTCAGCGTTAGTAATATGTTGGCTGGTTCTTTAGTCTTGGTGTTGTGTTGATGGTAGAATCTGCTGCTTTGAGTCATTTTTCTTTTGAGTCTTCCATTGCGTCCATCCAAGTTCGTAGCATCTAATTTTCAATTCGTTAAAGCCGTGCGAGCTCACAAATTTCTTGTTAGTTAGCCGATTGTTTTACTAACCACGATCTATCCTCTTGGATGAGTATGGCCCTCTTTTTCCTTTCGTATAGTTGCAATTGCTGCTCTTCTCTTTAAGCCGCTGCAGATCGTAGAAGTTTTTATGATGCTGCCGCTTTTCTCTAAGCCGTTGCCTTGAGTTTTCAAGGCCGCCACGTTTCTCTTCCGCGCCGCCGTCGTCTTGGGCTTTGATCTGCGCCATTATGCTTCTCTCTCTCTGGCTTGATTTGACAGCTTTCTCTATTTGCATCACCTTCCACATCCTCTTCATCGTGTTACCGCGGCCGACTTTGCTTCCGCTTACCTATACCATTTCCAACCCTCTGCACTTTGTGCTTTATGGGCTGCCGCAAGATTCCGGATGGGATGAGATCATTTGGTACTCGACACAATTTTCCAAGAGGCACACGCTATGATGACATATTCAAAACTCGGACTTCAGATTTTTCCTATTTAGTGTCAATCCTTTCAATTGTAATGCTATTGTATATGTCTTGTATTTGAGGGGGATGTTAATAGTATTTGTCACTTTCTATTGTCCTAGGGTTTTAGGGTTATGTTTATGTATTTACTACATATTACCCCTTGAACTGTGCAATACTATTCATTCTTCCACCAAATCTAACAACCATCACCTTTCCAAAGGAAACATCTCCGAATTTTATCCATCCTGATGGCCCATTTCTTCAAGGAGAACCCTGTTGGATGATAAAACCGGTAATAAAGGCATGGCAGAATTAGCAAGAGTTAGCCTTCCGGCCCTTGACAATAGGCGGGTTTTCCAACCCGATAACCTAGACCCAAATTTGTCGATCAGCAGCTGCAAGTCCACCTTTCTCAGGCTCCTGGTATGAAGAGGCAGACTTAAGATATTTGCAAGAAAATGCTTTTCTCTGGCCCGGGAAAGAGTTGAGGATATCCTAGATCAATAACTTCGAGCACCTAATAGGATAGATTTCTGATTTTTCTACAGTTGTTTCGAGGCCCGAAGCCTGTCCAAAAACCTGTAGGATTGCTTGTACTACTTGAAGATTCTCCTTAATCGGATTAACAAAGATCGCCGCATCATCTGCGTAGAGAGATTTGGAATGTTGCCGCCTGGCTAGCAATTGGAGTAGAGATATTTTCTTCTCTGCCTTAGTTAGGCTCCTTTGCAACGGGCCTATGGCTAAGATGAAAAGCAATGGGGACAAAGGATCGCCTTGTCTCAGCCCTCTCTCATGCTGAAAATTCTTCCTTGGACAACCATTTAAAAGGATCCTTGAAGAGGAGCTTGCCCAAAGCGTGGACATCCAATTTCGCCAACGTTGGCTGAATGCCATTTTTTGCATCACCTCTAAAAGGAATTCCCAACTGAAGTTTGAGGAACACAGATGGTATCTTCTTCCTGTGAAGGTCTTTGACCAAATTTTGTGTATAAAGAAAATTATCCTATATGCATCTTTTCTTAATGAAAGCACTCTGATTTCTTGAGACGATGTCATTAAGATGTGGTGCCGACCTGTTAGCAAGGATTTTAGAAAAAACAAATTTTGCCATGCTATGGATTAAACTTATTGGTCGTGTCATCTTTCTTTGGAAGAAAAACAATGTTTGCGTTGAGGAGGCCAAGATGTTTTCCATGAAGGTTTGAAATTTGAGAGATCGCTGCCCTCATATCTTCTTTGATAACTTCCCAGCTATGCTTATAGAAAGAGCAGTTTTCCTATCCTTGAGGAGGTACCAAGAGGTATCAAATTAGATCCAGCCGTTCAATCAGTGTGATCAACGGCTCAAAATTTGGTACCTCTTGGTACCTCGCGTCCGGTACCACTAGGTACTGTCAAATCTCAGCCGTCCGATCAGTGTGATCAACGGCTCAAATTTGGTACCTCTTCCCCCTCAAGGATAGTAAAATTGCTCGAAATGACCAATGAAACCATCTGACCCTGGTGCCTTCTCAGGCGGCATAGAAAAAATTGCTTCCTTAACCTCCTCCTCACTGATAGCTTCATCTAGTTCACTCAGATCCTGCGGTTGGAGTCCCAGCCAATCCCAATTTAGGGTAGTGCGTCTTTCCTTTTTCTTACCAAGATGATACGAAAAATGCCGAAAAAGAACCTCCTGCTTCATTAGCTCATATACGTGTATATCTGTGCATTCAGATAGCAAGCAATGGAAGGTACAAGGGCGTGCTCCACCGCGCCGTGGTCGGCGGCGAGCAGACGAGGATGTCTTTCGTGAGCCTGATCGGGCCGTGCCTGGACGCCGTCGTCGAGCCGGTCCCGGAGCTGGCACGGGACGGCCGGGGCCTGGAGTTCCGGGGCATCAAGTACAGAGACTACATGGAGCATCAGCAGAGCAGCACGCTCAACGAGAAAGCAGCTCTGGACATTGTTCGCGTTCAGCGTGACATTGACATCTGAGGACGCACTGAAGATTTCGACCTGAGGCTGCTTCTGCAGGTTACAATCGTACAAGTTGATGTGCCGAATGTTTTGTGTCTTAGTGGGCAAAGAAACCACTTCATGCCATGTATGCCAAATTCAACAAACACCAAGTTTGGATCGATACTAGTTCTGCTGCTAAAAGATACTAATTCTGCTTAGTTCATTGATGATCTATTGTACTGTTTGCTGTTGTGAGGACATGAATAATGACAATGCAGGTGTGAGTGCAGCAAAGAGCCAAAGGGAGTGGCGGACAAAATGATACTAGCAGCAGCTTGAGTAGTAAGGGCACCAGTCACCACTGATGATCGAACATTGTCACATTGACATGCTTGCTGATGTTTCTCCTGCGCTTTTTTGTCTGAGGCAACTGGACGGCTGCGCCTTGGGCCCTTGGCAGTTCTTGTCCTACTGAAGAACTCGCGTTTCCTTCGTCTTCTGTTTCTGGTTTGCATGGTAGGTTCCATTTCAGTGCACGGGCCGTCATACATGAAACGGTAATGAGCCGGGGCACTCTCTTTGCAAATGCAGCAAACTACAATAACTTCTTTGCAAATATAAAGAATTTACATGTAATTTAGAAAATTGAGCATGCACATAGGTCCACCCCTGCATACAGGGAATGAGGCTTCCTTATTCCCCTCCCTATTCCTTCAATCTAAATCACTCAAATCTCATCCAATGACTAGGTTTTTTTTATATTTTCACTATTTGCCCATCCATCGTAAATAATAAAAAAAATACTGGAAAAAAATAAAATTTATTTTTTATTATTAATTTTTTACAGGGAAAAAATAAAAATTATAATTTCTGTAAAAAAATTATAATAAAAAATAAATTTTATTTTTTTCCTGTATTTTTTTATTATTTATGATGGATAGGCAAATGGTGAAAATATCAAAAAAAAAACTAGCCATTAGATGAGATGTGAGTGGTTTAGATTGAGGGAATAGGGAGGGGAATAGGGAGAGAGGAATAGGGAAGCCTCATTCGCATACAGGGGAGTAGCCAGGAAGGAGCTGGGTCTCAGGTCCAGTCCATAGATAGTTCAAAAAAAATCATATTTTAACCTCTTAACTACAGTATAGCATAATAAAGAATTTTTTGCTAGTTCTCAGATCAGTGGTCCAGGGGCCATCATTCTATAAGATTCTTGAGCGGATTTAACGGCCTGCTCTTTTTGGCTGAAAAAAGATTTATAGTTGAAATTACACTGTAGTTGGTTGAAATTATACTGTAACTGATGGTGTCTTATTTGGCGTAATTAAATTTAAAAAAATTAAAAAATAGAAAAAACAGTTAACCAATTACGAACAATGCAAACGAATACAAGAAAAATAACTGATAAAAAAGATCCAAAAAACTAAAAAGTTATAAAAAGATAAAATTTAAAAATAATAAAAATAAATCAAAAGTTAAAGCTAAAATATGCGAGACTGGCTCAGGAGTTGCAATGGTTCGGTCTCCGTATTGTGCTAAAGTTTCCCATTCTTTGATAGAAAGGGAATGGAGTAATAAAACCTCGCGGGCTTACATTCTACTACAAAAGTTGAAATTTTCTCGTGATTTTTGGACATAATTTAATTTCTTGGTAGCTAGTTTTAGTACATTCTGAGATTGGATTATGTATACAAAGGAAAATAAAATAAATTCTATTTTTACATAGGTACCGGCAAACGTAACTCGGGATACAATTTCATGAAAATCTGCCATGTTGTTACTTTTTGTGCACGCCAGGTGTTTGGCATACTGCCAGCTACGAAAGTACTAACCTACGCATGCGCAATGCAACAGGCGTTTTGGCCTCCCCGTGTAGCCTCACCTCACGTTCCTTTTTCCCTACTTCAAATAGCTTTAGCTTTTACATTTTTTTTGCTTTTAACTTATTTAAAACAGGAATCACTTAGAATGCATCGAATTCTAATTTTACCTTTTTGGGTTTTTTTTGGCTTTATTACCTTTTCTTTTTCCCTTTATTTCTTTATATTATCCATAACGATATATCATTTTTTTTTCTCATTTTTTCTCAAAAAACACTAATAGACGATATAGTACAATTTTAGCCAAAAATCGAAAATCACAACTAGAAACTTAAGCCAAAACCTAGTTAAAGCACATCGAATCCTTCCCCCTCCCCTGACACTTTCTTCTTCCTTTTGCTTCCCCAACTCCACTGCTTACTCCGCTCTTCCCCATTCCCCGAAGCCATACCAACAGTGGAGCTCAATCACCACTGCCACCTTATCTCTTTACCTGCGCGCATAGCCACCGCCGATGCCTCCGTCGAGTCACACTACCGAAACCCAAGTCCACTTAGATATTGCCATTGCCGGCAAAATTCGATGCGACTTGCCGGTGGAGAGGTGTTATAGCATTGCTCTATGGTGGAGTCACCATCGGCCACCTTGGTAGGAGTATTTTCTTATCTCAAACCCGACTTGAAAGTTCACATGCCCCCAAATTCATCGAAAGTTTAGGCTTTGTTTTAGATTCGACTTGAAGTTTGTTTGATTCAAGTTGAAGGCTGCCAAATTTGAGTTCAAAGTTGTCCGATTTAAGTTGAAAGTTGTTGGATTCAAGTTGAAACTTTGTTCATCTGAGTTGAAAGCCGCCCAATTCGAGTTGAAAGTTTTTTTGTTTCCAGGTGAATTTCTTTGAAATTATGTTGAGATGGGGAATTTCTAGTTGAATTTTTTTTGGAATTGTAGTTGAAAGTTGGAGAAGGGAAAAGGAAAGTTGATGTTTACTATAAGGAGTGGGATCAGGCTGACTCGCCTGGCACGCCGCATATGAGTACAAGATTTCACTCAAACAAGCATCTTATATAAGGTGTACCTACACCCATTAAGTTTGGACATAATTTTGTGGCGCTAGAAATGTAGCAAAAAAAAAACTGAAAAAAATTCATGAAAGTAGTATATCATGGTACAATAGTACACACAAAATTTCACTACCAAACTCAATAGTATGTGGTGCATACAAAAGAAACATGTGGTATCGAATATATGTGAAATATATAGTTGCGAGTACCTTCTATGTTTTGTTTCTTCCAAACGGTATTACATATGGCCATAAAATTTTAAGGGTATCCATATCTTAAGTAGTACAATATGTAGGAATTTTTCTGAATTTTTTTGGTAAGGTATAGATATACAAACCGTTAAAGGATCTAGGTACACTCATTCTTAGAAAAGCCACACTCTTTTGAGTCTTTTCATGTTCTGCACTTCAAAAGCATGGTAGAAAAGAATAAACTATTGTTATGACAATTCACAACATACACCACATCCAAAAGAGGGAATTGATTATATACTCTCCTTTTAGTTGGCAATCTAGCATATACCCTTCTTTCCACTGTAATTGATAATTTATCTTCTTCTAGTTGAAATGCTTGAGGATGTACCACTATAGACGATTTTACCATCTCTTCATGTCTTCCTCTCTCGTCTCTTACCTCTCCGTGGTAGCGGCAGCAGTGAGAGGGGTGTGATTCTTGGCCTACAAGAGCTCCATCTATGTGTTGAGGAAGAACTGCACGTGCTGCCACTCCATCTCGACGGCATGTTCTAGCTTTGTGGTCTCCATGCGCAGGTTCACCACTTCATCATATATATAACAATATATATAATTTTCAATCAACATTATACTAAACAGTAATATGTCAGACAATTTTAGCATTAATGATTTAATATAACCGATGGCAATGTATGATTACAAAGAAATAACTATCAAAATGCTTGCCAACATTAGTTGCATTATTTGACGTCTTCCTTTTTAAAAACCGTTCCATAAATTTACCTACCATTTAATTGAAAACTCAGTTAGATAGCGCTATGTTCAACAATTCAAGAACAATATAACAGAAAAATACATGCAGAAGTTTACTTGACATTGTAATCAAACACTCTAAGTTAAATCCAAATCTTGGTTTAATATGAGCAAATGGATCACAATCACATATCACTACAATTTTGCCTCGATTTGCAATGAACTAGACCGGTATTCTAAAGACCCAAATTGAAACTCTAAGCTTAACCCCACTATTCGACAAAAATAAACAAAAAATTATCACATCAAAATCCTAACTTACAAATTTAGCCTTTCTTCTTGAAACAAATCGAAAGAATTGAGAAAAATTTCGAATAAAGTACATACAATTCGAGTGGGTCAAAGCCTCTTTTGGTCGGCGAGAGCATGAGGCAATGGGAACCGGAGCCAGGAGACGCTGCATGCGAGATGGCAGCCAGCGGTGGTCGATTTCTCGTGTTCTCTGGTGACCAGTTGCTCTGTGGCTAGATGCATCCATGGGGCGTGGCACGCATCTACTGGCTCATGCGACTTTGCGAGACAAATAGGTGTTGAGGAGGTCTGTGATGTGCTCAGCGCTTCGGTATCGATCAAATGGACTCATACAGTCTTAACGCTCATGAGCAGCGCTAGATGCCTTGGTCCGCTGCAGTTCTCTTTCTTGGGTTGAGTGCTGCCTCATGAGCTGACGCAAGTCTGTCTCCTTGAGGGTTGGTGCTGGTTGCTAGGTGCAGCGAGTTTGGGCTGGAGGGTTCATACATGGACCAGAGGCACTGATTGCTAGTAAAAAAAATTTGGACTCGGTGTCTTGTGACACCGGGTGGACCACCATGTGTCGGGCCTCCGGATTATCAAACCCGGACCCTCTGTGTATTACAGCACTAGTCCCAGATCAAAGCTAGTGCACACAGTCAAACAGAATGGAAAACATCACCATCAACGATTTATTACAATAAATAAGAGTACTGACCACCGGGTCTCATTATTACAAGGGAGGTTTAAGACCTCGCACAATCAAACACAGCGGAAGCAAATAAAACTCGAGGACGACCCATCAATTCGCCACAGGCAATTGACTGGGGAAGCGCGACCTAGTCCTCCGGGAAGAATCCATCACAGCCACAAGCGAAGCAGTAGTCGTAGTCACCTTCTTGAGCTTCAACTTCCTCTGAGATTTTATTTTTAAATGTAGCATGTGAGTACATAAAGTACTCCGCAAGTCTTGGGAAAAATGCATAGATGCAAGGCTTAACAAAGGAAGGCCATATGGTTCTTTTGCACAAAGCAATATTTAAAATCTCCATTACTACTAATTATTTTCGAAGGCATCACTTTAATGAAGTAAATGTTTTAACAGAATTAACTTTCTAGCGAAGGTTCCAACTACCAACACTAGCTAACCAATTACCATTGGTCAAATTTTAAACTTCGGGTTCCATCCACCCTCTCTGGCTCCATCCGCCAGGATTCCCTTCCGAGAGTTCCCTCCACCCTCGGAATACAAAACTTTTGATTTTAAAACAAAACCAGAAATCTACCATGTGAATGCATTCCTTGCCCGCCCTTGACCGTGGGCACGGCTATTCGAATAGTTTTACACTCTGCAGAGGTTGTACAACTTTACCCACAAGAGATAAATTATCTTAATAGTCAACATGCTTCCTTTGGCATGAGACCCAGATAAAATATCACAAAGCCTTTCACCTACTCCAGTATAGCTAGAGACCACCCGCTGAGGTTTCACCGCAGAAGGGTTAAATCTGCCCAATCTGAAGCCCCCTCTTGCGCCATATGAGTACAGTAAACCCTGTCCCTCACTATGAGTAACCAGTACACCCTGGCACTCAATACACCACTGGTGATATCTAAACTACACCTTTATAGGTTAGTTAGCTAGGTCGTACCCATATAGACTTGTGGTTGTACGGTTAATGCTCAGTTTGGACAAACACAAGCGTCGGTCCTTAATTGACTAGGGTGGAACATACACTTAACAAGTTCTCGTGCTTACTGCACCAACCCAAACAGCCATCCACCCTAATCTAAACCAACTTTCACATTTTTATTTTATTTTAAAATCACAGTGACAACTCCAATTGCCACTTCACTTTCAAACACAAGGATTTAATAATAAATCATAATTTCCCATTTTCAAGATTTTCCAAAGTTATTAGATAGCAAGACTAAGTATTAACCTACCATTCTAATATTCACAAAGATTAATAGTAATCTCATTATTGAGACAAAGGAAGTTCTAGGGTGACAAGGTACATGGCAATCAATGTCAAATGAGGGCATAACAAAGTTGGAATAACTAATTCCTAAAGATTTGAACTAGTGACTTTAGGTAAATAGCAATGCACATAATTTAAAATATTTTAAAAACATTTCAAAAGCATAGGTTCAAGATGGTCAAAGGAGACTTGCCTTCTTGTGCACTGGTTGGTCCCTCTTGCTGCGGTTCGACAAACTCTTCGATGACGTCGGATTCTACGCGCGAAACGACAAAACAAACAAAACAAATACAAATAAAATTCAAATAAACTCTAAAAACTTCAAAACCAGAACCAAAAGATAGAGCTCAATTTTAGATGAATTTAGGAAAAAGAATCGGGTCGATCAGAGTTCGGACGAAGGAGAACGAGCGATCTAAAGTTTGCCGGGGCGAGAAAATGCTGGATGTTACTGTTCATCCGAGAACAGTACTTTTGTTGAGAAGGCTAGCGCTGGCGAGAGGAGGCATGGGAGATGAATCTAACTAGCAAAATGGGTTGCTAGGGACCCAAGGCACACATAGGAACTGACGGCACGCCAAACGGAGACCGTTGACGGCACGGGCGGCTACAACGACATGGGTAGGAGAGAGGAATAAAATCCGGGCAAGGAACGTGGAGAAGTAGGGTGAGCACGGGCTGGAACACGGCTTGGTGAAGCTAGGAAAATTATCGGCTTGGCCAGAAACCCACCGGAGACGACGCAAACGACGTTTGAACGACATCGGGAAGGAAAAAGAGAAACTTAATATCTTGGTGCTCGGTGAACGAAATCTAAATCCACTTGGAGGGTAGCTACCTGGGATGGTTTGGCACAAAGTGACGCGAACGGATTGGTGAAAACATCACCGGGTAGATGGGGGACACGAGATGCCATTGGCGGCCATGGCGAGGTTCGGAGGCAAAAATTTGTGGAGGCTTTTCGGGGAAACGGAAGTGAGCACGGCGTAGAACGCGGCGAGACAAGTCTAAGAAAAATTACGGCAAGGGTTAAAGCTTACCGGAGATGACGAATCGACGTCGGGAAGCGCTCTTGACCTAGATTGGGGAAAACTTGATTCCGGGAGATTGGCTGCACCAAAACCAAATTAACTTGACAAGAAGATAGATGTCATATGATGGCACAATGTGACGCGAAAGGATCACAGAAAAACTCACCGAATAGCTCGAGACGCGACGAGCAAATTCGGGACCGAAGGGCCTCGATGCCGACGGCGTCCTGAGCTTTGAGGGACTTGCCACGGCTTGGGATGAGTTTAGAGGGGTCAAGGGGTCCTATTTATAGGCTTGGAAGAGGTAGAAACCGGCTCCAATTCGCGGATTTCGGTTTAGAGTCCGATTTGAAAAATAGGAGATAAAAGGCAAACAGATGAATGAAATGGAAAGAGGTCAATTGGGATGGATTCCTTGCGTGATTTGGCACAACTTTCCTTTTGGGAGGATATTGAAATAATGCCCGGATTGGAAGTTATGAAGAGAGAGGAAAAGGAAGGAAAACTGTACACAGAACGAACAAATCGATCGCGCTGGAGGTTGAAGACGCATGAACAGTACCGCGTGGGTACTGTTCATTCTCTCTCCTCTTTCTTTTTTTTTTTTGGAAATTTCAAATTGAGCTCAAACAAACTCCGAAAAATCCAAGAAAATACAGAAAAATTCCTTGTGACACAAGGAACACAAATAAAATACTTTTGGAAAATGTTAATATTTAATTTAATCGTATTAAATATTTTTATTTAATAAAAATTCCAATTAAGCTTTAATTAATTCTGAAAAAATTCAAATGGTGAATTTTATTTTTAAAAGCATCAAAAAGGCTCTGAAAATCAGGATGTTACACCATGGCTCCGCCCCTGTGACTCACCGAGGCACCATATTGCTTGTGCTAGCTCCCACAGCCCCTATGCGCAGGCGTTGCTGTCGGTGCCATACATGCGCCCCTCGTTCGCCCTCCTCCTCCTCCTCCCGTTCACCACAGGGAGCGCCGACTCTGGCGGGAACCCGTCAGACAACTTGGACGACGCCGACAACTCCGGCGACGATGCCCTCCACTTGACCGCTGCAGCGGCGGGCATCAACGGCGTGCGTCTTCACTAGGGAAGTCTATGTGCAGCGTTGTGGGCACCAGGTTACTACTGTTAGGGTTGTCGGCAAGCTTTTGGTTGTTGATGGGTGCGAGGAGCATGTTGAGGCGGTCAAAGAAGAGGGAATAGGGTGGGGAGGAGAGGGAGGAAGCACGTGTAGGAGCAGGGAGAGGCGGGCGGTGATGGCTGCCACAGCTGGTGAGGCGAGTGAGGGAAGGATTGGAGGGGAAAGGAGAAGGGTAATATGGTCAATTCAATTCTAATAGTAGCATATAGTCGAGGATCTCACCTCATCTAAAGAGGGGCAAATAATTAATTACCTAAGAAGGGTATACTGTGCTAACTAAAAGAGGTTATACAATCGATTCCCTCCGTCTGAAAATATCTTCAGAAAAGAATCACACCAGCAGAACCATGGGGCCCAGCCTTATCATGTCCAACGCTGCACCGTGTACGATTGTCTTTGTCGTCCAGGGAAAGAACACCAGCTAGGCACGGCAAGTCGGCAACCAGTCAACCGCGTGCACCTCGCGGCCGGACCGGCCTGACGCAACAATTATACCTCACACTCCCCTGCTCCATCTGAAACCAACTCCTTTCCCCCCAGTGCACAATCATGGCAGCACCATCTCCGCGTCACGGTGACTGTACCGGAGCATGCAGTGGGGACGGCATCCCCGTCGTCGACCTCGGCGTCCTCGTCAACGGCGCAGCCGATCAACGATCGCAGGCGATCCGGGACCTCGGCCGGGCATGCGAGGACTGGGGCTTCTTCATGGTACGATCGAAACACAAACATATGACTCTTGTTTCTCGGCAATCATACAGTGTTCTTCATGGGACGTGCGAGACTCTCGTATGGACCAATTCGTCAATGGGGTAATTGATAGGCATCGCTGAATCTGGCGTGATTGCATGAAGGTGATTAACCATGAGGTGCCCGAGGCTCTCCAAGAAGCAGTGATGGATGCATGTACGGAACTGTTCAATTTACCAAAGGACGAGAATGCAGAGTACATGGACGCTGGCCCGATGGATCCTATCCGCATTGGAACAGGTTTCTTCTCTGTCGTGGACGAAGCCAAGTACTGGAGGGACTACGTGAAGATGTTCGCGCACCCTGAGCTCCACTGCCCTGCAAAGCCTGCAAAGCTGAGGTAGCACAAATTACTAACACACTGCCTGCTTTGACATCATCGACTAGTGCAAATGTGTAAAGAATATATGTGTGAATGACTGGGTGTCATACTTTCATCGTCAGGGACATTTCTACTGAGTACGCGACTTGCACGAGAGACCTGATGCTGCAGCTCACGGAGGCCATCTCTGAGAGCCTAGATCTCGGCGGCGGTCGCATTGCTGAAGCCCTAAACCTTGAGTCCTGCTTCCAGATCCTCGTCGGGAATCGTTACCCGCGGTACGCTGGCCCGGACGATGGGGCAATTGGATTGCCGGCTCACTCTGACCACGGCCTTCTAACTCTTCTCTTCCAGAATGGCGTGGACGGCCTCCAAGTCATGCACAATGGCCAGTGGCTCCTCGCGAAGCCCCTTCCGGGTTCGTTCTTCGTCATCACCGGCGATCAGTTGGAGGTAGTTTACCAATCCAGTGTTCTTGTAAAGTATAAGGTTGAGAAAAAGTTCACGTTGGTTCACAAACTCATATTAGTTGTACTGTCTTTACATGATACATGTGCATGCAGATTGTGAGCAATGGAAGGTACAAGGGCGTGCTCCACCGCGCGTTGGTCGGCGGCGAGCAGACGAGGATGTCATTCGTCAGCATGATCGGGCCGTGCCTGGACACCGTCGTCAAGCCGGTCCCGGAGCTGGCACGGGGGGACGGCCAGGGCCTGGAGTTCAGGGGCATCAGGTACAGAGTCTACATGGAGCATCAGCAGAGCAACAAGCTCAACGGGAAAGCAGCGCTGGACATCGCTCGCGTGTAGCGTGACCTGTTGATATGTGAGGCGCAGTGAACAATTCAACTGAGACCTGCTTCTGCGTGTTACAATCGTGTAACTTGATCTGTTCAATGTCCATGTCTTAGTGGGCAAAGAAATCAATGCATACCATCTTATTTGCCAGATCCAGCAAATTCCATGTTTGGATCGATATTACTTCTGCCGCGAAAATATAGTAAATTGATTGATGGTATACTGTTCACTGTTGGGAGGGCATGAATGATGCCAAATTTTATTTCGGTGCAGATGCAAGAGCTAGGAACAAAGAGCAAAATTGTGTGGAGAAGAAAATGACAATGGCAGCAGCTGATGATCGAACATTGACATTTTTTTTAAACAAAGAGGGAGAGACCCTCCAATTTCTCTTAATAGAAACTGACATAAGTTCTAGAGATGTGAAGGAAAAACTGAAAACAGTAGCTAAGGCGGGACATCTAGGACTGTTTTCAGCCACCATGAGCCAAAAGCCTAAACACCCCACTCAAACCTGAACCACCCCTGCATATAGAAACAAAAAATTACAGAAGAACACCTCCATCACTCCATCAAAGCAGGAAACAGGTGCCACTTCTCCAGAAAACATATGACCAAGATTACAGCAGTCAGTGCCACCAAAAAAGAAGCCATCCATTCCATGCCATCCATCAGTTTGCAGCATCTTCATCCATCTGTGATCCTCCTAACACCAGGTCACCAACCTCTACCAGCTTTGAAGATCTCCACGGCCACTTGATCTAGCAGTCTTGCCCCCCAGCGAATTGTTTCGTGCCCGTTCTACTTTATCTGCAATATAGCCCATTGATTCATCCAATAGCAGGTTAGATATATAAAAGATTATAAAAGATAAAGGGTCAGACGACATTTCATTTTTAAAGCACACTGCATTACGGGCTTTCCAAATAACCCACAAAATAGCTGCCGCCCCAACAGTGACCAAGCCTTTAAAAATGCTGGGAAAAGAATTCAACCAAGAACCCAACAGGTGGTCCATGTTTTGAGGCATATGTTTAAAACCAAAAATACATTTTACCACACTCCAAACAAACCGTGCCACAGGACAGAGGAAAAAAAATGATCTATTGTCTCATTCGAGTTTTTTGCTATTATGGTACCCTCTAAGTTGGGCTTCGCTGAAACAGTACTTATACCGTGGGCTTCTCTCAAATAGTACCCTTGTTGTTAACACCTCTCCAAAATAGTATTCTCAGGGATTTTAACTCAAATAATTTGATTTTCGAATTTGTACTCCCCCAATTGACTGAACTGCCCTTGCTCATTTTGTTTAACCCTAATCACTTTTATTTTCTTCTTTTCACATCGTTTGGGTTTCATTGGCGACGGCGTACAAAGATTGATAAAGTAATGATAAAAGCAAAGAAAATGATCAAGTAATAATAAAGCAGAAAATTTTGATAGTGAAGACAGGGTCTTGCCCTTGGCGTGTGGTCCGATCACACCTGCCACGTACGTGGTCCGGTTGCCCCTGCCGACGTGCGACCGTCCCTGGCTGGCGTGCGATCGTCCGTGGCTTGGGGTGCGCGCACTCTCGTGCGATCCTTGCCGCGCTCTCGCCTGGCGTTGACGGCGCCGCGCCAAGTATTCCGATCGGCCAATCGGCGTGCCGCCGTCGCCAATGAAACCCAAACGATGTGAAAAGAAGAAAATAAAAGTGATTAGGGTTAAACAAAATGAGCAGGGGCAGTTCAGTCAATTGGGGGAGTACAAATTCGAAAATCAAATTATTTGAGTTAAAATCCCTAAGAATACTATTTTGGAGATGTGTTAACAACAAGGGTACTATTTGGGAGAAGTCCACGGTATAAGTACCGTTTTAGCGAAGCCCAACTTAGAGGGTACCATAATAGCAAAAAACTCGTCTCATTCAGACCGCGGAAGTGGCAACTTTAGATCCTTTCCAACCTCTTCTTTTCAAATTCTCCTTAGTCAGGATGCTCTTCTTCGCAATTAGCAATATGAAAACTTTGATTTTAACAGGAATCTTTACTTTCTAAAGAAATTTATGAGCAAACCCAACTCCCTGCAACCTCAAGATTTGATAAAAAGACTTAACTGAAAACATGCCATTTGATGTAAATCTTCATTTAATCATATCCATTTCATTTCCAAGAACAATTCCAGCACAATACTGCCTCAATTGTCTCCATAATCTATCAGTTACCCCCCCCCCCCCCCCACAAAGTTATACGAAATATGATCTTATCCCCCCAGCGCGCAATTTATCACTTTGGCCATAGTAACATGTTTACTAAAAGTGAAATCATAAAGTCTCTGATATTTATGAGCCAAAGGAACTTTCCTAACCACAAATCTTCCCAAAACTGAGTTTTTTCTCCATTACCAATCACCCTCTTACAACATTTATAAAAGCATTTCTAAATCTTCAATAAACCAGACCAGAAATGTGAATCTCCAACTTTACACTCCAATTGAGTGATAGTACAAGAGTGCAAATATTTGTTCCTAAGCAATTCTTGTCATAGGCCATTTTCAGTTTCAAGTTTCCAAAGCCACTTCCCTAATAAAGCTACATTCATAGTATCTAGATCTAATACACCAAGCCCACCTTGAATTTTTGGAAGACAAACTGTATGCCAAATTGCCAACCTACTAAATGCATTTTCCTCATTCGTTGATCTTCCTGCCACAATAATCTTTTCCTGTATAAATCCATCCTTTGTCTTACACCCGTAGGTACTTTTGTAAAAGGATAATATATATAGAGGAATGTTACACAAGCTTGAATTCAACAAAGTCAACCTGCCTCCATTAGATAAAAGTTTACCCTGCCAACATCCTAATCTTCCTTCCATTTTGTCTTCAATTCCTCTCCAATCTTTACTACTCAATTTCTTGTCACTAATAGGAATCCCAGGGTATTTAATAGGCAAACTTTCTTTGACTGTACTCCATTTTCTTATCCGCGGCCTCACGAAAACAAAGAATTTCACTCTTATGAAAGTTATTTTTTAAACCAGACATCAATTCAAAGAGACACAAAATGAATTTCAGATTTTTAGCACTTTCAAAGTCATCTTGGAGTAAGAAAATAGTATCATCTGCATACTGCAGGATGGCAAGGTCATTTTCCATCAAACTTGGAAGCAGTCCAGATATCAATCCTTCTTGTTGCACTTTGCCAACCAAAATGGCCAAGACATCAGCTGCAACATTAAAAAGGATTGGTGATGATGGATCTCCCTATCTCAGCCCTTTGAGTGTATTAAAAAAGGGCCTATCTCATCATTTACTTTCACACCCACTTTAACCCCCTTACTACTTTCATTATCCAATCACACCAAGCATCACCAAAACCTTTTTCTCTCATCGCCAGATATAAAAAGGGCCATTTAACCTTATCATAAGCTTTGTTGAAATCCACCTTAAAAAGAATACCAGATTGTTTCTTTTTATGCAGAGTATTCAAAACCTCATGAAGCGTAAGCTTTTATGCAGAGTATACAAAAAGAGCCATTTAACCTTATCATAAGCTTTTTTGAAATCCACCTTAAAAAGAATACCAGATTGTTTCTTTTTATGCAGAGTATTCAAAACCTCATGAAGCATAAGCACACCTTCCATAATGTATCTATTTTTAAGAAAAGCAGTCTGAGTCAAAGAAATTATTTGATCAGCCACACAAATCATTCTATTCATAAGCACTTTTGTCAAAATCTTGAAAGTAACATTCAAGAGACAAATCGGCCTAAAATTTTGAATCTTTTTAGCATTTTTATACTTAGGTAACAAGATGATAACCCCATAATTAAGTCTTACAATATCTAACTACCCTTTATGAAAATCATCCAATAAATGCTTAAGATCAAACATAATAAGCGCCCAGCATTTTTGGTAAAACTCCACAGGGAAACCATTAGGCCCCGGTGCTTTATTTTGATCCATATCAAACACAACCTTCTTAAGTTCATCCATTGTGAATTCTTTTATTAAGTCTTTTGCATCTTGTTCATTTATCTTCTTAACGCCACCTAGATTCAAAGCAATATCAGACACCTCTGGATGACCGAACAGATTCTTATAAAAATCTGTTATGTAATTCATTAAATTCAAATCCCCTTCAATCACACCCTCATCCTGGTGTAAACATAGGATCCTACCCTTCCTCTTTCTCCCATTAGCTTTAGCATGATAATACTTCATATTAAAATCTCCATCTATTATCGCTTTCTCTTTAGATCTTTGCATCCATTTCATTTCCTTCTGATTTAATATCTGAAATAGTTGAGACTCTAAAGTTTTCTTCTCCTCTCTATCCTCAGCAGTCAAGCCATATTGTTCACACCTTTTATCTAAACAATCAATTCGCTCTAATAACTCAACTTTAAGCTTTTTAAAGCAACTTTCCATATCAATGTTCCATCCCTTCAACTGTTTCCTTAGCATTCTCATTTTCAATTGCCAGACATCCAAATCGGAAGAGGCATGTATAGGGGAGTTCTAAAATTTGACCACCTTATAGAAATCATCTCTCAAAAACCAACTTAATTCAAATTTATAAGACTTTTCTTTCTTATCAACTAGATCACCGGTATCTATCAACAAAGGAGTATGATCAGACAAGGTTCTTACCAAAACAGTGACCCTTGTTAGAGGGTATTTGATCTCCCAATTTGTACTAACCAGGATTCTATCTAGTATTTCAAAAGTAGGATCCTCTTGATTGTTACTTCATGTGAAGGATCTGCCACCCAATTCTATCTCTCTCAGATTATTCTGTTCAATGATAGCATTGAACAAGAAGCTCCATATAGTATAACCACCTTTTTCATTCTTCTTATTCTCTTTTCTCAAGATATTGAAATCCCCAGCCACCATGACTGGATGTTTAATTCTATGCAAAACATGTGCCAAATCATGGGCCGCTCCATAAACTACAATCAAATTCCATAAGAAATCATCATATTTGTTTCTTATAGAGATCTGCACAAAATGTTCACCTTCTTGTTTTATCCTCTAAAACAAACTTCATATCTACCACTCCAACCAAAATACCCCTAGATTTTCCTCTAGTAGAGGACCAAAACCAATTAATGTCTTGGCCTCCACTCAAAGAAGAAAGAAAATGATTAGAGAAATCATCTTTTTTAGTCTCCTGTAAACCAATAAAGTCTATCTTTTGGTCTAACAGAATTTCTTTTAAATATCTCCTCCTTTCAGGGGTACCAATACCCCTAACATTCCACATGAGTCCTTTCATTTTTTTTCTTATCTTTTCTATTCCCTTTTTGTATTTTTTTAAGGGTTGCACACAGACAATTCTTGGTGACCCCATGATTTTTTCTTTTTCTTTTTAGAAGAGACCATTTGAAATTGATGTAAATAAGCCTCTTCGAAATCCATATCAGAATTGTTATCATGATCATCTAATAAAGGAAGATCAGTGTCCTCCTGAGTTACTTTATCAACCATCTTTTGAGCAGAAACCTTTTTCTGACTCTCAAGATATAAAGTACTTCTAGCCTGCTCCATTTCTTTAATCAAAGAAGCATAAGGAGTATAAAGTATTATGGGCAAAGGATTCTTAGTACCTCCTTTAATACCAAGATCTCTCATTTGTGCTCTTTCTTTCGCCCTTTCCATGATATTTTTGTCTTTAGCATCCTTGAGTCTAGAACATCTTCTAGGCTCCTGTTGAGAAACATGTCTTTAACCATGCCCCAACTCTTCATCATCCCGACTCTCAGTTAGAACCACACCAACCATTTTTGCAAAACTATTGGAATCTTGGGACAGGTTTTCCTCACTATCAGTGAAATGCAATCTATCTTGAGTCTCACCTTCAGAATTTTGACCCACTGATTTCATTTCTGAGTCATGCAACAACTTCTCTTCCTCCTCCACCTTTTGATATATATCTTAACGGCAGCCTTGCAACTTTTGAACTTCAATTTACATAACTCTCTGATCTCCTGCCCCCCATCGGCATTCTGCACAGTAGATGTGACGTGCTGAAGTTCTAGGTTTGTGCCATCAAGTACGTTCTGAATTTGACAAGTATCCCTTTTCATCTATTCATCTGTCACCAGCTTTTCTTTTTCAACACTTGTTGCACATTTAACTTGCACCCCCATCTCGCTTAGAAAACTAACTTCAGAAGTTACTCCCTCCAACTCATTATATTGTCCAGAGCTATCACATCTCTGTTTCTTATAGAATCTATCATCTATTTCTATAGTGATGTGCTCAACATAATCCTTATTGACAGTGTTTATCTTGCTACTACTCAAACCATTTTCTCAAGCTTTTTTCCTTTGCTTTCCACCCCTTTCTTCTCAGCAACAATATGAGTAAACCATCCATCCTCCACAATGGATTCAATCTGAAAGTACACAATGTACCACAACAAATCTGGAGTTGTTAATTCTGAAGGACGAACCTTTGATGGGACCTTCACTGCAACCTTGATCCTCACAATGTTATGTTCTCTTAAAAACTACATATCCACATCTAGAACAACCTCCTAAAGAAGAATGTTGTAAGCCTTGCAACTGACCCAATATGTAATATATAATAGGCCCAATAGTGTAGAGGAATGTACCATTGTACCCCTACATTTTGTAATTATCAAGGGGTATGATGGAAAATTCTCATCCTACCCCACTCATGTATATAAACCCCCAAGAGGGGTATGAGGAGGGGGGATCCACTCATTTTTATGACCAGCTCTCGCCCTCTCTAGACCTCTTGGCTCTCCTATGGGGAAAGGTACTTTGTACCACTGTTGTAGGACTTGTAGCCATGCTACAAGAACCTACTTCATGAATGGCAAGATAATTTTTCATACCATCAGGAAGTCCATTGACTTGCACCCAAACAGTATACAATTTTCCATGAGCCATTGTATCAGGTGTCCATAAACTAACTCCAACTGAAGCCTCCACACCTCTGAGTTTGAAATCCTCAAAAAGCGACAATTCACTGAGTTTGTTCTTGTTGGGAAATCGCATAAAAACCTATCACTTCCTATTGCTTTAGCTCTCTACTACCAATTCCAAATGAAATTCTCAGTAAAAGCTTTCTCTAGAGATTTAACACCAAGAGATCATTTCTTAACTGTAATCAAAGCCATAGGATTTGCATGATCTGCAGCATTAACAGTTTTCACATTCTGAATAAGCAGACAACCTAACCCCGCAGCAGCATAACCCACAAACTTGGCCACTGGCTTAGATTGTTTAGTGAGGGGACAAAAAGTAGGCATATGAGACTCTCTACCACAAATCAAGAAATAAACTAAATTTGGACAGTCTTTTTGAACATGCCCCATCTCTCTACATCTATGATAGAAAACATTCTTACCCCCATCACCATGAGGTTCTGCAAAAATACCAGGATGGATCATTTTACCTTGATTGTTAGTGCTCGGTGCAATCTCTTCTTGTTTACCCACCTCCATTTGCACTGGAAGCTTTCCTTGAGATTGGTCCAAACCTGACACTAAGGGTGTGTTTGGTTGAGCTGTGGCTTCTGAAAAAGCTGCTGTGAGCTGTGGGCTGTGGAAAAGCTGTTGTAGATTGTGGGCTGTGGAAAAGCTGTAAGCTGTTTGGTTCAAACAAGTATAAAACTTACCTCCTATCTCTATTCTCCTTGAAACAACTGTGAAACAGCTCTTTATTTTCACCATTTCAAAAAACAGAAAGCCAAAAGCCAAAAGCAGGGTCCAAGGTGCTTTCAAAACTGTACTACCCAAAAGTAGCTGATTCTGAAAAAGCAGCTTCTGGTTTCCACCCCTTTGGTTGACTTTTGGCTTTTTGGAAGCAAAAGCAGCTCCCAAAAGCTCAACCAAAGGCACCCTAAAGCTGTATGTTCAGACTATCCCACATTCACCACTTTGTACTATTGTCTGAGACCTTGTCTCTGAGTATTCGGTTGTTGGCTTGAAGGCGGCACCAAATCCTTCTATTCATGATCCCCTTCTGCACTAGAAACCTTTGGCTATTGCCCAGTCGAGCATCTGTATTCAAACTATGCACTAGACCTCCAACATTCTGACGATTCACTCCATCACCAGTTGTTTGTGCATTTCGAGATAAATTCCGGTGCATAGTACCACCTTGAGTTGGATTCAAAGCCCCTCCAAATCGATTTTGAGAAGGATTTGGATTACCCCCTCCAACACCAGAAACCCTAGGTAGATGATTAGGATAACGATGATCCTCACCTCACCTCACCGAATCTCCGAATCCACCTCCTTGCTACCATTGATTCAGATGCTGACCTCCGTGACCACCATCCCGATGCCATCCCCCACCTACACGATCCACCATGAAGTTTCGCTTGAGCTGATGAAACCGCCCCAAATTGCTTCGAACACCTTCCTAACACGCGTGCCTTCAAGATGGTCCTCCAACTCCGATCCTTAGCCACTCTTGTACCAGCTCTCCCACCGACGCTAGATTAGCTAGCTTGATCGGCACTGCTCGCCAACCACCACAGTAGCTAACCCTAACAGGAGAGAGCGGCCACCAAAGTGACTCGTGAAGGGTAGAGAGGTGGTCGAATGCATCCATCGGAGGCGACTCCTCCACCCCTAACCACTCCATTGCCTTGATACTGACACGCGTAAGATATGGATGCAGCCGAAAAAATTGGGCTACACCTTCTCGTTGAAGTCCAGAAATCGAGCCCAAATCACCATTAGAGCCATGCCAACAAAATCCTGCTCCCACCGCACTTGCGCCCCAAATAGACGAAAGTTATGCTCGACAGGGTTGGCGTTGACGAGCTGCTTGCCTATAGGTGGAAAGTGGATATAAATTATTCGTATTATTCAATTATCGTATTCAATAGGATATGAATATTGCATAGATTTTCTCACTCGATGAACAATTTCTATTCTGTTCGTATTCAAATTCGCACAGAAAATATGGATGCGGATATAGTATGAACTTTTACCATCTGAAATGTTATTTTATTCGGACTATCCGTATCCGTATTTGATGAAGTAATATGCATATTTTATTACAATACAACTAATTAGTTGGATAAATTTTTTTAATTGAATGTGAATTCGTGTTTCTTTAGGTGAAGTAAATAAATTAAAATGATATAAATGCAATTGTACGAGGATAAAATATCATTAATGTTTTCATATTACATAAGTTATGAGAATATTTAGATCCGATCAAATTGAGTAGATATTTGATTCGAATTCGTATCCGATATTTGTTTGCCTGTATTCGTATTCGTATCTGAAGTTTGTTCAATTTGTATTTGAATCCGAGAAAAAATATAGATGTAAATATGATTTGAGTACTATCTAATCTACATTCAATCCGTTTTCACCCTATGCTTGCCTACGGCGCGCGCTACATTGGCGAGCACGGCCCCCTGGTTGTTGCCGCTGACCCGCTGCTGCGACACCACCGACCGGAGCAGCTCCGCCGTCTACCAAGAGACACCGCGTGCGACCCCTCCACCTTCCGGCGCCTGTGCTTGAGGAAGAAATCGCCCACGAGCGCCTGCACGTCGGGCATTGCGGAGCGCGGCGGTCGGGAGCTCGAACATTGACATGTTTGCTGAATTTTCTGCTGCGTATTGGCATTTCTCCTCATGATGGCAGTCGCCTCTGTACGACGGAGGGGGTTGTTATCCTTTCAAGCAGGGTTACAACCCTGTCTCCTTGGCTGTGACTCGTCGTTCCAGCATCGGGCTCTTCATGTGCATGGTTTCGGCGTCCAATTCTTCATTTCATCATGCAGAGTTCTTCAGCGGATTAAAGACCAAATGCACACGGAAAAATCTATATGCACAAATTTTGATCAACAGATAGAGGATACGAGGAACCAAATCACAATATTCATGGGTTAATGGCCGCTCTGCAAGCTTTTCTTACAGATGCTGCAACGTTCTTGCAAAAATGCAGATCGCAAGGTTACAAAAAAAACAGATAATCGTACTGTGGAAATAATTTGCAATCCTCTGACGGCACCCAAGTTTTATTGATAAGCGAGTTCCTTCAGAAACTGGCCGTCTGCTGCCCATTGTACATCGGGCTTAAGATGTTTGCAAACACACCCACTATTTCTTCCGGATTGTTTCGTTGGACTTGGTTTGTTCTGATCATTTTCTTTTGTTTTGACCATAAGTGATGATCTTTCTGCTGAGCTCCAATGTTCTAAGGAACCGCACCAATATTTGTTGAGTTGCTTCATTTTGAGCTGGCCCATACTTGCATTCTTGTACTGGCTTGCCTCGCCTGCAAACACACAAAAAATCAGTTCAGATCTACAAGGAACAAATGATTGGGGGGGGGGGGCGAAAATGTGCTGGTCCATTTTATGACAAGAAAAACTAGTACTAGCAGGGAAGATTGAGGTCTCCACCTCTTCATCCCAATCACATCTGACAGTGAGATAGACCAATATCAGCGTCTGAACAGCGGTTCCACCAATCATCCCAGACCAAATTCCCTGCAATTTAGTCGTAATCAAACGATCAAGATCAATTCAACATTTGGCATGTATATTGAACGAATCTGATGATGGTAATGCGCAGAAGCAGTTCCTTATGCAGTACTAGCTAGTTGTCTGTGCTGTGTCTAGAGCATTACCCCAACTCCGAAATGCAGCGGCCAACCCAGTATAACACCAAAGGGAATTCCGACAAAGTAGTAGGTTCCCACGTTCACGTAGGCAACGAGTGCTTGCCATCCTGAACCAACAGCTACCCCTGCAGCAACAGTAATCCCAATGCAGAGCTCAGCTTAGGATTTACCCATGCCTTGCCATATGCACATTTTGGCATGTTCCCTGTGCAGGGTATGAACAAGGTTCAGGTTACCTGAAAGAACGGGTTGCACGCTGTTGAGGAGGACGGTGAAGGCGAGCAGCACGGACAGGTTGTGGACGGCGTCGAGCACGACCTTGCTCGACGTGAAGAGGAGCGCGATCTGGTCGTTGTAGGCGAGGATTAGGCACAAGAAGACGAGGCCGATCACCACGGAGGTCGCGATGGACACGATGATGGCGAAGCGCGCGCCTTTGCCACTGCCTGCACCGAGCTCATTAGCCACCCGCACGCTGCCATTTGCAAAGTTTGCCATTTGTTACTAGCTAGGCCAACCAAATTCTCCATATATGTCTATGTTCAAGTCATGTGCCGATCACTGTACGTACCCAGTTGCCGCCAAGAACCCGAAAGGAATCATCATCTCCCATCCGTTTATTGTCAGGCTACATTTGGACCAAGAACCAACGCGTTGCACTTAGAGATGAAGATTGATTGGGATTTAAAGGGCAAATTTGTTTATCTGGTAGTTACCATATGGAGAGAGCATCCACAGCGATTTCAGCGTTCTTCAGGTACCCTGTGAGCAACACCAACACCCTGTAGTACCAGTTCTCCAAGCTGCAGATTAGCAGATAGAGCCAAAGATGTCAATGAGATGGTTCCGTATGTGTTATTGTACACTAGTTAACCACTCTGAAAATACAAATTGGCGCACCAAAGCATCACTCCAGAGGCCGAGGAAAGCTTGATGAACTCCCAGAAGTCGGCGAACGCCTCCATCGAGAACCCCTTCCACGACAGCGGGCACCCGCCGCCGACGACGTAGAACAGCTGGCCCAGCACGACGAGCCACCACGACACGTCTGCGGCGACGACCGCCCCAACGAAGCCCAGTTGGAAGTGGTGCACGAGCAGGTAGGTAGCGACGACGTGGATGGCGAGCGAGACGCCCGCGGTGACCGCGGTCACCCAGTTCTTGAGCTGGCTCTGCAGGAACCGCGTGAGCGGGAGCAGCATCGCCATGGCGAAGTGCTGCGGGATAAGCCAGACGCTCATCTGGCCGGCGAGGCGGGCCAGGTCGGGGGACTGCCCGATCAGCAGCAGCAGGTCCTCCATGAGCACGTACGTCGGCGTCAGCGCGGCGGCGAAGATGAGGAGCACGAGCCACGAGCGCTGCAGGTACACGCCCAGCATGTGGTACTTCTTGGCGCCGTACGCTTGCCCGCACAGCGTCTCCAGCGCGCTCGCCATGCCCAGCTACCACATCAAAAATTCACATCACGCCATCGGTTAATTATCGCCGTGATCACTCTTAGCTATCTGTGTTGTGTCGTGAGCCATGGCGAACTGGCAGAATAATTGCAGGGCGTGACCGCACTCTAGGTGATCCTAGATTGGTTGCAGCCTTGCAGGTACTGTGCGTGACGGCGTCAGCGGCGGGGCATAATGGGGACAAGCATGACTGGAGTAAGAACAAAAACTGCAGAAGACGACAGCGATCGAGCGAGCACCGATATATACGCGTGTGTATGCATGTGCTCAATCATCTCGGGTAACTTTCCTGAACGGCTGCACATACAAAAAGATTCTCGACATCTCTTCGCCGGCCGCTGCAGACAGCTACCGTCCACATAAAATGCAACACCAAAGATCCGATCTTGCATGAAGTCTCCTACTGTCTCTCGTAAAAAAAAATCATGCACCAAGTACACTCCACCTTGTAAAATCAAATGCTGAAAGCTACTGCTGCTGATGCAGGCACTGTCACAATTAGCAATGAACAAATCATAATTTTCAGCAGTGGCAGCGGCAACGGCCAGCCAAACAAACACGGTGTTGCAGGTAACTTGTCGAGTCAGTTTTCTTTGTTAGCGTCCGAGTCAGTTTTTTGTTTTTGTGCATGTGCTGTTCGGTTTGAGTCCAGCGGCTGTAGAGAACTAGAGATATAGCCGGCTTGCAGTTTTCAGTTTCCAGGTTTCCTTATTTTAGCCGATGTCTTTCCTAGTTTGCAGATAGAAAGTTTGATTCGATTTGATCTTGTAATCAAGATAGAGTATTTGTTATTTAATATGAAGAGAAAACCACCGAAAAGGGGTGCTGGCAGTTTTGCACCGCAACATCTTGTTCTCCTCTCTGCTTGCCCTGTATTTTCTTCCCTGTGTTGTGGTTGCTCTGTCTTTGATGGATCTGCAGGTCTCCAGCGCCTTACTATAGACCATCTAGCACGGGACAAATTTATAAAGATTGGTTGCTGTCTCTGCCGTGGCAGCAGGCGACAGAGGAATACTCTGCCGTGGCAGAGTCCGGTGAAGCTTTCCTTGCCGTGGTGGTGAGCAACAACCATCCGGTCCAGGTGAATTTACAACATACGGGTCGTGCTCCTATGATAAATGAGGAGCTTGACAACCTTGGTTCATCAATCAACCCAACAACCGCGTGCAGCGTGCTCCGTGCGCGCACGTAAGGAAGAAGATTGCTTGGGTGGTGGTACTAGATTAGCTAGTCAACCGTCCATAGATAACTGCTTGGGTGATGGTACTACATTAGCTAGTCAACCGTCCATATCGAAATTAATACTACGACAGTTGCATTTTGCTGGTAATGGCCGAATTCTTTTAGCCTTCTGGTTTTTGTTTATATTATAGTAATTAGCTTTTAAATAATGTGTCTTTTAAAGATAGAATTTTCAAGTTGATTGTAATAAATACGGTACCGAATTCATCTATATTAGCCAAAATAACATGCGAGTGTTTTTCTCCGTACTCTCTCTTACGAACAACCAAAATTCAAAAATTTAAACAAAAAACTATAAGCCACAGCCTAAAAAACTCACCAATTGACATTTACTTTGCGGTGTGAAGTGTACTACTAGTTCGAACAACAAATTGCTGAGCCATTTCTTGCAAACTGCGAATCATTCAGATTACAAACTGCACATTAGTATATGGTTCGTATGCTAATCAAATGTTAGGCCAGCTTGCTGTCTGATATGATTCGGTGTTTTTTCTCTTTTTCTTTTTGGCCGGAATGAATCGGTGGTGTTGCATCTATCTACTTTCTCTTGATTCAACTCAAGTTTATACAAGTTCACTGTGATATGAACTTTGGCCACTAAATTAAACAGCCAGATTGATCAATTGCCTTACTGTCCCCTCAAAAAAGATTGCCTTACTGCTGTAGTATAGGCAAAGCAAGCAACACAAATATGCATGCTCCAGAGACGTACGTAGAGAAGAAGGGTTGTGTGTACCAAGAACCCGAAGTTGAAGCCGGCGACGACGGTGGAGGCGATGGAGAAGGCGGCGAGCTCGAGGTCGCCGATGTGGCCGATGAAGGCCTGCGAGACAACATTGATCCCGTACAGCGCGATCCGCTGGAAGATGGCCGGCCCCACGATGCGCCACAGCTTCTTCGACTCAACCCACCACTCCCCCGCCGCCGTCGCGCCGGGGCACCTCCTCGCCGCCCCTTCCCCGCGCGACTGCAGCAGCGGCGCCGCCGCGGCCGCCTCCTCCAACATGACACCACGCCACTCGGTAGTAGCAGCTAGCGAGCGCGTAGCAACGCACTGCTTGCTTCTCTCCGGGCTGGTTGTGAGTTTTGTGCGATCGGGACGTGCTCTGCATATGAAGGCAGGCCCGGTGCATGAACACTTATCACACGCCGCTGACGTCTGTCGTGGCGTGGCGGGATATCGTTAGTTTCGTGGTCAGCCCGCAGTGCACGGCGAGCGAGTAGCCATGTGTCTATTTTTTTATTTACCGTTTATAATTTTTATCTATATCTAATAAATAATGATTACTGAAAGAAATCTACAGCTTAAACGCAAAAAATAAAACCTATAGCTAGTTTTGTGGTCAGCCTGCACTGCACGGTGAGCGAGAAGCCATGTGCCTATTTTTTTGATTTACTATCTATGATTTTTATCCATAGCTAATAAATAATAATTATTGAAAGAAATCTACAGCAAAAGCAGCTTAAAAGTAAAAAAAAAACTATAGCTATCGGCGAGGCCGGGGCTTTGGTGAAAATTAATAAGAGAAACCAACAAAAGAGTCATCAGGTTCATAAATCATGCGCCTTTCACGTGGTCTGATTGTCTAGCAGGCTAGCACATCTAATTAAGGGATTAGCATGTGATGCTAGACGAATTAATCTATGTCGTTGTCGTACCTGTAGCACGCATCTAGCTGGATGCTGTCACGAGGTCAATTTGTGGTAATTACGTGTTCTCTCTCCCTCTCGCAACTATGTTCCTGTATCTTTTCACCAGATTTGGTAGTCGATCGCGTCGTGATTGACAAGTGAAATACAGCAGGTTATTACATTTCCCAGTTTGATCCAGCAAATAAACCTCTCCCCGTTGTCAACTAGCGTTCGTTTGCTAGTAGGTGAGCCTATTTTAATCATCGGCCAGGCATTAATCAATCCCGTCAGTGAGCGAAGCACAACGGTTACGCTACCACTTGACTGGCCCACACAGAGGCGAAAAACGAAGCTGATTTGGACTCGGCACCTCACGCCGTACGCCGAGCATGTAACGCCCCGTTTTCAGGGGCGCCTCGATTCGGTGTTCCGTAACTATCTAAGCTTGGCCAGTTACAGAACGTTGAACAAGAGAATATCATCACAGAACATACTTACAGCAAAAGAACCAACTTATATTACAACATAACGTTTATCAACCAAGTCTTACTGCAGCGGGTGTGCAAGCCCGAGATATATTACATTACATAAACACCAGGAAGCTCAAGCACGACTGAGACCTAAAACCACGAATCCTTGTCGAAGAACGGCTCTTCTGGAGCATCCTCAACTGGCAGACCTTCACCAGCTTCATGGAACTCTGAAGAGGTTTAGCAAGCCGTGAGCCGAACAGCTCAGCAAGTCACAAGAGAAAACCCTAATTTAGCTAATTTCATGGATTGTCAAAGGACGGGAGTATACTGTTTTATTAATTTGGGTGGATGCACTTTTGTTTGTAAACATTAGGCATGAGACCCAGATAATTTATTACAAAGTCTTTACCTCACTCCGGTCTAGCTAGACACCACCCGCTGAGGTTTCACCACTGAAGGTTTAAATCCACCACAATCAGAAGCCGCCTCTTGCGCCGTATGAGTATGTTAATCTCTGTGCCTCACTGTGAGTCCAGTAAATCCCTGGCACCCACTTACCACTGGTTATATTTAAACTAAACCTTTGTGAGTTAGTCAGCTAGGTCGTACCCATATAGACTATTAGAAATCTCCATAACTGGCCAGGATTATTTAGCTGCGGGGTTCCATACATGAGTTTGCATCATGCCAACATATTCTTACAGCACAAAAACCAAACTTTATTATAGAAGTATGGCTTAATAGCCAGGTTTTGAACACAGCAGGGTGTGCAAACCCAAAGTTTGTATTACATCACATAACAGACTCCACAGGCATGCATAAGCGAGGATGAGACTCAAAACCATGATCATCTATACCGTAGGACTCTTCAAGTTCTTCATCAACGATTTCTTCATTATCTTTTTAAGGCCCTTCTGTTAATTGTTTAGTAAGTAATGAGTACAACCATATCCAATAAGTCACAAGGGGAAACTCTAATTAACTATTTGCTATTGTTTTCAAGGGATGAGAATATATTGGTTTTATTAATATATTTGTGGATGCAATTTTATTTGTAATCATTTTGAACACAAAGCAATAAAGCATTAACTTCTTAAGGAAATGAGGTTTCAACAAACCAATTACTTAGATTAAAATGTAATAAAAGCTATTTACACCTTGCGATTGGAATCACCCACTAAACATAGCTTCATTTACCAAAGGCACGACGTATTCGAATACTATTTTTTTATACTCTGCAGAGTTGCCCCACTTACCCACAAGATTTTTTAAACTCTCAATGTCATTCAATAGACACGCAACAGATAGTGTGTGACCAAGATGAGAAAATAAGGTCTTTCACTGCTCTCCTCATTCTAGTCTCTAACCGGTAAGGTCAGGGCCACATGCAAGTTGACATTCCACTGGCCAACGCGAAAAGCGCTTCTCAACTCCATGTGCTCCTACTGTTGTGAAGTATGGTTTTACTGCTCTCATACCACCCCTTTACATGCGGGTCATTCCACTTATGGAACACCAACATCCTGTAGATATTCAATTGATTTGAGTAGTTACTAGACCAGGTTTGATAGGTCAACACTTGTGGTTGAGCGATTTCTGTGTCATTTACTCAGCATAAGTTTCTAGTCCTTATTTTTCACCAACGAGGCAGTCATCCACAAACCAATAACACAGTGATTTAAAGCATTGCCATCAATCCCACCCAAGCCTCCTCTCTAGGGTAAAGTCATGGACTCCAATCAACTAGTGGCTTTTCACAATTCATCCTTAGCCCTATAATAGTTTTTTATGAATCTATCAGTAAAGTGACGAAGTCACTTAGTAGCATAAATATCTTAGTTCAACTAATATATAGTTATTTAATCATGCAATAATTTAATGCTACTAAGGTTGTCAAGGTGAGTATGGTCTCAAATTAAACATGGTATTTTCTGTGGTAGGATATAACAAATTTTTAAGTCATTCTAAACAGTTATTGTAAACAAATAATATTGAGTAAATAACAACAATGAAAGTACTGTAAATAAATAATTTAAACAATAAGATATTCAAAAATATGTGACTTGCCTCGCTGTTCAAAATATTCTACAGGTTCAAAGTAGAAGCGTCTAGACCTGGTCCTTGAACTGTGGCCTCTAGAGAAGTCGAATGCAAGCACAAACAATTAAAACAATATGAGTCTGTGCTTGAGATAAATCAGGCCGAGAAAATAAATAATAAAAGGAGTAAAATTTAATAAATCCAAATAAAGATAAGTTTGGATTTTATCGGAGACTGCATGGGCAAAACAGGGCTCGGAATGGTTTAAACGGCATCAAAACGATCAAAATGGGTATTAATATGTTATTGGGTTTCTGGTGAACAGTAGTAGTGCTGAACAGTAACAGGCCTAACTATTCATTGCGGTTCGGGTGGGTACAGTGTCGGGTTCGGAACAGTAGTGGATCAGATTTGTACATCATCGGGTTGGGTTGTCTACAGTGAGCTACAGTGAAGGCCTTGGTCCACTTGGAGTCTTGGCCATGGGGCCGAGTCTCGTGGCCCATGGCGCACAGCGCTTCAGATCCTCTAGGCCGAATGGCTTGGCCCAACCGTGAACACTGCGTCGTCTTCCTCACTCGGCTGCTACAGTGCACCGAACAAGGCTACGGCATTGGCAGCCAAAGCGACCCCGGTGAAGCTCGCCGACGGCAGCCAAAGACATTATTGGATTCCTCTAAGCGCTGAGATTCCATTTTAGGGCTTTGTGTGGCTCAGGGGGTCGACGGTCATGGCCGACGGTGATAGGTGGTCTCTCGGGCATGTCCTTGGCATAGCTCTCTGGTGATCCTTCGGCGAGGTTGAAGGGATTTTGAGCATCTACGGTGCGTGGGAAACAACATGGTAGTGGCGGATTTGGCTCGGGTGGCTTTGGTTGCGCTGTCCACGTGCGCCCGATTCACACGACGACGGTGAACGACGCCGGCGAGGCTAAGGCTAGGGGAAGGCTCAGCGAGCTCGGCTATGAGTTCATGGTGGCCTGGGGTCTCTATGGTCGCAAGTAATTGAGTTGCCTTCGATTGAGGCGAGGAGTCGGCCAAAGGGCTCACCGCAGGTGAGACCGGCGGCGGCGATGCGATGAAGTGGTTGTTGAGAGCGTGCTACGGTGGTGCAATTGAGAGTAGTGTGAGCTGATCTGGGCGGTAGGTAGGGCTTTAAAGCCGAGGATTGACGGTGGGAGCAGTGGGACTTGCTCGGCGATGTCGGCGCGTGGCTACAGCAGTGGCAAACGTGCACGGTCGACGAGGGAAGATGGCAGGCGAGTTGGCGCGGCAAGGACTACAGCTTACGGCACGGTTGCGAGGGCTGACAGTGGCGGTACGGTGCGAGCACGCGCCGGCCGCGCGGTACGCAGAAATGCGGCGAGGCTCAGTCAAGGGAGCGGCGTGCGAGGTGAGAGCAACGCCGATGTGACGGCGTGTTGACGCGCGGGTCTGAGCTGGAAGGGCCGAGGAGGTAGGTGTGAACGCCGAGGGGGTTTTGGCCCGGAGCGGCGGCGCGAGCGGCCAGCTAAGCCCACAGCACAGGGCGAAGGCGGACGCGAGAAAGCACCAACCGAAAAGGAAAACGGACGGGCCGGAAAAGGAAAGCGGGTGAATTGCCTATTTGGGAAAGTTTAGGGATTCAAAGCAAACTCAAACAAAAATTCAAAACTTTTGAATTTTTAGGATGTTTCAGTATCGACCGTTTTCCAACCGTGGACACCTGAGTCAATAGCAGGAGCGAAATACAGCATGTCTTCGTTGGCTCACATGATATAGGCCATGTTCTTTTTAACTTCTAAAAATTGATTTTCGGTTTTTCTACAGTAACTAACTTTAAACGGAGTATTTTTTTAAGATAGAGTCTATTGGTTAATTGTAGTACATACTTTACTGACTTCATTTATATCAACAAAAATCACATATGAGTTTCTGTTACTCTGTAATCTCTCATACAAATAGCCTAAAAATCACAAGCCGCAGCCGAAAATAACACGCCCATAAGATACAACGGCGCTGGGCGTCGGCGCTGCCCTCTTTGGGTTGAACATGTGGGCCGTGACGTGCGAGGACGTAAAGCAGGCTTAGTGGCGGCCTCTTCGTCTTGCATTGAAGTGCGGACGAGAATCGGTCTGTGGGCCGTAGGGAATTTTCTTCGCCGAGGAGCCAGCCTTGAAGAGCGGTGCGCCGCCTGCTCGACGACCGGGGACGCTTCGACGCGGCCGGTTAGGAGGCGTTTGTTCAGCTCAAAAAAAAAAAACGAGGTGTTCGCTCGATCGGGAGGTGGAACCGCGGAAGCAACGAGCGAGCGGATCGAAGGCGTACGTTCGTCTCTCGTTGCACGGCGGGGCAGGCTGCCGCCGACCCGTCCAGAGGAGGTAGGCAACAGGCCAAGCCGCAGCGGCACGTCGTCTGCAGTGCCTGCCTGCACGGTCGCGAGATTTCGCGAACGAAGCGCCCGTGGGATCCCGGCGGCCGGGTGGGATCTGCCCTTTTGCCGAGCACGTGAATCGCTTGATTGGTGAAGTGGGCGTCCAAAGAGCGGCGCCGGCAATGCTGACGCGTCGTTGGCAGAGTTGCGGCACGGCGTCCGCGACAACCCGGGGGAACCGCCGCTTGCTGCAAGTGCAAGGTACTTTGGGTTGACGAGGGAGCACTACCTCTTGAACTAGCATGTGATGTAAGTCGAAACTTGAAACTGATTGTCCCGCTCGGTTGGGCTGAAAAGCTGTGACTTATGGCAGAAAGTGTACTGTAGCAGTTGAAATTCTACTGTAACTGAAGGTGACTTATTTGATGTAATTAAATTTAAAAATAGAAAAAATATATTAGCTCATCACGTACAACGCAAACGAATACGGAAAAAAACTGAGAAAAATCTCAAAAAAAGATAAAAATTCAGAAAAAACGAAATTTATGAATAGTAAAAAATAAGCTAAAAGCTGAAGCTGAAATAAGGGGGCCTAAGTTGATCGCTCCCACACTGCGGGCGTAGGGGAGTACTTGCTGCGACACAAACTTTCACAACGAATGAGGCTAGCGCCACTAAGGTGCCCATCAAAATCAGCATGGTCATGGAGAGCTACTTAATCATAGGAAGTTGCTGGCTCACATGACATTGATACAACTAGCCTCATAGGCGCGGCGCCACGCCGCGCCAGCCACCGTGTGTACCGAAGTAAAAGAGACGATAATCCGTGAAGAGTTTGTAAAAAAAAATTCAAAAAATCGAGGGCACATGTGTATTTTCAAAAAAGTCAAAGGTTTTTTTCGCAACAAACCGAGGGCCTGTACGTAATGAACGAGAAAGTCAAAGGACTTTTTTTTTGTAAAAAACCGAGGGCCTGTACGTAATAAACGAGGACCCGTACGTAATTTAGAAAACGCGGGGCGCTATCCTGCAAAGTGGAGGGGCTTAAAAAACTGGTAGGGACCTTTTCGCGAGGAAAAAGGATCTCTACGTAATTTCCGAAAAATACGAGGAAAGCGCCTCGACCGGCCGTACGAAGATTCCCGCGCCACGCGCCGGCCGGGGCGCGTGCGCGGGCGACATGGAGGGGCTCGCAAGCCGGGAAGTCCCCCGGGTATATGGCTGTTATGATTAATTAACAAAGTTGCTAGCTTAAATCAGCATATGATACAGGAAGTTGCTACGCTCACATGACTGCGGGACATGTTATTTGGTTGATTAATCCTGAACAGAATAAAACACTATTAAGGCTCTCTGAATGACCAGTCATACCGTCGTGTTTCTGAGTTTTTCAACAAACACATAAAAAAAACACAAAGCTCGTTCCTCCAAACAAGGTGCCCGTATAAGTATACAACAGATAGATGAAGCAACAACAGTCAACACAAATAAGCAACAACACAACTCGAAAAAATAATGGAGTGAACTGCCTCTTGCTTCCGGTTGGATGCCCGCACACGCGTGCACAACCACCTGCACACTCGGACCCAACTAGGGCCTAAAAAAGCTCAAAACTCACCAGCTTTTTGAGTTCGGTTCACTCTAGGTTCAATTCGAGCTCCAAACAAGCTAAAGTCGAGTTTGATCCTGAGTTCACGAGCTTCAAAAAACCAAACTTAAATAGTTCACTAAGGTCCAAAAATTTCCGACAGTCCTATACATTTGATGTTGGGCCTGTTCTTTTGTGGATTTTGTTTTTTCTACAGTGACTAGTTTTTAAACAGAATATCTTTTTAAGATAGGGTCTACTAGTTAATTGTAGTATATATTATACCAACTTCATTTATGTCGGCAAAAGCCGTACGTGAATTTCAGTTACTCTGTAATCTCTCATACAAACAGTCAAAAGACACAAACTACAATTAAAAATCATAAGCCACATGCATAAACAAAACAGACCCGTTAAATCCCAAGACCCAAGCCTAACTTCTCAGCCTCAACCTCGTTCCCTAGTCCCCATCCTCATTTCTCAACGTCATCCGAGCTCGGCTGGAGTTTGTGTTGAGCTTGAGCCTAGCCTCCTGGGCTCGCTAGAGTTCGGCTCGGAGGTGTTCTTTAGCTTTAGCCCGTAGGCTCGCACTCAGATGTATAAGGAAAAGACTGGCTGGCCAGATAGGGATGGCTTTTTGGAACGCATGGATTGGATGTTCGGACTGGATTAGACTGGACCGAAAGTGCTGTCTTCCCCTTGTGTTGTCTTCATCAGACATAGTTTTCACCTTAGCAATCGAATGCCTCCGTGTCCGGGCAAGCTATCAGCACGCACCTTGTGAATGATGGCTGGTGAGGAAAAGGGTGTGCATGCCGTGCTGTGTTGCTATGCTGCCTGCGAGATAGCAAATTTTCCTACTGTTTAACATGTTCTCTTGGAGCATTTGGTATAGCAGGATTAGGTCAATCGGGGAAAGAAAAACAATACTTGGTATAACATAAAAGAGGTGGGTTCTTTTGATCTTATGTCTTATGGCTTAAATACAAAAAAAGCCAGAAGTTATGGTTTATGGTTTATAAGCTAGTTAGAGCAGGGCCGATGGATGATACCATGATCAGTGTAGGCCTACATAGCCAGAGGCCAAAAGTATTGTAAGGTGAAACATGTCGCTATTCGTTGGTGCTCTCTCTTTCTCGCGGCATTGGAGCTGGTTCTGAAGGGACATGTGAAAGGTTTATGGTTTTGTTGTGATGAACTGTTGTTATTTTGAAGGAATGAAAATTTAGAATTTATAGCTTTGCAAATTTTTCTGGACAATTTGCAGATATGGATGATTTTGAAAATTTTGAATCATGGGATGATTTGGTGACCTAGCACTACTACAAAATAAGTTATCACAGACGATTTGGAACTATTATCATAGATGTTTTTTTTTGAACCGTCTGAATTTATACGTCGGTGATAATCAGAGGTTATCACAGATGGTTTGTGAGCCATCTGTGATAAATACAACCCAGACGGTTGTAATAAAGAACTGTTTATGATAGTCCTTTATAGACACTTTATACCACAAAATCATCTGTGATAGTTCATAGTATACCTAATTTTTTCTTTTTCGTTAGCCTCAAGAAATGTTAACTATGCCCTTTAGCAAATATAGCAGCAAACACAACAACACATTCCATTAAAATCCATCATTACAGCATCATAAAATAATGAGCAAGTTACCCATTTAACACAATAAGAATATGGCAAGAATATATCTCCTAATTCTACAAACCCAACTCTTAAATATGGCAAGAACACATCTCCTAATTCTACGAACCCAATATAGGTTAGTGGTTATAGGTTGCATGAGACATGTTATTGCTAATATAGGTCAAGTTGTGAAGAACTTGTGCTCGAAAATGATTTCATTGTCATTGGATGTGAATGGTCGCTTGAGTCAACCATAGTCAACGGCGAGAATTGAAGCCTCGCCTATGGAGGAGTCGAGGCAATACATGATCAAGAATGCCGTATGAGATGGATGAGCCATAGTCAACGGCGAGAATTGAAGCCACGCCTATGGAGGAGTCGAGGCAATAAATGATCAAGAATGCCGTATGAGATGGATGAGCTTAAGTATAGCATAAGAAAAACGAGAAATATTAAAGGAATGTTCAAGCAATAAGTTACACCATGTGGTTTGGTCGATCCAAATGAGGCGTGGTCTGGTGAAACCGGAACGGGAGAGACTTGCCGACACGTGGCAAGCCAGTGGTGCACCTACATGTGGCAAACATGACGATGGCTTGCGATGAAAGGAGATGACCAGGTCAAAAAAAGATATTTTGTTAGTTTGATCAAAATACTAAAAACTACCTTAGAGAAAAACCGCAATGCTTGAGCAGCAATTGGGAGAGCGGTTTAGGTTAAGGAAAACTGAGAAGATCAAATTGGATCAAGACTAAGGACTTAACAAATTCAGGCTTATGTGCTTTGAAAAACATGCATAAGTGTAGTATGTGAGTTAAACCCTGTGTATGTGGGGAATTATCGGGTTTCCCCCATATGTGCTAAGTGGATAGTATCTACTAAGAGTTATATGAGACTAACTAACCCTAGGGCTATAAACGAGCTGAACTTGAGCAAGCCAAAGTTGGGGTCCAAGTCTAGAGCTCGGCTCGAATAAGCTCAGTAATAGTTAAAATAATATAATATGCACTATTTTTTCACAATAAGAAGAACTCGAGCTTGAACTCGATAACAGTAAAAAATAATTCAACATACACTAATTTTTAACAATAGAAAAGCTCAAGTTCAAGCTTGACTCGAGTGAGCTCGATAAGAGTTAGTATGTATGTAGGTTGTAAAAAAGCTCGAGATTAGTGAGTTATTCGAGCTCGGCTCATTGAAACTCACAAGCTCGGGATCAAGCGCAAGCTCAGCTCATTTGGAGCTCGATCCGAGCTTGAATCAAATCTAGAGCGAGTTGAGCTTGAGCAACTTGCGATGCTTGAGATTTTTTTACAGTCCTAGCTAACCCATCTGTTTAACGAGTTAAAATGGAGACTTATAGTTAACCATCGAACCATTCTGATTTTTTTACAGTCCTAGCTAACCCATCTGTTTAACGAGTTAAAATGGAGACTTATAGTTAACCATCGAACCATTCTGTCTTGAGATCAAGTGTTCATGTGTTGTAGGGTTAGGGATTGAGAAACATTGAGTGTCGTGGTGTGCTCTCTTGTCCTCTAAGTAGAGTGGTTGTAAAACTTTCATCCTCAAGTAGCAATACATCAATATTTATTCATCTCTATGGATCCATCTTATATTGATTAATTTTTCTTGATTTGGTTTGTTTTGCTCTTCTCTCTTCATTCATGATCTTGTTGTGCCAAGGACATGAAAGAGATGTAGATAACCATTGTAAATCAATCTCCATCCATCTGACACTTGGTTGGCAAGTTCGTGAAGAAACTTGTTTTTGCTCTTTTTTCCTCTTTAAGTGATTTCTTGATCCAATTGTTTCTACCTCATTTTATTTAGTGTTCTAGATTGCTGTGATATGTGAGAATACATCTAAAATCATCTTTACCATCATTCACCCACGAGCAAGTCATATTTACTGTTTTTAGTACAACCTTCCCTCAAACAAAAAAAAAATCAGAACTTTAGTAACAATTTTCTCAATCGTTATTGAAATAGATTCTTAACATCCTAAAGAAGGTGCATACCATCAAGTTATTTGGAGTTTTAGTTTAAGAGTTAGCTCAATTTTAGGTTCCGGTTAGTTTTGATGTAGCTGAGCTACAAGAACCAAAAGATTCTAATACTCTCAAGTCCTTTTAAAATGTTTTGTTGGGGTAGATTTCTAAGGTCATGATCTAGCCTTTGTTCGTGTTTTAAGTCTTTTGGATCTACGGATCAAAAGTTTCAAGTATTTTCGTTTTTGAAATAGTGCTAACTTTACTGTTCACAAGGCTGAATTACTATAGCGCAACGATTTTCAGAATTTTGGATTCCTAGTCTTTGTAACTTCTTATAGCTGTTAAAGTTAAGCATCTGTGATACCTAGAGAAAAAAATTTGAATACACTGTTCATTCATCCCTCTGATGTCGAACCGATCGTACACGCTCCTTTAGGCGCGAGCATGATTGCTGGAACGGAGGCACGAGTCGGGGGGAATTAAGGAACATGGGGACAGCAGCACAGCTGTGACTCGGCTGTGTTTCTGGGATGGCAAGAGTGACAAGCGATGCCGGTGGGACGACACTAAGCCGAAACATGCAAGTGACTAATCATGAGCCCCGCGAACGCACGGCGACGCCCATGGACATGTCTCCCTCCCATCCACTGCTCACCTTGCCCTAGCTTTCTCTCTCTCTCTGCCCCCTTCCATTGTCCATGGACACGTACGTTGCAGCTAGCTAGCTCTGCTACCATAACCTTTCTTTGTCTAATCACTAATCTTTTCCTTTTTCTGAGTCCATAACACATGCGTGCGTGCATGAAACGCATCATGAGCCATTGGCGCGGTTGCGTGTTCTTGTCTCACACATATGGCTCCTCACTTCGCCATGCTTTTGCATGTAGCTCGTCCTTCGTGCATGGATATCGCAATGGAGCAATTGTAAAAGAGGGGCGGTCTGATGCTGTCGTGGGGAGGGTCGCATTTATTCGTTCTTTTGGAGAGGCGAGTGGTAGTAGGCTAGCAGCAGCAGCCAGTAGGTAGCAGAGAGGAGGAGGAGAGGCAAGAGGAAATTATGGCAATCATGAGGAGAGAATAGAGACAACAATGGAATATGTCCTGTGCCCTCGGCTGAGTCGGCTCCCTCACCTGGATGGGTTGCAGCTGAACCTGGCTTGGCTCCATGGTTTAGCCCTTGGCAGGGGCGCGCTCTGATCAATTCGGTTTAAGCTTCTGACTTCTGGTTTATTTTTCATTATTTACAAATTTCGTTTTTTTTCTGAATTTTTGGTTTTTTGTGTTTTTTGCCAGTTTTTTTTCCCGTATTTGTTTGTATTATACGTAATAGGCTAACATATTTTTTATATTTTTTTGATTTTTTAAATTTAATTATGCTAAATAAGCATCTGTCAGCTACAGTGTTTCCAGCCATAAGCCACAAAAAAAAGCCCAACTGATCGCGCATTGTTCGTGCACGAGTAAATAATCACTGCTTCCGCGTACTTGAGCTCTGCTTTCTGAAATTACTGTGGTGAAAATTGAAACGCTGCTGTCATGCGAAGAGCTGGCCTGCGCGCAATTTTCGCTGAAAGCGTCGCAGTTAGCCATGATTCAGGCCGTGAGGAAATAAGGGTGCCTTCGAATGGAGTGAGCTTCGATTTGTACTTTTTCTTTATATACTATCTTTTGTGAATAATTAGAATTTAAAATGTTAAATTATAAACTATAAATCAAAACCCAAAAAGAACACACCGAATCCGTAGCGAGCGCCCCGCGCCCCCACCAGGTCACCACCTTTACCGAGTTACCATAGGTTGTTTTTTTTTGTGGTTTCTAAAATCTGATGATTGTAAGTATCTAATTTCAATCAGGAGTCGCTAATTTAAATTTCTGACAACTCTACCTGATCGATGCTATTACAAGCCAGGAGTACATGTATTATGGCCTGGCGCTCCGGCTGACCTGATTGATCTATCAACTGGCTTGGTCAGATGGTTTGAGTGAAACTTGGCTGGCATTGGACTGTTCTTTTTTTCTCTTCATTTGTACTACTATCCATTTGCTCATGCACATTTGAGCTCCTCAGTGCTTACATAGGAGTATGAAAATGCTATACTTCGAGCGCATATAGGACTATATAAGACCGAGAAACTCATTCTGCATTTGTATGTGCATTCTGATTCAACTATACATTTCCCTACGCATTACACAAGGGCGGAACGTCCTCAGCTTGGCCCGACGTAAAGAAAACTGGACCAAAGTAGCCTAGTTGCCTAACGCCCATCTCCACCTCTGACCTTCTGCCTTCCATGCACGCAAATATCTGTAATTTTTAGCCGAATTGTTTGATGTTACCCAATATTTATGGCCCCGTTCGGTTGGACTGAAAAGCTATGATTTATAACTGAAATTTCACTGTAACTGAAGATGGCTTATTTAACGTAATTAAATTTAAAAAATTTAAAAATAGAACAATATGTTAACTCATCACGGACAACGCAAACGAATACAGGAAAAAAGAACCAGCAAAAAAACTCAGAAAAGCCAAAATTTCAGAAAAAATGAAATTTATTAATAGTAAAAAATAAGTCAAAAGTTAAAAGCTGAAATCAAAACGAGCGGCCATAGCGCGGGTAGTATTTTAAAGAGAGAGAATGTCTCAAAAACAAAAGCCTGAGAGGAATAGAAATGGAAATCACGGTCGGCCCTACTTTTCTCGACTTGTCACTATCACTCCTTTTCCAGCAGAAAACTCACTCTCTCTGGGACAGGGCATTTTGAAATTTAATCACTTTGATCTATTTTTTAATATTATCCGTAAAACTTTTAACTCATCTAAAAACAATATTATTAGAGATAACTCTCTAATAGTAAACTATTCATTTAACTATTTTATACAATTTTTCCATAACTTATTGTATCACACAATCTCACTATTTATATTGATTTGCAAGCTTAAGTTATTTTTATATAAAAGACAACGTTATCTCTTACCTTCTCTTTCATCTATATAAGATTTTATTTATTTAATACAACTAAGAGAGCCCTAATTAACAGAGACACAGCCCAGAATATTCCTATAGCGATCAGCAAACGCCCATGCTACCGTGCATGCCACGGCCCAGACGGAGCTGTAGCTAGCGTTAGGGCATCTGTAGTGTATATAACTCAAAGGGTCTTAAGGTGGGTCCTATCTAAACCTTAAGATCAACTCTATAGTGTATATAACCCAAGGGGCCTTAAGACGGTCCCACTTGGCAGATAAAGAAAAATTGTATTTTAATGCTTATGGCCAGGTCTTTAGCTTGAGGACCAGCCTTAAGCTTTTTTTTGCTTAGGGTCTGCTTAAGGTCACCCCTGTAATGTATAAGGTTGACCTTAAGGTGGCTTAAGACCTCCTCTTTTTATACACTACAGATGCCCTTACATATTATTACCATCTCCCCGCGCGATTTCCAAGCCTCGTGCCTGCCTGCGCGCGATCGATCGATCGGCAGCCACGCACCAAGCTGCATGCCTCCTCCTAATTACTACTAACTTGCTAGTGCGCCCTGCCGCGTGGGACGGAGCGTATGACGCGTGTTGCTGCCCGCACAGTGGCTGAAACAAACCATATTTTGATTTGGATTTGAATTTGAATTGCTCTGAATTTTAATCTCATTTGAAACCTTGACTAATTTGTAGCCTTCTTCACACCTTGGCTTTCCCATGCCCTGAACCTGCCATCTCTCTTGACCATTTCTGACCTTGCTATTCACCGTCCGACAAATATCTGTCATCTTGATTTTTTTGCCGCCTCCATTCTCTGTCTTGTAGCCTACGTCCCCAAGCCACAACCTTCTGTCGTCACCACGATCCCTGATTACCCGACCGTACCTTGTTCACAGGACCCCAGACACTCACATTAATTCCTCTCTTGACCAAACGCCAGAGCTTCCAGGCCAAATTTGGCCGCCGCCTTTCGCTCGTCTAAGAGTCGACAGACCGTCATATGCCACCTTGCCCCACCGCACTGTCACCCGATGAAGCACATGACTTGAGGTTCCACTCAGCGAGCCAACCTCCTCGCCGCCTCCCCTACCATCTCACTGCCGCTCTGCCCTCTCAACTCACTCACGGCTGACCTGACACTTTTTGACTGCCGCAATACCCAACCCAAGGTAACACAAAGATTGCCACTGCCAGCTACGCCGCGTCTCCTCGTGCCTTCTTGACCTGGCCACGCACCATTACTGCCTCAACCCGTGCCCTGTGCCAACCGCCATGGGATGGCTATAAAAGCCCAAGGCCACCTCCCAGACAATGCACTGGTGTCTTGGAAGCCACCCCCACCCTCAATCACCCTATGGACCCCAAAGTAACCCAATTTTTAATATCTATTATATAGTTGATTATTTTTCAATTGCTTTCGCCCGTAGCACCCTTATGCTCCTAGGAACTCCACCAAACCATTGCCATAGCTTCCCGAGCACCCTTCTTCGCATTCACAGAAGTTCACCGCCCGGCCGAAGAACATCATCGTGGGCAGCCCAACTCAGAGATACCCGACCTGAACTGTCACTTCCCTAAGCCTCCTCTAACCCTATAGATGCTTAAACTCTAATACTATTGTCTTCTCAGTCCACCATTAGCCCTGTGCCATTCAAATATCTTGAGAAGGGAAGACCTCCCTATCGACGATCACCTGACTCCCAGCCACTCTCGAGCCAAAAAATGGAATCCTCGTGGTCCCAGGAACCCCACCCATGGTCGCCAATTGTTCTTTCAACCATGAATTCTCTAACCGCTCCACCACTTGAAATCTTCGACCGCCTTGTAGTCGAAAGAAACTTCAACCATACTGCTTCGAGTCCTTAGCAAACCGCTCGAACGCCGTCTGATGCTCCCAAGCAGCTTGAACTCCGTCCGATGCTCCCAAGCCCCTTGAACATCGTCTGACCTCCGTAGCTACTCGGACGTCGTTCGATCTCCGTCGACTTCACGCTCGAAGTCGAACCTCAACCGTCCGCAAAACCTCGTTAGTCATACACGAACCCACTCGAGTACTCGAGATCCTTTGTTCTCTGAATACAGCGACGACAACCCGATAATAACTGTAGCAACTGGACCCGCTGTAAACAGTAAAAACCCATGATGAATAGAAAAATACCCATTACTGTTCACATATGCCTAAAAGAAATTACAAAGTATATCCATTTCGAATGTTTCAAGTTCGTCTACCCAATTCCCAGCTTTGTTTTCCCATATCAAACATCGATAAAACCCAAAACCACTAAAACACCATTCCAAACCTTAAACCTAATTCGGTCTGAACTCTTATCATTCACCGATACCCTAAAAACACATATATACCCATTTTGATCGTCTTGAGCCCATCTATACCCTTCCTAGCTCTGTTCCACCATCTTAGACATGGACAAAACTTCAAACCATCCAAATGATATCCCAACCCCAAAACCTAACACTATCCATACCCATGGTCATTCCCAAAAAATCAATATAACGCATATATACCTCTTTGACCATCTCAAACCCCATCTAACCTAATCCCAACTCCGTTCAACCAAACCACACACTGCCTAAACCCTAACCCCGAACCTATTTTTCTTTATATTTTTTGGTTATTTTATTGTATTTTATTCCCGCCTTGCATTCTGCAAAGCAGGAACTCATTTGCATTCATTTTCCATGCTAGTATTCGGACCCAACGAGTTGGTCAACAGAAGAGCTATAGGAGCAATTAAAGAAGTTAGTATCCAATCTGAAGCAAGTAACATATTTTTGATCATATTGAATGTACCTTCCTTTAAATATTTGTTTATTAGTATTTTTATTATGTTATTTATGCGCTGTTATTTCATGTACAACAAATGTTTGTAATGGCATGATATTAGTTATGTCATACCACCTGATAAAGCTTAGTTTAATTTGATGGCCATATTCACCTTGACATGACTTAGTATCACCGAATATACTATTTAAAGAATAATTAGGGCAGTTTAGGAAATTCATCTATTTTACACTAATTGTAACATTGCCGAAGTGCACTGGTTGTTGATTTGAGTGGTTACATAGTTGATGAAATATAAAAACTTGAACCTTATGCTAAGTAAAGAACATAGTGATCGTTCAACTGCAAGCTTTGACTTATCAAACCTGGTCTAGTACCTACTCAAATCAATTGAATCTCTCCAACAAAAAAAGAGAAAATAAAAGAAGAGTTGGTACGGGAGGAGGTTAACCATACTGAAAAGAAGAGTTGGTATGGGAGGGGGGTTAACCATATTGAAAAGGAGAGTTGGTATGGGAGGGGGATAACCATACTTAACAGTAATAGATCTGCTTCAAATCTGGCGAGGTCACGAGCCACTCAAGTTTGTTGGAAAACAACACCTACTGGATAGAGGCTATATAAGAGATGAGCAGTGAAACATCCTTGTTTTCTTAACTTAGTCATGAGGATTAAGGAATCTTGTGGGTAAAGTTGGGCAACTCTGTAGAGTTATTTATGAATGTTATTCGAATATGCCGTGGTTCCAGTAAATGAAGTTGTGTTTAATGGGTGATTCCAATAGCATAGCATAAGTAGATTTGAAAATGGATTGGAAATATAGGAAGTCTGAAAATCAAGTTTTGAAACCCCAACTCCTTAAGAAGTTATCACTACTACAAAAGAGGCTATACTAGACGGCTACATCACAGACGGTTTGACAAAACCGTCTGTGATTGACACTAACACAAACGGTTTTAATTTGGACACCGTCTGTGTTAGTGGTCGAGTATCACAGACGGTCCTTACCAATGAACCGTCTGTGATACTTTAGTATCACAGGCGGTTTAAAATAAAAAACCGTCTGTGATAATCTGAAAATATCACAGACGGTTTTTTATTAAAAACCGTCTGTGTTGTGTAGACTATCACAGCCGGTTGTTGTTAAGAACCGTCTGGGAATGTTCACAGACGGTTTTTTTACAAGAACCGGCTGTGATATCCCTTTGTCTGTCATATTCTAGATCAGAGGTTAATATATAAGTACACATTGCTTCTAATAACTTAACTACAGAACTACTGAGACAAGAGGTCACAAATTAAAGGCAAATTTATTAATTTCAATTAGAGGGAAATTCATTACATAAGTCGCACAGGTAAAGAGTTTCTCAGATTGTAATCTTTTGGGCTTCGTACGCTTCTTCTTCGACTTTGGGACTTGGAGGATCAGCCGCTGAATTCTCGAACGCTGTTAAGATTGCCCTTGTCCTCTGCACTTCCTCGTGCAGCCTGGGCAAATGATCAGCAGCATCCATCATGTCGTACAGGATAGCATTAAAACATTCCTCACAATCTGCCGTTTCTGCATGAGCGGCAAGGCTATCCATCAGTCTGTGCAATGCGAGTAGAGCTTCTTCCGCATTGCGCACATTGTGGAAAAGAACCAGGGTGAGAGCTGTTTCCTTTTCTTGAGCGGCAGTGAGACGCCTCCGTCGACGGCGGAGGATCAGGTCAAGCTGACGGATGCAAGAAAGTCGGGAAAGGAGAGCAGGGCGGGTGCGGAGAAGCTGCTCCAGATGCAAATTGCTGGCCGCCTGTGTAAGGTTCCGGCCGAACAATTCGTGATGAACAGATGAGAGAAAGGAGATGATCACAAGAATAGTAGAAGGCGTCATATTGTACGTACGTAGAAGAGACCTGGATTAGGCGCGCATATTTAACCTTTAGCACAGACGGTTCGTATACCCAAACATTAATGATATAGATGCTTCGTATAACGATCGAGAGACGTTAATTAGACGATCGAAACCCGAAGTGTTCTGGCAATCGAAACACGAAGCGTTCTGGCAATCGAAACACGCGCGAAGCGTTCTGGCAATAGAAACACGCGCGAAGCGTTATGACAGACGGTTTTACTGGCAACCGTCTGTGATATTTTCATAGATGGTTACTAACCGTCTGTGAACTTTCACAGACGGTTCTTAATACGAACCGTCTATACCAATCGAGATAACACAGACGGGTCCTGTTAAGAACCGTCTGTGAAAAGCCAGATAACACAGACGGTTCCTGTTAAGAACCGTCTGTAATAATCCCATGTCACTGATAATTGGTGTGTAATAATCACATGTCACCAATAATTGGCGTATACACAGGATTTCGATCTCACCCGTCTATTCTCTCCACATCGAATGGCTGGCACCAGTTCCTCCCACGGCCAGGCCCTTATTAATAACTCCCCATCAACCTTTCCACCGGTACTAGTCACGCGTGAGTTCATCCACTAGCTAGCTTCCTGCATGCATCTCCCCTCCGCTGTGAGCTAGCACCTCCATCGCGGCACGACCGGTTCATACTAAACAACACACTCTTGCCGTAAGTGTGTCTTGTTTAGTGTGAACCGTCGTGCCACGAAGGGTTTGTTAGCTTGTTATCCTGTAATAGATCGATCTGAATGTGTTGTTGAGTTTTTGTGCTTGCCTCTGTATTTGCATGTGTTCCTCGACCAGCTCAACCAAGAATCTTGAAATGTCTTTTCTTTGCACTATTGTAATAAAATTGCCTTGAATTTTGTCGGGAAAGATGAACTGTTTCGTCAGGGCATGACTGCCAACTCGAAGCATATATAGCATAGCATTCGAGGCACATCCGAGGCCTGCAGCTGTGTCTTGAGGAATGCCAAGAGCTGGTCTTCAGATGTGGCAGCCACACTGGTCTTCAGATGTGGCAGCCACATCTGAAGACCAGCTCTTGGCATTCCTCAAGACACAGCAGCAGGCCTCGGATGTACCTCGAATGCTATGCTATATATGCTTCGAGTTGGCAGTCATGCCCTGACGAAACAGTTCATCCCCGTGTAACTATCACAGACGGTTTGTAATGTAAACCGTCTGTGAAGGACGATCACAGACGGTTCTATACACGAACCGTCTGTGATACGCATAAATCACAGACGGTTGATATTTAGAACCGTCTGTGATATTATGTACATCACAGACGGTTCGTGTTACGAACCGTCTGTGATAATGAGACTATCACAGACGGTTATTGATGCGAACCGTCTATGATAGGCAGAAATCACAGACCGTTTGTAGTTGGAACCGTCTGTGATATCACAAACGGTCTTGATTACTAACCGTCTGTGATAGCGAGTATCACCGACGGTTGTTTATAAAAAACCGTCTGTGATACTCGCCTATCACAGACGGTTAGTAATCAAAACCGTCTGTAATGTTTTTATCACAGACGGCTCGGGAACCGTCTGTGATAACCACCAACTATCACTGACACCTAAACACTGACGGTTCAGGAACCGTCTGTAATGACGGTTCCGAACCGTCTGTGATAGGGCTGTCTGTAGCAGTGTATTGTTCTTTTGTGTTTAAAAATGTTTACAAATAAACCTGCATCCAGCTAAAATGTTAAAACCCATATATCCCCATCCCTGGATACCCTGGTAAGTAGTTATATAGCATGTCCCCATATGACTTATTGAATACGGTTGGTTGTACTCAATCTTGCTTCATTTTCCACCAACACAGAGATCAAAAGAAAAAAAAACAATGTTATAGGTTAGAGTTACAATCGCACTCAATCATTCATGTGAAAATTTTCTTTAGATCTTCTTGGAGTATTTAAATCTTGGGCTTGGACACCCTTAATGCTGTTAAAGTTGACCGTTAAATTTTATTTTATTTAAATTAACTTTTAAAATGCTCGTAAGTAGGTTTGATATTTTTTCTACGCGTAACTAAATTTCTAACTTGTTACGAAAGGTAATAATATTCCTGTTTCTAAAAACAGGGACGTTAGGCGCCCCTACGCGGAACTGCCTGCCTGCGCGGCGCGGCGCGGCCTCTTTAAATAAGGCCCCGTTTGGCACAGCTCAGCTTCACTAGTGAAGCTGTTTTTTTTTTGTTTCGGCTTCACGAGCAGCTTCACCAATGAAGCTAAATCTGTTTTGGAAAACTGTTTGGCAAAACAGCTTCACCAACAGCTTCATGCATGGCAGAGAGAGGGCAATTGTCCAAGATGCCCCTGTCTACCTGACTTGTTCTAATATTTGGAGTTGTATGTTTGTATATGGTCATATGAATTAAAAAAATAATATATTTGAATGAGTATGAATTAAAACATTAAAATAAAAAATAAAAAAAATTAAAATCATTAGGAAGCAATATTAGTGCCTTGTTTATGTTTCGTGAACGGGAGAGGTGAACGGGATGGACTAGTGGCAAATGCGTGTAATTTTGGTGAACCAGGGGGGCAGTGGGTTCCTAGGACTGCGGGCCTGAGGGAGAGAGCTGTGAAAAGCTACTTTTTTCAGCTTCACCTCTCCCCATTCCTTTGTGAGAGCAGAAAAAAAGGAGCTTCACCCATGAAGCTGTTTGCAAAAAGGGTGTTTGGCAAAAAACAGCTCACAACAGCTCATGAAGTTGTTGATGGAGCTGTGCCAAACAGGGCCTAACTCGATCGTCTAGCTTGGCCGGTGAGTGTTCGTTCGGAAAGCATGGCGCACGCTGAAGCGAGCTCGCGCTGGGGGTCCGCGTCCGGCCGGCTGGTGCGTGATCCGGCATTGGTACGGCGGTGGGGTGGCGCCGTGGTGCATGGCCGACTGGCCGTGTCAAGCTGGGGCCTAGGTCTGGTCCGGTCTGGTCAGTCAGGTCACCGGCCGGGTCATGCATGCTGCCCTGGCCTGGCCCGCTGCCTGTAAGTGACCACATGGATCGGCTCGGTCTCTGCCTGTCTGGAGCCTGGACCGGGACGAGTGGCTATTCCAGGGCTGTGCCTTGTTCACTTGTCTGGGAGGCTATAAACTGGGGCCCACTGACAGGGGCCTGGATGCCACGTAGGTCGCCTGTCTGCGGCTGGCGCACAAGCAAACTGTGCAGTGGACTACTTCGTACCTCCGGATGGTGATAGGCTGCCGTACGAGCTCTCATTAGTAAACTTGCAGACATAAATCATCGTTCATTGGTTCCTGGTGAGCGATTACCATACGTCCAATCTCAACCTCCAAAATAACATGTGCGTCCACGTACGATCGGCCATTGACGACAGCCACACTTCCAAAGCTGCAAAAGCTAGGGTGCATGTTGCCATGTTAACCATTGCCACTACACCTTTGTAACTCGCCGGCCAAGGTGGTATGGCCTCCTGCAGGTGGATCATGTGAGCAACTGACCGGTACTGCCTGCCTCTGCGGGAGGCAGACGTTGGCGCAGGCAGCGCGAGCACACAACGTTTACGCCCACGTCAGGCATGGATTCATGCACGCAACCGTCTTCCGTGATTTTTCGCCTTTAGCTGAAATCTACACGGCTATTGTTTTTTCCTGAGACTAGACATCTACTCGTGCGTTACAACAAAATTTATTAGATACATAGAGAGTTATACTATAGAAGAGAGCTACTCTGATCAGTTGAAAAGTGAAAAATGATGAGAAGTTGAGAATAGGGTGGTTAGAGAAGAAGAGACGTACAACCACCAACTCATTCTTTTATAATAGTAATGATATTTAATTAAAAAATAAATAGATAATAGGAAAAATGACTACACCGTTATATCTCGTGAATAATAGAAAGAGAAAAGATAAAAATATAAAATAATTAAAAACTATATTAAGAAATCAACACATTCCAAGCAACTTTAGACCACGCTCCAAACGGTTTCAACTTATGACTTCATAATTTCGTTTTTTATTTTTTTTTAAATTTTTTGCTTTTTTTTCTCTTATTCCTTTACATTGTCTGTGATGATATTATTATTACTATTACTATTTTAAATTTAATTACTTTGAAAAAACTGATAGCTATTATAATATATTTTTAGTCACTACAATAAAACAAATTAGAAGCCATAATTTATAAGCCGGTTGCAGCACACCCACAGCTCCTCCCTGCTGGCCAGCTCCCCCTCGCAACCCCCACCATGCACCATCCTTGGATCTGATTTAGTTTTAATATCATGGCTTGCCGGCTGCCCCCCTAGCCACGTGCCAGTAGTATATGTGCTTTTATGACTTGACTTTTTATAATAACTAGATTTAAATCGAAGTGTCTTTTTAAGATAAGATCTACAAATTGGTTGTAGTAGATATTATCCTAACTTCATCTATCAGCCAAATATCATAAGTAAGTATCTCTTTTCGTACTCTCTCAAGTGAACCGTCATAATTCAAGAATTTCAACCAAAAACTATAAACCATATATATAGTCTAAAGGAACCCATCCATTATAAGCAGAGCGACGCAGGCACAGCCAGGGAAAAGCGCAAGAACTGCAATGCTGCATGTGTATTATGCATGGTTTGGTAACTTTGGTTCTCTCTTCTGACAATCGCGGTCTCACACGGTAGCTATAGATCAGCTTGCTACTACTAATTACCAGTAGGAAGGAGTAGCTTGTTACGAGTTCGTCTGGAGCCTGGACTGGAGACCAGCTAGTTTTGTCGCCTACCTCGCCGGCACCGAGTCCCCTAACGCCTCTGATCCATCTTTTCAGCCGCTAGGACGCGACCCTGTACCAAGCTGCTAGCTGCTGCAACCTGCATGCCCCTTTTTTCGTCCGTCCTCTCCTCTCCTCTCCTCTCTCTCTCTCTCTCTCTCGCTTGGATGGACGCGAGCGACGACGGACGGAGCTAGGCATGCTTGATGCACGCGCTAGCTACCGAGAGAGACGGTGCTCTGCGTGCACACGAAAGGCTAGCTACAAAGTGGACGAAACACACGCAGAGACAGAGCCAGAGGAGATCTCCCTCGCATCGCGAAAGAGGCCGCACGCAATCATGCGGCGGGATCTTTGCCGGGCGGTGGTGCGCGCCGCGCGTACATACGCATGTGGGCAGCGCGCGGTGTCGCTCGTATTATCTGAGGCCACACTAGCGTAGCCTCATGCTCGTTAGGCGATCTTGGCAGGGGAAGGGTGGGCGCGCAGGCCTGTGGTCCATCGATCAGAGCCATCAGGCCATGCGTGTACGTACATGGAGGATTACACATCATCGCTACATCAGCACTCAGCAGTGGATCTACGTTTACGCATGATACGTACAGACCTTCAAATGTTGGTGGTTGGCTGGTCGCTCCGAGCATGAGCTCGTGATCTACAGCTTAAACTAGCTCAAGGATAATCCACACGTCTACTAGTAGGCACCACTAGATTCTTGAACCAGATGATCTCTCTGATCGAAATGCTGCACACACGGGACATGCATGTTGGCTCATGTGCACCAAGCCAAAAAACTGTACCATGATGCCATAAAATTTAGTTACGGGCAAGAAAGGACGTGCCAAGCCGCGTGTCAGCCAAAACGTGCGGCAAGAAGGTGAGTTCGACCGAGTTGCCCCGAAGAGACTAGGCATCAGTTTAGCATCAATGCACATAGTAAAAGAAGGACCTCGTACTGTTGCGGACTAGACTTGTAGCACGAAAAGACAAATCAGTCATCACAGTACATAGGTGTACAACTTGGCGGAGTGCGTTTACCTTCTAATCTGAAAAAAGTGTCTTGGACTCTTGGTACACCATGTCATGACTGATATTTAAGGCCTTAGTCCTATATTATATACGCGTGGCCTTTTAATTCACTCCTAACCACTTTCTTTACGTGTGCACTAGCTCATGATGTAATAATATCGACGACAATTAAATAATCTTTAATAAATAAACTTATGATCACGGTAGCTGTTGGATAGAGAATTATTCTAATAATTTTTTCGTTACCTCTGATTGGCGAGAATATGCACGGCTGGTTAGAGATGTCTATAATTAGACATGTGTGCCCTTTCTCTCCCACAGAAACCGTACGTACTTGAATCTATGTCTCTGATAATAACCGCAGGACGATCATACATGAAGAAAAGTCTTGCTAACAATAACTGATGACCACATACGGGATTCAGGAACTGACGAGCCGCCTCTCTACGAACCACAACTGTCACCTCTTGGACGCTTTATAAGAGATGGCGCTAGAAGATAGAGGACACACAACACATTGTTATTACTATTATAAAAGAACGAGTTGGTGGTTGTACGTCTCTTCTCCTCTAACCGTTCCATTCTCAACTTCTCACTGCTCTCCACTTTTCAACTGATCAGAGTAACCCTCTTTCATAGCATGATTATCTATATATCCAATAAGTTTCGTTGCAGCGCACGAGCAGGTGACTAGTCACACCATAATTCTTTGTAATCGTAGATGCACCTTGTGTAACTCATTATAATTTTTAGCAATATAAGAACGAATGAAGCAAGATTATTATTCTTTTCTAAAAAGGTCTGAATCTGTCAAGAATGTTTTATCTCCTCCCATGTGATTTCAAGTGACCTATTTCTCGTATTTATTTTGTAAGATCGGTAATAATTCAGTGACAAATATCCAGCAAGAGAGTACGCAATCCTAGAACACGCGTACGTACTGGATGGCATACTGGCGTGAGCATGTGGCTCAAGATTAGAAGCAGCTTAGTGCGCGCGTGCGCGGCGTGCATCCTATCCTTTTGAGCTATGTATTGATGTGGTATTAAGACCCTGTTTGGAATGCGGGAATTTTTCCCGATTCCTGCGGGAATTGATAAGAGTTGCAGTAGTTAATAAGAGTTGCAGCCCCGGTACGCAGTCCTACTGGTTGAATCACACCATACGTACGTTCGTACGTACCGGATGGTGCCATCCTGTCTATATGAGCAAACGAAGGATGGCCGGGGCTCTAGTCAAATTGTACTGGATGATCTCTCGACTTTTCATGTAATGGAATCACCGGTAAACAGTACACGCAATAACGAAAGAAGTAGAGCCTTAAGTCGCAACATGCGTTGCAGCAGTGAAAAGCCGATCCACCGCCAGCCCGGGTTCTTACGTACATCTCTGTTATAGCGATGATACGCCCCGGTTGTTTCTCGATCCAGTAGATTCCTTGCAGGTAGCAATTACCGCCGTACGAGTACGCACGTACAATTAAATATGTATCAGTCACAACAAATTATTATATAGGATAGATTCTCTTGAGCTTATGGTTTATGACTTATGATTTAAATATTTATATTCTGGTAGTTTACGAGAGGTAGTACTTAACAAAACACACATTTTAAAAGCTAGTTACTGTAAATATTACAAACATAAACCACAAATAAGTTGAAACGAATCCAGCCATAGATCCTCCGTTATGTATACGTTGCGTATGGTGGATCTCTAGTCAGGGACAAATTTGCAGTGCCGGTACATTGCCCGGAGTAGCATAAATTCTGGCTGGGAGCTGTTGCTTGGTGAAGTGGACCCGACTAGACCATCCGGGCGGTCGCTTAGCTAGTCGACTATACGGAGGTAGTTGAAAGATCGAATATGGCAATAGAGGGATGAATGGTACCTATTAATTTTTTTTAAGTATTCAAAATTGTATTATCACACAACTACAGAGTTATAGAAAATAGAATTTTCATTCAAAAACTCAAACCAAATAGCTTAAGAACGCAAAACCTTGAAGCCAACACTTTCCAGCGGTTTGATCGGCCTACAAATGGCGGTCTGACCGGCCAGGCGGTTTGATCGCTCCTTCAATTGTGGTTTGACTGCCTGCTATAGTAAAATCAGGCAAATAAATAGTGTTTTCAACACGGTTTCAAAAACAAAAATCAAGAGAACTTTTGATCTGTAAATCCAAATGATATGAAACTTTGTAGAGATCTACTCTAGGATATCAAGAACCTATTCCAACAAACGATCATGAAAATCATGATCAAAATTATGACTTTTTCAGTTTGTTGGAAGGTTACACCAAAACTAAGCCAAAACACCAAACGATGAATACAACTTGCTCGTGGATAGATGATGACCAAGATGGTTTTAGATGTATTCCCATATGTCACAGCAAGTTAGAATACCGAAGAATCCCGAACAAAAACTCTCGGATCAAGAGATGGACCAAGAACGCCAAAATCATGCAAATCCGGATTTTCTTAGGAATCTTGCTATCAAAGTGTTTAGATGGATGGAGATGAATTTCCAAGGATTATCACTATCTCTTATACGTCCTTGGCACATCAAAATCACAAAAAGGAAAGAGACAAGATCAAAACCAACCAAAATCACGAGCACATCAAACAAAACAAGAGAGATTCAAGAGTTGCACAATATTTGATGTATTGCTTACTTGAGAAGGTAAGTTTTACAACCACTACACCTTGGAGGATAAAGAGCACCCAAGGTATACACTCTCTAATTCTAACCCTAAACCTAGAAAAGAGAGTACAAGAGATGGATTAGATGGTTCACCCTACATGTCTCCATTTCAACCCCTTTTATAAGTGGGCAATAGCCACTTACACCCTTTAATGGATCATGTCTACTATTACAATGGGGAACCCATTAACCCACATACACGGGTTTTACTCTCACAAGTTCAGTTAAGCACACTTTTCAAAGTGTATAATTGTGCATCTGCTAAATCGTTAGCCTTGATCTAACCATCTCCACCTTGACCTAAATCACTCTTCAACGCATTGCCCATGCGATGTGGTTTTGATCCAAGATGGTTTCCGATATTTTGGTCAAACTACCAAAATACTCTTCCTTGACCCGGTCATCACGAACCATTACAAGCAATCATCATGCTTGCCATGTGTATGTGCACCATTAGCTTGCCATGCGTTGCGAAGTCTTTCTCGTCCCGGTTCCACCAAAACCATGACTCACTTGGCCCATGCAAGCTACATAGCACAATCTCGTCGTTCGAACTCGCCTTCAACATTCCCGCATTTCTCATGTCATGCTTGAGCTCACCGTCTCATCCTACATTCTCAATTGTTCCGAGCCTCAACTCCTCCATGAGCCTAGCCCTGACCCTCGCCATTGGTCACAATTGACTCTAAGCGACCCTGCATATCTAAGACAAAAAAAATATTTTTAGATACAAGTTCTTCACAACTTAAGCTATATTAGTCAAGACGTGCATCATGCAACCTTAATTCATAGACCCATGTCATCCCAACTCGATCTGTGACTCGATTCCTCAAACTCCTGTTTTTCTAGGAAGATCGAAAGTACCGCGCCTAACACGCTGGTACTTCCGCATTGCGGTACTATAGCCTCCCAAAACGATACTTCCGCACGCTGAAAACCTCACCTGAAACTCTCTGAAAAAAACATACTGCAATTTAACCCGGTACTTCCGTCAAACGGTACTTTCGCACTTATACCTTCGGTACTTCTGCCAAACAAAACTACAACACTTATATCTACGGTATTTTGGATTTTCCTAATACTTCCAGAAGACGGATCAAACCAAATGCAATCTTTTATAAAATCATTTCACTACTCTACAAAACTTACAATAAATTATTATAATAGTATTTTTGATCTTCTTATATGGTTCTTCAGTAGTTTTGATGGTTGTGTTTCTCCACGAACCAGGCGGAGCGGCAGCGGAAATGGGGCTTACATATTCCTCTCTCCTTTCGCTGGATCGGCCGGCCGGTTGGTACGCGTTTCATGGCTGACGCGCGACGCGGCACGAGATTTTCCACTGTTTTCTCGGACCGCGGGAACGTGCGGCGTACGGTGGGAGTGACGGCGTTGTTCTGTAGGGTTCGGCTCGGGATTGTTGCTAGATACGTGAATGTCCCGATTGCTCCAAACAGCACGGCCTTGAGTACTCCATGCACTAGTATCGTCTAGCCAGATTTTGCGAAAACACGCAGCACACGACGTCCTTACAGTAACTTCCACCTAGGTTTTCATAAATACAAGCCGGAATAAGTGTTCACGGAACGTAATCGGGGGTTAATAATTTGAACTTTTGACCTAATGCAGCAATTTATTTCGTTGCAATAATTTGGGTTTCTTGTACCAGTGCTTCCCAGCTGAATTAACACAGTGGGTTTTCTTTAAAGTTTTGTTTGCAAGCAGTCATGGGATAAGCTCGCGAGTGTAGTAATACTTGTCAGCAATTAGGCTTTGAAGTCTCGCAAAAAAAAAAAGAAAGAAAGAAAGAAAGAAAAAGGATTGGCCTTGATTATCCGAAAATACGTGGTGTAGTGAGAGGTAGTGTTCCGTACATCACTAAGACCAAATTGGTCGTTCACTGCTCAATGCTTCCTAACAACGATCAAATAAGATGGGAGAACAAATTCTACTTCCGAAAATTTTGGGTCATTTGTTCTTAGTTGGATTATTTTGACTACATTGTGGTGCGTCGCTTTGGTCTTAAAGTCCGTTCGGCCTTTGTGACAGCATCTTCGAATAAGGGGTATATGTTACGAGCAACCTTCTCTTGAAAATTTGTATGCTAATTTTGTTCCGAAAATTAGTGATATCTCGACGGACCAATTGTTACTTACATCACTCAAACGCACTGGCCAGTCAAAGGGTTAATGATTTATTTAGCGACTTTAGCGAGGATATAGCAAACATGGGTGAACTAGATACTCCTTTTCTAGATTTAGGTGTTGCATTGTAAGACTATGTAGTGACAGCTCTATAAGAGTGATGAGTATTTAATATTGTTTGTATCTTTCTTTTGTTAATTAAATTTGATTTTATGAGAATTTGCTATGTGACCTGTGCTCTTTGTAGCACTGGTCAGATTGGCTTGTAATGGCGGTCTGACCGCTAAGGGGTGGCAATCAGACTAGCATTTGACAGCGTTCTGACCGGTGGGTCCTGGTGGTCTGATCGGGTTGCTAGCCATAGTTAGACTAGCCCTTTGTTAAGTTGTTGAGTGTGTTATATGGTTATGGTTGTGAGTTATGGGGGTGTCCATGCAGTATTAGTCATGATGTGTCTATGTAAGTATTAGCTATAGGGTTTTCATGTATGGATTAGTCATGGCGTAGGTCCATGTATATATTTTGCTAAGTGAGATTCAATTGCATGTCATTTGTACTTGGATCGATTGCTTTGTTTTTGATGTGCAAGTGCTTTAATGATGGATTATAGCCAATGGCAATGCCGAGGCTTGGTCACCATAGAGTGTCATGTAAGTTTAGGTGGAGTATCATTCGAAGCCAAGAGATTGGTAAAATGACAAGCATCGTCAGGAGGCAATATGTGCATGTGGTGTGCCAATTGATTTTGTGTGTTTCAAGTGGTGACGGTTATCACAACAGACGTATGATCTTGATGGCAACCTTTGGGCATCATAGACTATGATGTGATATTAGTGTGCCATGGTACTTGGGCATTTCAAGTGGTGATGGTCTCGGTGTAGGTATACAATCTTGGCAACAAGTTATGGGCATCGCATTGGTGTGAAGATTGGCGGGTGGCAATTAAGAAAATTATCAGAAACTGAGTGAAGTGGCAGTTTGTAAAACCGTGGTGTTGGCATAAGTGGTTTGTGCCACATCTTTGTAGATAGAATGACTTATCGGGCTTGTGGAGCATTTGAAAGTCGCACTTTGAAAAACATGCAAGTATGCATAATGTAAAATTGATTTGTGTGTGGGTTACTGGGTTTTCCCATTTGTACATGGTATGATCTACTAAGGAGTATCTCGTTCTTAGGGTTAAGAGAAAGGTGATTGTTGTGGTTACAGACCAAACAGAGAGAGATGTGGTAGTGGAGAGTTGGGAGAGAGTGATCGTGCCTCCCCCTCTAGTCTTCCCTTGGTATATATATTCATATGGGCTGTGCTATTACAAATGTGCCCTTACATCGGTACCTCCTTGCCAGGGGTATTTAAGCCATTACATATGTCCCATTTTGGACCCTATAACCTTCTAACAGGCCTGCTGGGTTTAGGTGGGGGCCACCCCTACAACAGTGATGAGCCTCCATTGTATAAGCATTGTGTTGAGTTTGTATAGGAGACTCTAAGATTAGGGTTAAGATGTCTTTGTGTTAGATCCTTTTGTATGTATGTGTGTGCTTTAGGCTTAAAGCTCTACTATTATGAGAGATTATCTATAAAATATTTTTATCTCTAAGTGAAATGAACATCTAAAATTTGTTCAAGTGAGTTATATCTTGGATCCCACTCTTGTGCTTTTAATTTTTTTGGTTGTCTTATTTGGATTGCTCTTCTCTTAATCTTTTTTGGTGCAAGAACGTGTAAAAGGTGGAGATATCTCCAAAAGATAAGATCTCATCCATCTATGTATGATCTTATCAGTGTTTTAATACCGATCTTATGTATAATTTGTTTTGATTCAAGGAAAGCTCTTGGAGACTCAGACCACGATCATGCATAGTAGAGACACTGAAATTTTTATATAGGTTCGAGCATTCTCCTGGGAGAATAACAACTCTACGTCCTGTGTGGCTATTCCTCAGAGAATTGACTACAATCGAGGAAGTAATCGAATTGCCTTGCACTATGTCTAGACCAGATCCTCCTCTCCTCTCTGATATCAATCTTTATATAGTTGGCGAAGCGGCGGCCATTGTCCCGCACCAAATGATGCCTCAATGCTTTTGGTGATAACCGTCCAATGGAAGTTATTGTCAGAGAGACGTGGTGGCCCGTTTGTTGTGCGGCGGTTATTGTCAGAGAGGGATCATGTGTGGTTATTAAGAATAAGCGCACATTCTAAACGCCTAGTCAGACGGACCTACAGTGTAGTAGGTCATCGTACACAAGCTAGTCGGAGATAGATTGGTCAGAGGAAGATCCAAGACCACGAGGTGGTCGTATTAAGGCTTACAACGATGAGGTCATAAAAAATCTCACGACAATGAGATAGTCGTAGAAAAACTTACGACTGTAAAGTCGTAGAAAAGCTTACGACTATAAAGTTATAGAAAAGCTTACGACAATGAGGTAATCATAGAAGAACTTATGACTATAAGGTCGTAGAAAAACTTACAATTGAGGAGTAGTCGTGAAAGAACTCATGACTATGCAGTCATAGAAAAGCATACGACCACCCTATAGAAAAGAATACGACCACCCTGGGAAACCTTTCTCTTATCGATAAGGGGTATATTCAAAGAATATAATGACATAATAAATTGAGGATTATTATATCCTCGACATCTAGCCCCAAACTTCAAGTGAAAGTAACTTATTTGAGAAAGAGATGTCGTACACGAAAGATGGTCGAAATCAAAGCCATTTCGATTCTCTTCTACCAGAAGCGAGCTTGGTCAAGAAGGTAATTTTGCTAGAGTTATGAAGACAAGCAGACTTCAAACAGAAGAATTAATAAATTCCAATCAATTTCCATCGATCTGTTCACCGGATTGGTTCCCAAGATGGATAACTCACACGGTTGTAAAAGCTTACCTTAGGGTTACTTTGGGTCTCCTTACTTCCCCTTCTGCTCCGATTTGTTCAAGCTTTCTACCACTGATCAAATCGACTTCTTCCTCCAATTTCTTCCAAATCCAAACCAACCACTTAGGAAAATGACTAAGCCATCACCCAATTAACTGGTATCAAAGATGGATAATGTGAAATTGAGGGCATTAGAGGATGCTGAGAAGATTCCTCAATGGAAATTCATTAGTTGCATGAAAGATGTTGGACAAAACTAGCCATCGGGGGAGTTGGGTAAATCCTGGTGTTTCAGTAATACTGTGAGTGCGGCCTTCATCTTCTAGCTCATCCATTTCTCACGGTCGTACACGAACGCTTTGGGGTCAAATTAGTGAACTTGGTTTCCAATTCGATTACCATGCTTAGTGTATTTGTGTACTTGTGTGAGGCTTATCTGGGGATTCCTGCGGACCTCTAACTCTTTTGTATTACTACAAAATGAGTCAACGAACTGGAATTTCCTGGATATGCGGTTTGAAGCTCCATGACGGCAAGGCAGAGCAGTACATCCAGATTTTCATTTGGTCTTCATGGCTGTACTGGAAGAAGAAGTGGTTGTACTGGGAGACGACCAGGGAAGACAGCCTTTCTTTCGTCGGAAAGGCTGCTGAGAACAATATTTCCTAGAATTCGGTCCACAAGGACCTTAGTCGGATAGCCCCCTACATCTCCGCCATCAAAGAGCTGAGGAACAAACGACTCACCGGCTGGCATGTGGTGAGGGACTTCATCACCCGTCGTATCAGCCCCCTAAAGTGATGAGCACATGCCATGTGGGTGTACTTGGGAGCCAAAGATACGACCAGAGACTACGAGGATAGTAAGTAATCATCGTTCTCGCTCTCATAATTAGGTTCTGAGTACCATGTACTAGTCACTTCATCTGTATGAACAGATCTTGATTGGGGGGAAATTGATTCCTGGGTCAAGCTCATTTGCGAGAAGCCTCCGTCACTCAAAGTGGATGCTCCTCCTACTGAAGAGAAAGAAGAACGCCTAAAGGTAATAGGAAGACCGATATTGTATTTACATCTAAGTAGTCATAGATAATGACTAAATAGTATTCTCCTTTCTCGCAGAATGTCGCATGTATAACTGTCAGGACGACCCAGGGGTCGAACTGATGGTCATCGGAGAAATGGTGAAGAAAGCCAATGCTCCTCCAGCCAAGAGACGTCGGCTGACCAAATCTACCAACAAGAAAAAGGGAAGCACAAGTGCTGCCATTCCCCTCGCTATCCTTCCTCCTGCTGCTCTGACCAGCCCCATCAAGAAATTCTTTGCAGACATGAGTACTGCATATGAGATAGGGGTAGCCATACTAGAGCAACCGACTCCTAAGATCAAGGTACTATTCTACTACGATACTGAAACTTTCTCGGTTGTCACTCCTCAAGGCTTTATCAAGCGACTCAAAATGGAAAACTAAAAGAGTTTTATATCTTTTGTGAAGGAGACTGTTGTAATAGCAGAACCTGTAATCGAAAAGGAGATTGCCCTACAAGTGGTCAAAAGTGGTTTTGACTACCAAGGGGCAAGAGGGACAAGGAGCAGTAACTCTTCCTCAAGACTTTCGACCAGACGTGGTCGAAGATGTTCTCATACAACCAGACGTGGTCGAAGAGAAGAAGTCGAAGAAACTAATCACTGGGAAGGTTTCTTCTAAATTCAAGATCAAAACTACGAAATCAAGGTATGAAAATATAAGTATAGCTTTCACCTCTTTTGTCTTCTTAAATGATGATTTATTTCTCTTGTTGTGATTTTAGGTCAGCTTCTCCACTGCTCAAGGTTGCTTTTGCTGTGAAGCCCCCACCGGCTCTGCCCGTTGTCGAAGATGCGATGGAGATGGTGGACGAGGAAATGATCACTGCAACAATAGAGACTGCCACCAAAGCTGTCACAACTACAACCATGGAGGTGATTGAAGCAACAGAAATGCAAGTGGCTAAAGACAGGGTAGAAATACCTGATCAAGAGCTTGGAATTCCTTCCGACCACCGCGCCGAGGAGGAAAATATCAAGGATGCTCCTTTTCGTTCTCAACTCTCATCGACTGGATCTTTAGTTCTGGGGGAAGCATGGCTTCGGCCCCAAAAAGTAGGAAAAATGGAGTATCTCTAGTCGCTCGACTAGGAGTCCTGCAAATTACTCATAATACTAAAGGTAATTCTTGTACCTAAGCCTCCGAGTGCTTTACAAACTGGTCGAAAACTTGAGTCTTAATTCCTTGCATTATCTGACCATTCGGGTGCTCGACTGCCCCCATTGCTTGGAGATGGGCAACCGAGGCCTAGCAAAGTTTGGTATCCAATTCGTCATAAATTTCTTGGAATTTTGTACTTGAAAATTTCTTACCGCCGTTAGTAATTATTCTTATTCGACTTGGGACTCCAAATCGAGTAATCACACTTCTCATCATAAACCTTTTTGCAGATTCGATTGTTATCCCTATCATAGATTCAGCTTCAATCCATTTCATGAACATGTCAATAGCCACAAAAAGGAACTCGAAACCCCCTAGTGGTCTTGGGAATAGACCTAGGATATCTAGACCCCAGGTCGCAAAAGGCCAAGATATAGGAATCATTTGAAGAGAATGAGCTGGTTAGTGTATTTGCCTGCTATAAAACTGGCATTGTACACACTTCTTAACCAGCTTTTTAGCATCAATGAGGGCTATTAGCCAGTAGAAACCTTATCAAAAGGCTTTTCTGACCAGTGTTCTGTAAGAAACATGTGCTCCACAGATGCCCCCATGTATATCGTTAAAGAGTTGTAATATTTCTTTCTACGATATGCATCACATGAGAACCCCTTGAGTTGTAATAGTATCATACCACGGAGAGCTAAAGCAAGTGGGATTGGGCTATCAATACATGATAAGACTCAAACTACTAGAAAAGACCCGTCTTAATAGTACGGTAAACCTATAATAGTAATCCGGTCTTCCAACCAAACACCAAGACCAATAAAAGACTAGAAATATAACCTTAGCCTTGGCTATTTATAACTTTACCTTGAGCATTTTTTTGAAGCTTGATGACGTACATCTTCACTTTAGGTCTGGGTCATTGTCTTGATATGTATCAACCCATGATGCATCCTTCAAGTGCCCTCCATCAACAAATGATGGGTTTTCTCTTAACTTGATAATCAACTCATGATTATCTCCTTTTTAGGATCTTAATGTGCATCAACACATGATGTATCTCCTTTTTGAATCTTTACTTGATGATGATCAACTCATGATACCATCCAAAGTCTCCATCATCATGAAATATAACATATTCATCCAACTCATATAAAAACTTAGTCCCATGATGTTATTATCACTAATTACCAAAATATACTATTAACTCACAATGGCGGGTCTAGATTATTTAATCTTTCCCTTTTTGGTAATTGATAACAACCACCAAAATTGCAAATAATTGAATATAAAGTAATGTGAGTATATATGAATTACACAAGTTTTATATACTTAAAGGATGTATTTCAAAGTAAAGATTTCCAATATATACGGTTAAAAAAACTTGGGTCAATACTAATGAAACCTTAAAATATAGAGTGAACTCTCTCTAAATGTGTACATATAACAATGTGTAACAAAAACATATGCACGTATTCAAATTATACTTTTGGTAGAGTTCAACCTATATTTTGGATTCGAGGAATGCAATAAGATATAAGAATATGATGTCGAATGTACCTCGATGATTTTCACCTTTACATCCAATTGAGATTAAACAATATCATATTCAACAAATGAGTTAGTCTCATATTTAGATTTATCATTAATGAGTTAATCTCACATTTAGATTTGTCATTAATCGCCAAAACTTGACTGACGAATAAGATTCCACACTAGCCACAATTGATCAAAGTAAGTTCTTATAATTAATCATGTTGAACTTAGTTTTCAAATAACAATATTTTTCTTTCAAATACACATGCATGCTTATTATGAATAATTGTTAAAATGCTATGTTAAAGTTTGATTGCCTATTTATACCATGCACTTGATACTTAGTATTCTCCTTCCTTGATTATTGAAATTATCTTGCCATATCACCCTAGGATACTTACAAATAATGATAACTCTACCATTGGTTAAACTTAGCAAATTATGGTTGTGCTTATAAATGCCTTAGTGGTGAAATGAAGTACAGTACAAACATTGCCAACTGATGCTTGGAAACATGATAATGAAATGGTAACATGGGTTACCACTAGAATAAGGAAAATATTTTCTAAAGTGATGGAGACTCGGGTGAGTGGTTGGTTGGAGACTGGTGCAGGGATTGCACATATTGGATTAGCCGTGCAGGGATTTTATGTATCATTTTTGGATTGGTTGTGCAGGAATTGCACGTGTTATTTTTGGATGAGCCGTGCAGGATTGCACGTGTCCTTTCTTGAATAGCTATGCAGAGATTGCACTAACTCTGGGTATGTGATTAGTCTTGCCTGAGTCATTTAAATACTGAATTCTTGTGCTCATCTTTTCTTCACACAAATTGTGCAATCACAAGTTTAGTTATGGGACAGAACTAGCCTACTAAGTTACTTAGCTTCAATGTGAACTGCGTAGTAGATTAGTATGTGGAATTCTATATTTCTGATGTGATTGGTGGGAGTGACCCGTAACAGTCACTGCCCTTGTGGATTTTGTTGAGAAGGATACTAGACTCCCTAACATCTGGGTCCCTCATTGAAAACATAGCCTGGGATGGGAATGTTTTGGTGGAGTGGGAGTAAGCATTGTAGCTAAGTATTGTAAATGGCTTGTCATGAGTTTCTCGGTCACATGCCTACAGAAGCATGTAATGGCTAACATCATGAGCTAATCATATCTTATGGGTAATACTGTACAACCTCTGTAGAGTGTTAAAAATATATTTGAATAGCCATGCCCTCGGACATAGGCAAAAGTGTAGAAATGTTACAGTTGCATAGTTTTTATAAATAAATAATAAATGGGTAATGGTTGTGATAACCAACATCGGAAAATAGAAATGAAAGTAGAGGGATTACACTCTCATAATAATGGACAAGAAAGCAGATGGATTTCGCTCTCATAATAGTGGACATGAAAGTAGAGGGATTTCGCTCTCATGATAAACTTGACTCAAAAATAGATATTGGTTTTAAATATAAAAATGACTAATCCATAGGATTGGAATCTAAATAAATTAGTATGTTCGATAGGTTGGCTTTATGCTAAAAGAGACATAAGGCTTTCACTTGGATAAGCCTTGCATGTAGGTGTATATATATAGTTGTATTATGCTATAGTTCCAAATTAATTCTTGCTCAAGGAGTTTCTAATCAAGAGTATGATTTAGATATACTCTTACATGTTATAGCAAGCTAATCTAGGCATAGATTTGGGATGAAACTATATTGACCACAAAAACCCAAATTTGAGCCATGAACAAGCAAAACTGGTCTTGATCTTAAGTCTTGCTATATGAGTGATCTAGATGGGTAAGGATTGATCCATAAGACATATTTTCTATCTCTTACTCCTCATGGATCACAGTAAGATCAAGAGGGGAGAATGAAATACCAAAAACCAAGCCAAATGAATATTCCAATACTTGACCAAAGAGGAGAAAGACATGGCCAAATTTTAATATCTATTGATACTTGGAGATGGATATTTATAGCCACTCCCAAGCCAACCACAAAGCCAAAGGATGACAAAAAGCTCATGACAAAGAGCCACAACACATCTTCCAAAAAGTTCCCTTCAAGAACCCTAACCTTCTCAAGTTGGCTTAGCACAAACTTCTTCAGAAAACATAGCCCTAAGCCAACACCCCCTCTCTTTATATACGGAGTCTCACAAGAAACTCTAACTGACCCTCTAGTTGGATTTCATCCACTTTCATGAGCTAATCCGATAATCCAACACCATACTGGGTTTTACACACACACACACATACACGCTTCTTAAAGTGCACACAACCATTATCCCTATAGTAAATCAACATGTGATCCACTTAATATTTTCAATATATCCTTGACCTAAACCATCTCTCTTGCACCTCCTCGTGCAATTTTCAAAAACCATATGGCCAGTTTGACAACTTGCCCCATGGCATCAGATCGTCAGCCATCAGCCGATCAGAACGCCATCCCCAAAATGGTTAGATCGCCTTACACCTGATAGCAACACTGAACTTTTCAAACTCCTTAAACCAATCTCAAGCTTCAACAATATTTATATAACAAAATCAAATACTCATCATACACATGGGGTAACCTCCACGTGGTATTGTGTATAAACACTAGCATTGTTGTATGCATATCATGAGGTTGACATGAGGTTAAGTGGAGCATAGGATACGACTAATTGTAGGGTCATTTATATACGTATCAGTAGAGTATTACAAAGTTTTGTAGGCCAATAAAGTTCTCTATTTGTGAAATAGCTAGTGTACTGCGATAGTAGTTGTACCGCATGAATGAATATTAAAAAAGCCCTCAAGAAAAGAATACTCCAAAAATAACAGACGTATTTACAAAGCTAATACAACCACAATGCTTTGCATGCCATAGGGATGTTCGTATTGGTTGTGGCTGATGATTTTTGGCTACAAAATGAATAGGCAACTTTTCGAAGGAGGGGAAGAGCGGTGAAGAAAGTGAGGGAGAGATGCGTGCGTGAGATGGAAGCAAGAGGAGTGGGATGTGTGGTGTGACTATGACCCCCTTCTTTATCCTTAGAGTGAGACGGGAGCAAGAGTAGTAGAGAAGCTGCTTTGAAAAGTAGGATGTTCATATTAACTTTTGTCTTCTCCAAGCATAAGTTATAAGCATAAGCCAATATAAACAGGGGCTTACTCTAATTGACTTTGTTTGATTTGAACAACTTAACACACTACATGAGAAGAAATAAAGAGCTTCAAACATGAATCCGTTGTCATAATCAAATCAAGAATTCTAGACCGATTTTAAAATGAGTTGGAACCAAATCCCGTGAAAAGAATAGCTCACATAGCGACACATATGGCGCAGGGAGAGACACAGCGAGCGATGGCGTCTTTTCGGCTATGTCTAATGGCTTATGGATACAGCTAATAGCTTTTGGTCCTAGTACGAGCACTCATGCGAATGAACCAAATACTAATAAAGCGATAAGCCATTTCAAAAATGTTGTCCTAATAAGCTACTTTGAAAAAACAACATAGATGCCGCCCCGCTTGTTTGTTTGAAGAAAATCATAGGCCATCACCAGGAGGGGTTCAATGTTATGTGTGTGGTCTTGTAGCACATGTGTACTGTTCACCCATGATTAGTTTCCTTTCTTAGGGGCTAGATTGATTTGGCTAGTTTGGAATCTTATCTTCAGTTAGTTTGTTTTTTAAGTTAGAGATTATTTCTTAGGGGCCAAGTCAAGTTATCTCTATAAAAAGGATAACATTGCATCTTTTTTAATCAAATAAAGATGAATAAACAAGTATCAAGTCCCTAAAGTCTGGTTGTGGTCGTTCCTATGATCAACTATTTTAGATCTATACCTACCCCAATCAATGCCCTTCTTCATCTAGCATCATTCTACTTCAAGTCATTGTTGTCCGACCTCTCTCCAATGGAAGATTACCCCCTTATTATGCTAATTCATAATAATTGGTATCAAAGCCAATACTATGTCTACTACTACCGAGTTATCCATACTAGATAACCTAATGGAGCATATGACGATGATGTTGAAGATCATGTACTAGCAAATTCACCCACCCCCATCGAACCCAATGATATAGTGGCGCAAAGCAACACCATCATGCCATAGAGCGATAGGTGCGCCTCAGTCTAAGGAAGCCATTGCATGTATGGCACTATAGCGACTTTTTTAATTTTGGCCACCGGACATTTGTCTTTGCAAATCATGCCCCCTCCACAAGCTCGGTAGATGCAGTAGATGACATGTGTCTCCTATTATGTTACCGTAGCTCGGTAGGAGGGCGACAGCGTGGGAGGCTGGCCTAGCTCGGTAGGGCAAGTAGGCGCACGATAGTCGACAGGCCTATCGTCCTATCGAGCTACCCTTGCTCGGTAGGTGCTACCGAGCTGCCCTGGCAGCTCCTACCGCAGCACCCCAGCTTGGCAGGAGAGGTAAGCCCTAGGAGCTCTGTAGGATGGTGGTGCTACCTGCCCGTTTAGCATTTTTTATGTACTAATACATTATTGAAAATGTTATACTAATAATAGACCTTGTCTAGCCTGACATAATGCTTCGCAATGAAGGTGCAAATTATATGACATGTACGGTTTGGTTAGGTGTGTATATTTACCTTACTACTCGTACGATACAAATGGCAACATACACGAACCATCAACCCAAACTACAACTAAGATACATATGCGCCTTTTGGAAGCCATACTTGTAGTCATTCGTCTTATATATTAGGGTCTCGATGCATTTCTCTTGTCTCCCCTGCGGGCTCTAGCCTTCTCAATGGCCGCGCAGCACTCGATTTCGATAACTTGCTATGCTTGTGCTAGTTCGAAATAACCTGCTGTTTTGCAAGGGCATTAGGGACCATCGGTGTCTTTCCCTTGCCCTCCGCCATCTTGACCTTTCCGTTGTCATCCGTTGCATAAGGTTTCCAGGGAGTAAAGTTCTCATGCGCTACTGAGTAGTTGAGTAAGTATTTTTTTCCTTGATGAATGCCCTGCTATGTATCTCTAAGCCATTGATCCACTGGAAGAAGTAACAACGCTTTGCCACCTACAATCATGCATGAAGAAGGTTAGCAATATGTGAAATAAAACATGCAATGTAATTTTTCAATACGTGACATTTGCTTACACAATTATCGTCGTACGTGTAGTGCGTCCGAACGGTGGTGGCTCGATGTTGGACTGAATGATCTGTGCTAGATTACCGCAGACAGCACCTATCCAGTCAAGGCAGCTCGACAAGCCGGTGGGCCCTGCCAGCTGGCACGCGCCTGCCTGCCCTGCCGCGCTCTACCAGCCTCTTGTGTTGCTGCTCTCTTGCCGAGCTACGATAAGACAGCAGGAGACACATTTCAGTTGCCGAGCTTAGGAAAGGAGTTAGATGTGTAAACATAGATTCCAATGACAAAAATTGAAAAAAAAAAGTGCCATATATACAAGGGCTTCCGGTCTAAGCTGTCAGCAGGGTAGGAAGAGACGGGCTGAGAAATAGGTTAGATAGGGAGAGTTTTATTACATCATCACCCCAAGCAGCTTGCCTGCCTGCCGCCGCAGCGGTGCGTCAAAATTAGCAGGGACTGTCCACAGTTCACACTCCTATATTTCGCAGTCCCCCTTATACCCCTCTCCACTATTACTCCCTAAGCCCTCCTTAACCTGACAAGAACACCCAAGAAATCCAAAACAAAGTAAAGGGGAGCTGCCGACCGCGTGAGCCGACAGCGATGGACTTCGACGAGCACGATGAGGGCGACGGCGACGAGGAGATGGCGCCGATGCCTGTGAGCTCGAGTTACGAGGCGCCGCCGCAGCCGGGGCTGGGAGGCGGAGTGCCGAAGCCGGGGGACTCTGGAGGGCGTTTCGGGACGCCAGGCGGCGGCGGAGCAGGTGGCGCGAGGTACCGCGAGTGCCTCAAGAACCACGCGGTCGGCATCGGCGGGCATGCCGTGGACGGCTGCGGCGAGTTCATGGCTGCGGGCGAGGAGGGCTCCATCGACGCGCTCTGCTGCGCCGCCTGCGGCTGCCACCGCAACTTCCACCGCAAGGAGTCCGACTCCCCCACCGGCGCCGGCGCGGTCAAGCCTGCAGCCGTGTTCCCCGCCGCCATCACCGCCTACGGCCCCGCGCCGCACCACCAGTTCTCTCCCTACTACCGGGCTCCCGCTGGGTACCTCCAGCACCAGATGGCCGTCGCGGCCGCAGCAGCCGCTGGACACACTCAGCGCCCGCTCGCGCTCCCCTCCACCTCCCACTCGGGCCGCGACGAGGGCGACGACATGTCCGGAATGGTCGGTCCCATAATGATGGGGCCCATGGTCGGCATGTCCCTCGGCTCGGCCGGCACGTCCGGCTCCGGCAAGAAGCGGTTCCGCACCAAGTTCACGCAGGAGCAGAAGGACAAGATGCTGGCCTTCGCGGAGCGCCTGGGGTGGCGCATCCAGAAGCACGACGAGGCCGCCGTGCAGCAGTTCTGCGAGGAGGTCTGCGTGAAGCGCCACGTGCTCAAGGTCTGGATGCACAACAACAAGCACACCCTCGGCAAGAAGCCTTGACACATGCACGCGCGTCTAGCTGCCGGTGCTAGGTACTCGCATCATCTCCTTAGCGGCTTAGCCTTTTCTTTGCCTTCTTTTAGCCGAGTAGGTTCGTAGCGAGCAGCAGTTCTTGTTGGTTTTAGGAGGGAGGAGGTGGTGCCTAGCTGTTGCTTCTCTCTCTTATTTTTCTTTCTTTTCCGTTATTTTATTTCGTTGTGGTTTCTTTGGGTTTGTGCTGCCGTGGTTGCTTCCTAGATGTGACGACGACGACATTGGTGTTGTTGGGAAGGAGGAGGGCATGGTCATTTGCCGATTTGGATCTTGGGAATGTACTTTTGTGTTGCAATTGGAAGTTTTCCTACCTGGGGATTTGAGTTGCATGGATCTCTTGTTTCATCCTCTTTCCCTATATTTCTTGTACTTGAGACTTGAGAAGCGGGATAATTTTACTACTCTCCTCATGGATCCGGCCATTCCATTTCCACTAGGCTTGGCTACAGCTAGGGCAGATGGGATTCAGAAATGTCGGTTCCCTTCCCACAGCAACCGGCGAGCTCAAACCTGGCAAGCTAGAGCACTGTTGCATTCCCTTCTCCCTTGCTTGCATAATCCATACTCCGCTAGCTCGTTCATGATCCATCCACTACATTTGCAATTTTACTCCATATTCTTCTGATTTTTTTTCTTTGTGATCACTGTACGTCAGTTGTGATCTCACTGAATCCGCAGCATTTATGCATCTTCCGCATTCTGCAAGTACTCCAGTCCAGTAGTAGTAATGCTCATGTGTGCTTGCAGCAGCATGCTAGCGATGGCCAGCGACTTCCAATTAGACTACGTGAATTAAATGAAGCCTCGTCCTTGTAGTTTACTACTCCTACCAGCAAGTCTCTCCTCCCACTATGTTAATGCCATTTACTTGGGGCATCATCGACCTTTCTGCCTTGATTAGGCTCGGCTTTTGCATTCATTGCGATCGATCCGCCATTGGCCACGACGAGCTCCAACTCTAAGCTTCGGTAGCATGCACATTTATGTCCTCACCATACGATATGCTAGCTACGCGAGTAGCAGGAATGCAGGATGCATGGCGCATCGGCAATGGCGCAGTTTGCAAGCTTCATTGGCGTATTGAATTTTACGGATCAGTTTTGATTATTTACTCTATCTATCTATCTTGGTTTATAATTTGGATTTTTTTTTCTTGACATGCATATCAAAGAGATTAAAAAGGATTAAGTTACCCCTAATTATTATCTCTAAATACTATATTCAATGTATACATATAGAGAATATCAAGTAAAGTTAGATATTTATTAGGGCTATACAGAAAATATAACACTAATTTTGTATTGAAACATGAAATACGTTCTATATTTATGGATAAGATCATTCACAAATGCGCTGTATAAATTTAGACGAAGGAGTATGTTTTGGGCCTTTGTCTAAAAATAAATAATAGTAACTAAAAGAAATGATTTTAAGAAGTACGCAAGCTATGGAAAAAATGATGGAGAGATGCGTACGCGTGACAGGAGCCAGAGGGGTGGGTGCGTGATGCACTTGTCGTCTGTCTTGTCGTCAGAGCGAGAGATAGTAAGAGAAATGAATAAACCAAAAGTCAGATTTTTGTATTGGCTTTTAACTTTTCTAAACATAATTCAGAGGTAGAATTCAATACTAACAGATCTCCACAAACGGAAATTAAGGAGAAACCGAACGGAGAGCCAGCCTTGCAAACTCGCTCCTTTTCTTTCGGAGGAAAGGCTGGGAGGAGAAAGAAGGAAAGTAAAACCAAAATTCCGTTGATCTCCTTATTTCGGCCTTTTTCCGCGCGGTCTCCGGACCTTTCTTGTTCCTAGCGTTGCATGCGAGGCTTTTTCCCGGCTGCGCTTGCCTTTTCTAGTTTCTACCTGCGTGCCAATGCCATTGCCTTCGTCTTCGTCGTCGCCGGCGGCGGCGGTGGCGCGGCGTGGGAAATGCTAGTGTGTGCGCGTGCCGCGTGATGGACCAATAGTGAACTTGCTGGGAGAGCTCGCGGCTGCCTGAGCTGGTGTGCAGTGCAGCGCCAGTGATGTTTCCCTTTCCCGTCGCCTCCCCGTGTTGTTCTTTTGCCCGTCCCGCCGTTATTGAAGCCCCCTCCTTAATGGCCACTTCGAGCCTGCTGTACGCACGGCCTGGCCGCCGGGGCAAGACGTGCCCTGTGGCCTGTGGGCATGCAGAATCTGAAGGGTGCAAACTTTTGTTTTCTACTGCAGAGAGCTTGAAGGGAGAGGGTGCAGGAGAGCAGGCAGGCCGGGCTAGTCGGCTGGATAGATCGGCGTGGACCACGGGGTCGTGCCCTGCGCCGCGGCGCGTCACGGACAGTGGGTAGCTGCTCTAGCTAAGCAAGGCGCGGTGATGCCGCCGGCCGCCGTGGCCGCGCGGGTGGGGGCCGGCCAGATCGAGCAGAATATGCTGCGTTGGTGTAGTATTAATGGAATCCACCATCCCGTGGTCCATGGCGCGCTCGCGCCGAGGCATTGGCGAGCTTTCAGCCCGTTTAATATGGCTTTTTTAGTGACTTCTGTCTTTCAATTACTGATTTTTAGTTGAAATCGTATTGTAGTAATTATTAGTATTTTTGAGTCATCTAATTCAAAGAAAATAAAGAAAAATAATGAATAATAAAATATCATTATATCTTATCAATGATACAAAGGAAAAACAAAAAAACAAAAAAAATCCAAAATTAAAAGCTAATGTATTTATTTCGGCTTTTGAAGCTAGAAGCCAAAAGGCCAAGCCAGCTTGCACGGGGCCTTAATTGGGAACAGCTCGGTGGGCGGATATGGAGTAATTAAGCTTGCTCCAATTTTGGTTGGGTTTGGATGTGAGTTTGCGTTGGAAGTTTGCTGTCGAACGCCGCCGCTGTTGTTTTGCCACTGATTGCGCATGCAACAGGGTTGAAGTCTTTTCTTTTTTTGTTGATCAATCATGCATGCCTGATTAGAGCAAGGCTAATAATACAGCCTTCAGCTGGCTGTATGGACACTTACAACCCACTTATCAGTCTATTCATATAGTAATTTACAGCCAGCTGAAGGCTGTATGACCCACCCCTTTCTCTCACAAAGTTTCTTGGTTCTTGTGCTTCAGCTGGCTGTAAATTTACAGTCAACCTCTCTTCTCTCTCTCCTCCACCTCAGCATACAACCTACTAACAACCTCTTATTATACTTGCTCTTAGAAGAGCCTTTGATGTGGGTTTGTTTTTACAGGCAGATATGAGGGCAGAACTATTGTGTGTAAACATGTATGTAGTAGTAGTAGTAACCACTTGTGGCATGCATGTTATTAATATAGACCTGCGTCGGCGCTACTAAAAGTTTTACTTCAGTGATTCCGGCTTTTGCCACTAAATTTTGTCATAATATATTCTAAGTTAGTTATAAAGTATTTTTTATGACAAATCTACTGACATCATCTTTCATACATCCAAATTCCAAAGCTTAGACAATATATTGGTCGAAATTACAGTTTGACTGCGTGTATTTTAGAGTATCAATTTTCTTTTCTTTTTAGAAAACTTAGTATGACTTTTGTTTTTGACTGGAAGAAGTATTTTGCAAAAGCGGGTAAGCTTTGGTTTTTGTGGTGTGCTGTGTGAGCCATTGGATCACAATGACACAATGTGAATCCAATTCGAAGATTTTAGAATTTTTCAATTTCACTTGGTGTTTTGTCTACAAGTCCTAACCTCAATTTGGTTCCTTAACGGTTTGGATTGTGAGCTATATATATATATATATCCAAGTAGCACAAATTCATAGTCGTATATTAGGGCCCTTAGCCCCCTGGTCCTTTACCCCATATTTTCTGAGAAGAAAGTGTTTCAAGTTGGAACAGTTATCTGTATATAAAAGAAGTTGCAGCAGATATTATCAGGACTTCAAAACTTCAATTTGCTTACGCTGTAGAAGTGTTTCCTATATATCAGTTTGGTTATCTACCGGTAATTGATGTGAGGTCAAAAGCTTAATAGCTTGTATATTGCAGTATTAGTGTTTTTCCCTTTTTGGTGAGCAAGAGGAGTTTACTATTTATTATTCATAGGGAGAGGTTTACAATAAACTTTTTTTTCATTCTGGTGAGCAAGAGGGGTTTACTCTTTATTATTCATAGGAAGAGGTTTACAATCAATCCGTAAGCATGATAATTACATTAGCTCGCTTTGCTAGTCTGCATATAAATGAGCAGCAAAATCGTATTACTGTTGGTTGCTTTTTAGTATTTATGATAGCTTTGAAGCACTCTTCATAGCAAAAGAGTCAGTTCATTTTGAGGTAGTTTTATATCCAGTCCAATGACACGTTTGGAGGATATTGTCGATCACCGTGGGATGTATGCAGTCAAATTACTCAAATTTTGGATCAGTAACATCTTTGTGACAATTCACGTTAGCTGTATGAAGATAATACGTGAAGATCTGTCTCCAAATTAACAAATACTTATGTAATATTAACTTTATTGTATTTTACAAATATATTAAAATCAAAACTAATTGTAACAATTGGTTTCCATACAGTAGCAATTTCTAAAATGACACCTTTTTTTTGCTTGAACGGGGGAGCATCTTGTTACAGTGATATCCATATATCTACAAATAACATGTGGTATTCAAACTATCTCCTTTGTTTTAGAGGTCTGAAAAATCCTACAGTAATCATTAAATTAGAAAAATGAAATTTTTAGAAATTATTCCATTAATTGAGAAAAAAGAGAAGATCCGCACCATTTATTTCAGTGGGGCCATACTACAACGGTTTTCGGTGGGGCCAGACTACAATGATGTAGATTAATCATATATAGATAAGAAACTCTCATTAATAGAGAGAAAAAAGAGATGATTGCACAACTTATTTTTGTAGGACCATATTACAACGGTACAGGTTAATCATGTAAACATATTACAACTATTACAATTATATAACATATATAACTATATTTTCGAAAGGCAATACAGATATATAACAAATATAGTATGATGTAATATCCAGCGTTGCAATTTCACGGAAAATTTCGCTAATCATTGCAATGGCAAAGCTGCATTGTAATCTTTTCTGGCATGCTCGGAGCTAGTCCGGGAGAGAATTAGAGAAATATATGTGTAGGCATGTACAAGAGATCAAGGGTGTAGATGAACAGTAGTACGTTGAACCTTTCCCTTCTCTGAAACATAGAGGGTACAACCATTAATATCAACGTAGAATTTGTATGTTGTACCCCCTCGACTAGTCTTCGACAAGTCTTACTTCGATTAGTTACATCTATCACGGAAGACCGATAGAATATCGAGGGGAAGAAACTCAAATAATTCTCTAACGATGTTCACCATGAATATCTTGGGAACAACATAGAAAATAGTTAGCCCTGTTCACATGAAACAATTCATTTAAGAAATTGTCGGAAATTGATAGGAATCATTGATACCGGATATGCCTTAGTCCTATATGGCCACACCACAGTGACAACCGTCTAGGAGCAATTGTCTAACTTTATCCATAGCAACTATACATCCCATTCCCACCTATATGGGCATATCCATACCTCTCTACCCTGCAGGTGGCTAAGACCCGGTTCTTTTCAACTTCTAAAACCTGTTTTTCAATTTTTTTACAATAACTAGTTTTTAAACAAAGTATCTTTTCAAGATAGAGTCTACTAGTAAATTTTAGTATATACTGTATCGACTTTATTTATATCGACAAAAATTGCACGTAAGTTTCTGTTACTCTGTAATCTCTTGCATGAATAGTCCAAACGTCACAAGCCGCAGCCAAAAGCCATAAGCTTCAGCCAAAAAGAACAGACCCTAAGTTGCTACCATCGAGTTCTCCGACGAGAGGCTAATCAGATCCCTTGGGCAAGCATATGATCTTCTCCCCCTTCTCTCTCTCCGCGCAACTTGTGCTCGAGGATGGGCATGCGCTATGGTCGGAACTCCCGTTGAGGTTTCTCTTTCCATGAAGAGGTTAGAGTTCACTGGACTTATCATCACCTGATATCGGATTTGGGAGGGTAGAGGCCAGAGGAGCCGAGGCTATGGATGTGGAGCAAAAGATGATGTGGTTGGGGTGAGGCGTGAGGAGGTGTTAGTGTCAGGAAGGAGGCCTCGGCCACCGTGAGAGGCTAACCAAGTCTGGTTTATTGCGTTTATTTTCTCAATTGTTGCAACTTATTTTCCCAATTGTTGCAAGGAACGTTTGATTTTATTGCAGTGTATTCTATCAAAATATTGTAAGTTTGTGTTTGTTGCAGCCGATGTCCTAACTTGTTACACCTGAGTTATTTTTTGTTATACTTGTTTTGTGATTTTATCGCTACTTACATGGGTTGTTTGCAACTAGATTTTTTTGTTGCAAGCTTTATTAATCATTATTACAACTTTTTTTTATTATAAGCTTTATTAATCCTTGTTGTAGCTGGGATGATTTTTTTGTTGCAATCTTTGTTAGTCATTATTAGGGAACATGATTGAATGAATCAGACCAACAATTCGCAGCGAAGCTCTCCAATGCACGGATATTTTTTTTCTTTCAATTTGGATGATTCATCGTAGGGTGGTTGTTGCGAACAAGTGAATCCCAAGAGAGACCATGTTTGTTGCAAGGATAGTGTCGTGGTGGCCATTGGCCAGGGGAGCGACGTGGCGCAGTCACTTCCGCAACCTCCTCTTGGTGCCGCGCTCATTGAACGATGAATGGAGGAGTGGGATCTGACGATTGGTAACTGGGCTCTTAGTGAGATCAAACGGTAAAGAGAGTGTACGATGGGAACGCTCCCATCGTACATCCGTGTGCTGGCAATGCCTATTCATTTTTCATAGAAACTAAAAAATTTTCCACATTCCATATAGGACCTTAGTATAAACAATTGTCGTAAGCGTTGGAGAGAGAAAATGAATTGATGACAAAACAGGGATAACGTACAACAAGATTGACAAACTATAGGCTTTATTTTTTACAATGTACAAAAGTATCTGCTACATAATTAACAAAAGATGATGATACGGGTTAAAGACTCTCAGAAACAAGGGAAATATGCTTTGATTTGTTTTGAAAAAATTAACCACAATTTGGTATACCCTAATTACAACTTATTAATACTATTTATGATGCAAAGTACATAAACTGAAAGAATAAAGAATTTATACACACTAGAAACACCTATCTGTTTTTCTTCTATGATTACGGAAACACACCTATCCGGCTACACCGCGCAATTCGCATGGGTCAAACAATCTAGTTTCATGAGGTTCAACTGGGAGGTGAAACCCCAGCCATACAATCACACGCGTATTGGAGCAATTTTGTGGCCTGAAATTCCCTAGCATTTCGTCACCTGTAATCTAACATCTTTACTTCTTTTGCCTTCTGCTTGGATCACAGACGCAGTCACTTCGGACCTCAGCGTAGTGCCTATACTAGGACAAATTAATTTTTTTACCACGTAAATCATATGTGAGTAAGAGATAATGGATTATTACCACTAGACATACAATACTGAGAAAATAATGTTGAAGTAGTCCAGTTCAACATAGCGTGCGTCGTGAAGTCAAAGTAATCGATCATTCCCACATCATTGGAAGTTGATCCTCGAAAGCTGATTGTATCCTCCTCGTTGTCATCCCAACTATCTCCTCGTGATCGTCCCAACCAGCACTGCAATGCGGCAGTGCCTCTATCAGGGGAGGAATGCCGCACACTGGTGTGCTAGCACTAGCGTGCACAGTAAAGCTTTTGAGATGTGGTGGCTTGAGTTTCAATAGGTGTGTACAAATAATGTGTGTCCGTCAATTGCCACCGATCTTATGAAATAAATATGAGAAACATGACATTCGAGATCACACAGGAAGAGATAGAGTGTTTTAGATAGTTTAAGCTTCTTTCTAGAGAGAATAATAAAGCTACTTTTATGTGTTCTTGTATTCCTAGAGATTAAAATGGGACGCATAAAGCTATGGCTACAAAAAGTATGCAGTTATCTTGTGCTCCGTATGTTTATGTGTGTTCTCTATCTCCTGATACCACTCCTTATAAAGCATCAATGGGGTGCAGTTGCAACCTGCAGGGAGGCGCCTCGTCGGTTTGTCAATCCTGTACGTGATTGTTAGTTATTGTCAACGATACATCCTCTAAGCATGATCGTTGGACCGTTATTGTTAGAGATAGAGATTAGATTCATGTCATTACATTAGAGAGATAAGGGCACATGTTCTCTTTAACTACTGCGATTGTGATGGATTTAATATCTAGTCGAAGGATAGGGTCCACATGTTTGATTATAGACCCTTCTGACCAGGGGGTGATCGATACTCGGCTTGGCCAAGCATATTCTTCCTAACTAGGGGTACTCGAAGGAATTATCGGAGCAATTCTCTATCCAGCAATTACTGTATGCATTAAGTCTATTTATTAAGGATCATTTAAATCTCATCAACGCACATCCCTCAACCCCATCAACGCACATCCCTCAACCCCACATCTCCCTTAATATTACCCCTTAATGGAACTCTACGTTAGGGGCCCATCAAAGTGTAAAGCTCACTAGGCCCATTAGTAACAGATCCTATCTGAACTAATATATTCTAACATGTTAAGTATATGACCATATATGTTCATGTATACTCGGCCGTAACCCGAAAACCCTTTACTAATCACTGGTCGGTAGCAATCCCAGGTAGGATATAATGACCCCCGAGCATACATAAAGATCAAATCGGATGAATCTCGTGCGATATGATCTACGACCAGGTCCTAGTCACTCACGATCAGTCTCAGTCTGTAATACCCTACAATCATTTCGCATCTAAACGAGATGTTTGTGTATTCTTCTTTTGCCTCACGATACCTATTTGAACTCTACGTGAGATACTTGTCATCCATGGATTATTTAGTCCTTTCCTGATTAGTGATAGATAACTTTATGTGGTCGACTCTTCGATTACTCATGGCATAGCTATGCACTTTTTCTAACCACATCGAGAGGCTCAGAGATATCTTTCCTGTTATGTTAGGAGGGAAAAATCTCATATCCAATCTGTCACATTCCTCCATATATTACATAGTATTCTTAAAAGCTACCTTTATAGTATTTGGTAACCCCTAAATGTACTATTATATATATAGAAAACTATGTGGATCTCAGGTATAAAAATTATACATCATCATTACTTAAAACCAACTGATGACACATAAAAACATAACAATTTCAGCAATGCCTCAAAATGGATCAATCTAACATCACATTCTCTAACATGTGTCTACACTATTGATATGATATCCCTATATATAACCAGTGAAACGTGATAATCAATCAATGCATGTGTTAGTTTATAAGTTACTAGTGTCCCAACCAGTGAGATTAGGGGTCTTTTAGAATGAGATCATACAACAAATAAAGAGTTTTACCAAGAAGTCACATACTCGCTAATATTTATAAATGATAATTCATTCATAGAAAATAATAACATTATTCAATAAATTATAAACATAGGCATGATACAATCATATCCATAATTACCTCTAGAGCATACGAAAATGCCAATCTACACTCTGAGTGTAGGTGCTCCCACAATCACAACCGCACATCATGCATCGAGATTAGTGCAAGAAATTTGATTTCCCAATTTTACTGGATAAAGGGAATTAGTGGGCACTGATTACAAGAAAAGGAGGCAAATCTAATTACCCATCTCTCTCTTGTCCATTTGAATTTTGAATGTGATGTACTGTGTACTTTGCACTTTGGAAGGAGACACATATATTATACACTGAAGCATACTACTCATCATGTATTATACATAATACAATATATTGTACACATGTTTATACAATAACTAACCTCACAATGAGTATTTGTATACATACAATGTATTCTACACATGTATTGTACAGGAGAGTGTAGATAGAGGAGGTGTACGGGACGCATACCCATGCATTGTACATGAAGTGTAGAGAGGGGGTGTACACGGAGGTGTACGGGATGATCATGAGGTGTACATTGCCAGAGTTGAGGAAGAAGGAGCAACGCTGGTGGATTGATGACACCGATCCATCAGCTGTGGTCTCAGGAATGCCAGATCTGGTGGCACTGACCTCTAGGGTGTTGGGGACAGTGGTGCGTGGGCGGTGCACGTAGATGCCGCCAATGGAGAACATGATACGAGGCTGGTGCACGTTGAAACAGATGAGGACAGATCTGGCTCCAGAAAACTTAGATCTAGCGTCGCCGCATGCCGCCTCATCTTCTCACTGGCCACCACATCTCGTCGGCCACTAGATCTGGAGTCGGCCGCGGCGTCTCGCCGGTCGCCAGATTTAGAGTTGGTTGTCGCGCCACCGTTGCCTTGTCACCAACCGCTGTGCCACCGTTGCCTCGCCGCCTCATATTCTCGTCGGCCACTCTTTACGCCGCCTCGCCTTCTCACTAGACACCGCATCTTCACTGGCCGTAAGATCTGGAGTCAATTGCACCGTCTCGCTAGTCGCCTGTCGCACCACCGCTGCCTCATCATTGCCGTCTCATCACCGACTGCCGTGCAACCGTTGCCTTACCGCTGCCGCCTTGTCTTCTTGCCGGCTGCTCCGCCCGTTGGAGTTGGGAGAGAGAGACTGAGCCGGGAAAGAGAGAGAGACTGAGACGTGAGAGAGGACGAGAGAGGTGAGATGGATGGACAATGGAGGACATGCGCTGATCCCACAGGTACTGTACAACACTGTTTATCTTATGTTTCTCTCCCACCAGCTGTTTAAAAAAGAAACAGTAAAAAACCAAAAAACATTTGGCAGAGATCTTGAGAAACCATGTGGTCTAAATCCCGTGTTGGTGATGAGTAATTGACTCGTGGTTTGGTTAGAGTGAGTTTAGTTTGAGTGATTCGTGCCTTTTTGGCATTTGGCGAGGTCGGGTCGTGACTAGACAATTTTGTCGCGTGGGCGTCGTCCCGGTTGGCCACGTGGGTCATTTCTCGCTTTTGTAGGATTTGTAGGTGCTGACCATGTTTACATGTTTTGTACCGTGCTATGCGACGTGTTTCTTGTCTGTGTTGGCTGCAGGACATCGAGACGGAGTCGTGGTGAGACACGGAGGACCGGACTAGGCGCAGGTGGCGTTGAGGTCAGAACGGTCGGGATGTGTCGAAGACGACGTGGACTCGAGGTGGAGTCGTGGCGAGGCACGGTGGACCGGACTAGGCGCAGGTGGCGCTGAGGTCAGAACGGTCGAGGTGTGCCGAAGACGGCGAAACTGCGTAGCTTGCAGGGCAAGAAATGAGGAAGCTTCCTGGAAGGTGCGCAAGGGGCGTTTCGGTAAAAACGCAAAACTGCACTAAAGGAAGTGGATTGTGGGTAAAGCGCAAAAGCTAAATGGGTAAAGCACTTGGTGAACCCATTAGTGGAGGGTATAAATAGAGAGGGAGATGGTGTGCTGAAATTTGAGAGATTGGGTATTAAAGTTAGGGTTCCATTTGGGTCTCTCCATGTGTGTATGTGTGTGTTCCTCCCAAGAAGCATGTGTAGCTCTTGGTGTTCTTGAGGATTGAGAGGGAGAGGATGGATTGAGAGTTTTGTAATCATCCCTCTATATGTAATCGGGGTATCGTGACTCCTCTTTTGATTTGGAATGAAATCTGAAGTTTATTTTCTCTATTCGTGCTCTCTGTTCTTGGTCTCCTTGGTGATTTCTTGTTTTAGGTTGGCTATTTCTCTCGGCAGTGATTCTTATGTGTTTGTTGGCTCGGCTGTCCCTCTGCTGTTCTCCTTTTGCTTCTTTCGGCTGTGCTAAGTCCAGCAAGTTCTAATTCTTTGTGATCACTTAGTCTCTCGTTTGGGCAGATTCCGAACTGCACTTCTTCTCCTTTTCTTTTGGGTAGCTTTTCCTCTTTTGATTTTTCAGCCGAATGTTATCCCTTTTTAATCCTCTTCCCGTTCTGCAAAGTTCTTCTCCCAGTTAGCTTTTTCAGTAGTAGGTGAAGTCCTGCAGTAGGTCTCTTTGAGCTTGGCCAAAACAACATTGCTTGGTCCTTGGTTCATGCATGCAGTACGTAACCTCTTCCTTGCTTGAGCTCTTCTTTAGTGCATGTCTCTTTTTCTTTGTGGTGATCTTTCTCATTTTCGCATGCAGATCAAACAACAGTATTTTTAGTTGAAATTTTTACTGGCTAGTCTCTGATTTATGCTGAATTTTTTGGTATCACTTGCGTTCCAAGTTTCAGCATAATTTTTTTAGCTGCTCTGTCTCTGCATTATCTGCGTACGATTTCCCGGGGGCGATTTTTGAAGCGAGCGACATTCACCCCTCTCTGTCACCATTTCGGTCCTACAGATCTCAAAAGAAGCATCGATGGCATCGATAGGTACATATGAACCCACATCATTTTCTTCTGTTCGTTAGGACGTTAGCAAGCTAGCCGTATGTATATATATGTGCGTGTGAACAACCGAGTGAACTATGCCAGGCATGTCCTTGCACCGTGTGCTGCAAGCGCGGAACACGTTGCCTCCCGAGTCCGTTCGGTTAACTCCCGACCTTTACGGTGACCACCATATGCATGTGATCCTCGATGCGCAACGTACGTAGCGGTTGCGTGCTCGCTGGTCCGTGCAGCGCGCAGTTCTTCAGTGCATGCAAGCAACAACCTTGCTCAAGCACCGATCGATCAATTGAACCTGGTTAATTGAGATGCCTAGCTCGCAAGATTCGCTCAAACAGTGGGAGGTTCAGATTGAAACGCTCCAAGTAATTGGCAGTTATTCACTCGAGGTCATTTTCGGGCATACATTCCTCCCCAAATGGAGCGCCTGCATATGTTCAATGGTTAACATTACACACTGCTGGTTTCGTTGCTATAGATGACTAAAGTCTAAACAGACATGCCATTTCTTATACTTTGATCCTTTATCAACAACAGGACATGCAGCCGGATCGGAGCACAAGGCTATATACTCTGAAGCAAACTACTAAACGGAGGCTTGTAGGCTTAGTTCATATTGGTTTTTACCTCTGACTTCTGTTTAAAAAAGCTAAAAGCTAATTTGAACACCCGGTTTTTTGAAATGGCTTCCACTTCTCTCACTTCGGAGATAAGTCCGGGATCACGAGAACAACACACCTCATTTCTCTTGCTCCCATCTGACACACATATCTCTCCCTCATTTTTTTCCATCGTTTGTGCACTCACTACTATAGAAAGGCTCATCACAGACGGTTCGGAACCGTCATCACAGATGGTTTCTGAACCATCTGAATTTATGTGTCTGTGATAATAGGTGGTTATCACAGACGGCTTTCAAACTGTCTGTGTTAATTACATACAGACGATTTTTCAAAAAAAAAAGTATGTGATATATCAAGTATCATAGACGGTTCTTTGATATAGCCGTCTATGATATATCAAGCATCACATACGGCTAATACCAAAAACCGTCTGTGATATGTCATATATCACAAATGGTTCTCAGACATATCCGTTTGTGATATCTTAGATATCACAGACGGCTAATAATAAATGCTTATATTATTTTCTGTTTTTCGGCTAGTCTCAGAAAATGCTAGCCATGCCCTCTGAAAACAAGCAAACATATCACATATATATCACATGACAATCATTACATAGATCTCAACTAAATAATGTACATTTGAATGAATTATTTGATTAAGCACAATTGAGTGATTACAATTGTATCAAATATTTCAACATCTAATCATCGCTGGGTAGAAATCTCCAGGCTTATTTATGACCTCCGCTATCAAGAATTGGGAGAATATTCCTCGAATTTCAACAAGTTTGTCAAGATCGATTGCATTTTTGTCAAATTCCACGCGTTGTCGCTAGGAGTAGTGTTAAGTCATTATCGCATGAATGTATGCATGCATGCGTGCATGTATGTATGCATGCATGCATGTATGTATGTATTGATAATCACAAAATAATTATTAGTAGGTTGATAAACCTCTGGATCATTCATTTTAGCGTCCATGATTTCCTCCATATGACGGCAAACGTAGAAGCCACATACGTTGCCCTGTAACTGCTGGTGGCACTACAAAAATAGAAGTACATATATAAGTATTGTCAGTTCTAGAGGCATTATAATGAAGTGTGATATAGGATTGTTGTGTTGTAGCGGGAACCAAAAATCGTGTCCTGTATCGCAATGTTGCGCTGGATTCCTTGTGTCTTCCTCCCTAAGCAATGTAAGTGATGAATGACCTATGTGATTCCAAAAAGTTAGCTTTAGCAATTGTAAACGAAGGAAAGACTACAATAAAGTTATGTATGGAGGAAATGAGTTTACTTGTCAATTGTTTGATACACACGGGTGAAGTCGTGGTTGCTCCTAAGTAGAGAATTAAGATACATTACCTTGCTCCATTTTGGTACAATTACAATCAGATTCCAGTGACCCCCCTAATCATGTATGTCACCATAGTAATTAATCCTAAGTTTATGTTGCGTATAAAATACAAATGAAACTTGCTTGGCAACTAGTAAAGCACTTATCCCCGGGTGAAGGGTACCATCATATAGTCCTTGTCACTGTGAGCAAGCAATCCCTTCATTATGTAACCTTGGATGAAGGATCCGTTATCGTTAATGGATTGCTTAGATACTAAGTGTGGATCAAGAAAACTCGCCGGTTCTCACCGTCGCTAGACTTGTTGGATCATGGATCTATACAAAAACAATAAGTTATGATATTTATCGGTGTTACGTGAATGTAGAACTTGATTGTACAGTACACTTACAGTGTCCAGCATCGTAGAAGGGATGTGTCAAGTTCGTCGAGATTGAATAGTAAGAATAAGTCTTCGAAAGTCACGACGAAGTAGCCCGAATAGTGGAGGAAATACGCCTCCGTATATCTCACGGTGAATCCATTGTGCCAGTTTAGCTTCATATTGGATCTCTGCATATACCAGGTATGCAAAGTTTCGCAAACTAGTCCAAGGCTGGATAATCGTGACTCGAGGACCAATGACACTCCAAGCACAAACTTCTATTCCCTAGGAGGCGCCTTAATCTTCTTCGATTCGGCCTTGGTGCATCACTTTCGGTACATTTTTTACGTCACCTTCATGAGAGTCGATATGTTGGCCTTCTGAAGAGGAGCTTGAAATGGAGTAATAGAGCGTTCTATTTGATAGGCATGGTCATGTGGAGATTGTGACATAGAAGGGTTCAGGGTGATGTCCCTCTTGGGCCACTGGACGAATGTGTGAACGGCATCCCCTTGTATCATGATTTCTCTGTTGGGGCTTGTGCAAGACCGTGAAATGGGCTTGAGTGTACGTATCTAAATTGGGAGTTATTGCTTTCCTTCCAATGGTCCCGATACCCTCTTGTCGGAACCCGGAGCAACGACTCCTGGATCCTCTGTGTAAATCACACTAGTCCAGGATCAGCTAGTGCACACAGTGAACAACAAAGATAAATACCAAGCATAATGACCTTTATTTAATTTAAAGAGTATGGCCTTATGGCCAGCGTTTACATCATCGCACATTGGCAAAATAACTGCAAAAGAACTGCGGAAGCGAAACTGAAAAGACGAAGCCCAAGCCTGCCCACAGGCAAACAACTGCAAGACGTGGCCTACTCGTTCTGGTCTTCACCGTAGTCGAAGTCGTCTTCCTCTGTGTGGAAAAAGCAACGTGAGTACAAATTGTACTCCGCAAGTCACCCGGGAAAATGCAATATAATGATAAAGGCTTCAATGGAAGGCTTATAGGGTTAGTTTGCATAAAACAGCATTTAATGAAATACAGTAAATAGATTGAAATTGCTGAATTTAATACCGTAGGCAAAAACAATACTTGTAATAGAAATTAATACCGTCAGTGCAGGCTCCGACCATACACCAACCTATCCACGGGCATCCCACCCGGACCATCTTTTCCAAAAGATCACGTATGGATTCCATCCATCCACACGCTTTCACTGCGCAACTCTGATGAATTCCATCCATTCACCAGATTTCAATCTCTCACGGATTCCATCCATCCGCAAGGTTTTCAATCTCTCATGGATTCCATCCATCCACAAGGTTTTCGAAAACATTTTTGAAAATCAAAAGCTAATCCATGAAAAACTTTTACTCAGCATGCCCATGACCGTGGGCACGGCTATCCAGGATAGGTTATACACTCTGCAGAGGTTGTACAGCTTTACCCACAAGACACGATCATCCTTTTGTGCCACGCGATTACACACTTCCCTAGGTGTGCGGCAAGGAGTCATGACAAGGCCTTTACAATGCAAAGCCTTCAACCTGGTCGAGCCAACTCTAAGGTTTCACCCCAGTAAGGAATCCACCAGACCGGGACCCCCTCTTGAGCCTAGACGAGACTTCTCATGGCTTCACCACGCTCGCCCAAGTGAGACTTCACATGGCACCAACCACGTTCACTTTCAACCTACAACTCGGCTCGGGTTGGGACTTCACAAATTATTCGGCCAGGGCTGTCCCATACCAGCCATGTGGTAGTACGATTAGGGCTTTGCAACAGTAGCTCACAGACCGGTCCTTAATTGACTTAGGTCCAACCACATACCCCCTGTGCCCGACAATCAACACTGTGTCTCCGAACAACAGTGCATGCCTGCACCCACCACCTAACCATTAGCCTAAGTCTAAACCAGATTTTATATTTTATTTTGAAAATATTCCATAATCCTTCTTGACTCACCGAAGTCAAGAATACAGATCAAAAGCTTATCATTTTATGTAAAAAGAGGTCATCATTTTATGTGAAAGATATCCCAAAACAAAATTATATGATTAAGCAGTGGCATTTGTTTTACAAGTCTCTAGCCAATACTAGTGTACTAACTAGAGTTTGATTCTAAGGTGACAAGGTATAAGGATTTGCAATGTCAAAGGAGGTATTAACAAATAGGTATTAACTAAAGTTAAAACTGAATTGAAATACGTTGAATAGAAATACGCATGCAATATAATTTAAATCAACATAATTTTATTTGCAATTCTGGGATCAACATGATCAAGGAGGGTGACTTGCCTTGCCCTTGAACTTGGTTTGTATCTTCGTCGAAGAAATCTCCCGAATCGTCGAAGTCTACACGTCAAAATAACCCACCAAATTCAAATAAATTCAAATTAAATTCAAATTGAACTCAAATATTTGAATTGAGGCTAGAAATGGATAGAGGGGAATTTTTGATGAATTTAGAAATTTGAATGGGCTAAATCGGAGTTAGGACGAAGGAGAACGGGCTCCGGGAAGATTGAAAAGAGGGAAAAAGGAAAAAGAGGATTTTCGGAATTATTTTTCTACTGAAAAAGGAGTTTATGACGTCAGCCTTGCGTCAGCCCGGGAATTTTTGAATTTCGGCCGATTTATTTTTCAATTGAAAAGTTGGCTGAGAGGCTGATAGTGGGCCCGGGTCCATGTGGACCGAGTCCATGGACTCGGGCGGATCCGAGGTGGCAGGGGGTGGCGTGGCAGCCGGGCGCTGGCGTGGCGTCTGGGTGGCGCTGACGGGGTGGCCACCTCACGCCACGTCGGCACCGAGGCAGGTCGGCCGGAGGAGCTCGGGCTCCGGTGTCTCGCCGGCGAACGGCGGCTCGGCTGCCGGCGGCGAGGGGTGGAGGAGCGAGAGGACGCGGAGGGGAATGCGGGGGAGGGGTGCGGGCTCACCGGAGTGGCCGGGAGAAGGCCGGCGGCGAGGAGGGCGGTGGCGGCGCTCGGGAGCTTCGGCGCGGCGGCGAGGGGACGGCCGGGAGGGAGAGGGGAGTGGAGGGGGAGGTGGGGCGAATTGAGACGGAGCTCGGGGTGGGCTTATATAGGGGTCAGGGAGGGCGGAGGCGGAGGCGGCCGTATTTCTCGCCGGAGATGGCGCGGGGCGGCGGCGGAAATGGCGGGATTGGGGGGGGGGCGGCGCGGGGATTGGGGAAGGAGGCGGGTGCGCGACTTGCGGGGGAAGAAAGGGAAAGGAGAGGGAGAGGGAAGAGTCCAGATCCGGGCGAGAGGGGAGGCGGCGGGAATGGCGGCGGCGAAGACGCGGCCGAGCGGAAGGAGGAAGAAGAGGCGCGGGGAAGGAGGCCCTGACCGGTGGGGCCCACGCGCAGCGAGAGGGGGAGGCGACGCGCGGCTGACGGACGGGGCCCGCGGGCAGAGGGACGGAGGCGGGAAACGCGCGCCGACAGGCGGGGCCGGGAGGTAAGAGAGAGAGAGAGAGGCGGACGGGTGGATGGGAATGGGGGGCGACGTGGCGGGCATCCGGAGGGGGAAGGCGGGATGAGGCGGCGGGGTGACGTGGGCGCAATCCGGCCGTCCACGTGGCGGTCGGAGGGGTGGGTTGGGGATTTCATTTTTGATTTTTGATTTAGGATTTTCAGAAAATCCCAGAAAATTCAATAAGCCTCAGAAAAATACCAAATAACTTCCAAAAATTCCAGGAAAATTCACAGAAGCTCCTGGTGACATTTTGGACTTAATAAAAATATTTCCAACTAATGTTGGTATTTAATTTTCATACTTTAAAATACTTTTTAATTTCAAAAATACATTTTTGAACTCCAGAAAATCCAGGAAACCAAATAAAAGCCAAATAACTCCAAATAATTAATTTGAACTAGGATTTTCATATAAAATCAAAATATCATTTTATTTAATAATAATTTTAGGATTTTCTGAATATACTTTTCAAATCCAGCTTTTTCAAAAACAGAAATCCAGGGCAAATCCAAATTTAAACTTTAGGCAACAAAAACACTTATTTTAGATTAAATTTTAATTTTAATTGATTTTAATTGATTTTTATTTATTTTAATAAAAACCTGGGCTGTTACAATAGCCTCTCATCGTGATGAGATACAGGCACACCTATTGGTTCGACCTGAGCCATGTAATCAGCGCAGAACTCAATGATCTCTTCAGTTGCATAACCTTACATGATGCTGCTCTCCAGCCGAGATCGATTGCATACATAGGACATAAGAATTCCCATGTACCTCTTGAACGGGTACATATGACGTAGAAACATGGGGTCGTATATCTTTATCTCTTTCACAAGGTAGACAATGAGATGGACTATGATATCAAAAAACAACAGAGAAAAATACATCTCAATATGACATAGAGTCATCATCACCTAAGTCTGCAGAGCATCTAGTTCATCGGGATCGATGATCTTCTGAGCAATTGCGTTAAAGAAATAACACAGCCTCATGATTGTCACTCGAATCTTTTTCAATAAAATACTTCTAATTGCAACAGAAAGCAATTGTGTCATTAGCATATAACAGCCATGATACTTCATGCCAATTAATTTTAAATATTCCATGGAAACAAGTTTCTTCATGCTGGTGGAGTGGCCGGACAGAACTTTCACACCATGCAAGCACTAACACAGTTTACTTCTCTTGGACCTAGACAAAGTGTAGCAAGCTAGGGGAAGGTACGTCCAGCCTTTATCGGTCTCTATCAGTGCTAACTCGGTCCTGAAGTTCATAGCGACCAAGTCACGCCGTGCGTTGACACTATCCTTTGTTTTGTCACGAATGTTTAGTAAAAGACCAATCAAGCTATTACATACATTCTTCTTTATATGTATGACCTCGACGCAATTGCAAACTTCTAAGTGCTTCTGGTAAGACAAGTTCCAAAATACTGACATCTTCTTCTAACGGGTCCTCAACTTACATCCCTTTCCAAGCACAACATCGATATCCTTACCATATCATAGAGCTCTTTCCCGCTAAAAGGCCTTAGTGCCAAGTCATCCTTTTTCTGTCAAATTGTTTCTTCATCTTGCGGTATAGTGACACCGTGAGAGGAACCTACGGTAACGCATGTACATAGTTTTGCGTGAGTTGTTCAATCAATCACACACTCTCGGTATAATCTAAATAGTGCGGACATGTTTTGGCTCCTTTCGTACTCAACCCTAACAAGTTACCAAGGGCAGAAAAATTATTGATGGTGCAGAACAATGTGGCGCACAGAGTAAAGTTCCCTCGTTTGTCCACACACATATCTGTTCCCCTTTTTTCCACAGTGTTACAAAATCTTCCATCAATGGTGCTAGGCACACATCAATATCGTTCCCAGGTTGCTTCAGCCCTTGGATAAGTAGTGACATCAAAATGTACTTCCGCTTCCTACACAGCCAAGGAGGAAGGTTGTACACGCATACATTCTTGGGTCAGGTGCTATATTGGCTGCTCATGTTACCGAAAGGATTCATTCCATCTATACTCAACCCAAACCTTATATTCCTCAGTTCTGCATTGAAATCTATAAACATCTATCGATGTTCCTTCACTGGACAAAATCAACAACGTGTCTTATCATTCCATTTTTCTTACGCTCCTCCAAGTGCCAACGCAGCAATGTTGCATCCTTTCGGTTCGCAAATAAATACTTTCAATAGGGAATTATAGGCAGATATCAAAATATCTTAGCACGAGATCCTTGCTTCACCTCAATGCCCTCGTCGTCATCGGATTCATTCTTACGCTTATATCGGGATGCTTTGCACACCGGACAAGCATATAATTTTGCATACTCTTTACGGTAGAGGATACAACTATTTGGATATGCATGTATTCTTTCTACTTCCATTCCCAATGGACAAAGGACCTTCTTGGTTTGGTAGGTGGTTCTTGGCAACACATTTCCCTTTGGAAGGATGTTTGCTAGAACAAATGACAACCTTGTATATTACGACTTGCAGCCAGTGAACAAAGGTTTCTCTAGGTCCTCCAGCAAACCCTCGAATTTACCAAACTCTGTCTCGCTATAGTTTCCTTCTGCATCGTGTAGCATCTGATCTAGATTATCATTATACAACCTATCATCATCGAAAGCACAGTCCACAACTCGTATATCATTGTCTCCCTCGACGATGCTATAACTACCTTCCTGTATAAATTTCTCTTCACCATAACTGGTCCAATATGTATACCCTTTTTTGAAACCCCTTCGAATTAAGTGAGTTTCGATCTACACTGAGTTGGTAAGCATTCGCAATCAATGCATGGACAGTATATATTTTACATCCCCTTCTTCAACATATTTTGCTCAGCCACTCTTCTAAAAGCAGACACACCATTAATGTACTATTCACTCATACGATTCTCAACGAACATCTAGTTTCGCTCCATCTATACTACGCATGTAATAAATTAGTATCAAACTAGATTATTAGTACCAATATAGCTAATTAACCAGCCTAACTACTTACACACATGATTGCCATTCACCTAATAATAAATTGTCCATATCTAAATTAAATAGCTAGCCACGCATTCATGAAGTAATATGCATGTATGTATATGTGTATATCAAGCAATAATATATTGAAATAAACTATGAGTATTGATCCATTTTTAAATTGGAGCAAACTACTATCTCTCTCTAAACCTAGCTATCATCCATCTCTATTACAAGGCATATAAGTTATTGGAAATAAATACTAACATCTAATCACCAAGAACAATTTGATCTACAAGCTAGATCTACAAGCGGAATGTTTTCACCAAACTCGCCAAAACTGGCCGCCTCCTTCAATACAACGCAATAAAGACAGATCTGTCGAGCCATGCACACTGGCTATTTAATAACGTGGCGTATCCCAGACGGTTCCAACCATAAACCGTCTGTGATATGAAATTATCACAGACGGTTTGTATAAATAATCGTCTTTCTGTGATGTTTTACATTATTACAGACGGTTCGTATTAATAACTGTTTGTGAAAATATCACAGATAGTTATTGGTATGAACCGTCTGTCATAATTGGGTATCACAGATAATATACGATCATACTTATAAAATCGTTTGTGATAATTACAATATAGATGATTCTTTTCTATGATATAGCCATCTAGTATAATCTCTTTTATAGTAGCCACTATTTCTAAAGCACTTCCCCTAGTTCTCGAGAAGCACTTGTACTTGGATGCGACAAAATGCAGAGCCGGCCCTTTTGTCAGTGGCAAAAGAGCGTGTGCCCCCATGTCGTTTTTTGGGCCGAGCCAAGGCCGGCGCCGGAGCCTGGACAGGCGCAGCAGCAGCGATCGATCGGCACCGCAGACGCTTCCTCTCTTTCCCTGGCAGTCGACACGGCGTTGGGGCGCCCATGCGCTCGCCCAGCGGCCAGCTTGCATTACACACGCAGGTAGCAGATGCCTCGACTCCCAACTTCTGGAAAGCGACTAAGCGAGGCCTGAAAGGTGTGGGAAGTTGGCGCCTAAAGTCCTAAAGAGACACCGCGACATCAATTCCACGGGCTGACCGCAGCAGCTAGCAGTAAGGTTCCAAAAGCCCAGCTCACCTCAGCTGCCTGCTGTGTGATCGTATTTTGGTGAAGACAACCCACGCACTACCTTTAGCTAACTTGGACACTCAACGAGAGAGAGAGAGAGAGAGAGAGGGAGGGAGGGAGGTTCGTGCATGGCATGCCGGTGATCATATGCAGGGCAGCTGCGGCTACGACTGCAGGGGGCGGTGGACATGCATGGGATCATATCCTACTGCTAGGTCCACCACACCTGATAGAGACAGAACTCGTTGTCAAATATTAGCAGCAAAAGATTGCAGAATCGATCGATAAAACAGACGAAAGATCGGCAGGGCCGCCGTTGCCAAGCTGTGTAGCACTACTGCTACGTACGACCGCAAGGGCTCGTCTTCCTTTAAAGCCAGCTTGGACGTATCGGGCAGGGGAAAGGCCCGCGTGAAATGGACAGAACGATGCGCGCGCCCAGCTCGTCTCTCTTTCCTCCCGTGGACTCGTGTGGAAGAAGGCTCGGCGCCACCCACGCGGCGTGCCGCCCAACGCTGCTCCTGCAACACTGTGTGCTGGCCTGCTTTGCTTGCGAGAGATGCGCCGTGCTGTGCGACTGTCAGGGCTGGAAGCACGAGTCTATATGAGATACGATGATGATGCCGTATCGGACCTCTCATCTCTATCACTGCCTGCCTGCCAAATTAGGGTTTCTGTATCGAGAGTGTATAAGTATCACTTAGATATTTTCTTTTTAATTATCATCTAAATTTATGATCTTTGAATTAGAGATCAAGAGACCCCTTGTTTTTAAAGGGAAAGATTTTTTTCAAAGGGAAGAGAGTAGAATTCAAAGGGAGGGGGGAGAATTCATGGCCATTGAATCTCTAATCCAATGGTCTAAAATCTGGATGATAATTAGGAAGAAAACATCCGGATGATATTTAACATAACCCTTCTATATCTACATCCAAATTAAGGCTAGTTCTTTTAGTTTAAAATTAGTTTATGCTTGTACTATTTATAATGATTATCTTTTAAATGGTGTGTTTTAAGGTATGGTTAATAGAAAAATTATAGTTAAAAGTATACTAAGTTCAGCTATAATAATAAAATCACATACGACTGTTCTTTTCTATATACTATCTCTTACAAACAGTCTAAATTTAAATATTTGAATCATAAGCAATAAACAAAGAAAACTCATCCTACAACAGAACAGTGTTTCGGTTGTATGAATGTAGCAAGGTTGTTGATTCTTCTCTAGTGGTAGCAGGAACGAATGCCAAAGCATAGCAAATGTTGTGGCTGTACGTAGTGTGTGTACTGTGTAGTATGCGCTGTTCCGTTCGCTTCCGAAAGGTCGCGGGCACAGTGGCTCGTGGGGCTGTCAGGATGTGTGACGTACGTGCTTCTCTGTTGGCCTAACTGTTGCGTTAAAGTTAGCCCCATGTTCTGGATGGCTCCGGTGAGTTGACTGATCGAAATGATGGCCTTACAATATGGAATGGCGTGATGAACTGTGCTACTGTGTGACAGCTCGGTTTGGTGCACGCATGGTATGGGCTGCCCTTTTCGGTCTTCTGCGTTGTTGTCCACTAAAATTTTCTTTGGAAGGAAAAGATGGAGTTTTGGATGTATCTAACACTGTATGCTTTCTAAATTCTAAATATAGCATCTTATATATAAAAATTTTGTTTCTAGCCCCTGTTCCGACTGTGGGACTTCGGAGGTTCGACACGTGGGCAGTCGTGCAGTCCAGCACCGCACGACCGAGCTACAGTTGAGTCGTGCGGTCCGGGACCGCACGTCTTCACTGTAGGCGGTCGTGCGCTGCCGGACCACACGTCTTCACTGCCTACCGCACGTCTTCGAGACACCTGTTTGCGTTGGCTCAGCACCAGCACCGCACGTTTGCATTCATGTTTGCATTCATCCAACTGTTTGCATATTGATTACAAGAGAATAATTGTGCTGCTTCAGGACCATAGATGACATGGAAATTAATTATTCGGAGTTCAGTCTTGACCACGGGTAAAACCATAATGAGATGGATGGATCATCAAAGAGATAGTGGTTCACTGAAAGCAGAAGCAAACATGCGGACTGGCAGCGCACGACCACCTTGCTACAGTGAAGACGTGCGGTCATGGACCGCACGACTCAATTGTAGCTAGGTCGTGCGGTGCCGGACCGCACGACTGCCCACGTGTCGAGCCTCTGGAGTCCCGCGGTCGGAACGGGGGCTAGAAACGGAATTTTTATACGCAAGGTGCTATATTTGGAATTTAGAATGCATATAGTGCTACATACATCCAAAGTTCGAAAAGATGCGCTGCATGGGTCATTTGCTCGTTTCGTTTCCAGTTACTTTTGACATTTTTGACAAAAAAAATCATTCTCGAATATTACCTCTGATCACAAATATATGTTGTTTATAATACATCTAATCAAACTTTAAAACTTTAGTTATTAATATGTACATAAAAATTATATGTATAGATTTATTTTGAAAAGAACTTTCATAATATAATAATTATTACTAGGTTTTATAAATATATTATAATAAAAACAAGTGGTGAGTGCTCAGAGTGTCGTGTTAGATACCGTATCGATATCTAAAACGATATGTATTTATAACCGATAGGAGTACTGGCAAATTTTGAGTCCTACGTGTACCAAATACCTATTCACTCTACATATTATCTACTTGTATACCTCGCTTTTAGTGTTGGACTGGACGACAACAGAGAGGGGTGAATGGTGCCAACTCGAATTTTCCCCAAGTATTCAAGATTATATTTTCACACAACTACAAAGTTGCTGAAAATAGAGTTTTCATCCAAAACCTCAAGACAAATGGGTCGATAACACAAAACATTGAAACAACAACTTCCTGGGATCTATTAAGCATAGAAATGGCTGTCCGACCAGTCCCAGGCGGTCTGACTGCTACTTCAATGGTGGTCTGACCGCTGCTACAATAAAATCAAGCAAATAAATAGTATTTTTAGCCTGATTTCAAAAACCAAAATTGAGATAACTTTTGATCCGTAGATCCAAATAATATAAATTTTGCAGGAATCTTCTCTAAGATATTGTGAACCTATTTGAACAAACGGTCATGAAAATCATGGCCAAAGTTGAGACTTTTTTAGCTTGTTGGAAGGTTGCACCAAAACCGAGTCAAAACCAAAATCGGTGAATACAACTTACTCGTGGGTGAATGATGACCAAGATGGGTCTAGATGTATCCTCACATGTGATAGCAAGTTAGAATACTGAAAAAAATCAAATCAAAAACTTTTGGATCAAGAAATCACTTGTGGAGGCCAAAATCAAGCAAAAACTGGGTTTCCTCAAGAACTTCATCTAAATCATGCTTAGATGGATGAGATTTTGTCTTCAAGAGATATCTCCACCTCTTATACGTCCTTGGCACCAGAAAAATTAAGAAAAGAGAAATCTAAATAAGAAAGCCAAGAAAATCAAAAAAAGCATGAGATGATTCGTGGCACAACTCACTTGGGCAAAGTCTGGATGTCCATTTCACTTGGAGAAGAAAGTTTTTACAGCCAATCCCTTAGAATAGTAGAGCTCTATGCCTAGAGCTCATATACACAAGGCTTCAATCCTAGAACCCTAATCTCACATAGGAGGGAGAAAGCACTAGCCAACAGAAAGACTTAGCCAAAATTCTCAGGCCCTAGCCCTTGCCTCTCCTCCCCTTATATAGCCTCACAAACTGAACCAAAATCTAATGGATCCACCCATTAGGCCAAACCGGGGATAACTCGTTAATCCTACCTAATACTGGATTTTACTCTCTCATGCACGCTTCTCAAAGCAGCTTACAACTATCAACCCATTAGTGAATCAACACTCGATCCACTTCATATTTTTTTTGCATATACAAGACCTAAACCACTTAGGCAAACACCGCGGTTTCACATACCGCCACTTTTTCCTGTATTAGGCAATTTACCAAAATACCCCTCTATCGTTTTCCGTGAAACTTCCCACTTTCTTTTCCACGAAGCATCTCCCATGCTTCGCAATCTTTCACATGGCCCCAATGACTTGCTACTCAGATCCCACTGAACCGTCCTCGCTTGCAAATGACCCAAGTCACATGGCGCATCACATGCTTTTCCTCACGCATGATGGCACTCGGCTTTCTTGACCGCACAAGACCTCGACTCCTCTTTGAGCCTAGTCCCAATCCACCTTGCCGTTGCCCATCATGTTTGCCACCAGTAGCTCCCGCTCTGATTCCTCGTCGTCTCAGCTTGTAAACACCCCACAAGCCTTGGTCATTTTTAGTGTCGTCTGGACCTTGGCATCACCTTGTGCTTAGTCCCGGTCCTCCTACGCCTCAGCATGACCTAGCTCCGAAGTTCTACAACCAACACAAACAAGCAAACCGTCATGTAGCACCGCACAATACAAAAAATCAACAATTGGCGCAATTCATCCATACAATGTACCCTGCAAACAGTATTCAACCAGGTCACTGATCCTAAATCTAGGACCAAACATTAATCTCTGTGCAAACAAGCAACGACCCAGGTCAAACCATATGCATTGACGCACGCCATGACTCACATATACACGAACTCCCCCATGTCTAACCCTTGCATGGACACATGTCGTGACTAATATCCAAACTCACAGAACCAACAGACCAACTCAGCAGGGCCGATCTGATCGTGGCTCACACGCCAGTCAAACTGCCCACAAGGCAACCGGTCAGACCGCCTCCCTAGATTGATCTAACTGCACGGTCCAAACGGTCAGACCGCCAGGCCAGGCCGGTCTGACCGGGAATTCAAAGAAGTGCACAAGCTAATATTTAACTTTCACAAAAAATAAACTCAAGTAATGACATCAATTTACAATCAATGTCAAATACTCATCACTGACATGGGGTTACCACCACATGGTCCTTCAATCTCCCCCTTGATGAGTAATTTAACAAACATCCCGAAGGCAAGAATTTCAATTTGAATTTTTGAAAATTTAAAGCACACAAGATGCAAGAGCCACAAGTGGTCCTGATTTAAGAGAACGCAAGAACATGACCACAGTGGTAAGATGTGAAATGGTGCTAAGACCAGAAAGAGCAAGTTTTCAACAAAAGCTCCATCCACACCTAAAATGCCTCACATAGCATAATCTTGCTCATGGTCCAAATAAAAAATAATTCTTCACCATTACCATTGCCCTGGCAAGATAAAGCACAAAAAGAGCAAGTAAGAAAAAAATGCAATACCAGTTGACAACAAAAAATCAAGAATGACCAAAAATGCATTTTTCATACATAAAAACGCAAATTGCTCTAATGCAACCTCACAAAGCTCATTCTCCCCCTTTTTTACTTTTTTAAGCATTCTCTCCGTTTTTTTAAGTTCATTCTCATTAAATTCACCCTATTTAGACTAATACCAAATTTTGCTTTGAACATTCTCCCCTTTTGGCAAAATAGTCATCAAGGGCATGGGGCTATACAAGCTCACTACCATTCCCCCTCAATTGATGCATGAAAACACTTGTAAACAACAAGAGAGCAAGTAAGAGCATATATGCATGAATAAAAATACACAACCTAAAAGAGCTTTTCAAATTATCTAAAGTGAGGTTAAGGATAAAAGATCCCACTTGAAGCCATAAAATGCATACAAAGCTATCTAAACCATGATAATGCATATATAGCCAATCTAGCCATGATGGCACAATTTAAAATATTCAATTTGATTCCAAGTTAAGTAAGACTTCAAAATTGACAAGTTCAACTAAAGGTATCCAAGTATAAGCTAAGCCATATCAAAAAGGCTAAATAGAATTAAAAAGCTCAAATTGAATCAATTAGAATGCTACAAGTTCGATGTTGAATCATTTTGTTCAAATTGCACTAGATACCACTTGTATTAGAGCAAATTTAGCACATTGGCTTTATCTGAAATTCATTTTTTATAATTTTTTTATTTTCTTAGCCATGTACTAGATCTCAAACCTTATACGACCATGTGCGGAGAAACAGAGAAGGCCACCTATTTATTCAAATAGATCTCATCGCCGGCTATCTTCAGAAGGTATGCTTCCTAGACGGGGAGTGATCGCAGTGGATGGTGGTGAGAACTGTCATTAACCTCCCTAGCTTGCCCTAGCTAGTGCAATCGGGCACAACTCCTTTCTCATGTTGAAGGAACAAAGAAGAACAAACATAGAATTTTCTTTATGAATAATCCAATTTTTAATCAAAATTACATAAATATACTCACACAAAAAATTTTATAGGAATGACCTCCAGTCGTCGAACCATTGGGTGACTAGAACCTGTCGCTCAACGGCCGCGTGACACAGAGGCTATCCGTAGGCCATTGGGCGACATAATTGCATTCGGCCAACAGTCTGGCAACTAAGACCTATCGCTCAACTGTCGGACGACTGCAGTTCTAGTCACCTAACTGTTCGGTGACTGGATGCGCATATAAATCAGCCTCCAGGCAATCCCCCTACCATTTCCAGCGTCGACGCCACATTGCGAAGAGAGAAAGGAGAAGGGAAAGAAAGAAGAGAAAAGGAGAGGGAAGAAAAAGAGCGGAAAGCAGAGGAAGGGAGAGAAAGGAGAGGTTTTGCTACTTGTACGAGGTAAAAAAATTTATATATTGTAGTCAATATTTTTTGTATGAAGTAAATAATTTGTTTAGTGTGTAATTAGGATTCGTAGAAAATTATAGCTGTAGAAAAGAATAGTACAATTTTCGTACAAAGTAAATAGTCGTAGAAAATTTAGTCAGTGTAGTTATAGAAAATTAGCATCCATACAAACATATAACTATAGAAAATTTAGTGAATATAGTTGTAAAAAATTAGCATCTGTAGAGAATTATAGTTGTACAAAATTAACATTCGTAGCAAATTAGAATCAGGAGAAAATTCTAGTTATGGAAAATTTAGTCAATATTATGTACAGAATAAGCATTCGTAGAAAATTATAGTTGTTCAAAATTTAGTCAATACTTTTGTACGAAGTAAGTAATTCGCTTTGTACGAAAAATTATTATGTAACATTTATAATTAATTATGAATGCATGTAATGTCGTTCGTACATTGAAAATTCACGTGTACTGTTATAATTGGTACATTGGCATTTAAATCAGTATGTCATTTAAATTATCGAAACCCATTAAGAATTATTTATAGTAGGACAGAGCTCGAGTTGTGAGAGAGGAGTGGCGTTGGTGTGTGTGGGAGTTGATAGGAAGTCGATGCTTATTGGGTCAGAGGAAAGGGAGTGGTATCGGTGCGAATGAGGATGGTTACGCTATGAGGATAATGTAGTTGGTCATGATAGGCGATCAGTCATAGGAATGTAAATTACAGTACAACAATACTTCTATAATCTATGATGCGAATTGACTAGTTGGAATATTGAAAATATTTGTATGCAGACTTCAGTAATGCCGATACCCACTATATTGAAAGTGAATTACAGTGTGGGCACCATTCGTGAAGGTCCGAATGGTGTTGACTTGAGCAGTTTTGCGCAAACCACTGTAGTACACCCGAATGGCGAAAATGCTCGAATCATAGAGGTGATGCTCTGGCTCACCCGCGGCTTCTCCTTTGACCCTAAGGTGTGTAGCGTTGTTATACAAGAGTTTTGGAGCCTGTCTCCCATGAACATTAGATAGGAGTTGAGAACATTGATGCACACTGTTGCATGGAAGAGGTTTGTGCAAGGCTGATGGTGCTGTAGATACGAGTGCATGCTGCTTGTGCAACCATGCTCAATAGAAGTTGTACAAAGTCGTGCGACAGCTATCATCCAGGTGGTGGGAGTAGCTTAGGCGCCCAGCATGTTGGTCAAGAGGAGAACCCGAAGGCCGGTGTCACAGTGTCTGCAAAGGATGTTGCTCGTAACCAGGCCGATGCGATACATGGACGAGAGGAAGAAGGGTCATGGCATGGTGAGTCTACAGGATAGGCTGATGAAGAGGAGCATATGGAGTACGTAGTGCATCAAATGGAGAGCGATGACCGGATGGCCTAGGCTAAAGAGGAAGCTATATAGGAGGACAAGGAGAATAGTTCCAATGAGGACGAAGCTCCCATCCCACAGGAATGGAACCGGTTTGATGCTGAGAGTGTTGCTGCGCATGACAAGCATGAATCACCGTGAGACTATTATGGTACAGAGTTTTGGTTTGCATTCAATGTTTGTTAACAAGGCATCGTTGTAGGATTCCATTAAGGTGTGGGCCCTGTCCATACAACAGACTTTTTGGGTCATGAAATCTAACTAGGAGCAGTACACTGTGAAGTGCGAGCAGGTCGGTTGTCTTTGGAGGGTGCACGCATATAGACTAAAGTATGAGACTCACTGGATTGTCTCGAAGGTGGAGTCGCACTACTACAGTCTTAGCAATGTTTTGCCGAGGCATCATAACCTAACATCCGCCTTTATAGCCAATTTGATGTACAGGAAGATAGTGGATAAGAAGGACATCAAGGCCATGAACATCATGGTGGATATCGAGAAGAAATTCAAGTACAAGATTAGCTAGCAAAGGCATCACGTGCGAAGCAAAAGGCTTTAGAACAATGGTTCGAGTCTTTCGATGTAGCGTACGACAACCTTCCTTGTATGCTTTAGGTACTACAGGATAGGAACCAAGGCACATACACTGCTGTGAAGGACAAGCCATCTACAAGGCCAACAAGTTTTGTGGTGTTGCAGAGGGCCTTCTTAGCCTTCGGTGCGTGCATCGTTGCATTTGGGCATATGCTTTCCGTGATCTCAATTGACAGGACCTTTTTAACTAGCAAATACAAGGGTCATATCCTTACAGCCATTGGTGTTGACAGCAACAATCAAATTCTGCCCCTGGCCATCACACTCGTGGAAAGTGAGAATTACGACAGCTGGTTGTGGTTCCTTCGACATGTGAGGGTTGGAGATGTCGGTGCTCATCCTGGTGTGTGCGTAATCCATGGTCACCATGCCGGGATAGCCAAAGCCATAAGAAAATTCCAGGAAGACCCCAAGGAGCCCGTTCCTTGGCCGGATATAAGGAACAGATGGTGCATTCATCACTTAGGGGGTCAACTTCTTTTAGCAGTTCCCGAAGCAATTGTTGATGAAGCTGTTCAAGAGACTGGGTATGCAGAACTAGAAGTGAAAATTTGGTGCTTTATGGGCGTTGTTGGACGAGCACAGCAGGAAGCACGTCGACGAGTGGAACAAGGGACCGGCCATGCCTAGGGCAGCACAACCTGAATGCCTCACAGTACTGGTGAGCCTGACGCAACTAGTCTGAGGAGGTGGAGGTCATGGAACATCAAGTGTTTCTCGCAGTGGATTGAGGCTGAGTCATTGGAGAAGTGGTCCCTATTGTATGACACGGACAGCGTGAGGTACGATGTAATGATGATTAACCTTACTGAGGCGTACAAGTTGATTTTTTGTAGGCCTTCATTCTCAGCCTCTTGTCATCATCGTGAAAGGTGTTCTGCACAGCATAATCGGCTATTTCAGAGAGAGGCATGCAAATGCCACATTTCATGTAGGCAACCCACAAACATCATACTCCTCAAGAATTATGTCATACATGGAGGTGAAGACAAAGAAGGCCCAATTGCACTCGGCACATGATGGGGCAATAAGGAGCATCGTTTCTACATGCTCCTCCAGGATAAAACTGGATTTGGGACGGCTCGTTTTGTTGTTACCCACAAGATATGCCTTAGAGATCATGTAAATAAACCTAGCTGCTCGTATAACAAGCTAAAGCTATTACACAAGCCATGCTCTCATATCCTCACCGCATGCAGGACTGTGGGCATGGATCCTTTGAACTTCATGTCAGAGTACTTCTTCAAGAAGAGAGTGATGCGGCATGGTGTGGCGAGCTTAGGGGGTTCAGGGTTGTGGAGAACTTCGCCACCTTGGATATTAAAGGGAGGACCTGGATTCTAGATATTGACATGCTGAAGGGTGGAAAGGGTCGGTGACAGAGCTGTTGTATTACAAATGATATAGACGAAGCGCAAGTCAGAACGCCGGGTAGACACTGCGACCGCTGCGGTCAGGAGTGGCACACCGCTAGATGATGCAAGGCACCTGCTGATGAGTAAACATATCAGCATGGTTTCCGCAACTAGTTGTTGGAGTGTGCAAAGTGACTTCAAGACTACAAAACATTGTACATTATAATTTGTAATTTGTTAGTTGGTACATTTGATGTATATAGTGTCGTAGTAACCGTATCATACGTTGTATGTACCATTTGTACAACTGTTGTGGTATTTCCCCTTTTTCAGTACTGTTTGAAGTACTGTGCTGGTAGCCTAGTATTGTTTCATTTATTTATTTACAGGTTATATTTACTGCTGTTTTACATTTGATATTTTTTGTTCCGCATAAATACTAACTTGAAGTCATTTTGCAGGTATGGCTCGTTAACTTCACAGATCGGACTAGCCTTGGATGAGCACGTCAACCGGCTGTATCGCACGTCATGCCGTGTCCCGCCTCCTGGGAGCACGGAGGAGGCGATTGACTTGGGGATGGTCTACATGTGCACACCTCAAGTGGCCTGGAGGCTAGACCCACGCTGGACAGCTAGGTTTACACTCCAGCGGTGTTGTCTTCTCGCCATACGTAGGTTGAGTATTGGCCTTTTTTGCTTCGCAGGGTGAGCAATGCCGGAGTACTACCTATCGCCCAAATGGTGTAGGCCACAACATGGACGGTCTGGCACCAGCTGTGGGTGGCGACGATGGCGTGGAGCGGTCGTGATACTTCCTGTTCGACCGCTCCCTACTGACAGCTTTGATGGATTGGTGGCTGTCGAAGATGCACACTTTCCACTTCACATTCGAGGAGATGACCGCTACTCTATAGGACATTTTGCTGCTGCTCGACCTTTCTATCGTGGGAGCTGCTACCTTCCTACCGAAGGCCCCGGCCGACTGGCACATGGACCTGCTAGCCAGGTTCCAGGGAGTCCTTCTGCCAGGGGCCATGGAGGGGTACCACGTCTTCCCGCCAAGTCAAATGCATATGCTGTCATTTTGGTGGCTCTCGCAGCTCCGGGTACATGTCTAACGTCCTTCTTGTTCGATCCGTTGTGCACTCCTTTCCACAGTACAGTCTTAATAACTTTTTGCTTATACTTAGGCAGAGCGGATGGACTCAGCTGCGGATGAGCAGCAGGTATTGCGGCACTTGGAGGCCTATTTGATGTGGCTGTTTGGTTGGGTGCTCTTTACCACCAGCCATGGCAACACCGTCAACGCACGCCTCATCGCTCACACTTGGGCCATCGTCGATAGGGAGGCCTTCCACATCAGCTGGGGTTCGGCTGCACTTGCCACAACCTATCGTGGCTTGTGCGATGCGTGCAGCAGGACCAAGATGAACTCGGTCCTCGTGGGGTGTCCGTTGCTATTGCAGCTATGGTTGTTCGAGTGTTTCAGCCTCGGATGGCCCATGTTCGAGGACATCACTCCGTACTGGGCGGAGAAGCACCTGGGGGAGATGTGGACCGGTCTACGATGGGTTCTCTCTGGTGCCGTAGACGGGCACATAGTCTCGCTTGCAATTAATTCCTTTGTATTATGTATTGTCCTATGTAATAGCTGGTGTTCCTTGCAGGTACAGTTCACGCACGTACAGATTACATGGGCGTATCTATCCTTTGTGGAACAGTTTGATCGACTCACAGTTGACGATGTGCGCTAGAAGCCCTACTCCCCTGAGACATTACATAGCCGCACTCCTAACGGGCTATCCTTGCTGTGTTGGCATGACCAAGCTTTCTAGCTGGCTACGCAGTACAACGTGTCATGCACCAGTTCGCCCCTACGCCAGGTCGTTCCAGTACCAGTCGGGCTACCTATGCCCTGTAACGTCCACACATGAGTTACCACCGTAGATGTCTCTCCTTTTGTTGCCAATTCATTCTACGACTTGTAACCAAATGTTACCTCTGGCAAGCACTCTAGGAAGGGAGTAAAACACGACACTGACTAGACAGTGAAGATGGAGGCGTGGACTGCCCAATAGAAGGGTGTAGAAGGGTGCGTAGTGGCAAGACCAAACGGGGCAGCTTTGCACAGTGACAAGATCAAAGGGTGTGGCTTCGCACAGTGACAAGACCAAACGGGCCAGCTTCGCACAGTAACAAGACCAAAGAGTGCTGCTTCGCGCAGTGACAAGACTAGACGGGACAGCTTTGCGTAGTGATGAGACCAGAGGGTACAACTTTGAGCAGTGAGAGGCTCAGACGGGGCAGCTTTTCACCAGGAACTTTTTCGAAAGATAGGGAATCACTCTACCTTGCAGGCTATTCACAAAAAAATAACCACACCATGCCAACCCTTTGCCTTTGAAAAAGATCTGGAAGAGAACACTACAAAATCAAACCCAACACTAAACCAAAGCTTGCTTCACCATGTCGAGATGGACAAGAGGCAGAAGAAGAAATGAGACAAGATGATGAAGCAATGGGAGGAGATCCGCCAACTAGCAAGGTCTGCTGCAGCCTGTGACAAACAAGCAAGGGCTGCGATGGCCCGGGCCGAACAAGCGAAGCGTGCTAGGAGGTCAACTCCTCGCAATGACACCCCACGTAGCAGCAACCCCATTCCAAACATTTCAACCAAGTGTTTGCTGCAACACCCGCCCGAGGGAGAGATGTCGTCCCTTTGTTGGTATAGGGACCCGTGCAAGTTTTTTTAAGTGTAAGCAGTAGCTCAGCCTGGTCATGTGTTATTGGAGTTGTGCAAACTACTCCTCAGACTATCTCGACCACCGTCGGGACACGAGCAGCTATCGGCAGCCGGTAAGAACCAGTTACAGTGTGTTCCCCTACTATTTCTCTTTTAAAATATGTACTAACAACCTCTCACATCTACCCACAGTTCCTGGAACCGCTATGTGGCTAGCACAAGTGGACTGACCTAGAGATCCACCCACATGACCAGTGAACTCTCGACTTCCAGGAGTGGAATGTCAAAAGCATCTACGAGATCTAGGAGCAAGAGCATCGCAACGACGAGCAAACCGAGCATATACGTCGGGAGACAAAAACTCATCTCGAGGCATACATGTGTAAGGAGCGCGAGGCTCACAAGAAAAAGAGGGAAATGCCAGCCAAGGCCAAAGAGGCCACTGAAGAGTTCAATGCCAAGTTCACAAGGAAGGGAAAATGGCCCCAGTCCACGTTGTAGGTCAGGCCATTCTACACTAGTCCCCGAAGATCGAATTTATTTATATTCCAAAAAGGCGCATATGTATCATACGAGTACTTCGGTTTGTTGCATCTTGCATGATGCTCTTTCTTATGCATGTAACCAAACCCTGTGCGCCGTGTTACGTCCAGCTTTATTACGAAGTTTATTTTAATTCGCAAAAGCACTTGTCCTCGTCTTTTCGCATTCAATTCTTCAGCGTAGTAAGGCATCCAACAACATGAAAAAAGTAAGTTCTCCTTCATATATGAATTCCTAGTTGCATAATAATATCACTTACCTTCGTACTTACCAATCATTGCTATCTTAATCGTTCTGAAATAAAATTTCACAAAATTTCTTGCACTACAACAACATACGACAATCGCAAACTGTTATTGTGGATCTAACAGATTTTCTGCCATTCATAATCTATGAAAATCACAAATGAATCAACCCACATTGTCACCCATTTTTTTTTCGAAAAAATACAACTCATAGACAAAATTTGATAAATGTTACCTATCTACAACAACTGTCATTAACCCCCATGCGTGATCAGGGGCCCAGTTACGTAAAAATGGGCGAGTTTCAGTCGCCCAACAGTTGAGCGACTGAAACTGCAGTTGCTTGACGATTGGGCTATAGGTTCCACTTGCTTGATTGTTGGGCGACTGCAAATATGTCACCCAACGGCCAGGGATAACCTTCGTGTCGCGCGGCCGTTAGGCGACAGGTTCCAGTCGCCCAACAGTTCGGCGACTGGAGGTCATTCTTGTAAAAAAAATTTGCACGTATATATTTATGTAATTTCAATTAAAAATGGATTATTTACAAAAAAAATCAACAAATTTATATGTACATGGTTTTGTGCAAATTCCCAATGACCTACCTGAGGATTTTTTTTTTGGTGCTAGAATGCATGTATGTCTACCAATTTTTACCTTTTTTTTTTTGAGAAATACCAATTTTTACCTTGTACTTCTAAATTCCACCCTATTTGTGGATTCTTGAATCTGACCGATCACATGTTAAGCCCGTATGGGCCTAGCTAGGTTCGCATTTCGCGTGGCATCATTACCCAATTCGCATGCAATGATGCGGGAACGTGTCCTCTGTGGATGCGTACCGCTCCGCGCAGGCTTTTCCCGAGCACGCTTTGGGTGCGGACCTCAGGTACCGCAAGCCCACCTTGTCCGGCCCATATGTGTAGGCGCAGCCTGGCACGCGCGCGGAGACAAGCGAAACCCCTCCCCGCTCGTCCTCCGCAGACCGGCATGCCGCTCGCCACGCCGTCGTTTCGTCTTGCGGAGCGTGGTATGGTGCTTTGAGTCTCCGGGCAGAGTGTCCGGTGACTTTCGTACTACTAGAACTCTGGAAGTACGTGCGGTGTTGTACTCAGCACAAGCGCAAAGAACTTTCGTGTGTTGGCTATGCATGGTGGAATCACTTGGGAATTGGCCGTTTCGGCGTGACCTGCCACCGGCGATGTTCAAGCATGGCCCGACGGCACGCTGGATCGCCTCCGTGCCGGCACGGCACACCAACATGAGAGGAGGGTAGGTGGGTTTTCGCAATGCTGTTATATGTAGTGGAATACTAATGTCGGATATGTAAGAGTTTAGTAGAAGTATTCATATGTAGGAGCAGATCCGCCACTTTGGCGAGCTCAGGTGGTCACCAGAGGTAAGCCTCCCAACCCTAGACCCCCACTCCTATCGCGCATCTAATTGACACCGAAGAAGAACATAGGCACAACAACTTACTGACTTGCTTAGACATTAGAGAAGAAGTCAGCAGGTGGTATGCCGGTAGTTCAGCAGGCTGCTACAGATCGGTAACTCGGTATTCGATAAACCGGTAAGTAAGTCATATTAGTCTCTCTAAATTTTGATCTGTGTCCCCGACATCGCAAGTAGGCTGCAGTGCAGACGGCAGCGCAGTGCGCACTGCACGTCACTAGTTTTTTTTTTCCTAATGTATATTCCCATTGGTGCGTGCGTGCTTCTCAGTGGAACAAGTAGTAACTGTTCTGCAACGAGTGGTAGACATGTACGGTTTGCTTTGGCGTAACCTGCACTTTGCAGTGAAATACGCCATTCTACCTTGCTAGCAGTAGCCTACTATACTTCCATCGTGCATCTTGCTCTGGTGCGATTTACATCCCTGCACAGTTCGTTTGGTCCCCCTGAACAAATCAAGCATCCAATGTGGCACGCACCCTGAGCAAAAAACAATGTCACTCTACACATGCGTGCATTGATGCATGAAAGAGACCACAAGCGTGCGCGAATCTTTCAGACACTAGCTCCACGCCCATTCTTTTTGGCTAGGATGGACAGATCTGGTCCATTTGAGAATGATCTCGACAATAATTCCATCCATGGCGAGATGATCATTACGCGGCACCGCTTTGGCGTGCTCGTCAGCTCCCGCAGTGCACGTCCCGGCGAAAGGAACCGATCGCCTCATCGGCCTTCGCCTCCTCAGAGCCTTGCGATTTTTGATGCGCTGTAGAGCCGGTCCCCGTGCCAAATTGCTTGTTTTTACCTTCTTTTGCAGGCCTCGTGCCATGGTGGCTCGAGCAGCTCCTTTGATTGGCCGGACCGAAGCAGATTAGCAGAGCAGAGCTTTGATCAAGGCACTTGTATAGCCAATTACGGGGTAATACCATTTGCATTGGTACTAAACAATGTAATCACAAAATTGTCCCTACCAGTATTTCAACATCGATGCCAGGTTTCGAATAGACTGTTTTGGTAGGATTTTACAAATTGTACCGTTACCTGCACCGCTAGTATGAAATTCTTGTAAACTCCACACATTTCCACGACAAGTCCGGCAACTCCCAAAGTTGCCCCTTGGACTAGGATTTACTCAGTTTTAAGCCCGTTTTGAAACATAAGAAATAGGTAATGCTAGCACCTGGCCGTCCTATCTAGGTGCCAGCTTCGAACGCTCGGCTGCAACATTTTTTACCCATGTATACAATATTTTTCGCTCATATATGCAATATTGCAACAAAAACATAGATAAAAATGTTGTAAACATGAATGAAAAAACATTTCTCATAAGAACTTCACATGATTTTTAAGAAACACATTTGCTTTTCTTTTTTTTTCTTTTCTTTTTTGCCGAACCCGTATGTTCCCATCAGTGCCCAAGCATGGTTATCTCAAGGGGTATACATGTAAATTATAACCGTATGATAACTGTGATCCCCAAAGTGGCTGAAGATGGCCCACACTTATTTGACCACTCCGGCGACCGCATCGGTGCTCTGCGCATTACTGGTCAGCACCGTGCCGGGAACGCACGCGCCCGAGCTTGCCCCTGTCTGGACGCGCCATTTCATGGGTTTAGTTTTCCCTAATATATATTAATTAAAAATAAAAATACTGTTATATCTTTATAGATAATATAAAGAAAATTTTATATTAAAGAGTTAACGGCTTTTGATTTTGGAAGGGGTTTTAATCACAGAGCGATCTAGCCGGATATGCTTGACTGAACTGCCGCTGCTGCCGCCTCAGCAGGGAAGAAAGAATTAGTTACGGTTGGAGCAGGCACTGCACTGCACGGCGTCGGTGAAAAGTTAATCGGCAATTGGGTCTTCTGCCCGTTGATCTCGTAGTACTCTTTGCCATATGCCGGGAACTACTGCCAGGCCGGCTTTGCTTTGTACGTACACGCCTTGTTGGGTTGCCGATTCGCCGTTCGAAAGGAGAAAGGATTAAAGAGCTTCGCGTGTTAATCTTACCAGAAAGAGCGAAGAATTAATTCAAGACGAGTCAGTCGAAGTTTATTTACGTCCCGCTCATTTTGACTTGAGCTTCTGATTTCTGGTTTATTTTTCACTATTAATAAATTTGTCTTTTTTTTAACTTTTGATTTTTTTGAGCTTTTTTGCCAGTTATTTTTTTCTTGTATTCGTTTGCGTTATCCGTAATGAGCTAATATATTTTTTCTATTTTTAAATTTTTTAAATTTAATTATGTCAAATAAACCATCTTTAGTTACAGTGTAATTTTAACCAGCTACAGTACAATTTCAGTCATAAATCATTATTTTTTAATCCAACCGAGCATGTCTTTAACGGTGTGTGGCAAATGTAAACAAAGGGACTCTTTTTCGCACGGCTCTTAACCTTTCTGCGTGCCAAGAGCTGTAGTAGTTACGTATGTACTCGGCGCGCGTATGCATGCTGGAGCAAAATGTTAGGTGTAGTGTGCAGAGATCAAGGCCTTATACGACGCCCATGAAAGTTGTAGATATATTTGTGTATGCGGCAGTTACGTGAAGTAGATCATGGCGAGTCTCGCTTAGATTAATCTCCTAGACACCTAAACCCTGTGGTCCAATGCCCCTACGTCGGTGCATGCTACTCTAAATTGACGTGATAATAGGGTTTGCAAATATATACAAAGAGCGAGATCTCTGCGAATATATACAGAGAGCGAGGGGATCGATCTTTCCTTAGCCGGAGAAATAGCATAAGGGTCGCTTGGTTGAGCTAAAATAAACTAATTTATCCTTAAATTATACTATAATTGACTGAAATTATATTATAACTGATGATAGTTTATTTGGTATAACTAAATTTAAAAAATAAAAAAATATAAAAAATAGATTAGTCCATCATGGACAATACAAACAAATACGGGAAAAAAAGAACCGACAAAAGGCTCAAAAAAGGCAAAAAACCAGAAAAAATGAAATTTAGGAATAGTAAAAAATAAACTAGAAGCTATAATCTCTAGCTAAAATGAGCAGGGTGAAACAGTCCCTACTCACTAGTACGGACTTTCATACGATGAGCTTTTCCTAATTTGATGCGCAGACTGAAATAGACAATGCATTTTGGTTTGTAGTGTGCTCAAGGGATCGACAAAAACTGTAGACCACATATATCTGGACTAGTCGTCAGTGATGTAGAAGCAAATATCTAACGTACCTCAACTCATACGGTGCTCCCAAAGTCCCAATTTGAGAATGCAGGGGGTAGGATCATCTAGCATTATACAGCATTTCAAATACAAACTTAGTTCATTTACACAGTGAGATAGTTTGTATTAGGACCAACTGGTAAGAAAGGCTATATACAATACAATCCTACTCCAAGTTTGGATTAGTAGTGAACTTTCCATTTTCCAATCCGATGCAGAGAGTAGAATCATCTAGCATTGTACAACATTTCTAGCTGAATAGGATCCATTAGCGAAACTAAGGGCCTATTTCGATTTAAGGATTTCATAGGAAAAATGAAGGAATCATATTCCTATAGGACTTGGTACTATTCATCCAAACACCAATTCATCTAAGGATCATTAAGAGGATCACTAAGAGCATCTCCAAGAGATGCCCAATAAATTCACACCCTAAATCTCTTTTTACAGATCCTAATCACGATATAAGGTCCCAAAATAATAATTCCCTCCAACAGATACCCTAAACCAGAAAAACAGTATTGTGAACCTAGATCATCCTCTATAAGTAGAGAGCGAGAGCCCATTTTTTGGGTGTGTTCTATTTTTGGGAGTCTATTTGGGAATCTGTTGGAGCTACTTTTTACCCTTCAACTCTAAAATTTAAATATTAAGAGCCATATAGAGTATCTCTTGGAGATGCTCTAAGGAAACACAGGAAGCCACCCTTTCAATTCCGAAGGATCACTATTCATTTCCCATGATTCCATAGGAAAACATAGGAAAAAAGGATGAGCTCACACTGGATGGAAAAATTCCCGTGTTTTTCCTGCGCTTCATCCAAACACCAATTCCTCAAGTTTCCTGTGTTTTAAATCATCTATTTGCACGTACATTCGTATCCTATTCATGTGTTTAAGTACATCTTCAGAATCGAATCCAATCCAACTCGGTATGGGATCATTCAAATTCTTGATAGCCCTTCTGTAACTGTTTTTTAGAGGAGGGGGCACATTTAGTCCTTGAACTATGGAGTATAAAACAGGAGCACCTACTAATTTAGACCAAAGAGACAGGTGCTCAACACTGCATCTGCATGGTATTGTAAGTTTGTGTTCCCAAAGTTCCTCCTGATAAGGGCCCCTTCTTTTATTTCGTAGGGAAAGCAATGCTTATGGTCTGAAAGCAGACAAGCAGTCAAACAATATAGGCAGGCAGACGAAGGTACAAATAATAAAAAAAGAGAGGAAATGATCAAAAAATAATGTCGATTAATCAGTACAGCTGAAGGATACCCACTCCCTCTTTTTCTGGGTTTTGTTCAATTTTCCTTTTTCCTTACCCTGTTATTTATTCATTTGGATGATCATTCTTGATCACAAAACGCATTCTTCCTCTCCCGACTCTCTTCACAAATGAAATGGAAAAAATTACAACAGTGCAAAGTAAGCAGATACTCCTACACAGGCAGGTCATAGCCTTGGCACCGCGGCTGCTGGCTACTCATGCAAAACCTCATCAATTAGGTGTTGTCTACCTCACCTCTTTATTCATCAACTTCTTGCCCTCTTGTCATGCCAAATTTCCCTCCTTTTTGGCCTCCCGTCTTTTGCCTTTCAGTGCTCTTTTTATACGGCACCGTAGCTCGCCCACACAGTCGTTGCAATCGAAAACATTCAACTTTTCCTTTGCTGAGATGAGTGGAGTACAGAGGAGTGACCTATCATTGGGCACTTTGACTGGTCAGTCACCTGCTAATCTTCCTCCTCTTGCTAGTAACCGGGGAGCAATCATGGTCATGGCAACAGCTTCCATGTGAGGCAATAGTTGTTGTATCATCACTTTTGTAGCTTAGGCAGCCAACATCCAGCACCCCAATAGGGCTCTGCGGCGCGGAGGATGCTGAGCTTCTGCCGGTGCTTGCAGATTTTGGTGGCACAGTGTTAATGGAGGCCATGGCCGACTGAATCACCTCCTGGCATTGCAACACCCTCTCCTACAGCCACAGCAGCAAGAGGCAAGCAACACATTAACTCCCTCAGCTCACGCGGCTATAAATGCGTTTCACGCTTTTGTACCGGAACTGTGTTTACGAAAGTACGGTTGCAAATTATGAGCTATGAACGTGTGGATCCAAGTAGTACTGTTGCGTTTTTCATAACAAACTACGAGGATGAGTTTACATGAGACTTGCTTCACTGTACCTTATCTACATGGGTGCAAGCCTTTGCAATGACCAAATCGTCCACTTCTCCGACCATGGTGGCCGCAACTGCGGCGGCGATCTCCGAGGGTCTGAACCCTAGACATCCAGTTCCTGCCATGCATTCCCATACATCAGATTGAGCCAAAAATACAGAATGGTCTGTCTGATCAACACAAATTTCACTGGTAGAACCATGCGCAGAATCTTTCTACATGCATATGTACCTCTAGCTATGCACAAGATGAGCTCCGCCGATTGAAAGAGCCAGCTTGGCGTCTCATTGCCGCCGTTGAGCTTGCGTAGGAAGTAGTCAACGTAGGAGAAAGGAGTCACGGCTTGCATCCTCCAATTGAGGGTGCTCAGAACAAGAAGCTCCATTCTCTGAATCGTCTTCGCTTCGAACACATAACACGCTTCACCGACCTGCTCGACGCAATACAGCAATGGTTAGAACAAGATAAAGATCAAACGAACAAAATGTGCAGGCCGGTGCATTGCAATGCCTGCCACTGTTTGCTGCTCACCTGAAGGTCCAGAGATTGCGGGACAGCAGTCTCCTCCATCTTAGCAGCCAAAGACAGGCACGCCACCGAGAGCAACTGCGTCATCCAAGCCTTTCCCTCCTGCATTTGAAGGCATGGGCGCCAAATATTTAGCTCATCTAGCACCGAAATGGACAACATTGGCGACATCCTAAGATAACTACAAATACGGTTTTAGTATTATTACCGGCAGCTCGTACTGTGAGAGGAAACGGTCCAGGTAGTTCACAGCCAAATAGGCAGTAAGAGGGCCAAAGTTGTAGTAACGGTAAACCTGTGGAGAGATCACAACGAAACAAGTTAGCAATCACATGGGGAAAAAAAGCAAAATTTCAGTGAAGTAAATACTTCACGTTAATTATCTTTTACGTTTCATCAAAAGAGGACTCCCTTTTTTCCCGGGAAAATAACATGTACTAGAATCAGACAATTGCATCTCGACGACGTCTCGTGAACCAGGAAACTGATGAAAGTGCTACTTTGGCCGAGATGGCCCCAAAATTTACATCCCTACAACAAATTATTATTGTTCGAAGGGCAGTTAAATATTAGCACAAAGTACTCTGCTACACGCCTACTACACATCAACACATTACGCACGTAAAGGAACGCTGCAGATCCTTGAAAACTGACGAAGAAAAAAGTTGCAGCATGTGTTTGAATCCGAAAAGAAAAAAAGATACAGCTTTCCAAATGAACAGAGCAAATCATGGTAATGGACTGCATTCTTAGAAACAATGAAAAAATGTCGCAAAAAAATCATTTTTTTCTTCCCCGGCCCAGCCATCCCCAGATCAATCAAGAACCCACCTTCCAAATCCAATCGATGGCCTCCCTCCTGACGCAGAGGTCCACACCGCCGCCGCGGATCCTCTCGCCGTAGTCCGCCCTCGGCATGTGCTCCGTCTCCCTCTCCACCAAACCGGCCACGCATTCCTCCGACTGCGGCGGGAACAAATCCACGCCGAAATCCGCGTCCAGCGACCGGCCTCTCTTCTTCCCCGCCGCCGCCGCCTCCTCCTCCTCCAAGCCCAGGATGCTGCTGCTGTCCTCGGCGCAGAGGAGCATGGACGCGGCCACGTCGTAGCAGCTCGGAGCCATTCCTCGCTGTATTCCTGTCCCACCACGAACAAAGCCTGCGGATTTCTTTGGCCTCCTCTCTCTCCTGCTCCCCGCTCTGCGTTCTTTGGCCGGTTTGGGTGGCGAGTGGTGCGCGTGTTTGGGTAGTGAGGAGCACGGACTAGTTGTGCCCCGTGCGAGCGGTGGTAAAGGACACAATGGGGAAGAGGCGCTTTGCGCTGTGCGGTGCAGTTGTTGTGCCGTGCCTGTGCTCCTGCTGCAGCTTCTGCCCTCGCGCTTTTTGTATTGGGGAGGGGACGGAGTATTTCGGGAAAGCGCACGCGACGGTACGCCAAAATTGGGACAGCCGGAGCGGGAGCGGCGGAGCCGGATGGTCGCGGCGGACGCAAGGATAGTGTTCTGGTATGATGGGCCGGGGAAGAGGCGGGAGCGACTGGAGCCGTCCGATCGCCGACGAGCGGCTGTGATTGGAGCCGCGAGGCTGTCGCAGACGGAACATCCGGCGATTGACAACCCGCGCGACTCTTTCGCGAAGGGTCGCATAAATCGGGAATTTAGCCGTGCTGGCCGTGTGAACCCGTTGGAATATAGTCCTACTCCTTTTATAGGTGTGAACATTTACATTGATATATCTTAGCAAGTATTAGACACATCCCTTTTTGAGTTGATTTTAGTTGTACTATAATGCATCTGTTTCTTTCTCGAAACGGTTTAAAATACACAAAATTATTTGGTTTTACACTTGTGATTAATGTCGGATGAGAAATTCCAATGGATTCGCACGGGCTAGTTTCTTAGATAAAGTCACTTAGGTCCGTTAATTTGGATTGTACTTAGCATAAACACTTTCTATTAATTTATGCCGTTATAACTTAGGTCAACTAGATGGATACTAGATCTTTTCCTTTTTATTGATTAATGTTCCTTGTGGTATAATGGCCCTGTTTAAAATGTCTTTTTCTGATAGCTTTTGTCTGTGGTTGTTGCCATTTTGCTGAAATAAGCACGGTAGCGACTATTAGATTTTAGCTGACGCATTCAATTACAGGAAAATAAAGAGAAAAAAGACGGAGAATGAAAAAACAATTATATCTCCATAGACAATGCAAAGGAAAAAAAGGCACATTAAGAAGCCAATATGTTTAAAATGGCTTTCGACTTCTGAAAGCTAGAAACCAGAAGCTCAAAGCAGTTTCCAACAGGGCCAATTACTATAGGTATAGATCGTATTATGAATTTTTAATATTTTTTCAATTTAGGTTTTGAATTTGCATGCAAATCAAATCTCTACTCATCCTTTAATTTTAATTCCAATTTACATGTTTTTGGATCGTACTTTGGGTGGATATTTTCAGTTTTAGGTTGGAATTCATATAAAAATCCAATTTCTATTTTTATTTATTAAATCTCTAATCAACCTTTAATTGTAATTAAAAAATTTCATATTTTTGGAACATACTTTGGGTGGATTTTTTTCTAGCTTTAGGTTGGAATTCACATAAAAATCCAATTTCTATTACATTTATTATTAATCCAAATTTTATTTTTAGGGTTTATGTTGGAATTCATATGGAAATCAAATTGCTAATTTTATTTTATTATTATCACGAAATTTACTTTTAAGGTTTACTTTAGAATTCATATAGAAATGAAATTGCTAATTTTATTTTATTTTTATTTCAAATTTTAATAACTTTGCTCTGTAAACATAGCCTCTTCCTTTTCATTTATTGATTTTAAATTAATTACTATTCCAACTTTTATTTATTTATGGATGTGACTTGAAAGTTGTATGGAAATCAAGTTACTAATTTTTCTTATTTTTATTCCAAATTTTATTTAATTTATATTGTACTTGATATGGACTCTTTGTTTTATATCTAAACCATTATAATTTGGTTCCACCATATAGATGGCGAAATCTTTCTAATCAACCCATGCATTCACAGGAGCTAGCTTCTTAGATAAGTGACTTGGGTCTGTTAATTTGCATTGTACTTGACACATACACTTTCCATTAATTTAAGCCCCTACAACATGGGTCAGCTAGACGAACACTAGATCTTTTCTCTTTTATTAATGTTCCACATAGTATAATTAGTACAAGTATAGATTTTATTATGAATTTTAATATTTTTTGAATTTAGCTTTAAAATTAAAATGAAAATCAAATCTCTAATTATTCTTAAATTTTTATTCCAAATTTGCATTTTTTTTATCATATTTCTGGTGGATTTTTTAACTTTAGGATAAAATTTGTATAAAAATGTAATTTCCAAAAATCTAAATTTTATTCTCATTTATTATTAATCCAAATTTTATTTTTATGGTTTAATTTGGAATTTGCATTTAAATCAAATTAATTTTATTGTGAATTTTAAAAATTTTAGAATTTATGTTTCGAATTCACATGCAAATCAAATATCTAATCATCCTTTAATTTTTATTCTGAATTTGCATATTTTTGGATCGTACTTGTGCTAGAAAATTTTCAGATTTTGGCTAGAATTCATATTAAAATATGTCTATTTTCACTTATTATTAATCTAACTTTTATTTAAAGCTTTACTTTGGAATATGTATGGAAATCAAATTACTAATTTATTTTTTATTTTTATTTCGAATTTCAATTAATTTTCATTGTAGTTGGCATAGACTCTTCGTTTTGATTGCTAATTATTATTCCAAATTTTAAATTTTTATTTAATTATTATTCCAAATTTTATTTAGTTATGGATGTGACTTTGGAAGTCGTATGGAAATTAAGTTGTTAATTTTTCTTATTTTTTATTTCGAATTTTAGTTACTTTAGATTGTACATGACATAGACTCTTTGTTTTAATTCGAGTCATTATAACTCAGGTCCTTGAGATAGATAGCTGATATTTTGTGTAGGGATTTTAATTTGGAGTTTGTGTAAAAATCAAATTGATAATTTCTATTTTATTCTAAATTTTGGTTACTTTTTTATGTTATTTTTATAAAATTTTAATTTTAATTTTATGTTAGAATTAATATACAACTCCAATTGTTTATTTTCATCTAATTTTTATTCTGAATTTCACCTATGTAGGGGTTTTAATTTGGAGTTTTAATGAAAATCACATTGCTAATTTCCTTTTTTTCATTCCTAATTTATATTTAGTTTTGATCATTATTTTTTATTTTGAGAATGAATTTAAGCTTAGAATTCATACAAAAATCCAACTAATAATTTTCATCTAATTTTTAGTTCGAATTTTAGCTATCTGTGGGTTTTAATTTAGAGTTTGCATGAAATTCAAATGGCAAATTTCTTTTTTATTCTGAATTTCCATTATTTTTTATTGTACTTGGCATGGATTATTTGTTTTAATCCAAGCTGTTTTAACTTTGGCCTGCTAGATGGATGGTTAGAGAGTTTTTAAATAATCTATTTTTTATTCTGAATTACAGTAATATACCTATGTTTTTACTTACGCTAATAATCCTTTGTCGCTCCACAATTGGGCTACTTGAGTTTGTTGCACAACGGTTGAGCGACAAGTATCCAAGTAGCTCAATACTTGAGCTCAGGGGGTTCAGGGTTGTGGGGAACTTCGCCACCTTGGATTTTGTAGGGAGGACCTGGATTCCGGATGTTCACATGCTAAAGGGTGGGAAGGGTAGGCAACAGAGCCGGCATATTACAAATGATATGGACGAAGCACATGTCGGAGCACCTAGTACATGCTGCGGGTGATGTGGTCAGGAGGGGCACACAGCTAAACGATGCAAGACATGTGCTGATCACTCGGTAGACCGGCATGGTTTCTACAACTAGTTGTTGGAGACTACAAATAAATGTCCATTGTAATATGTACTTCATTAGTTGGCACTTTTGATATGCGTATTGTCATACTAATTGTATCGTACATTGCATGTACCGTCAGTACAATTGTTATGTTACTTCCCCCTTTTCAGTAATGTCGTTGGTATTGTGCTAGTAACCTAGTGTTGTTTCTTCTATTTATTTACAAGTTCTATTTACTATTGCTTTACGTGCGATGTTTTTTGTTTTGCATAAATGCTAACTTGAATTTATTTTTGCAGGTATGGATCGTGAGCTTCACTGATCGAACTGGCCTTACGGTCTGTTGTACAAGCATGTCAATCGACTGCATCGTGCTTCCCATCGTGTCCTGCCTCCAAGGAGCGCAGAGGAGCCAGCTGACTTGCGAGTGGTCCGGACATGCACACCTCGAATGGCCTGGAGACTAGACCACCGCTGGACAACCAGGTGTGCACTCTGGTAGCGTTGTACTGTTGCCATAAGTAGGTTGTGTACTAACCTTTACTTACTTCGTAGGCTGCGTCATGCCAAGCTACTCCCTCTCACCTGGATGGTGCAGGCCACCGACGAGGATAGACCGGCCTTGCTTGTAGGCGGGGATTATGACACAGAGCGATCATGACGGTTCCCGTTCGACCACTCTCTACTGATAGCTTTGGTGAACCGCTGGTGGCCGAAGACACACGCTTTTCACCTCCCATCTGAGGAGATGGCTCCTACTCTATAGGACGTGTGCCTGCTGCTCAGCCTTCCCATCGTGGGAGCTGTTGTCTTCCTACCAAAGGCCCTGGCCGGCTGGTGCGCAGGCCTTCTTGACAGATTCCAGGGAATCCTTCCACCTAGCGCCGCGGAGGAGTATTACGTCTTTCCGTCGGCTCAGACACACGGGCCATCATTAAGGTAGCCCTCATAGTTCTGGGCATGTGCCTGGTTCCCTTTTTGTTCGATCCTATATGCTCTCATTTCGCTGTACTGTGCTAATAACATTTTGGTTGTATTCAGGCGGAGCGGATGGACCTAGCCACGAACAAGCAGCAGGTCTTGTGGCACTTGGGGGCTTATTTGCTGTGGCTATTTGGTTGGGTGCTCTTCACCACCAGCCATGGCAACACCGTCAATACGTGCCTCATCACTCACGCTAGGGCCATCGCCGAGGGCAAGTCCCCCCAAATCAGCTTGGGTTCAGTTATACTTGCCGCGACCTATCGTGGTTTGTGTGACGCGTGCGCCAGGACCAAGGCGAACTCGGTCCTCGTGATGTGTCTACCGCTACTGCAACTGTGGTCGTTCAAGCGATTCAGCCTCAGACGGCCCATGCTTGAGGACATGACTTCGTACGAGGCCGAGATGTACCCGAGGGCGACGTCGACCGGCCTACGATGGGTTCTCTCTGGTGTCGTCGACGCTAAGTAGTCTGACATGCAATTATTTCCTTTGTATTAACAATGGTCATACGTAACAGTTGTTGTTCCTTGTAGGTACAGTTCATGCACGTCTAGATCACGCGGGCATATCTACCCTTTGTGGAGCAATTCGACCACCTCACAGCTGACGGCGAGTGCTAGGAGCCATACTCACCTGTGGCACTACAGAGCCGCACTCTTGATGGGCTGTCCTCGCTCTACTGGTGCGACTGGGCTTTCTGGCTAACGCGTCGGAAGCTCATGTACAACGTCTTCGTCGAGGACTACGCAGCACATCGTGTGATGCACCAGTTTGGCTTATGTCAAGTCGTTCCAGTACCAGTCAGGCGACTGGTGCCGTAGAGCGTCCACGCGTGAGTGACCGCCTCTCAGGAATCTCCTTCTACTGCGTATTGGTTTGACGACTAGTAACAAAATGGTGTCATAAGTAGGTACTTTAGGAAGGGAGTGAAATGCGGCATGGACTAGACGGCGAAGATGGAGGGGTGAATAGTGTAGTGGGAGGGCACACTTCAGGACAACACTGACCAGTACTTTTTAGACTGGGCCGACCAAGTGATGGGCTTCCCACCTCGGGCCACACCCCCAGAGTTTCTCTCCGGGAGTGTCCTCACCGCCGGTGAGGACACTCCCGGAGAGAACCTCTGGGGGTGTGGCCCGAGGTGAAGAGCCTCACTGGTGGCCACACAGGCGATAGTGCAGTCCACTCTTCTAGCTTTGGGACATGTGCGATGGTCTCCTGACCGTCTTACCTTGTCGGGACGCCATCACCTGGCGCTGAGGAGGATGGCCAAGCGGGGCCATATGGGAGAACGCGGATGCGGAGGTAGAGGGGGCCAGGGTGGCGGCGAAGGGGGCTGGAGATGTTGTTGGGGGTGGCTAGTGCTGGATGTACACTTGTGTCAGACCCAGATTTTATAATCTGGAATCTACTGTGTTTATCTGCACTATTCCCTGGATCAGTAGATAGTGCACACAGTTACAGTTCTGAATATCAAAGTACATATCATGCGGAAATGTAAATATAATAATAGACTTACTCATGGGCCGATGAGGCCAAAATCATTAAATTGCAGCAGCGGAAGAACGAAGCACACAGGTGGGACCTTCGGGACATGCCCACAGGCAGCCAACTGGAGGTTCGCGACCTAGCCCTTGACATCTTCATCTTCTTCGTCATCGTGATCCAAAAGTATTGTTGAAGCGCAGTGATCTGATTCCCGCTTCTGAATTTGTCGCAAAAGCGAGCATGAGCACTCCGACCCCGTGCTCCGCGAGCCAATACACAGAATGCAAATAAATAGTATGCATGGCATAACAAAGGGAAGGCTCGGGTTATTTTATTTGCCAAAAATTTGCTTTTAGCGGCATTATTATTCTTAATTAATCAAAGTTTCAGTGTTACTACCTAACTTCATACTACAATTACCAAAATCGACTTAATCCACCGATCATACTTTGTACTTTGAATTATTAATGATCCAATCATGTCATTACTTATTCATCAGCCCCTTACCCCTGAACTCTAATGATTCTCTAACATAATTACTTTCAAATCCACCGATATCATTTGTATTCAATCCTTTTTGTCATTGATTTCAACCCATAATCCAATAATCCATCTCCTTTTTCCATTACCTATTCCTAGCTAATCCTCAAATATACCTCCACCAAAAATTCAATTTACCACGATTATAATCCACTAATGACTCCTCTAATCTCCTCAGAAATTTAATTCGTTCCTCTAGTAATTGATTAACTACTATTAATTCCCTATATCAACAACATCTTCCAAGGATTAACAATCACTATTATATATCCACCAAGAATATCATTAATCAAGAATTATAATCCGATACTTGTAATATTCCACCAAATCCTCGAAAATTCATTTGATTCATCTAGTAACTGAATCTATTAATTCTAATATTGACATCTCCCAAGAATTTATTTCTCAGTGTCATGATCCAATATTTATCTGTGCAATTCCTACATCTCCAAAAATCATTTAAATCATCTATCTAGCCTATCGTTCAGCTAGACTTCACCAACTTATTTCTCCCAGAACCCACAATATCATTTCCTATTCAAGACCGATATGGATCTACCAATGTACTCTACAAACGTTCCTCTCTTTTACTCGCGACCCTGTTTATTCCACCCATATTTTATTTTGTAAGAATAGAAATGCCACTATTGGAATATAATACATAAAATTTCCTGAGACCTAGCAGTTTTGGACAAAAGCATAATGTTCAAGGGATATTAACATGATTCTCCATACATAAAACATTACCTCATATGCACACTATTACCATGGCATCACACCATGCAACGTATTTCAGCGTTATAGCCGCTTAACTTACCACTGGGACGACACCCAGGACAATTCCAAACTAGGGCCTTACACTGCCCTCCACTTTTTTCATTCCCATCCACAAAGCATTTTGAAATAGAACTATATCTGGTTAAGTTCCCATGTCTGCCCTTGACCGTGGGCACGGCTATTCGAATAGTTTTGACTCTGCAGAGTTTGTACACTTTCACCACAAGAGACAATCAACTCATTGCCCCACATGATTCCTTAGTCATGTGGTTGAGCAGACCATCACAGTAACTTTTCAAAGTACCTCGCCCCTTCCATCATTTCACCCTATGGGTCGTTCCCACTTGCGGTGGGTCCCATACGTTGTGCGGGATGTTCTCCTTCTGAACGTCTAGCAGCTGGCTCCCCACCCCTGCTAGCCCGCCACAGCAGAACTTCACTCCCTACGAGTGTCCCATTCAAGCCGTCTCACAGACCGCCACTTGCACATCCTCACACCACCTCCTGGAAGGATGACTTTCAGGGTCCGGTAAATCTACTAAGCCAAGTTGTAATTTACAGACTTGCGGTTGTACTGTTTTACACGGGTTGGCATGACAAGATTCAGTCCTTAATGGTATCTGGGCGGTCTATCACTAACCACTTTGTGCTTCCACTGCACCACACTCTCACACCATCGAACCAATCCGCCCAGATATTAAAGCATGTTGGGGTTTTTGGAAACATAAGATAATCATATCCAACATTTATCAGTCATTACCACCATGACTGCCCGAACAAATTTTCTCATGAATAAATGTGATGCTCGGGACAATTTCTTGCCCCGGATTCCTATTCAATGCTAAGCATGGCATATGGTTACGGACTTATTTTCGAAATGTTACTATTATATTTTTGCTAGGGCGACAAGGTTCACACCTTCAAATACTCAAGGAGGGGGTAATATTATTCAAGATAAACAACGGCATATAACTAGAATATCAAATTTAGCATGCATTTGCATAAAAATAACAGCAATGCAATTTGTTAATTTAAAACAAAGTAGTTTGCAGAAATGTAGGTTCAACATGATCAAAGTATTGACTCGCCTTGGTCACAGTGGTCGGGATCTGGATTTTCTGGTGCCTCTTGTGCTGCCTCGAACTCTTCCTCCTGAGCTTCGTATGCTATTTAATCGTGCGAATTACCCAAATAAAAGCAAAGCAACCAATCACTCAAAAGATCACCAGAAATTCATATGAACTCTAAAAATTATGATTTTAGTTCCATTGGACAGATCTTGAATTTAGATGAATTTAGAAATTTGTCTCATTCAATTTGGAGTTAAAATGAATAAGTTATGATTATTTGAAGTTCTCAGTTCAATTAATTCCATAAAATATGAAATTTCTGACAGTGGGACCCACATGTCATATTTTAATTTTTATCTTTTCTTTTATCATTTTTCTCTGTCTCTATGACCGGTAGGGCCCACATGTCAGCCTGTCCGGTCACTGACAAGTGGGACCCAAGGGCCCTGGACCCATCTGTCAGCGGGTGACGCCGACAGGCGGGGCCCAGAAGGCAGCCGGCCCGCTGGCCACAGCAGCTGACGGGCGGGCCCCAGCTGTCAGTGAGGTATTTCAAAAGAAATGCTTGACCGCAGGCGCGGAGCCGGGGGCTCGAACGCGCGCCGCGGGAGCGAGGGGGAGGGAGGAGTGACGCTGAAAGCCAACCGGTCAGTCGGGCGATGCTTACCCATATAGGGTAAGTATACCTTTTGAAGTAGGTCGCCGAGGGGGCCGGGCAGAGGAAGGTCGGGGACGGCGGTGGCCGGCGGCGAGCGATGGTCGGGGAGGCCTGGGGTTGCGTAGAATGTAATCTCCGGGTGATGGGGAACCTTCTGGTGTAGGTGGCCGAGGGTGACGGTGGCCGGAGAGGGCTGGCGGCGTGCGGTGGCAGAGGCTCAGGGGCGGCTACCGTGGCCAGCGAAGTGGAGACCACGGAAGGCGAGGAGGAGAACGGGGATGTGTTGGCGATGCTCCAGAGAGGGTTCCAGAGCAAAGAATTGAGCTCTGGTGGCTCGGCTCAGCGGATCGGCGCTCGCTGGAGCTGGGAAAGAAGAAGTGAGCCGACGGCGATTCAGGGCACTACGGCTAACTTGCGGCCAGGAGAGGGAGGAGGAAGGTTCTGCGGTGCCAATGCGGCTCACGGAAGGGCTTTTTATAGCCGGAGAGGGCTTGTACGGCGAGGGAGATATTTGGCCGCCGCTGTTCAGGCGAGGCAGGGGGGAGGAACGCGATCCTCTTCGGGATTTCGCAGGAGAGAGGTGGCGGGGAGGTGAGTCCCCCCTCCTGTTCAATTTGCCCGCGAGGTGAGAGAGGGAGAGCGGTGATCTGCTGCGGAGACGCGAGAGAGAACGGGTGCGAGGGGCGCGGCCGCGTGGAGAAGAAGGAGGGAGGAAGAAGAAGAGCGCGCGGGCGGGACCACCGTCCAGAGAGAGAGTGGCGCGGGTCGCGGGCCCGTGACGCAGAGGGGGAGGCGCGGTTGGGAGGCAGGCCCACCGGCCAGAGACGTCGCGCGCGCGAGGGGACGGGCCCAGGCGGCAGCGGGGCGCGGGGCGTGGTCGGTCCACCGCGCAGTGGCGCGGACGCGCTGGGCCGCGCGATGGAGGCGCGGGCGACGCGTCGAGCATCGGGGCCGGCCAGGTGTCGGCCCGATAATAAGGGGAGGGGAATTTTCGTTAAGAATTTTCAGAAACGTGCAGTTAATTGAATAATCCTTAGAAAAATATGAAAATACATCCAAAAATTCAGGAAAAATTCACAGAAGTTCCTGATGACATTCTGGACTTAACAAAAATATTTCCAACTATTGTTGGTACTTAATTTATTTGCTTTCCTTGTTATTTATGTCATTATTTAAAATGAGGGCTTTATGTTTAAACCAAAATTTCCTCCATTCCTTTCTGGGTTATCTTTTCAGATTCTTATTTAAATTTTTAAATTTTCTATATTTAAACATGTTTGTTTCCTCTTTAGCTTTTGGAACTTTCATCATAATTTTCGAGACAACACCAGAAACTCCAAATTCAAATAAAAAGCAAATAAAATCATCCAAAAACTTCATAATTCAATATTTACATTTATCAGGATGTTACAACTTGTTTTCATGTACTGCTTACGTTTCTTATTTACTTAGTGATGTTTGCAATACTGTGGCGAGCTTAGTTGTAATTCTTTTTACCGTGTCGACGCCCATACCACTCAATTAATGGCAATTTCACTGACGACCGCACCACTCGAATAGTGCACTAAATTGATGGCAACTGCACCGATGTACGAACCATTCAATTAGATGCTTAACGACATTGAAAAATACCGTGAACAACAAGAGAGAGTACTACGGTACAACCTTACACGTCGTTGCCTATAGGTGGAAGGAGCCTCGTGGTACCCTCATGGAGTGTTGCAGAGGGGTCCGCCTCAGACGTGGTTGGTCGTCGTTGTAGTGGCAAGCATATATACAAACTAAGGTTCGCGCAGCAGCATGTTGAATCGTACGAACTTGCTATGTTGATGACCTCCTTATTGCCTCTCTCGCATTGCATCTGCTGATGGAGGTCATCATTGTGCTATTCAAGACTTTCAATCCATGCCTCGAGTCAGCGATTCACTCCCACAATGTATCCACGTACCTCGCAACTTACCATTCATGGGGAGGATCAATCTATCGCACGAAGTCACATTTAGCCATCTGCTATAAAGGAACATTAACATCGAAACTCTATTAGCAATACTACAAAATAGACGATTGCCTACTAATACCCAGAGTGTGGGCATCAGAAGAAATGTCGCCCGCCATCCAAATGGTCTTCTGCCACCTGCACCACCGCATCCTCCATGTTTCTACATTTTGGCCACACTGGCTGAGCGCACCTGTTTAGCAACAAGCGGTAGTTAATTCCGAAATCCCCCTTCCTTTCGAGTGGAAGGTCCCCCTTGGTGACTCATGTTCGACTGGTACCTTGGCGTCTAACATGGTGGATTATTCTACGGTGGAGAAGATAACTGTTCCTACCATCAATAGCTTGGGCATGCATTTTATAGCATAATTGAGGTGTCATGGCATGCTTTATGACACAGGGCAACTTTGCGCAGCGACATGACTACATGGGGCACCTTCGCACCGTGACAAGACCACAGGCACCAGCTTCATGCAGCGACTACATAGATGAGACAGCTTAGTGCACCGACAAGACCACATATGCCAACTTTACGCAGTGAGAAGACCAGACGAGACACCTTTGCACAGTGATAGGACCATACGGACCAGCTTTGCACAGTGACATGACCGCACGAGCTAGCTTTCCACAGTGCGAAGACCAAACGGCCCAGCTTTGCACAGTGCGATGACCTGATTGGCTAGTTTTACGTACTGACAAGACCACACTGGGTAACTTTGCACAGTGACAAGACCACACGTGGTATCTTCATGCAGTGAGAAGGCCACACAGGACCCTATAAAAGGAGGTCGAAGAGATTTCGGAGAGAATACTACAAAACCAAACCCAACACTATACTAACGCTTACTTTACCACACTGAGATGGCTAAGAGGCAGAAGAAACAATGGGACAAGATGATGAAGCAATGGGAGGAAACATGTGACCTAGCAAGGTCAATTGCCGCCTGCGATGAAAAAACAAGGGCAACTACGGCCTAGGCAGAACAAGCCAAGCGTGCTATGAGGTCAACTCCCCACAATGACGTCACCCGTAGCAACAACCCCATCCTGAATGTTCCTACCGAGCGTTCACCGCAACACGCACCAGAGGGGGAGACACCCCCTTTGTTGGTGCCATGACCTATGCAAGTTCTTCAAGTCTAAGCACTGCCTCAACCTAGGTATGCGTTACTAGGGTTGCACAAACTACTCCAATGACTATCCTGATCGCTGTCTAGACACCACCACCTATCGGCAGCCAGTAAAGACCAAGTGCACTGTGTTTTCCCTACTTTTTCTCCTTTAAAGTACGCGCTAACAACCTCTCCCATGTATCCACAGTCCTCGAAACCCCTATGTGGCTACCGCAAATGGATCGATCTTGAGATCCACCCAGAGGACCAGTGAGCTCTCGACTTTGAGGAGTGGAAAGTGAAAAGGCCATGTGAGATCTGGGAGGAGGAGCGCCGCAAGCACGAGCAAACTGAGCGCATACATCGAAAGACGAAAGTTCATCTCAAGGCGTGCACGCGTAGAGAGCACGAGGCTCACGAGAGGGAGCGCAACAAAAAGAGAGAAATGGCGATCAAGACAAAAGAGGACACCGAGGAGTTCAACGCCGAGCTTGCAAAGAAGGAAAAATGGCCCTGGTCCACGAAGTACATCGTACGAGAAGTTGGGTTGGTTGGTCATACATGATGCTCTATGTTATACATGTATCAAACCCTATACGGTATGTTACTCCCAACTGTACTATGAAGTCTATTTTAATTCAGACAAGCTTATTTCCTCGTCTTTCATATTCAATTATTCTCGTAGCAAGTCATCCAACAACAAACCAGTTCTCCTCTGTGTACGAATTCCCGATAACATCATAATATCACTTACCCTCGTACTTACCGATCGTTCTTAAAAAAAATTTACGGATTTTTTTCGCACTACAACAACATACAATGATAGTAAACTCTTATTGCAAATCCAACAGATTATCTGCCATTCATAATCTATGAAAATCACAAATAGGTTAACCCACACTGCCTCTTGTTTGCAGTCGCTGCACAACCGAGCGATTGCCCTCCCGCTGGGCGACAAGCTGCAGTCGCCAAAGCGTTAGGCAACTGCAACCTGTCGCCTAACAGCCCACAGACAGCTTCCGTGTCGCGCGCCCGTTCGGCAATAGGCTCCAGTCACCCGATGGTTAGGCGGCTGGAGCCTATTTTTGTAAAAAAAAATGTTAGCACGAGTATATTTCTATTATTTCGAATAAAAAATGGATTATTTACACAAAAAATTCATCAATCTGAGCTGTTGGATTGTTTGAGATGGACGAGAAAATTGATACTTTGCCATTCTATTCGGTGGCCTTCGATAAAATACCACTCCCTAGAATGACCACTATAAAATGCCACTCTTAACATTGACACTTTGATTATTTGCCATTTTGAGGGTTTTTTAGGATTCTTAATTATTTTTTAACCATTTTCAGATTATTTGCCATGGGAAAAGACACATTTGCCCTTGGGATGGCAAAGTATCAATTTTCTCTCTCCTATCCTGCCTCTCCATCTCTTCCCAAACACCACCAAGCCAAAGCATTTGCCCAACTCAAGAGAGAGAATAAATCTTTACTAGATCACAGGCTGCGTAATCCTGCGATTTGTGTTGTGGTTTCTGTCCAATCCGCCGAGTTCTTGCGAGAATTGTTGCTGCGCGCGTGCAATGACGTCCACGTCGAGCTCGACAGCGGTGGACGAGAGGGAGAGGGAGCGGAAGCGGAAGCGCAGCACCGGGGGAGACTCCATAGCGGAGACGAAGGCGCAGCCCTCCAAGTGGCGGACGCGGCGGGAGCACGAGATCTACTCGTCAAAGCTCCTCGAGGCGCTCCGCCTCGTCCGCGCCGGGTCGCCGACAGCACCGGGGGAGACTCCATGGCGGAGACGAAAGCGCAGCCCTCCAAGTGGCGGACACCGCGTGAGCATGAGATTTACTCGTCAAAGCTCCTCGAGGCGCTCCGCCTCGTCGCGCCGGGTCGCCGACCGCGTCGGCGGTCCCGCCGCGCAGCCGGACCGTGCGGGAGGCTGCCGACCGCGCGCTCGCAGTTGCTGCGCACGGGCGCACGCGCTGGAGCCGCACCATCCTCGCCTCCCGTCGCCGAAGCCTCCAGGCCGCCCGCCGCGCGCGCCTCCGCACCCCAACCTCCCCACCCTCGCGCCACCCAACCGCCGCCGCCTCGCCGCCTTGGAAGGGCGCGAAGACGCCGCCGCTGGTGAGGAAGGCGAAGGTACTCGGGCGGCTGGTGCCGGGCTGCCGCAAACTTTCATTCCCGGAACTCCTCGCCGAGGCCTCCGACTACATCGTGGCGCTCGAGATGCAGGTCCGCGCCAAGGGCAAATGTGTCTTTTCCCATGGCGAATAATATGAAAATGGTTAAAAAATAATTAAGAATCCAAAAAAACCCTCAAAATGGCAAATAATCAAAGTGTCAATGTTAAGAGTGGTATTTTATAGTGACCATTCTAGGGAGTGGCATTTTGTCGAAGTCCACCGAATAGGACAGTAAAGTATCAATTTTCTCGAGATGGACGGACGATTAGGCGTCCCTTTAGCATTTGAGTGAAATAAACCGTGTGTATCTTAGAGATGGATCAACATTAATTGTTGAGCTACGAAGTTATTCAGGCACATAACCAGGTAAGAAGTACGTACTAGTTTGGCTGCAGTAACTGTAGATATGATGTATGAAAATAACAACTATAGTACACAATTTCTGCAGACAATTATCGCCGCCGGACGGGGCGTAAAGGATTGTACCAGGCATGCACAGATTTTGTTCACAAGGACGTCGATACGAATGGACAGTTCTTTAACTCTGGCTGTCGCCGGAATTAACGCACGTCCTGTTTATATAACTCTCAAGCCGATTGTCCTGGGAAACACGATCGAGCGTACATTAATTTACATGGATCTAGTAGTATGAGTGACTGTATGAGACTAGCTATAGTGGATTGGATTCATTGCTCTGTCGCTGGTAAGGTTTCGTAATTGTGGTTTGTGTGATTGTATCATGAGTAAGTGCCTTATACAGTCCTTAATCTTATCGAAAGCATTACCCGGATGATGATCGATCGTGCAGTTGCCGGGAAAACCATTTTTGCTCATATTTGTACGTGCACCCATTCTATCCATCTTCCATCTTGTTCCGAGATGCCCACACACAGCAAGTGCGCTCGCATGTTTTTCTAGAAAAACGTAGGTCAAGGTAAATTTATAAACTCATAAAAATCCTATTGAAATGCTAGGATTTGAACCCTATTAGATTTGAGTCGTACATTCACATGCTCTACTATGCTATGAAGATATGGTTCCCATGCTTTGGGTGTGATCAAAATGGCTTGAGCTTTTGGCTTCAGCTTATTTTTGTACTATTCATAAATTTCGTCTTTTTCTGAACTTTTGGCTTTTTTTTGAGTTTTTTTACCGGTTCTTTTTTTCCTCGTATTTGTTTACATTATACGTGATGGGCTAATATGTTTTTTCTATTTTTAAATTTTTTTAAATTTAATTATGGTAAATAAGCCTCTGTCAGCTACAGTGCTTTTTTCAGCCAGCTACAGTGTTTTCAGCCATAAGCCACGGGCTTTTCAGCCATTTTGATCACAACCTTTATTTTATTTAGTCATTAGAAACTTCTTTAGTTTCTAACTCAAAAATCAAGGGTCTAATTTTCTATTTGTTTGTGCCATCATAATCATCACTTTGAGTACAATGACTTTAACTTACAAATTTTGAAGCTATATTTGACGTTAATATGCCACGTTAATGCTATCATACTAAGTATAGATGTATTAAACGCTATACGTACATTTCGAGTAGTATGGTATACAAACTGTCATGCAGGTTATGTAGTGTACTAATAAAAATCAATAGAATTTATTTGTTAATGTTAGTACTTGTTATTGTTATCACATAGTAAAATTAAGTTATTTTCACAACTAAATATATAAACTAGCCAATTACTTAGAAAGAAAATCTAACTAATTATATAGTAACGTTAAAGTACCATGTGAATACAATATTCGTAATGCATGGTTTACCTAGTGCTAGCATTTTATTACTCCTTCTATTCTTTTCTAAGTAACATTTTTTTTTTATTTTTTACGATCTACGAGATATGACTTTGACCATTACTATTTGTAACTTTGTCTTATTATATACTAATAAAATTACAATATTATAAAAGCATTTTTAAAACAAATATAACAATGCAATTTTTATGTGGTCAGTCTAGATAGTTTTAAACATAGGGAAAATTTGCTCAGTGCCATTCAAAAGATCGACGTATAGCTCAATGCCATTGTGGAGCTAATGCGTAGCTGGATACCGTCGCGTAGCCAAAAATACAGGGAAATGCCCCTACTGTGAGGGTTCCGTAACCTGGCGCTATTTAGGGGTTGCGAAAAGACCGATTTGCCCTCGCAAAATAGCTGCTTGCTAGCGCCAAAGAAGTGGACAGTTTGGCAGCAAAGAAGTTCAACAAATTTGCTCTAAAAAGAATAGTATAGTTATCAGCATCAAGCAAGTAAATTGCACTGTACCCACTACTGCAGAAAAGGTCATCACAGATGGTTCAAAAACGTCATCACAGATGGTTTCATGAGCCATCTGAGTTTATGGGTCAATAATGACATGAGGTTATCATAGACGGCTTTTGAACCGTCTGTGATGCAGTCTATCATAGACGGTTATTAACTCGTAACCGTCTGTGATAGTGCACTATCACAGACATTTTCTAGTAGAAATCATCTGTGATATATGATGTATCACAGACGGTTTCAACTAAAAACCATATGTGATTCCTTATCTACAGGGTTTCGAAAGAAGATGGCCCCCGACGACACGGTAGATGACCTCGCACTTATGCAGTTTCAGGTGTGCTGATCAAGGATCCTAGCAAATCGTGGGGACATATCCGCAGAATTACTTGCTCGTTCTCCTTCCTCCGTTGCGGGATTTTACCCACATACCTAGGCGGTGTCGAGTCTGTGAGGGTACGTGTTTTTTTGCGTAGAGGGCCCTATGCACCGCACTTTCACTCCTAAAATTATTTGTTATCTTCATCACCATAAACTTTTACCATTGCGGTTCCAGGAATGGATACTTATGAAAGAGCGTCAAATCCCTCTTCACATATTGCTTGACAAGCAGCTAGCAATGCCTGTCATTTCATGGAGGCCTTGTGTTCTTCCGGTATCTCAAATGAATTAAAAACTTCTTCACCAGCTCATTTTTTCGATCTTCGATCACGGTCTTCCACAAATCGAATGTGATCTCAATCTATTCCCATGTAATTATTCCGACTAGTCTCCGGAATGTGGAAACTGCTCGGTGAGGATTGAGAGAGGTCCTAAATGCATCGACATTCATGATGGTAAATTGGCCCTCAGGCCTTTTTGATAGTACTCTTCTTTTTCGGGATTTTCTATAGGATGGTGCATCACATGCATCCAGTAACGATGAAGAAGAATGAGCGGACGACATCTTCAAAAAATAATAGAAGTGAGCAATTCATGAGTCAATTCTTGGTGAATTTGGAATAATTCCAGCAATAAATATATGACATGAGTATTAAATGAACATCTCATGGCACATATGGACTACTCAGATTATAAAAATAGGAATTCATGCTTAACAGAGCAAGTAAGTGGGCTGCAATGATCTGCATAATGCACAGATTAATTTAATTGATTTGCTCTTAGGTGATTTAAAAAATCGAACAAATAGTAGACATAAATGGGTAATTTAAGGCAGCTGTCTGGTGACCGGGCGGCAGAGAGGAGGGCCACACAGTGGCCGTACAGCCTTCGTGCGGCCCCACGGTGGCGGGCCGCAGACGCATGCCACACTCCCACGGGGCACCGCTGCCTACGTGTCGCTTCATGGCGCTGCCACCCAGTGGCTATGCAGCAACAATGATATTTTTAGATTTGTCACGTAACTATGACTACTTTTATAAATACGAGACCAAAAGAGATCAAAAACTCGTGTGCAACAGCCCGTCTCTAACGTAAGTACGTTTGTTATATCTGTGGCCGAGATGTACGTACGCATAGTATGTGTTACGTTACACTGTTTGGTCGCGCTGCGTGCGGGTGCGAGCAGTCGGAGTAGAGTCCGGGCACTCTTGTTTCAGTTTTGGATGCATTACTCAGGAGAATATGTCTATCAGAGTTGGATGGGTTAAAGACTGTTCTCTTAGGGACTTCGCTGATTATTTTTGGTGTCACCGATGGCTTTTAGCTATATTTTTTGAAAAGACGGTAGGTGGTGGAGTCGTCAAAACAGATGATATATACAATTTTAAACTCAGAAATCTATTTGAAAAGTCGTTTAGAGAAATCTTCCTATTTATTTTAACTTTTAAAAAAGCCAAGGCTAAAAGACACAAAAAAAAACCTAAAAAAGATCCGGACCAAAAGTGTGGCTTGGATATAATACTCTAAAAAAGGGCTATCGTAGTACACCATCTCGTGGAAGTCCGATGCTACTATTTGCCTAGTGCTGCATTACATGCGCGACAAAGGTCATTTGTTTGCAGTACTAGTAAGACAGGCAATTAAGACGATCCTGTAAATTTGTTTTGGGTGCTTGCGAATATATGCAATTCGATCTATCTAGTCATTAACTATGTATTTGGTTGGAGCGATGGATGGTGGATAGAATAATCTCATTCCATATTTGAAGTTGTCACTGTGTTTGGTTCATGACCAAATCATTCCGGACGAAGAAATCCCGAGAGCGAATGTTTGTTCGATATTCTGGATTGTAACGCTCCCGTTTCCAGGGGCGCGTACGGAGGACACGGCACTCCAGAACTATTCACGCATAAACAGTTATGGAATATTGCGCAAGAGTATACCATTGTCTGCTTACGACAAAAGTCCAGCATATATTTCACATACGGATTAACATCCATTTTTCAACAGCGGGGCGTGCAAGCCCAAAATATAATTACATTACAGAAACTCCAAGATCCGCTTGAGCGCGGCCAAGACCTAAAGCCACGGGTCCTCGTTGAAGAAGAGACCTTCCGGGGCTTCCTCAACGGGGAGGCAAACACCTTCGTCTTGATCCTCTAAAGAAGGGCAAAAGCAAGCCGTGAGCCAATCAACCGGCTCAGCAAGTCCCAAAGGGACCATAACTTATTACATGCACGGAATATCAAAGGAAGGGAGTATACTTGGTTTATTAATTTGGGTGGATGCAGTTTTATTTGCAAACATTTTATAAAAGGGACCCAAAACTACTCCTCAAGATCTCAGGGGTTTTTCAACAAGAGTTCATTAACCAAACTAAACAAGTTAAACATTTACAAAACTACTTAAGCTTTGCGACTGGAATCACCCAAGTGACACAGCTCCAATAACCGGGAGCACGGCGTATTCGAATACCATTTGTTTGACTCTGCAGAGTTTGCTCAGCTTATCCACACGATCCCTTAACTCCCGCTAAAGAGTTAAGAAAGCCAGGTCGTTTCACTGCTCAACTCTTTATATAGGCTCTACCCGGTAGAATTCACTCGGGTCTGGATCTCACACACACACACACACACAAAACGAATAAACCATTGTCCGCTTCGAGTGAACTCTACAGTTGTTAGGCACCCGTAACCCGGCCTGCCTAACCTCACTGCTACCTCCTGTAGAGTTTCAATCGAGTTGAGCAGCTACTAGACAAGTGTTGACAAGTCAACTCCTGTGGTTGAGCGATCACTGTGACATTTGCTCAGCGTAAGGGTTTGGTCCTTATTTATCCAGGGTCCGAAACCTCGTCAGGCCCGCGACCCCATCCTAGGGTAAGCGGTGGGCGAAGGCCGTCTCGCGACTCCCCACAACTCCCTTACCCTACTCCAAATCAAAGGTAAGAGATTGGGCAAAGACCGTCTTGCGGTTTCCCCACGCACCCTTACCTTACCTTGTGCACGCCGGCACTCTCCGCTCTAAGATACGGTGTCCCATACCACCCTACCTTAGAGTCGGGTTTGCAAATTCTATTAGCCCATTGCCACAACCTTATTAGTGTAAGACTTTGCATGATGATAATAATATCCTACAATTGTCTAGATTATCAAGTAATTAATTCTAGGGTTTCAAGGGCATGGCAACAAGATTAACAGGGCATTTGTCGGTGGTAGGTCTAGCTACATAACAAGTCATTCTAAACATTTTATTTTACTTCAATCTAACATTTCACAATTAGCATAATGAAAATAGCATATTAACATAATTAAACATCATGGTTTGCAATATGATCAAAGGATTTGGGACTTGCCGTCAATCCGAATGATTTCTGCTAGCTCGAACGAAGAACCTCCTGGTTCCTGGGACTGCACTTGAATCTCCGGAGACTCCGACACTAGCGCAAACACATAAAACAAATTAAATCCAGCTTGAGACTAATCAAGCGAGGGAAAATAAACTATTTAAAAAGGAGTAAAATGCATAAATCCTTCAAATAGAATTTTAGAAATTTAATTGGGATGGATCTGTGGAAAAGGAGGTCACCAATGGGTCTGGAATATTATTTGGAGCAAGGTGGTGAAATTTAGGAATTTTTGTGATTTTCTGTGATTTTCTAGGATTTATTTGGATTTTCTGGGATTTTAGAAATTGATAAACTCGGGAAAAACTAATGAACAGTGCGGCCCGGCCGCTTTGCTACAGTGCGGCCCGGCACTGCTTGGCCCGCGCGGCCGAGGGCCAGCGTGGCTCAACGGCGCGCGCGCGCTCGCGCGCGGGAGGGATCGGGCCAGGGAGGCGGCCCACGCCAGCGCGCGTCCGCGCGGTCCGGATGGCCGACGCGTGGACGGCGGGGCGGTTGGGATGCGGGGCGAGACGACGGCTCGGATGGAGATAGCGGGGATCGGACGGCTGCGGAGTGACGAGAGCGGCGAAGCGGTACGAGGGAGATCCGACGGCCCCGATTAGATATTACGGAGGGGATGGACGGGCGAGGGAGAGCCACGTCGCGGGGTGGGGTCGTCGTCTACCTCCAGCCGCTACAGTGCGGCCGAGGCAGAGCAGCGGCGGCGACGGCGGCCAGGGCGCACAAGGGGTCACCGGCGGCGGGAAAGGGCACCGGCGGGCGCGGCTTGGCGAGGGGAATCCATTTTTGGGCTCTGGAAGGGGAGGGGATCAAGGGAGAAGGCGGGAGAAGAACGGGGGTGCTTCGGGTGTTTGGTGGCGGAGGGGGTCACTGGCGGCGAGGGAGTTCAATCGAGGGCGGCTACACCGACAGGGGACCCAGAGGCTCACAATAGCGGCGGCGGGGAGTGCTGGGAAGCGGCGGAGCGAGCTGGCCACGGGAGAGGTGCGACGGCCGGAGAGGAGCTTCGACGGCGGCGCTCCTCGGGCGATCACCTGGCCAGGGAGAAACACCAAAAGGATCAGCGAGGGGAGGAGATGCTCTCGGCTGGAGCAATCGAAGAATGAGGGAGAGGGGAGGGAGTTTGGCTCCGGGGTGCCGCCAGCTCACACGACGGCAATGGGGGAGCTCCGGGCGGAGGGGACTTCAATCGGCCGCTCGGGGAGTTTCTCTGGAGGCTGGGGAGGCGAGTGGAGGTGGGGGAGTGGCTCGGGAAGCAAAGGAGGAGCGGGGAGCCGGAAGGGGGTTTTTATACCCGCGCGGAGAGGGGCGGAGCTTCGGGGAGAAGGCAACGGGAGGGGCTCCGGGGTCAACAGGGGCAGGTCGGCCGTCTCCTCCGCGGGATGGAGTGGTGACCGGGGTGACGCCGGCTCTGCACAGACGTAATGGCGACGGGACGGCACAGGGAGCAGGTGAGGTGCGGCAGCGGGCGAAGCGCGTCCGCGCGCGGGAGAGGGAGGAGGCGGGGACTGACGAGCGGGACCCAGGGCAGGCGAGGGGCGACGCGTGGCGCAAGGCGCCCACGGTTTTCGACCGGGCGGTGCGAGCGGCGCTGTCCGCGCGCGCGAGAGGGAGCGGATCCGAGGGCGACGCGGCACAGGCGCAGCGCGCAGCGCTCCTCGCGTGCGCGAGGCGAAGGCGGGGAGGCGCGGGGTGCCAACGGGCAAGGGGGGAGCGAGGGAGGCGCTGGGCGAGGGGAGAGCCGGGATCGGGGCGGCGTCCACGCGGGAGGGGAGCGGGAGGCGCCGGGAGAAGGAGGAAGGCGGAAAGAGGAGGGGCGCCAGCGGCTGAGGAAGGCGGCTGGCCAAAAAGGGAAAACGGCGGCGGGGAAAACTTTCCCAAAAAGGAAAGTTTTCAAAAATTCACCCAAAAATCCACAAAAATTAGGAAAATTTTTGGTTTGAAATTTTGGGGCTTTTCAACCTACCCCCTTAAAGGAATCTCGACCCCGAGATTAACCTGGACCAGGGAGTAAGTTGGGGAAATCTCGCTGCAAATCTGACTCTCGTTCCCAGGTGGCCTCATCCGCGGTGTGATTCTTCCACTGCACTCTGCAAAACCTGACATTCTTGTTTCTGAGATGCCTTTCTGAAGTTTCAAGTATTTGTAGTGGCTCTTCAGCATATGTGCAATCATCCTGTAACTCAATATCTGACAGAGGCACTTCATCTGTTGGCTGTAGTAGACACTTTCGAAGTTGAGATACATGGAACACATTGTGAATTCTGGATAAGTTGGGCGGTAGTTGCACTTGATAAGCTACCTCTCCAATTCTTCCTATAATTTGGAATGGTCCCACATATCTGGGTGCTAGTTTGCCCTTAACTTGAAATCTCTTGACTATTTTGAATGGTGTGACTTTGATGTAGACAAATCTCCAACTTCAAAGCTCATATCCTTCCTGCGGCTATCTGCATAGTTCTTTTGTCGGTCTTGTGCCATCTTGAGTCTGTCTTTGACAATCCTGACATGTGCTTCTGCATCCTGAGCAATTTGGGGACCAATAAGCTGTCGTTCCCCTGTATCTGTCCAATTCAGTGGGGTTCTGCATTTCCTGCCATAACGTGCTTCAAACGGTGCCATTTGGATGTTGGCTTGGTAGCTGTTATTGCAAGAGAGCTGAGCGAATGATAGACAAGTGTTCCATACTGCCCCATACTCAATTGCACAAATTCTCATCATATCTTTTAAAATCTGATTTGTTCTCTCTGCCTGTCCATCTGTCTGGGGGTGGTATGCTGAGCTGAAATTCAGATCGGTGCCCATAGCTTCATGCAATTTCCCCCAAAATTTGGAGGTAAATTGTGCTCATCTATCTGACACAATTTTCTTGGGAACTCCATGTAATGTCACTATTCTGGTCAAATACAGTTCGGCAAGCTTATCCTTCCCATAGGTTTGCTTAATTGGGAGGAAATGAATCACCTTGGTCAATCTATCGACAATGACCCAGATAACATCATATCCCTCACGAGTCTTGGGAAGTCCAGTGATGAAGTCCATACCAATGCTATCCCATTACTATTCAGGAATTGACATAAGCTGCAACAATCCCGATGGTTTCTGTTGGTCTATCTTGATCTGCTGGTATACATCACATTTAGCTACATATTCTGCTACTTCTTTCTTCATTTGGTTCCACCTATACTTCTTTTTCCAATCTTGATACATCTTGGTACCTCCTGGATGGAACGAGAATTGTGAGGAGTGAGCTTCGGATAGGATTAACTCTCTTAATTCCTTCTTGTCGGGTATGCAATAGTGACCACGGAAAGTAAGGATTCCATGCTCATCTACTGCATACTCTGTTGATTCTTCTCCTTGAATATCCTTTTTCAGTTTTTGAATCTCTTCATCTTCATCTAACTGTCTCTTGAGCTCTTTTAATTCACTGGCTGACATTTTGTAATGATGCTGGGCAATTGGTTTTGTGCCTGTAATCAACTTTATGGCAAGTTCTACTTGTCTATCAGGGGGTTTGTCCGACAGTTCTTCCGGAAACACATCAGGGTAATTTTGGACTACTGGCACTTGATCTGGTGTAACTGCTAGCATGTTGATCATGCGCTTTCGTGCATCCTTCAATACTTCTCATCATTTTTTTACTACCACTTTCTGATCTTCAAGGATTACCAATGATACTGTTTTGATCTCATAATCTACCTTGCCCTTGTTCTTGGCTAGCCAGTTTATGCCCAAATGGCATCTAGCCCTTGCATATCTGGCTGCAGCAAGTCTGTTTTAACCTCTGCTGGATTGACTTTTGACTCCTTTTCACTTGTACCTGTATATCATCCTGGCGTGTGTGGTGTGGTTCCCACTTGGATGAATCATGTCGTACCAAGATCGGATATGATTGCGTCTGCTGGGATTAACTCTATTACAACATGACCATCACACCCATTTCACTTTACACAAATGTTCTTCATACATCTTCATAGTTTTGCCACAAGCCTTAGTTAAAGTAATTTACAGACAAACCATTAAGTTCTTCCAACTGGTTTACAAAAGGATAACCAAAAAGTACATCATCACATTTCTTGTTCTACATAGCTCATATTTTCTTGACTGTATGCTGGTTTTGGGCTTGGAGTTTAGCTGCTTCTGATGACAAACTTCTCCTGGGACACTGATGCTTGTAGTGTCCAGTCTCTCCACAATGGAAACATGCATATGTCCTTCGTGGACAGCTACTAGCAAGATGCTTGCCACCGCAGGTGAGGCACTTAATGGCGAGTGGTGAGGGAGTGGCATACTGCTGAGACTGTTCAGACTGGGTCTTCGGTATCGTCACAAACTGACGGAAGGGTTGGGATCGAAATGAGGGTGATCCCGTGGTCTTGCTTTGCTGAGCATTGTGTGAAGACTGAGACTTGTGCGCTGACTTACGCTTTCCGTCATCCTCCATTCTGGTCCTCTTAGGGTAGGATTCATCTTCTTCCATCGGTGGCAGGCGGGATGATGATGTCTGCCTTTGTCAGACCCGGATTTTTCAATCCGAATCTTACTGTGTTTCACTGCACTAATCCCTGGATCAGTAGTTAGTGCACACAGGTACATTGCTGAATCATTTCATACATCGCATAATCATCCATTATATTACATAAACTGATATACACCACGTCGGGTGATAGTTTACAAAAGGGGCCGACTAGGCCAATTGCCATGATTACAAACACGCACAGCGGAAATACAGCAAAAGCAAACCCAAATCCACAGGCAAGCGGCCAGTAGGGTAATGTGTACAATATATGCCACCAGGGTCCCGGTAACATAAATGTACACAACGCCTAGAGTCTACTTGTCTAAGCCTAACCACCGAGGCCTACGCCTTAATTATCGCCTTTGCTTCCGTCGACGTTGGCGGGGGCCTCCTCATAGGCGTAGTGTTCTTGAACTCCTGTTTCTGAATTGTATCGCAAGAGCGAGAATGAGCACTCCGACCCCGTGCTCAGCAAGCCAACACACAGAATGCAATACTTAAACATGTCTGGCTAATCAAAGGAAGGCTTGGGCTCATTTTATTTTTGCGGAAAGTGCTTTTGAATACAATTATAGGAAAAATCCTGAGACCTAGCAATTTTAATCTCAAAACTTTTGTTTATAAAGTAAGATGATCATATAATTGACACAGATTCCATCCACCATTACATGGCATCTGCACCATATAGCAATTTCTTCAGCGTTATAGCCGCTTAACTTACCACTGGGACGACACCCAGGACAATTCCAAACCAGGGCAGTCCTTCGCCCTTCAAGTTTCCATTCCCAGTTTCCAATGTTTTTAAAACAGAACTACATCCAGTTAAGTTCCCATGTCTGCCCTTGACCGTGGGCACGGCTATTCGAATAGTTTTTAACTCTGCAGAGTTTGTACACTTTCACCACAAGAGACAATCAACTCGTTGCCCCACACGATTCCTTAGTCATGTGGTTGAGCAGACCATCACAGTAACTTTTCAAAGTACCTCGCCCCTTCCATCATTTCACCCTATGGGTCGCTCCCACTTGCGGTGGGTCCCATACGTTGTGCGGGATGTTCTCCTTCTGAACGTCTAGCAGCTGGTTCCCCACCCCTGCTAGCCCGCCACAGCAGAACTTCACCTTCCACTGGTGTCCCATTCAAGCCGTCACACAGACTGCCGCTTGCACTCTCCCACACCTCCTCCTGGAAGGATGACTTTCAGGGTCCGATAAATCTACTAAGCCAAGTTGTATTTTACAGACTTGTGGTTGTACTGTTTTACACGGGTTGGCATGACAAGATTCAGTCCTTAGTGGTATCTGGGCGGTTCTACCACAAACCACACTCTCGTGCACCACTGCACCATACCCCCGAACCATCCGCCCAGATATTTAAGCATGTTGGGGTTTTTGGAAACATAAAATAATCATATCCAACATTTATCAGTCACTACCACCATGACTGCCCCAACCAAATTTTTCTCATGATTAAAAGTGATGTTTGGGCGCTCTCGCGCCCATGAGTATCTAAACAATACTACGCATGGCATAATTACGGACTTATTTTCGAAAGGTTACTATTATAATTTGTGCTAGGGCGACAATGTTCACATGTTCAAATATTTCAAGAAGGGGTAATATTAACCAAGTACACAATGGGATATAACTAGAATCTTAAATTAACATGTATTTGCATATAACATAACAGCATGCAATTTGATAATTTAAACAAAAGTAATTTGCAGAAAACGTAGGTTCAACATGATCAAAGTATTGACTCGCCTTGCTCGCGGGGGTCTTGGTCTGGGTCTTCGGAAGCTTCCAAGCTAGCTGCCTCAACCTCCTCTTCCTGAGCCTCGTATGCTATTTAATCGTGCGAAATACCCAAATAAAAGGAAAGCAACCAATCAACAAAATACCACCAGAAATTCAAATGAACTCCAAAAATTTTGGTTCTGATTCCATTAGATAGATCTTGAATTTAGACTAATTTAGAAATTTGTTTCATTCAAATTGGAGCTAAAATGAAGAAGTTATGATTGGTCAAAGTCCCCTGTTTCGGTCAAATCCAAAAATTATTAAATCCTGACGTGTGGGGCCCATTGTCATTCTCTGGCATTTTTTTGGTTTTCCCATTTATTTTTCTTTTATTTTCTCTGTGCCACTGACATGTGGGTCCAGATACTGTTCATGGGGTCCACATGTCAGTACGGGTTTGGTGTAAGAGTTCCACTGACCGGTGGGGTCCAGCGGTCAGCCTCGGCTCTGGCTACCGTGGCTGACATGTGGGGCCCACCTGTCAGCTGGAAACAAAAGAAATGTTTGACCTCGGCGCGCTGCGGAGCCGGAGGCTCGAACGCGCGCGGCCGAGGGAACGGGGGAGATCGAGAGTTAGCGCTGATAGCCAAGTGAGCGGGGAGGCTTTGCCTACCTCTATAGGGCGATTAAGTCCCTTAAGGTTGGTCTGCAGCGGGGTCAGGTAGCGGAGTCGGGGTGACGGTGGCCGGCGGCGAAGGAGAGTCGGGGAGGTCCGGTGGAGAAGCTAGAAGCGTTCCTCAAGCTTCGGGGGTGCCGGTGGTGAGCTTTTCAGGGGCCGAGGGGGCACGGTGGCGGCTGGCGTCGTGCGGCGGCGGCGGTTCGGGGAGGTCCGCGGTGCCGGCGGTGTACGGCCGATGGGAAGCTCGGGCGAGGCAGGGAATCGCTTCGCGGTGCTCCGGGGATGGTGTGGGCGAAGGGAATCGGGCGCTAGAGCTAGGGAACGGCGGCGCGGCGTGCTCGCCGGGGTTGGGGAAGAATGGCTTCCGGTGGCTACGGGGCTTGCTGGGGCGTTTACCTGTGAGGAAGCGAGTGGGGGAGGCGTGGGGAACTCCGCGGAGCCCTTAGCGGCATTTATAGGCGCGCGAGCGGGGCTGGCAACGGGCGACCGCCCGTGCGGTCCCGTCGGAGCAGGTGGTGGCGCCAGGCGGTGACGCAGGCGGCGTAAATGCCCAGCAGACCGCGGTGTGACGCAGCGCACCCATCCCCCTGTGCGATCTCCTCCGCTTTTGCCTCTCCCACGCACGGGCGGAGCGGCAGACGACCGGCGCCACGTAGCCGGGCCGACGCGACCGGGCGGGGGAAAACTGTGGGCGGTGGCGCCGAACCGTGGGCGGAGGCGGTGGAGCCAGGGGCGGCGTCAACTCCGCAGACTTTCCACCATGGCGACGGGACGGCGCGGCAGGGCGATGCCTTGCATGAGCTCCACGGGGAGCTCAAGTTCTGCGCCAAGTGAGAGAAAGGCGTCCGGGGGAGGAAGATGCCCCCGACAGGGCCGGCCCACCGCTCAGCGAGAGAGAGGGAGAGGGGAAAAGAGAGCCGGGCGAGCGGGAGGGCCCGCTGACCAGAGGGAGAGCGCAGACGCGAGCGCGGGGCCACCGGCCAGGGGAATGAGCGGGAGAAGGCGCCGGGCCCGCGGGCAGTGGATGAAGGCGGGGAGAGGAGGCGTGGCCCGCCTGGCAGAGAGCGCGGGCGCGTTGCGCAAGCTGGGCTGGGCCGCGCTGCGGGGTGGCGGCTCGGCCGTCAGATGGGAGTGGGGTTGGGCTGGCTTCGGCTGACCCAACTCCATTTCATTTCATTTTATTATTATTATTATTATTTCTTGCTATATTTTTGGTTAAACTTTGGCACAATTTTCTGCATAAACCCCCAGATATTATTTCAATTCCTCTCCCCTAATTTCTGGATCATCCTTTCAGATTCTTAATCTCAATTTGAATTTTCCTTTTAATTGTATATTTTCTTTTTATTTCAAATTTTGGGAACCTTAACCAAAACCTCGAGAACACACCATAAAATCCAAATCCAATAATTAGAATATATTGCAAAAATAATTTGAAAACTTTATATTTTCGAATTCGAATTTTTAGGATGTTACAGCCTTTTTGCTTGCTCTTTAGCTTCTTCTCCGGGTAAGAACTTCAGTGGGCATTTGTCACGATAATGCCCATCCTGTTCGCAGTGAAAACAAGCCGTTGGTGATGGAGGTGAGGGCTGCTTTCGTTTCATAACTTTCACGTAACCTGGTCTTTCTTCTATCTGTAGAGCTCGATCAACCAGGTTCAATAGGCTTGAAAACTTCATGGTTTGAAGGCGTTGTCTCATATTGGGTTGTAGACCTTTCATAAAGTACTCCATCCTTTTAGTTTCGGTGTCAGTTTCCTCTTGAGCAAATTGGGATAACTGATGAAATTGTTGTAGATATGTTGTGATGGAGTTCTCTCCTTGTTGCAGATCAAGAAAATCCTGATATTTTTCAGTGAAAACTCCAGGGGAAATGTAGGCTTTACGGAATCTCTTCACAAAGTCTTCCCATGTAATATCTTCCTCCTTAGGGTGTATCCACTGGATAGCATTCCACCAAGAAATTACGGGCTCGGACAGCTGATAGGTGGCGAAGAGAATCTTCTCCTTATTTGTACACTGGATAGTATTCATTCTTCTCTCAATATGTTGTAACCAGCTATCTGCATTCAGTGACTCTGTGGTTGAAGGGAATTTTGGGGGTTGAGTTTGCAGGAATGCTGTAAACTTCAATGCAATTGCGCTTGATGCTGACATTGACTCTTCGGGTGTCACCTTGACACTGGGTGATCTGGCTGCTATCTGCTCAAGCAACTGGGCCTGTTGATCCAGCACTCGCAGAACATTCTGTTCTCCCTGATAGCGATTTTTTTCCATCATCGCTATTATGCTGGCAAGTGTGGCTTGATCTGTGGCAGGTGCACCCTGCCTGTTGGTCTGACCATTCTGCTGTGTTGGATCCATCTGCCAATTGGGAACATGAGATCAGCTTTGCAGTGGCTTTGGACAATAAGAGTAGATAAGTAAGACATTGAATTTCAAGGTAAGTATAGGGCGAAAGAGGTAAGAACGAGAGTGAAAGGGACAGGAGAAAACTTTGAATGCAGGGGGATTACTGATAATTAAGCAAACCACATACAAGGATAAAGAACATAAATTTACAATATGCAGGTGGTACACAAACCACTTAGGGTTCATGATTACACCTACTTTACATTACAAAGAAATACCACTACCACTCAGGGTCAATCTAATCTAGCGAACAATCGCTACTCCTCCAACTACTGAGGACCGAAATTTTGAAGCTAGACAAGTAAAGCAGAAAATATTTTGCAAAAGTAAAACTTAAGCAGAAGTAAACTAAGATAGATAAGGGAGCAACAAGAGAGGAAAAGACAGCAATAATACTTATGTTTTTCGTAAACCCTTTTTATGGCTTAAATTAAGTTTTGCGATAAAATCGCTTCCTAGATTGCCTTAGGTCTCAACCTACGGTCAAAGAGCCTGCTCTGATACCACTTCTTGTAACGCCCCCGTTTCCAGGGGCGCGTACGGAGGACACGACACTCCGGAACTATTCACGCATGAACAGTTATGGAATGTCGCGCAAGAGTATACCATTGCCTGCTTACGACAAAAGTCCAGCATATATTTCACATATGGATTAACATCCATTTTTCAACAGCGGGGCGTGCAAGCCCAAAGTATAATTACATTACAGAAACTCCAAGATCTGCTTGAGCGCGGCCAAGACCTAAAGCCACGGGTCCTCGTCGAAGAAGAGACCTTCCGGGGCTTCCTCAACGGGGAGGCAAACACCTTCGTCTTGATCCTCTAAAGAAGGGCAAAAGCAAGCCGTGAGCCAATCAACCGGCTCAGCAAGTCCCAAAGGGACCCTAACTTATTACATGCACGGAACATCAAAGGAAGGGAGTATACTTGGTTTATTAATTTGGGTGGATGCAGTTTTATTTGCAAATATTTTATAAAAGGGACCCAAAACTACTCCTCAAGATCTCAGGGGTTTTTCAACAAGAGTTCATTAACCAACCTAAACAAGTTAAACATTTACAAAACTACTTAAGCTTTGCGACTGGAATCACCCAAGTGACACAGCTCCAATAACCGGGAGCACGGCGTATTCGAATACCATTTGTTTGACTCTGCAGAGTTTGCTCAGCTTTACCCACACGATCCCTTAACTCCCGCTAAAGAGTTAAGAAAGCCAGGCCGTTTCACTGCTCAACTCTTTATATAGGCTCTACCCGGTAGAATTCACTCGGGTCTGGATCACACACACACACACAACACGAATAAACCATTGTCCGCTTCGAGTGAACTCTACCGTTGTTAGGCACCCGTAACCCGGCCTGCCTAACCTCACTGCTACCTCCTGTAGAGTTTCAATCGAGTTGAGCAGCTACTAGACAAGTGTTGACAAGTCAACTCCTGTGGTTGAGCGATCACTGTGACATTTGCTCAGCGTAAGGGTTTGGTCTTTATTTATCCAGGGTCCGAAACCTCGCCAGGCCCGCGACCCCATCCTAGGGTAAGCGGTGGGCGAAGGCCGTCTCGCGACTCCCCACAACTCCCTTACCCTACTCCAAACCTAAGGTAAGAGATTGGGCAAACACCGTCTTGCGGTTTTCCCACGCACCCTTACCTTACCTTGTGCACGCCGGCACTCTCCGCTCTAAGATACGGTGTCCCATACCACCCTACCTTAGAGTCGGGTTTGCAAATTCTATTAGCCCATTGCCACAACCTTATTAGTGCAAGACTTTGCATGATGATAATAATATCCTACAATTGTCTAGATTATGAAGTAATTAATTCTAGGGTTTCAAGGGCATGGCAACAAGATTAACAGGGCATTTGTCGGTGGTAGGTCTAGCTACATAACAAGTCATTCTAAACATTTTATTTTACTTCAATCTAACATTTCACAATTAGCATAATGCAAATAGCACATCAACATAATTAAACATCATGGTTTGCAATATGATCAAAGGATTTGGGACTTGCCGTCAATCCGAATGATTTCTGCTAGCTCGAACGAAGAACCTCCTGGTTCCTGGGACTGCACTTGAATCTCCGGAGACTCCGACACTAGCGCAAACACATAAAACAAATTAAATCCAGCTTGAGACTAATCAAGCGAGGGAAAATAAACTATTTAAAAAGGAGTAAAATGCATAAATCCTTCAAATTGAATTTTAGAAATTTAATTGGGATGGATCTGTGGAAAAGGAGGTCACCAATGGGTCTGGAATATTATTTGGAGCAAGGTGGTGAAATTTGGGAATTTTTGTGATTTTCTGTGATTTTCTAGGATTTATTTGGATTTTCTGGGATTTTAGAAATTGATAAACTCGGGAAAAACTAATGAACAGTGCGGCCCGGCCGCTTTGCTACAGTGCGGCCCGGCACTGCTTGGCCCGCGCGGATGAGGGCCAGCGCGGCCCAACGGCGCGCGCGCGCTCGCGCGCAGGAGGGATCGGGCCAGGGAGGCGGCCCACGCCAGCGCGCGTCCGCGCGGTCCGGATGGCCGACGCGTGGACGGCGGGGCGGCTGGGATGCGGGGTGAGACGACGGCTCGGATGGAGATAGCGGGGATCGGACGGCTGCGGAGTAACGAGAGCGGCGAAGCGGTACGAGGGAGATCCGACGGCCCCGGTTAGATATTACGGAGGGGATGGACGGGCGAGGGAGAGCCACGTCGCGGGGCGGGGTCGTCGTCTACCTCCAGCCGCTACAGTGCGGCCGAGGCAGAGCAGCGGCGGCGACGGCGGCCAGGGCGGACAAGGGGTCACCGGCGGCGGGAAAGGGCACCGGCGGGCGCGGCTTGGCGAGGGGAATCCATTTTTGGGCTCTGGAAGGGGAGGGGATCAAGGGAGAAGGCGGGAGAAGAACGGGGGTGCTTCGGGTGTTTGGTGGCGGAGGGGGTCACTGGCGGCGAGGGAGTTCAATCGGGGGCGGCTACACCGACAGGGGACCCAGAGGCTCACAATAGCGGCGGCGGGGAGTGCTGGGAAGCGGCGGAGCGAGCTGGCCACGGGAGAGGTGCGACGGCCGGAGAGGAGCTTCGACGGCGGCGCTCCTCGGGCGATCACCTGGCCAGGGAGAAACACCAAAAGGATCAGCGAGGGGAGGAGATGCTCTCGGCTGGAGCAATCGAAGAATGAGGGAGAGGGGAGGGAGTTTGGCTCCGGGGTGCCGCCAGCTCACACGACGGCAATGGGGGAGCTCCGGGCGGAGGGGACTTCAATCGGCCGCTCGGGGAGTTTCTCTGGAGGCTGGGGAGGCGAGTGGAGGTGGGGGAGTGGCTCGGGAAGCAAAGGAGGAGCGGGGAGTCGGAAGGGGTTTTTTATACCCGCGCGGAGAGGGGCGGAGCTTCGGGGAGAAGGCAACTGGAGGGGCTCCGGGGTCAACAGGGGCAGGTCGGCCGTCTCCTCCGCGGGATGGAGTGGTGACCGGGGTGACGCCGGCTCTGCACAGACGTAATGGCGACGGGACGGCACAGGGAGCAGGTGAGGTGCGGCAGCGGGCGAAGCGCGTTCGCGCGCGGGAGAGGGAGGAGGCGGGGACTGACGAGCGGGACCCAGGGCAGGCGAGGGGCGACGCGTGGCGCAAGGCGCCCACGGTTTTCGACCGGGCGGTGCGAGCGGCGCTGTCCGCGCGCGCGAGAGGGAGCGGATCCGAGGGCGACGCGGCACAGGCGCAGCGCGCAGCGCTCCGCGCGTGCGCGAGGCGAAGGCGGGGAGGCGCGGGGCGCCAACGGGCAAGGGGGAGCGAGGGAGGCGCTGGGCGAGGGGAGAGGCGGGATCGGGGCGGCGTCCACGCGGGAGGGGAGCGGGAGGCGCCGGGAGAAGGAGGAAGGCGGAAAGAGGAGGGGCGTCAGCGGCTGAGGAAGGCGGCTGGCCAAAAAGGGAAAACGGCGGCGGGGAAAAATTTCCCAAAAAGGAAAGTTTTCAAAAATTCACCCAAAAATCCACAAAAATTAGGAAAAATTTTGGTTTGAAATTTTGGGGCTTTTCATGGATGGCGCGGTGTGGCAAAAAGTATCGGACGAGTTCAGCCACCCGAGTACCATGCACCATCCACTTGTTCCACTCACCTCCTGCCAACCCTATCTCTCCCAGTGGCGAGCGGAGGCCGGGCGACGGCGACGACCGCGTCTTCTCTGTCCCCTAAATGCTCTTCTGCCTCCTCCCGCTGCTCCTCATCGTGCTCTGCTTCCCCAAGTGCAGCGCCCCGGCCCGCATCAACACGGGGCTCTCCCTCTTCACGCTCGCGCTCCTTGTCGTGCCAGTCATGGACGCCGTGTACGTCAAGGGCGTGCCGCGGCTGTACGACGCGTTGGATGCCACCGTCGCCGCCACGGTCATGCGTGGCGTCGTGCAGGGGCGGATCCAGCGGTGGGGCGGGGGGGGCTCGAGCCCCCCCTACCGCTACCGGACCCTTGGAGCCCCCCCGGAGCCCCCCCTAAATTTTTAGCCATGGATGTGTGGTGTAGGAGGGGCTGAAGTTGAGCTAAAGGTAGAAGATGATCTCCCTCACGAATTGGGCCAACAATTCATCTGGCCGGCCCATTGGAGCTTCCAGCCAAGCCCAACAAATAGAAACCCTAGCTTCAGTGACCACAGAGGCACAGCCGCACAGACCACCCCAAATCGGCAAATCCCCAATTCGCATCGCGCTTCTTGACTCACCTCCCGGCTCCCGTCTCCCGATCTCGCCGGCGGGGGAAGAAATCGCGATTCGCGAGCACCGGCGGCGGGCGGCTGCGCGCGGGCCCTGCGGGCGGCCGGGCGCTGGGCGGGGGCGGGCGCCGCCGCGCCGGGCGGGGGCGGGGGCGGGGACGGGCGCCGAGCGCCGGGCGGGGATGGGCGAACCGGCGAAGGGCCAGACTCCAGAGGCCAGCTGGTGAAGGGCAGAGGGCAGAGGCGGACAGGCCAGAGCGCAGCGGCTCTTAACAGTCCCTGGCTCTTAAATCCTTATGTGACAGTGAATCAGTGATTGAATGATTAGGTAAACTACTAAACTTTGGAACTTAAATCCTTATTTATCTGTGATTGAATGATTGAATTGAATATTTGAATATGTGATTGGCATGTCAGATTTCAGAATGTCGAAAAGAAATTTGCGCAATTACTTTTCAAGTTCTAGTGGTTCAACTCCACATACTAATGAGAGCACAAGTCAACCAAAGAAACCTAGAGCAGAGTAATTGGGGACCCTGGAAACCGCCAAAAAATTGATGATTATCAACCTGAAATTAGAGACCAAGTAAAGAGAGCATATGCTTTGAGTGGTCCAACCCAACCTCGTAATTTTGTATTTCCTCGTAAATGGATGAGTGGTGAATGGAGATCATTTCAAAAGACTTGGTTTGATGAATTTGATTGGCTAGAGTATAGTGAGTCCAAGGATGCAGCTTATTGCTTATATTGCTATCTCTTCGTTAATTCGGCAAAGCCTGAAAAATTTGGGAGTTCTGTCTTTGCACATCAAGGTTATGTGAATTGGAAGAAAGCTAAGGATACTTTTAATAACCACAGTGTTTGCAAGACTCATGTAGAGGCTAGGCTAAAGTATGATGATTTTATGAACCAAAGGACAAATGTGGGTAGAAAATTAGTTGAAGTAAGCAAGGAGGAAGAAAAACGATATGAGATTCGTTTGACATCTTCTTTAGATGTTGCAAGATTTCTCATATCGCAAGGGGATGCTTTCCGTGGACATGATGAAACTTCTACTTCCCTCAACAAGGGTACATACAGAGAGATGGTTGACTGGTACAAAGATAAGGTTGAGATAGTGAAGGAGGCATATGAAAAAGGTTCTAAAAATTGCCAGATGTTATCTCATCATATACAGAAGGACCTTACAAAAGCTTGTGCAGAGGAAGTCACAGCTGTCATTATAGATGAGATTCGAGGTAGAAAATTCTCGGTGCTTATTGATGAGTCTCGAGATGTATCAATAAAGGAGCAAATGGCAGTGATTCTAAGGTTAGTACTCAACAGTTTCAATTTCTTGCATAGATTTTTACCTGTATTTCTACAATTATACTAACACATAAAGAAATGTGGTGTGTAGGTTTGTGAATGATGAAGGGAAAGTGGTGGAGAGATTTCTTGGACTTCAGCATGTTGAGAGGTGTACAGCTGTTGCATTGAAAGAAGCTTTGGTCGGTATGCTTTCAAGTCACAATTTGTCAATCTCTATGCTTCGTGGGCAAGGGTATGATGGAGCTTCTAATATGAGAGGTGAATTTAATGGGGTGCAGAAATTGATTCGTGATGAAAATCCTTATGCTTTCTATGTGCATTGTTTTGCCCATCAATTGCAACTGGTGGTTGTTACCGTTTCAACGTCTAGTGCAGACATTGCAGATTTCTTTAACTATGTTCCTTTAATAGTCAGCAATGTGGGTGCATCTTGTATGAGAAAGGATGTCTTGCTTGCAAAACATCATGATGTGTTGCTAGAAAAGATTGAGAATGGTGAGATTATGTCTGGAAGAGGTTTAAACCAGGAAAGTAGCCTAGCTAGGCCTGGAGATACTAGATGGGGTTCACATCTTAAAACTTTGCTTCGGATTTTGGTGATGTGGGAGGCTATCATAGATGTCCTTGAGATAGTGAAGAAAGATTCAATTAAACCAACATGTAATGGTGGAGCTTTAGGTTTAATTTCCAAAATGGAGAGCTTTGATTTTGTGTTCATCATGCATTTGATGATAGAATTGTTGAGCATGACAGATATTTTGTCACGTGCTTTGCAAAGGAAGGATCAAGACATAGTTGAAGCAATGCATTTAATCACGGATGTGAAAGATAGCTTGCAGGATATGAGGGAGAATGGATGGGAGCCATTACTCAAAAAAGTGAAAACATTCTGTGATAAGAATGAGATTGAAGTGCCAGATATGGATAAGGAAATAAATGTTAGAGGGACATCTAGACGTAGAAAGCAAAAGGTAACAAACATGCATTACTACCATGTTGAGATTTTTCTTGTCGCCATTGATGCCATTTTGACTGAGCTGAATCATCGGTTTAGTGAAATTAGTTCAGAGTTATTAGTATGTATGGCTTCTTTTAACCCAAGGAACTCCTTCTCTAATTTTGATGTGGATAAACTTGTGAGACTTGCTGAAATTTATGCTGAGGATTTTGATATTGGTGACCTTACTGTTTTGCCAACTCAACTTAGAGCCTTTGTCAACCGTGCTAGAAGAACTCAAGAATTTCTTGGATGTACTGAACTTGGAAAAGTTGCTGAAATTATGGTCAAGACTAACATGGACAAATCTTATCGATTGGTTTATCGTCTCATTGAGCTAACATTGATACTTCCAGTGGCAACGGCTTCAGTTGAGAGGATATTTTCAGCCATGTCCATTATAAAGACAGATTTGCGTAGTAAAATGGGCGATGAATGGCTCAATGACTTGATGATATGCTATAATGAGAAGGAGATATTTAGAAACATTGATAATGAAAAGATCAAAAAGCGGTTTCAAGAGATGAAAAAACGTCGTATATTATTGCCTAAAAAATTAGTGGTACGCTCTATTCTCTTCTAAATTAATAATTTGGAGGTCCATATTTGGTTAACTAATCAATTATGTCTATTTGTGTAGATTGCTTCTCCGGATGAATAATGGGTGTCACCGTCATGCATCGTCTATTAGTTTCGTAATTTGGCCTTTCGGTATGGATAAACTACATCCTTTATTTTTCATGATGTATTTTGTGATTGTCATCGTTCATCGATGTTTTGATATAAGACTACTTCAAACTATTATATTTGTCTTTTGTGAGCGGTCATAGTGGAGTTATGTCGCTGTAGCGCTTTTATTCAGCCCCTCCTAAAAATTTTTCCTGGATCCGCCACTGGCGTCGTGGATGCGCTGGTGCAGGGGGGTTATCGGGTTTGCCGGCGAGCTGCCCGAGCGGTACATGCAGGCCGTGGTCGCCAGAACCGGTATATTCTTCCTTCCTTCCACCTGCCCCTCTGTTTCTTGTTTTCTTGTTGCTCCAATTGGAGATTGTTCCCTAAAAATGATTTACTAATTCGTTCACAAATCAGGCACCGAATTGACAATTGAATTGTTTCTTCAAAAAAAATTTCATCCACTTTTAGTCAAGATGGTCAATTGTCGGTTGCAATTCGTGAGGTGAGAAATTAATATGTGGTGTTGGGCCTATTTTAGTTGCATAACCCAAGGTGATTTTCAAGTTAGTATTTGACAACAGCTACTGGGTATATGGATTAAAGATTTAAAGTGAAGAAATCGAGGGTAGAGCCAGGGGCGGATGCACCAGGTCCAAAATAATTGTAGCAGGGATTAGCACTTTCATTCTATGTATGAATCTCTTAGGCTAAATTCAGGGTATCCAGTTCTTTCATTGAAACCCAATGAAGGAAACACTAGCAATCCAAATTTTCAGTAGCTAGCAGCGTCCCTGAGAAGCCTCTGTTTCTGTCAGCCTATGAGGCAACTATAGTAGACTGAGCCAGCCCTTAGCCAGCGTAAGAGGGAGGAGTGCAAGGCCACGGTGTCCATTTGATGATTCCAAGCATGCCACCTCACAACAATCCTCGACGCTTGTTCGTCTCGCTTGGTCAGTCAGGAGATACGCACCACGTCCGTCACACAACCGCACCTAGCTAGGTAGCGATTAATCGCTGAAAAATGGGAGAAATCGGTGCCACTGGCTGCCCTTGTCTACCATCTCACCGTGGCGTCGCTTGGTCCCTACTGCCTCACGTCCTCGCCGACCGAAGGAAGCTTAGATCCACCGAATTAATATGTACTTTGCTCTAAATTTCTCTTAATTATTCCAATTTGTAAGTTAGGTTGTCAATGTAATGATTGTTGATTGGTTTTTGTTCAGTTGTAGGGTTAAAACTTAGGGTTCAAATTTTAATTTTTGGAATACCAGCCTAACTCGTTGCAAATCGCAGGCAAAATTATAGTATTTGACCACAATGTCAAGTAAGTAAGTCATTGGACATATTTTCTGTTATACTGTTTTTGAACTATTGAATATATAAATATCTAACTGACTTTTCAATTAATTGGTGATAATTTCATGAATGATATACTTATTTTTTATGTGGAGAAATAAGAATTGACGAAAATTACTAATGATATTATGGTTCAACGCTTTATAAACTTGAAAGAACGTAAATACTAAAAGATAATGCATTAACTTATGTTTGATCATTATACTATTTTTACTTGAAAACTTTAAATAATTTTTTTCTCTTTTAATAAGCTATTGAGGTTGAATGATGTATTTTATCAATACCGACTAACTTTTGTCTGTGGTTTTGCCATTAGTTTCTTCAGTTTGCTTCAAATAATTAATATTATTATCGGGTTTTTTATTTTGGTAAGTATTTTTTATCACTACTTCTTTACCATCATACGTTGTCGTTGGTTATGTTAAAGTATTTATACTAAAAATTAACAAACACATTACTATTTAGCACAGTATTACTTGACAACTATATATGTTGTTATATATGCGATGAAGTAGTAAACATCGATCATCTTCCTTCTAGTTTCGCTAGAGCGACGTAGATGGACAACTTATAAAACTGCAAAAAATAAAGTGAAGAAACTGAAAATGCAGGAACTATAAGAACCAAATAAGAGATTTCAAGAATCAAAGGGGCATGTGCTATAATTTAATGTGCTTGAAACTTACTTGCACCTTACTATGCACTTACTTGATGCAGTTTTTGTCAAAATGTATGACGTTATAGGGATATATTTGATGTTTAGATGCTAGATGCATTGTCTTCATGAATTGCATTATGCAGGTGTACTTGTCTCAGCGATGATTGCAAGATCATAAATCCTAAGTCATATTGCTGTTCCTTGTGATTGGGCAGGTCATTGGTTCTTTTGTTGCTTGGTTTTGGGTCATTTGATGATGGGGGTTCTGTCATCCAGTGTATTCATGCCAGTGTATGCCATGTTCAAGCTTCCTTTGCTTGCTGTTGCTTCATTTGCCAACCAAAGGTCTAAGGGTACGTAACTTGTTTGTGTAGCCCAGATTCAGTAGTGATCATTTGGGCTTTTTTTTTGTGGCTTATAGCTGAAAAGACACTGTAGCTGACAGAGGCTTATTTAGCATAATTAAATTTAAAAAAATCAAAAAAATATGTTAGCCCATTACGTATAATACAAACAAATACGGGAAAAAGAACCGACAAAAAAGCTCAACAAAAAGCCAAAAGTTCAGAAAAAAAACAAAATTTATAAATAGTAAAAAATAAGCCGGAAGCTAAAAGCTGAAGCCAAAACGATCACAGCTTTCGTGCAAATCTGCAAATGTGTGTAATTTACATTTCATGAACTTTCTTCATTTATTTTCAACATGATACTTCTATGAATATGTTTGCTGTTACCAGATTTTACTGATATGTGAAATGTGATCCATATAACAAATGCACGAGGCCTTCCCATGTTGCGTTAGTGTGGGTAATCTCACCGGGGTTATTCCAAACGAGCTCAGCCATCTTTATACACTAAACTAAATATAAAATTGATTATCTCATTCACCTTGATCCCATCAACCAAACAACACCACGTATCATCTTATCTCCTAAACCAAACAAATAACTTCACATCCTATTCTATCTCATTAAATTCTAAATCATCTCATCCTATGCGCTCTTATCCACCTAACTAAACACTTCTTAGGGCATCTCCAACCGGTTCTTTATCCTGCTCTTCATTGTATATTTACCTAATATGACTCAAGAAATGGACTCCAACCGGTTCTTTATCCTCCTCTTCATTTTTATCGAGTCGCTATTTTCTCCCGGCCGCTAGCTAGATTTGGCGAGCGCCTCCTCACTCGCTTCTCAAATAGCTAGGTCATTGGAATGCTAACTCAAATAGAGAGCTAAAAATAATAGCTAGCATCTTCATCCTAGGAAATAGAGAGGGAGAAATGACTAATGGAATGGAGTTGCTCTTAAGATTCTTGTTCCGTAGTCCATCTTCTTGGTACTAGTAGAATCGTAGGGAAGAATATGAGTAAAACTACTCACTAATTGGTTGCTTCGTGTTTGGCTTGAGATAACTCTAATTCTGATGTATACTAGTAACAATAATCTAATCCTAGGTGGGCATGTTCCAGCGCGTCGATCCTCAAAAAGATGTTCTAGACATGCATTAAGTGTTGGATCTGGATCAACTCTCGAGTCCAAAGAGAAGGTCACTACAACCACGTAAAACAAACAAAGTGACGGACTTGGCCATGTACGTAGGTGTAGTAAGTACTCTCCAAGTACCATCAGTACTCTGAAACATTAATGTTTTCTTTTTCTTAAGTGACCTTTTAATTGCTCTGCCTGATCTAGTGCCAGCTCTAACATCGAAGCACACTCCAACCGATCGAGGTGCCCTTCCTGAGTAAAAACGTTAAGATGAGGTTAAGGGATGGCTTAGACAAAAGTATCATCTAAATTAGAGGCTTAAGATCCGGTGCTTTTAGGTGTCACTCGATTGGGCGGAAATTATATTATAGCTAGCTAAAATTATACTGTAACCGATGGTGGTTTATTTGGCGTAACTAAATTTTTAAAAAATAAAAATAAAAAAATGTTAACCTATCACGGATAATATAAACGAATATAGAAAACGAACCAATAAAAAAGCTTTAAAAAACTAGAAAAGATGAAATTTAAAAATAATAAATAAATAAACTCAAACCGAAATATACAGGACCTTAATCTTGACGGATGCATTTGGGCTCATTCATGACACGGTCACGCTATAGCCAAATCAAATCAGCCATCTTTCATGTAAAGCTTCACATTGATAGTTGAAGGTCCGATCGAGTCCGACTACAAAACTATTTGTATCATCCAGTGTCAAAATAAAGGCTCTGTTTACTTTTTTCATGCATGTCTTTTCATATAACATTCTTGTGTTCGGGATGGACCTTAGTGGAGAAGGGGGGAAAATGCGTGGTTGCAGACATCTACCATGGGATTCTTGACGTGTTAGTTCATAGAGATTTTCGGTGTAAAACTTTTGCAATGTATTGCCGAATTACAAAAGTATAGTAACTTTTAGCTAAAATAATACTGTAGAATATATAGTTTTTTCTAAGTTATACAATTAAAAAATAAAAAAATATATCGTTATATCTCTCACGGATAATGTAAATAAAAAAAGAAAAAATATGTTAAAAATCAATGTGTTTCAAATGGCTTTTGTCTTTAGGAAACAGAGTCGCTGTTTGGAATGGACCTATATCTTCATGTATTGCAGTATTTTCAAACAACTACACCAACAGCATTTCAATTGAAGCACCAATAACATTTCGTTTGAACTTTCGTAGCAAAGCAAGCATCTCGTGTAGTCGTACTAGATTAAAAAAAAATTTGGGAGAGGAGCACGGGATTTTTTTGTCAGCATATAAGCTAAACACAATTGTTTTGGTTGAGGAACCCCATACACATGGGCGCTTGTACATGTTGGTAACTTGGTGGCCCGTCGATGCTACACCATAAATAAGCATCCAAAACATCCGCCAGAGCTTTGCGTGCCGCCGTCGTCCACGCTGAACCACCGTATTCCCATGTAGACCTAGGAGTCTAGGCCTGACATCCGCCAGAGCTTTGCGTGCCACCGCCGTCTGCGCTGCTATGATAGTTTTGACTTTAGCTTCTAGCTTATTTTTACTATTTATAAATTTTATTTTTTTCTGAATTTTTGGTTTTTTGTTGAGCTTTTTTGCCGGTTCTTTTTTCCCGTATTTGTTTGTATTATATGTAATAGGCTAACATATTTTTTATATTTTTTAATTTTTTAAATTTAATTATGCTAAATAAGCCTTAGTCAGCTACAGTGTTTTTTTAGCCAGCTACAGTGCTTTTTAGCCATAAGTCACCAAAAAAAGCCCAAATGAGCAGCTAGACCTAGGAGTCTAAGCCATGCCGTGTCGGCATGACACCACAACGTGCTTCAGCTGTGTTGCTCCTGCTGGCTGGCATGATCACCCCGCCACGCCGTGCTAACCTAAGTTCAGCCTTGTGTATCTATAGGTGGCGGAGGCGATGGTGACGGTGATTGTCATCTTTATTTTCCTCATGCTGTGGTTATATCTTGTACTTGCGTCTTCGATGCCACCGCCGTCGAGCCTCATTCGGTCATGACCACGGCCATTGTGGCTCCTTGCTCGGTCACCTCCGTCGTGTCGTTGCCGCAAGAGTTAGGCACTAACGCCGTTTCTGCCCACTGTGAAGGTGAAAACTGCAGCACGGGTTGGCGCGGAACCCATGCGCGCCAACTAGAGCCCCCCGAGTAAGCATTGGGGCCGTAGAGCTTGCTCTCTCACTGCTCAGTTTAGAGCTCGAATTCCCACAAACATCGGACAATAAGGATGCGAGACGGCGAGCATTGCAATGTGGGTAGGGAGGTGGTTATGTCGTAGATGGATCCAGATGGCCCAGACTTAGACATGGCGCAGTGGACGGTGGACAAGCGGTGGAGGGCGGCACAGTGGAGGGCGCGGTGGAGAGCAGCACAATTGAGGATGGTGGAGGACAACGCGGCGGCGGTGGAGGACAGTGCGATCGAGGGCGGTGGAGGATGGCATGGCGGCGGTGACATGGTGGAGGTCGGCGCGATGGAGGAGATTGAGGATTGGGGATGAAGAAACGGAATGGGGAAAGGGAGGGGACACGAGATCGGTCAATGCGCACGAGAAGAAAAAAAAGGGAGGAGATAGAAGAGGGGAAAGAAAAAGAAAGGAGAAAAAAGGTAAATTTGGGAAAAAAAGAGGAAAAGAGAGAGAAAAGGGGGAAGAAAAAAGTTCAAATTGATTTAATTGCATAAAAACATGGGCACATAAATATTTTAGGAGAAAGTGGAATTTCTTGATATTTTACAGATACAATATTACCACTTTAATAAAAACCCTACTCTCAAAAATGATTAACAATTTGCCAATCTGAATTAGTAACTACCAATTCATTATTTTAAGAATTAGCATTGACAAAGACAGATATAATATGTCCATACCCTTGTACCTTCTTCAGCATAATGTATATCGAGTTCTATCTCACCTTCATGTCAAGATCGAATTTTCTTGGCTTCTTCCCATTGGCTGCGTAGCACTCTGCAGATCTGGCTACCACTTGTGAGAAACTTGTGTGGTAACAGGGCATCGTAGATATTGTTTAAATATTCACTGATCGCTTACATATCGTCTTGCACAACAAGGTTCAAGATATGACATATGTATCTCTGGTTGAGAACATAACCACCAATATATATTTGCAATCTTAGGGTGAGGATGTTCACAGTTGTTGTATTCGCCAATACGTTATGAAGAGTTATAGAAACAATCTTATTATCTATTTTAAATTATTAAGTACATCTAGTATACGCTCGGTAATGGCCCCTCTTATGTGTGATTCGTTAATAACTTGTTGTTGCCTTCGTGCTGTGACTCTTCGATACCATACCACCACTGAGCTTGGACACTCCCACCCCCGTCTTTGTGCTGCGACTCCTTGCTAGCATACCGCTAGGCGCCACTGAGCAGAGCGAATAGAGAAGTTTAGTGCTTCGGTGGTAAACAAATGAGCAGAGGATATGAGTTTTATAGTTATGTAGGAGGAGAACATTGCACTTGCATCTGCTCGTTGTCTCTCAAGCTCCACCATCACTCTGCCTTCTTCCTCTTCTTCGTCTTGTCACTGGTTCCCGACCATTGCCTCAATCCCCCCGCTTGTTAGTTCTCTGATCTCTTCTCCATCTTATCATTAGTGGCTTCGTGCCATGCTAGCTGCCAGGCGGCCTAGGCAGTTGTTGCCCAGGCCGTGGTCATACTGAGTGCTTTCGCTGATATGATGTTACCCGCTTTGCTAGGCCACTACACCATCCTCACTCTCTCCAGCTCTCCTCACACACACTCTCTTAATCTCTCATCACTTCATTAGTCATCATCAGTCATCTCCATCTCTCACTCCTTTCTCTCTCCAGCTCTCCTTACTCTCACTCTCGCAGTCCCTCATCCTCAAGCTATGGCCGGAGTCGGCGAGGAGCTCCGGGCCACAGCGAGGCGGTAGTGACGAGCTGGCGAGGTGGGCGATGAGGAGTTCCAGGCTACTGCGCTTGCACCGCCATCGGATTCAGCCACCCACACCCACGTCGATCCCCACCATTGCGCCTGCACCGCTGCTATGGCTTTGTGCTACCCAGCCCACTGTGCTAGGCCAGGCTAAGCATGACACAATAGAGGGGACCAGGCTGGGCCGCCCGATGGGTCGGTTTTATAGGCTCGACCTGGCCCGTCATTCGTGTCGTGCCAGTTTGGCCCATCATGTGTCATGCCTATGCCAGACCGATTGGGCCTCAAGCTGACCCAGAAAAGCCCAGGCAGACTCCCAAATCTATCCCCATGCATGCTCACATCACCTTATGCAAAATTCCTAGCCAGACCTGTTATTTCGTCTGCCTTGTTCGCATTAACTTAGGTCTATTCTAAATCTATTCATTCTGGCTTCAACTTTTAACTTCTAGCTTCTAAAAAACAATAGTTCACACGATCTATAGGATTATGAACTGTCTTCAATCCCTTTAAACATATCTTGATTCGAGAGTTTTGGGTTATTATTCTGCCTTTCTCTCACCACCTCTTAAAAAGCACGGAAGGAGAGTTTTGCCGTTGTTGTCCTGTCTTTTTTTTCACCGCCCCTTAAATAGCACGGACGGAGCTTATCTTTTATGAGAAGACGTTGCGGCTCCCCCTGCGGCCATAAGCTCGTAAAGGTGTAATCCTGCGGTATTCCTTCACACAGTACTACTACTGCAGGAACAGTACCATCCTGGAGGTCCCCGTATTATTGTAGTACGACGTATCAAATGATCTAGGAGGCTAGCTAGCTTCTGGCAATAACTAGCGATCTGAAAGCATTAACTTCCAGGTCAAGTGGATCAAAAATCCATTACATATTGCAATCGCACCTCCATGTCAAGTGCAATCTGAAAGCATTAACTTCCATGTCATTAATCCCCTGAAGGCCTGAACACTTGCACTTACCTTGAGCAGAATCATAGAACCCTGTAAAGCCCATTGAGGATTTGGCCTGTTTAGGGTCCGGTTGGGTGGGCTGGGAACGGCTTGGGGAAGTGGGTTGGGGCCTGGGGGCGGATGACCGAGGCCTAGTATGATTTGGGATTTTGGAGATGGCAATGTGGGCTCATAGGCCGTACGCACGGCATGCCGTAGAATTAAAGTCAGATTTGGAATTGTTGTGCATCGTATTTACAAAAATAATAATATATGTATAATATTTATAAAAATATCACTTCTACCATCCTGTGAGCGGGCAGCAACGCCGACAAAGCAACACGTTGCAAGCCTGCCGCCGGCGGCCTTGCCGCGTGTCGCCTCACCGGCACTACCGCCCGCTCACTGGATGACAGAAGTGCTATTTTTATAAATACGGTGCGTATACCACTATTTTTGTAAATACCGTTCGTAACACTGCCAAATCTGATTTTTAACTCGTGGGCTTAGCTGAGAATACGATAGTGGGCTAGGTCACCCTTCACCAACCTCGCCGGCTCCATGCTCCTCCCTCACAGACCGATGGGTCCCACCAAGCCCCTAGGGTCAAGGATGGTAATTTGTACGTAAGTTAGTCCGATCTTTCCCGACGACGACGGCGACCCTCCTTCGTGTTCTGCCGCACTAGCAGTATCAACTCACAAACCGAAGTAATGATTGCTATGCATGCAGGTGGTAATCAGAACCCAACGGGGTTCCTTTAATTTGTTTTTACAGCAGCAGTCCGCAATATCATCCACCATCGACTAGCAGCTTGGATGTTAATAGATTGATCACAACTGCTCAAGTAAATTGGATGCAAACCGGAATCTGTAATTCTCGAAAGAATCTACTGCTTCCACGTCGATCAAGCAGCAGCACACCAGCAAAGCCCCCACACGCCGTGACCTCCCGTGCGTAGCCACGTCCAACCTCACCTCACGTCGCTTGCGCAAGAACAGCAGTAGCGACTCCCTTGATTCTTCTCTATGGCAACTGTAGTAGCTCGTGAGCTCGCCGCTCGGTAACTTACACACGATCCAGAAGAAAGGAATCGGAGGATGATCCAGTCCGCAAACTTGATCAATGATCAAATCCGCAGGACAACAATGAAATCCCTAGATAGGTTTAACATGAACATGAGCGCCGTTTTGGCCGTCAAAACCTGACGAGTTTTCTAGATATTTGCTAATAATAAAAGGGAGCCGACCCTAGGCTTTTCTACCCCTACACAAGCATGCCATGCACGTATGCACACGGACTCGATTCCGGACGCAAACACATGCAGCACGTATGCACTGCCGACTCAGAAACCCATCTCTCGTACGTGTGCAAGTATCTAAAAGCAGACTAGTACACATGCGTAGTTCGTACGTGTGCAAGTATATAAAAGCAGACTAGTACACATGCGTAGAGTCCGACTAAAAACACACACATAATCTTGAAGCCCCGTTTGATTGGGCTGAAAAATAGTGATTTATAACTAAAATTATATTATAGTTGATTAAAATTACACTGTAGCTAAATGTATCTTATTTGGCGTAATTAAATTTAAAAATAGAAAAATATGTTAGCACATCACGGACAAAATAAACGAATACGGGAAAAAAGAACCGACAAAAAAGGTCAAAAGTTCAGGAAAAGACAAAATTTATGAATAGTGAAAAATAAGCCAGAAACCAGAAGCTCAAGCTGAAATGAGCGGGGCGTGAATCTTAGCTTGTCTCCTAGCACATTAAATTTATCTTTTATTCTGCTAAATTATACATTATCTCTGTTAATTCTGTTTGAATGTGATTTCAAATGACTGGATTAATTCAACTTAATTTAAGATTAATGGCGTCAGTTAGTGGAGAGTAATTATCGCGTGTCTTTAAAATGACCAGGAGATGTCCATATTCACTAATCAAATTTCTCCATTCCTCTTTCACATCTTCTTCCTTCTTTAGTGAGCTGTGTTGGAGTGTTCAGCAACTGAACTGCGCTGGCCTTCCTCTTCGATGTGTATCGAGAAGGGGGGTGAGAGGTATCTCTGAGTCGTTGCCACAAATAACACTTGTGATGAATAATTAATAATTGACAGTTTCAATTGGCTTCAAGAATAATCTGAAAGTAGAAATAGTTTGATTTTATGAACTCGGAACCGTCATCCCAGTTCTAGGACTAGACAAGGGAGTTGAGGTCCATGTGATTGTGTAAGTTCAGATGGGGCTACATAGCTCAAACGGAAAGCACAGAGAAGATAAAGATCATGGAGATGCAAGTTAGTGCATATGATGCGCAGAGTAACGAGGCCAATGCACATAGAGACAGTTTGAGGAAGTTTGGGTACATGAAGATGTGAAAACTAGTCATTGGGTACTACGGGCTACATGTCAAATCATGCGGAGATGCTTTGAGATAAAAGTGAAGACGAAGTTAAGAGAAAGTACCCGGAAGCTTCATCAAGAATACTTGGTAGTTGGGCAAATACCCGGTTGGTGTCTTGATCAAAACCATGGTACGGGGAGGTGCAAAGGAGAAGTGGTTTAGATTAAGGCAAACTGGAATTGCCAAGTGGATTAATCGCTAATGGTTTAGAGGATTGAGTCTTGTAAATATTTTGAGAACATGCATGAGTGTGTAAAACATGTATTAGTGGGGTTAATGGGTTTTTCCAATAGTCTTAACGGGCTGGACCCATTAGGGTTGTTACTGTTTATTAAAGGAAAGGAGATCAGGTGTTAGATCCAAAAATTCTAGGGTTTAGGTTTTTATTCTACCACCTTGTCTTCTTTTATGGTTGTGCAAGAGGAAAAAGTGGTGCTTTCACTACACTTTGTAATTATTCATTGGTATATAAATTTTATCCTTTACTAGAAATAGATTAAAATTTTGTCTCAATCATGTTGATGTTTGTAATTTTGCTTGGTTTTGTTTGTTTTGAGTAAGATATGTGATTTTGTGTTCGTGGGAGTTCTAGTCAGAACTCCTGCTTAAATTACCTTGCTAGGATATGTGAAAATAAATTTAAAAGACATCATGTCTTAGATCATCATGAGCAATAAGTAATTTGAGTTTTAGGATTTTTGGTGTTCTTATGATCTATGTTCGATTCTCTTCAATTAATTGAATCCGAACCCAAGAACCTTATGATTCCTTATTGGTTTAGGTTCCTAATACCTTGAACAAGTCTCATGCAAAATTTGAAAATATTTGATGAGAATTGAGCAAGTTCTTGATATTTGAGTTTTGTGCCAAGAGGTTTTCAGGTCTAAACACACAAGGAACCACTCAGATCGGTCCTGGACCTGTGGTCAGACCGACCATGGCGGTCAAACCGGGCCATCTATAGTGGTCTAACCGGCCTTGTGTTGAAGATTGATGATTGTATTGACTTAGATCTCTAGCCTTGTTTTGTAAAGTATAGATGGTGCAGTCCGAACTTGGTGACTCTCAGTCACTTGAGTTAAGATTTTAAATAATATTAGAAAAATTTTTATGAATTATTCACCCTCTCTGATTGCTGGCATCGATCATACAAATTTCGCTATGTTGTGTTGAGTTTCGATCGGTGCAGTAAAAATAGTTAGAAATTCTAGAAGAGTTTAATGGGCCGCTTTAAGTGGCTTTTGGCTTCCAGAAACCATCTGGAATGTATCGGTTTCTTAATTTTAGTGTTTTAGATTTTTTTTTGTTTTTATCCTTATTTCTTTGTATTATCCGTAGAGATATAACAATATATTTTATTTTTAAATTTTAAATTAAATGACTCAGAAAAAACTAACAGACATTACAGTATAATTTAAACCAAAGATAACACTCAAAAACCAGAGCCCCGTCCGGTTAGAGCAGGGAAAATTCAACACCGTTAGTAAGAATATAATAATTCCACCATGCGTTCACACTCACGACTCACGAGCCCTATCATGTCAGGCTCTAGCAATCTGGACACTCCTTAGAAACACAAGGTAAAAGTAAAACCAAAGGAGAGCAACACTCCGGAGCTGGCGTCACAGCGCATAGGTGTTCCATGCTGGCGTGCTGACTGTGTTCTTCCTCGTTCTCCACTAGCCCTGAAGGAAAAGTCTACAGCTCAGCTGAAGTAGCACCACTACTACACAACTCCAAAAGCAAGCAGAAAAAACAAAAGGCGTACCCAACTTAACCCAAATTAGTGGAAAATAAAGCCCAGATCTAATGCACAGTTGGAGCAGCAATTACAGACCGTGTCTTGTTAGGTAGAGTGGAGAATTACTCTGTTATAGCCCGCGACCTCGCCAGCTTTTCTGGAACTGTTGGACCAGAGGAGCACAAGCGCACAACCCGTGTAGCCGACCGCGCATCACGCGCTTCTACTGGTCTCACCACTGCGTGGAGTCCACATGCCGCGACGAGACGGGAAGGAAGCTCCGCCCAGTGTCTCCGGACCGCGCGCGCGCGAGCAAGTCAGAACGCGACGATGGTTACGATGGGCGCGACGCCGGCGTCGCGGGGCGCCCGGACACTTCCCAGACGGCCGTCAGAGCGCGCGCGCTTTGGTGGGGACGGACGGACGCGGCGACGTGCGACGCGAGGACGGTACGAGACACGGGCCGACGTCGGCGTCGGCCGCGCCGCACGTTCGATGCACCCAACGGAACGGGTGGTGCTGCCACCTCCGGACGTGGGGAATGAAGCGGCCAGAATCATGTATGCCCAGCCCAGACGACCGACTGAGGTCCGGTTTAGTTAATATAGCAGTTATTATCTTTTAACTAAAATATTTAATTAAAAATAGAGAAAAATAATAAAAAGTCGTTATATTTTCATAAATAATATAAAAAAAAGAAAAAATCACATTAAAAATCCAAACACGTTTAAAATGGTTTCTGTTTTCTGAAAGATAGAAGCTAAAAACTATTTAGAAGTCTAAGTGGTGCACTGCTGTGGAATGGGCTCATGTGCAGGGCGCCCTGCACATAACGCGTGCATGGCCATTTCTCATCGCAACACGTGTCCCAAAAAACTTAAAAAATTGTAAGTATTTTTTAAAGTATTTAAAAAGTATTTTTTAGTACTTAAAAAATACTTTTTAATAAATTATTTTTTACTAAAAAAATTGTAACTATTTGTTATAAAGTCTGAAAATAAAAATATACAAATTCATACGTACATCAATTAAAAAAGTACTTATAATTTTTTAAGTTTTTCAGGACATGTGTCGTCACGAGAGACGGCCCTGCACGCGCTATATACCTCAGCCCATTCCCACTGCTACAGTAACAAGGACAGCCGGCGCGCCAGATTGATGCTGTGCGTGAACTGGTTATTTAATAGCACGGAGATAATTTGCGATTCTGCGTGTCCGCGAGGACACACAGCGCGTTGCAATCAGCGATGTGCATCGCACAAAAAAAATGGATGCAGGAGCAGGAGACATGACGGCAAATGTAAGGGCTGCGTAAATTGGAGCAGGAACTAGGAAGTCATATGAGCAATGTAGTGATGTCTTGGTATGAAAACGGGCATGATGTCAAAGGCAACCTCGATTGGTAATAAAATTATACCTGACCTGGACATGGGAACGCGTTTAATAAGGAAACCGTGGTGGCTAAAGGCGCCACATGTGCGTTTTTGTAGAAAATTGCATCCTAATCTCGCTTACTACCAGTTCCAGAGAAGTAATCCAAGTTGAGCCGGCAAGGGTAGTGGTATGAAACTACGAATACGATGGAAATAACGTAACCAGTATGGTATATGGACATCCAGTGGCTTCAAGCAAGAGGAAATTAAGATCGTGCTGGTTAAAACCACCACGGCTTCAAGCAACAGGAAAGATTAAGAAGGCCGCAAATGACCTGATGACTTACGTCCGCTCTACGTGGGGTAGAAATAGATCAAATATAAATTAAATGGTGTTTTTACCGTATTCATATTTTGTAAATAAATACAATTTTGAATATTATTGAATACCAATCAAATATTGTTACGAATTTGAACCGAATATCTACTCAATTTGATCGGATCTAGATATCCTTATAACTTATGTAGTATGAAGATATTAATAACATTTTATACTCGTACAGTCATGCTTAATCATACTAATTCATTTACTTCACTAAACAAATATGAATTAATATTGAATTAAGAAATTTGTCCAACTAATTAGTCGTATTATAATAAAATATACATACTTGTTTGTTGAATACGAATATTCTGGATAAAATAATATTTTGAATGGTAAAAGCATATACTATATTTGTATCCATATTTTTTTTATACAAATTCAAATACGAATAGAAAAGAAATTGTTAATCAGATGAAAAAATCTATACCGTATTCATATCCTATCGAATACAATAACCAATAATACGGATAATTTGTATCTATTTCCCTACCCTATTTTCTAGGTACATAACGAGCGTGTCACATATACGTATAGAATCAAAAATTAGTATCTGAAGCACTTCCGATACTGAGGTCGAGATCGAGAGAGACCACCACATCTAGCATGCACCATCGTGCTAGGACATCTCTGATGTTTATTGGGAGCATCTAATTCGAAGTTACCCTTAAACTCAAAAATTTAAGACACTTGTCATCTTCTCCATCCAACTCCGACCTTTTCCCCCGTCCCTCTCCCCAGCTTACTTCCCCTGCCGCTCCCTTCCTCCCTAAAACAAAAGTTTCAAATCAGAAAATTTTGACTCTGAAATTTTTAAATAGCAAGTTTCAACTCGAAAAAAATTCAACTCAAAAAATGCAACGTGAGCAAATTTTGAATTAGAAAATCAACTCAAAAAGATTTCAACTAGGCAAATTTTCAACTCTGGAAATTTCAAATAAAAATTTTTCAAGTTGGAAAATTTCAACTCAGAAATTTTGAATTGGAAAATTTCAACTTGGGAAATTTTAACTCAAAATTTTTTCAAATGGGTAGAAATTTCAAAACAAGATTTTTTTAGTTTAAGTGGGAGGAAAGGATGCCACCACATGTCGCAATGAGAGCATTTTAGGGGGAAGAGAATGGGAAATGAAAGAGAGAGGAAGGGGATGTCACCACATGTCACGACGAGGGGATATCCTCACCAAAGAATTGGTAAGGTTAACTTCAAATATCCTTACCAAAGAATTGGTAAGGTTAACCTCAAATTAGCAAAATCAATGTTCATTTGCAAAGTTGGTCTTAAGGTAGTGTATGGCTTGCTATAGTTTTCCGCAATGTACAAAACCTATGTGGTATCAAGGTGGGGACCGCGTCACATAAAAAAATATGATTTCCTTCTTCTCTCTCCTCTCCAGTGTCCACTTGTGCCTCTTGTCACCGCTCCCCCATTCCCCTGCAGTTCATGCCACCCCTCCCCTCCCACTACACCACTCGCCACCCCTCCCCTGCGCCAACCACCGCCACCCTTCACCTCTCTCGCCACTCTGTCTCTCGATACCGCGGCCCTCTCTCGCTGCTTCCTCTCTCTTCCCTCGACCCCCGCCTCTTCCTCTCACCGCCATCCCAGTGGTTGTCGTGAACGTCATCCCCATTGTCCCGCATCCAGATCTGGTCTCAGCACCTGTGGAGGGCCCCGTCCTTCTTGCAACTAGATATGATTTGCTCTAAAAGTAGCGGCCTTCGAGGATGGCCTCCCCGGTGATGCAGTGGGCTGGATAGCCGGATTCAGTGGTGCCATCCCGTGTGGCAAAACCATCAACAACCTTAGGGAACACTAGAAAAGAAGAGAGGAGAGATAGTTAATTTTTTATTGGTTGTGACCAGCACTTCAGCCTGATGTCGGCTAGAAGCTACGGCGGACTGGCACACTGCTTGGCCCTGCTCAAAAGAGCTTTTTTGAGTGGCTTATGGCTGAAAAACACTGTAGTTGGCTGAAAAAACACTGTAGCTGACAGAGGCTTATTTAGCATAATTAAATTTAAAAAATTTAAAAATAGAAAAAACATGTTAGCCCATCACGTATAATGCACACAAATACGAGAAAAAAGAACCGGCAGAAAAGCTAAAAAAGTCAAAAGTATAGAAAAAGACGAAATGTATAAATAGTGTAAAATAAGTTAGAAATCAGAAGTTCAAACCGAAACGAACGGAGCCTAAGATTGCCTTATAAGATTGTCACGTGAGCCTTATGACCTGCTTTTTCATCACGTTATGGGTGCCCCTAAGTCAATCACGGGTACTACACCTCCAACTAATCATATATAGTACTGCACATGTACATACAAACCCGAAGTTCAAAGTGCACTGGGCAGGAACAAAGGCAGGGCCACCTTTCCATTGAAGCGGGGTTGAAATCACGGCCACCGTTTGCATAACGAACGACCCTACTTTTTTAAGGTTCCGCTCATTTTAACTTAAATTTCTAATTTATTTTTTAATATTTATAAATTTCTTTTTTCTAGTTTTTTTGGTTTTTTGAGCTTTTTTACCGATTATTTTTTTCCCGTATTCATTTGTATTGTCTATGATGAGCTAATCTGTTTTTCTATTTTTAAATTTAGTTACACCAAATAAGCCACCATCAGCTACAGTGTAATTTTAACTAGCTACAGTGCAATTTCAACCATAAGCCATCAGTCTAACCAGGCGGCACCTTAAGTTGATAGTTTTTTGGTATGATTGATAGTTTTAATATGCACTTTTCGAGATGGCAACAAACGTCGAAGACACCGACAAAAATATCACATACAGTTCTCCTTCAATATGCTTTAAAAAGACATCATATTTATTTTAAATCTTAAAAAATTATAAGACAAGACAAAACAAAGGGCAATATAGTTCACCTCCAACCGCACACGTCACCCCCAAGCAAAGCATCGAGTGCCTATTCTTTTGCCCTAACCCTTACCCCGAGGCGAGGCGCGTGCTCACGCCGCAAAATAACGCTTTCCAAATTCCAACCCTCCCTCCCGTGAAGCTGGAAATCGGCGCTCCCTCCGCCGCCCGTCCCCTGTTCCCAACCAAACCCAGAAAAGAATCCCAAACACAAGCCACCACCACCCATCCCAGAACCCCCAATCCCGCCCATCCGGACACCAACGCACGGCCGCGACGCGCCCTAGGCGCGCAATGCGAGCGCGAAGTCCTCACGCCGTGGTGGCCGTGGCGAGGAATAATAACTGCGCCCAACGTGCGAGGCCAGGCCACAGTTGAGTTGAGCCACCCACCACCGACGCGGCCACAGCCGTCCGCCTCCCTCTCCCTCGGCGTCAAGGCCAAGCCGGCCCCGAAAGCTCTCGCGGGCGCCACCTCTCACCGCCTCCTTCCTTCCTCGCCCTTTCCTTTCCTTCCGTCTCCAACCCACCCATAAATAGCGCCTCCTCTTCCTCGACTCTCCCCACACACCCCAACACCGAGGAAAGAGGAAGCACGAGCAGCATATGTCACAGAGGGCCAGCGTCCCACACTCCTCCTGCATAGCCTTCGCCCTCCATTCCCATCTCCTGGTCTCCAGTGAGATGTGCCCCAGCTCCTATTGGCAGTAGCCACCCAAATCCTGCTTCTTCTTCTTCTTCTTTTGCCGCTTTCAAGCTTTCTTGAGTTTTTCGTTTTCCCCTTTTTGGATCTTTGGTCCCGAAAACATCCATCTTTGAGGAAGGAGAAGGGAGGAGCAAGCAACCGAAGCAAATGGGGCTGAAGGGATTCGTCGAGGGCGGCATCGCGTCCGTCGTGGCCGGGTGCTCGACCCACCCGCTGGACCTTATTAAGGTCCGCATGCAGCTGCAGGGGGAGGCGGCGGCGCCCGTGCCGCAGCCCGCGCTGCGCCCGGCGCTCGCGTTGCACGCGGGGGCGCACACCGTGGCGCTCCCGCACCACGACATCGCGCCGCTCAGGAAGCCCGGGCCGATAGCCGTCGGCGCGCAGATCCTGCGCGCCGAGGGCACCGCCGGGCTCTTCTCCGGGGTGTCGGCCACCGTCCTGCGGCAGACGCTCTACTCCACCACGCGGATGGGACTGTACGACATACTCAAGAAGAGTTGGACCCAGGAGAAAGGCAGCGTGCTGCCGCTGCACCGCAAGATCGCCGCCGGGCTCATCGCCGGCGGCATCGGCGCGGCCGTGGGCAACCCGGCCGACGTGGCCATGGTGCGGATGCAGGCGGACGGGAGGCTCCCGCTGGCCGAGCGCCGCAACTACCGCAGCGTCGGGGACGCCATCGGCCGGATGGCGCGCGACGAGGGCGTGCGCAGCCTGTGGCGCGGGTCCGCGCTGACGGTGAACCGCGCCATGATCGTCACGGCGTCGCAGCTGGCGACGTACGACCAGGCCAAGGAGGCCATCCTGGCGCGCCGCGGCCCGGGCGCCGACGGGCTGGCCACGCACGTGGCGGCCAGCTTCGCGGCCGGGCTCGTGGCCGCGGCGGCGTCCAACCCCGTGGACGTGGTGAAGACACGGGTGATGAACATGAAGGTGGCGCCCGGCGCGCCTCCGCCGTACGCCGGCGCCATGGACTGCGTGCTCAAGACGGTGCGGTCGGAGGGCTTGATGGCGCTTTACAAGGGGTTCATCCCCACGGTGTCGCGCCAGGGCCCCTTCACCGTCGTGCTCTTCGTCACGCTTGAGCAGGTCCGCAAGGTCTTCAAGGGCGTCGAGTTCTAAGACCACGGCCACGGCCACGATGATGACGACGACAAGAACCTTATTACCGCTGCTGTTGCTATGGCTATGAATAACTACTACTTTGATCCTCCTGGTGGCTCGGAGATTATCCTTGCCTCCCGTGTCAACCATGATTCTTCTGTTCCTGCACTCGAGTGCATTTCGATGAATTTGATCAAATTTCAATGGAATTCCCATTTTTAAATCCTATGTTATAAATCGCCCCCTGTGATGGTACTTCATCAGTAGCCTCCACGGATGCTGGAACTTGAACGTGGCTGCCTTCGACTGAACAGACTATTGGGTTGTTAAATTGAATACTAAGTAGTACTACCAATTTTAAAAACACCATTAACAAATATAAATATGTTCTATTTATCTACGGTTTATACCTTTTGATACTAGTGCGAGCATTTGTGTAAACAAACCGATGTCGATAAGTTACTTCAAAAAGATGTCTCAGTGAGCCACTTCAAAACAGTGGCCAAAAGGTTGTCCTGTTTATTTGTTCAAAAGAAACTATAAACCAAGCAAAAAATGGGCCATAAACTAAAATTCGATATCAATGAGAACCCTCCCCGGTTCCAACCTGCTCCATGCTCCAAATGAGATCCTAAAGTTACTGTAGCTACAGTACATTTTACTGTACCAAAACCGATCTGGGCCGTTCTTTTCCGATCGAACGGCTCAGATTCAACTGCACTCTGAAGTCGCCGTACGCGACTTCAGACGATCCGGTTCCGCTGCTAACTGGGCACATCGTAGGATCCCGCGTATCTGAAAATGCGCAGCAAGAAGCAACGTACCTCTCGAGTTGCAAGAATTGTACTCCACTGCTGGTATCGGCACGACAGCAACATGCATGTTACCTGACACTCGGAGGCTGGGGCCCTGGGTATAGTATTTACTTTTCTCAACTGGATATGAAATCAGCACAAAAAAAGTATGCAGGTTCCCACGCAAAACAAAATGTTCTATCCACGATTGACAGTGCATGATACCGATGCAAATGGGGTGTCAACGACGAGATCGCATGCCAATAATAATGGTGGTAAGTGCAGCTCTGACAGTGGTACCTCGCTGTCAATTACCAGCATGAGCGTTAGAGCATGATTCACCAATGCTTTTTCTCAAGAATGGATGCCAACTACCAACTTGGTCGCAGAAGCAGCAGAACAAGCGCGGAAATTTCAAAGGCAAACAACATGGTCAGGCAGGCTGACCAGTCGAACTCTAGAGACTAAAAAATCAGACTTTCTAGTCAGAAATCAAATTATGAGTTTCGTCAGTTTCAGCGGAGTTTAGCACTAGTTAAGATTTTAAACATAACTGTCCAAATTTTTTTTTGCGAAAATGGTGTAACAGAAGTTTAGCTATTCACCGTTTATACCAAGTTTAAGCAGAAGCCAACTAACTCTGAGAGAAATCACGCTTGTCCTTGGAATACACCATCGTTTTGCGGTTACATCCGCTTGCTTTGGTCCTCCCACGTCCTGCGAGTAGCCACGCTACGAATAATGCTGAACAACACGAAACAGATGCCATGGATTTAGACGCAATCCTGCTTGTATTTAGTACTAGTCAGTTCTCAGACATATAACAAGAAACAGAGTTTGTCTGTGAATTTGTATTGACCAATTATAGGAAAGAAAAAAAAACAAAAGCGAAGCAAATCAGCTGACAGCTGCTGACCTCACACCAAATAGACCAGCAAAGCAGTTTGGAACACGTAGACAGTTTTTCAAGATTCAACAGGTGCTTAGTAGTAATGTTTTGATTGACCACACATTTTTAGTTGTGTTTAGATCAAAAACAGGAGAGAACAATCAAGACTGTTTAGGATTTGAATATTTTCCTGTCTTGCTTATTTATAGAAGGAGAAAAATGTAACTTCTCGTTTTCTATCTGTCATGCATATTTAGAAGGCACTGACAGTATTGACATGAAATGCGAGGCACTCAATCATATTATCAAACATATGCGTCCAAATTCTTGAATCACGATAGACCTCCCTTATAGTTAGCTAAGCTCATTAGTCAACATTAGCAAATATATTAAACTGAAAAATGCAATAATGACTGTCAACTTGATAAACGGCTTCTCCAGCAAATCAGTGGCATGTTATTCAGCAGATGACAGTATTCCATGACATGTTATGACCAAGTTGTGCTGAAAATATTCATTTGTCAAGCTCTAATCAACTCTCAAGTTGGAAGGTAGTCAAAGGCAATTTCATGAAAATTGTTAAAAGATGCTTATTAGATAGAGATATCTGTATTGTTTTGATGCATGAGGTCCATTGTTTAGGGCGTGAGCTCTCTCATCTCAAGTATACAAGAATAAGGCAGATATTGTAGATCATGTAGAATCAATAAAATGGCGATTCAGGGATCAAATGACGATGACTAGGAACCTGAATTAGTGCTATGTCAAATTGATATGTATCAGGATCAGTCTAGGTATATGTATCTGGAATATCTGCAACTAGTGATATGCTAAGTTGATGCCCAAGAAGTTGAGCTTAGCCTATGTCTGAAAAAGGGAGGGATGCAGGCCACAGCATGATTGGACCTAGTAAGTATCTTAGTAATCTTACTGTGACAACTTCCTATCACCAGCCTACAAAAGGAATTTGTTCCATTAATGCCAATTTGATGTGAACAGGATGTAGCCAAATAAAAGGTATTTAACAAGATATCTCCTATATGACTAAATAAATATATCCAGTTACGAGAAGGTTGGCTATATGATGTATTTACTCTGATCCACATAGGTACTAGGCTCTAGGCAGACATTCCAGGTGTCGAAAGCCAAACATAGAGTTCACACAACATGTTCAGAGTCTACCACTTTGATTAAGGATATGAGATGCATACATGAACGATTGCTGGATGGCTTCCCCAGCAAACTCCAACCAAGTTGTGGGCCAATCATGATACTCCACTAGCTCCAGCTTTCCATCCCACAAACAGAAAAACACGACGCTCAAGACAGATAAGAAGGTAAAAAACACCACAGTAAAATTCACAACCTGTATGTTTGCGGAAACAGCGGAAAGGGCCTAATAGTATAGGTTTTCATAATAAAACAGAGAAATAGTTCATTCATCTTAGCATACAATACTTCTACTATAGAAAACAAAAGGCACAAATATGGGCCACGAAGTAAAATGGAAAATGCAAATTTCTCAATACAAGTCAAAAGAACAGATTTGGCAGCATACAAGCGACTGCTAACATTGGGAGTTATGTTACTTTCTATAAGTTTACTTTTTTCAATATTCCAAATGCCCTTTTAATAAGTCGGGACAACTTGCAAAACATGGATCATAAAAGCTTCATTCAAAACATTTTATTTAAGGTTACTTCAAGGCTGTCTAAATGGTCTGCCATACAGACAAGTACGAAGGAGTAAAGTGGTAAAACCTTCATGTAGTAGTTGAATCCACCATGGTACACAAAATCACCAGACACGGGAAAAGAATCTCAAGAAAAAGAGAAAAGCCAAATTCCTTTGAAAATCAGCTGATCCAGCATATTGTGCCATTAATGTTGTTTCTTATAAAATCTTCAGGTTCAGAATATTTTTTTTCGCCAGAAACACCCACTGTTAAAATTACTGCAAATGCTTTTTCACACACATCTCCTACTCCTAGTAGTATTGAGCACAATCAATTGTATCATTCTAACAGGAAAAGTCTAGGTTTCGAGCCATTGGAAATTTAAAGGCAGGGCTAATGCAATGTTATGCAATATAACATAGCAATTTCGCACAATAGATAGACGTAATATTAGATTCAAGAACTTGCATCACCCACACTTCCATGTTCCAACCATAGTAGAAGGATATCCTCAACACTATTCCTTCATCTGCAGGAAGCCAGGAAACATGGCTAACGCTAGACTTGCCAACACTCAGTATCCTTCTAAAACCAAAAGTGTATTGTTGCATGAAACAACAGGTGTAGTTATCGAATATTGAGCAATCTAACAGTACAAAGCAATTCACTATTCTCTTATAAGTAAGATCACACTTTATCATGATCAGGTATTAGTTATCAAACCAAGTAGACATGGTAACACAGAAATCATCTAGTGAAGTTTTCATTGTCCAGTGCACCCATATTCTTAGCATGCATCCTTGCTTCAGTAGTTGACTTGACATAAAATATGTACAGCCACAGAAATTTAACAAGTAAAACACTGTAGACATCAAAGTTTACCATGCAGAAAAAAAGTGCGATGTTTTAATCATGCTTGTCACAGCGTCGCGGTGGAGTTGGGTGGACGCCATGGACACTCGCCGCCTTGGGGGGCGCCAGGGAGAGGAGACGGCGGGGGGAGGAGGTACCTGGGAGGGGAGGAGGCGCCGGGGGAGGAGGCGGCGGATGGGGGAGGCGGCGGCGGGGAGAGGAACCGCAGTGGGAGAGACGGGAGGGAGAGAGAGAGGAGGTGATATATTGGACCGGTTGTACACCGTTTGTATGCATGTACAGGCTCATGGCGTTCGCCATAGCGTCGCCGCGACGTAGCCATGGCGTCCTGGTGCCGAGCACTCGCCTTGGTCGCCGATTCCGCCGTGACAACCATGGTTTTAATTATATACCTTCAATAGGAATACATGGGAACAGTGGAGAAGAGCACGCAAAAAAATTGCTAATGGATTATCAGAAGGTGTTATATGATATAATGAGCACCAAAAGTTCCATAGCGGTTGGCACCATCCTCAGGCTCACCAGAAATTTAAAGACACTTGTAGGATCACCTGGTGGGCTGAATTGACCCATACAATTTGTTAGCCTATTGGACTTGGCCACTTAAACTTTGTTCTCAGTTTGCCGTCAGCACTGGTTGCATGGACGCATGGTCCAGCCAACAGATCAGGTTGTCCCATGTTACACCAGCCTATTACTTTCTCAACAACTATTCTAACTTTTAAGGGATGTTGCAATAAATTTACATAAGCTACAACTTTCGCTTACTACTTTTTCCAAGAGATATAACAGGTTAATATCATGAAGTTAGATAAAGGTCTTAAGAAGCAGAGGAACAGAGGTCAATATCATTTCAAATTTTCATCTAAACGCCAATCTACTATGCATGATAATCTGTGTACACTCATGATATGGGTGCAAACTGCAAACAAAGATGCTCAGGTGCACCTAACCTCCAGAAGACGTGCACATCAAACAGCACAAGTTCTCAGCTATACAAGACTGCTGTATAACTTCATCTCTGATTTCAAGTACAAGAAAATGTGCTTAACTTCATATTCATCTGTTGTGTTAATTCTGCAATTTCAGAATGACGCTTTACACCAGCACGTGAGTTGTTTATGCCAAAGAACCATATTGCTAGCCTGTATCCTGGTCCTAAAGACATCTCCCTCAGCGTTATCACCCAGAACACAACAATACATTAAACACGCCAAGAACATTTCAGATTTAATGTCATCAACACCTTTTGGCATTCATAATAAAAGTAGCATCAGAAGATTTTAATGATTATCCCTGTATCATTGCAAAAGCCACAGATTATTAAAATATCTTAGGCAGTAACACCAACAGGTGGGACCTTGGTCCACTTGTCAATGAGATACTTAGGCCCCGTTTGGCAGAGCTCTAGCTCTAGGAAATCTGTAGATTTCCTAGAGCTAGTCATCTGTAGCTCTAGGAAATCCTGGATCTAGAGTTGCAGGCATGTTAAGTGCATTTACATGACTCATTTCATTTATATTATATATTAAATAAAAATATTTAAATCACTTTAATTTAGTCAACAAACTACAGATCCAGCATAGATCTCGGAGCTAGAGCTGTGCCAAATGGGGCCTTAGTGATATTTTTTCCTTTGCTAAAATGCAGACCTTTGCAGTGCTATGGAGGAAAATCTCCTGAAACAAAATTATGTACTCTTTCTGAGACTCTAGCTTGGTATCACCTAATGGGTAAGACATAACTTTTCCTGATTATTCAGACATTTTTAATCAAAGGAAAGTTGTTTTTCCCCTATAAAACTTTATTTCCACTCACCAAGGGCTTTGAAAACAAAAAGGTGGTTGCAACTTGCAAATATATCAGATCATAGAAGCAAATTAACACTGATGGTTGCTATTCAAAGTGAGAATTTAAAGTAGTACTCTCTCCAGTCACAAAAACATCTCGTTTTGGGACACGTTCAGTAAAACTTTCAAAACTTTTGTTATCGATATCTTTTTAAATATTTGTCTCAAAAAGTACTTTCATAATATTATAATTTTATTGAGTTTCATAGATATATCACAATAGAAATTAGTGGCCAAAGTTGCGTTTTAGGGACCGCGTCAATGTCCAAAATGACATGTTTTTGTGACTGGAGGGAGTATGTCTACTATGGCCTCTTATTTGGGCAAGCATTATATTAGGAGGTCTCGATAGTTTTGGCGAGTTCAGATTACAGGAGATGCTGGCAATGCATGACGAACTACAGGCGATCGAACCGAGACTCAGGCTGTCAGACCGAAATTTAGGTGGGCAGTCGGACCGGACTCAGGTGGGCGGTCAGACCGGAATTCAGGCGGGCAGTCGGACCGAGTTTAGGCGGCAATAGAATACCAGTCCGATTGGAAAGCTAGGGGTCACATTAGGAAACTAGTATTACTTGTAAGCTAAGTTAGAAGAGTCCATATTGGCTACGTATGGAGTCAGTTGCCGAATTGGCTTCACCGATTCGGTTATTTATGATAATAGGAAGTCCTTTATATATGTAGGCTTTGGCAATTGTTCAGAGCAAGCAATAAGAATCAAACTTCTTCAATCTGGCGTCTTAGAGCCTCCAAGCTAGCCGGTGGAAATCCCGAACAGCCGGTTGAGGGCAAGCCTGCCTCCATCCGTTATCCTCTCCGTTCCCATCTGTACTCACAATTCAATCTCCTACTATCTCTCCCCATCCACCGAAACATCCACAAAAAACTAGTACCATATCAATTTGAAGCCAATTCGGCAACTGACTCCATATGTAGCTAATACGGACTCTTCTAACTTAGCTTACAAGTAATACTAGTTTTCCTAATGTGACCCTGAGCTTTCCAATCGGACTGGTATTCTATTGCCACCTGAATCCCAGTCTGACCGCCCGCCTAAATTCCGGTCTGACCGCCTAAGTCCCGGTCCGACTGCCTATAGTTCATCATGCATTGCCGGCATCTCCTGTAATCTGAATTCGCCGAAACTGCCGAGACCTCCTAATATAATGCTTGCCCTAATAAGAGGCCATAACAATGTCACATTAAGAAAAGAAGTGCACTATTATGCAACAACCTTATCTTTGTAGTACCTAAATGGAAAGCAGCTGATACTTGTAAGTTGTAAAGAACAAAAAAAAACTTTAATCTTAGCACAGACCAAGTTTATAACCTGACACAGACTTAATTGTTTTTACAGAACAAGGTTTTAACCAAAACAATCTTGAATGTATTAGATAACTCCAGTAAAACCTTGCAGCCATGTTCAGAAAGGGTGTCATCAAAAGCATGTGCACAAACATACGAACACCATGAAGAAAACAGGTGAATTGCAATGTATGTATGAAAACCTATCTCATTGCTAAATCAAAAGGCTGGGGGAACACTTCCAAAAGGACCTATGGGGTTTTGTTAAAGTGCAAACTGAATATATATAATCAGTCAAAGCTCTACCTTCATAATAAATAACCAAAAAGCTCTTGTGACTTCCAAAAAGGGTTCTTATCATCCACGTCAAAACTTAATTCTTAATCTTGTGTAACTTTAGAATGACAGGTCTGCATTGCACGAAAGGACCACTGGAACAGGCAAAAAATAACTGCTCTATCCATTTTTGACAACCTTTTCTCAGTACAAAATAATAAAAGAAGCTACTTACTGCAGAGATTACTAAAGAGGGAAACACAATTTTAATCACCGACATTCTTTTTCCATCAAGGGCATTCCGAACCAAACTAATCTTTAATCTAGTCAAAAGCTCCACTAAGCCTTCGATCCAATCATCCAGTGTACATTTTTATCTGTGTATGACAAGTGATAACCCTCCTAAAGAAGGGAATGACGACACCAAGCCTCAACTAAGCCACCACCATGAATTCTTCCTACGGAGACAACGAAGCTCCGAAAGCCACATCCCACCTAAACAACACCTACACAAGCACCCCAATTTACAAACACACAACTCAGCTCCGCACGAACTATCTATCCCCTCCCTGACGCTGATACACGATCTCCAGGAAGCAGATAATTACCTTACTGGCTCTGCATTACATCGAACACCTCGAGTGCACCCCCGAACCCCGCAAGAACTCCACCCACCCGCACATGCGGCGGGCGCAGCCGAGTAACCCCCACCCCGAACAACCCCCCTTGTCATCTCCCGCCTATTGTGTTGCTCCTGTGCTACCCAGTTTTTAAGAACATTCGATGCCTCGGTGGTCCTCCTTGCACGGCCCCGCGCGTGCGCGAAAATGGATCGATGTGCCCATATTTAACAAGCTAGTGGATCCGGGGATTACACAATCGTGTTGATCCAATATATAATTGCTTGACTTGCGACGGAGGAAGAGGTGATGAGCTGTGGAGGAGTGTAAAATTAGTCTGCCTAGGTTGATCCAGATGGGAACAGGAGGGACTCGAGAATCTTACGTTGCGACCGGGGAGCGTTGGAGCGGAAACGGCAAACACCTGATTTGTCGCCGCCGGCGGTGGCAGAAACGGCGGCCGGGTGCGGAGAGTGGCGGTGGCGCTGGTAGTGGTGGAAGGTGGAGGGGAGAACTGGAGTAGTGGAGTGTTCATGAAGGGGGCGCCACACTTTGAAATACTCGGGTCAGGACAACGTCCGTCAAAACTAGGGTTCATGTTTAACGTGGGATTTTCCATCTCACATGAAGTCAAAAATTCAGAATATACACGGAAATGCAAACCACATGCGCAGAAACAGTGACGGGAACCCTAACGGCAGTAATAATATTAATAAGAACGTATAATAATCAGCCGTATCTCAACCAGTCGCTTAGCGGTACCCCATTTGTCCTCCGTCGAGCGCATAACATTTTGCGCAAACACTGTTTCAGATGGCTGGTTCGTGCGTTGCTTTTTTGTTTGTTGTTTTGCCTGAGCCAACTCCACGAACGTAAAAAAAAAGTACAATAAAAGTATGAACTAGCCCACAATTTCAAACCCTGCCGCAAACAAATTCTTCAGTCTTCATTCAGCAAAGAAAAAAGAATCGACTAACTTAAAATACAAGCAAAACGTCGCCTCAAAAGAAGAACACAAACAAAACGTCCCATCACCTAACGTTCGCAAGTTGGTGATGGAATTCTTTAGAACAAGTAATAAAGGTTCTGGTGATTAACCCAACGAATGCTCTTTCTGACTTTATAGAGGACCACAGACGCACATAACCGGTGCAAAGCCATATCACTTCCAAAATGGCGAGACAAAATTAGAAAACTTAGAGAGAGAAAAAGATATGGAAAAGGCAGTCATCTTTTCCAGATACACTTGCTAGAAACTTTACAAAGGCGTTGTTCTTTTTAGCTTTTAGCTTCTCTAAAAATTAAAAAGATAAACATCAAAACGGGACGATCTTTTAAAATAGATTCTTCAAACGATTTGTCGAGTCTAAAACTATATGTACTATTCACGTCAATATCTTCACCATCTACTGCCGTGTCAAAAAATATAAATAAAAACCATTAACTACGGTTCAAAAGAGAACACCCAAAAGGTTTACGCATGACAGTTATGCAAACGAGGCTATGCGACCCAGGGCCGGAGCTACAGTATATGCGTGGGGTACAGTTGCGTCCCAAAATTTTTGCATAAAAATATAATATATATCCCGTAATACACAAAGTATATACTACATATATTAAAATACTCTTAACAGCCCATTAAACCCAACAGCCAGTCAGCCGTCAAGACAAGCCCAAGTGTGAAGGGCCACTGTGCTAGCCCAACAACACGTCAGCAGTCAACACAAGACACAAAGCCACAGCACGCGGCTGCGCTTCAATCGATCGGCTGAGGCTTCTGTGCTCCCCTCCCCAAGGCCCGGGCCCCACGCCCACCGCATACCTGCCGGCGACTACCAGCTCCCCCTTGCGGCGGCTCCTGGGCTTGGCTCCATGCCCGGTTTGGCGATTGCAGGGGCGATGGCGACGGCGGTACGGGATCCAGGGAGCTAGCGACGTTCGTGCTGGTGGAGTGGCTGATCTCAGATCTCCGGCGTCCGTGCAGCGTGGCCCGTCCCTCGCACTCCTCCCCGCGCAGCTCGCTTCCTCCACTCCTCCCGGTGCGTCGAGTCCGTCCATCCAGATCTCCGACATTGGCGGTGACCCGGAACACCATGGTATGTTCAGCGAACTGCTAGCTTAGGCACTTGTTGGGTGGTTTGGAATAGCAGTATGGTTGTCAACTGTTGTTGGATTGTTAATTTCTTCTAACATGATTTGATTGGTGAGACCCAACATCCAGCTAGGCAGCTAGCTGTCCTGAGGCAACAATTTTGGGAACAAGAACAACTAGCTCTCCCCAAAATTGTTGGTGGAACATCATTAAGCTAAATGTAATATTAGTCATGTTGAGTCAAGGGGAGAACTATGGAGTACAGATCCAGTGAGTGCATGTCCACTGACCATTGTTTAGTGATCTAGCATGAGTTTGTAAGTTCAAGTTCTGATCTTGCTTGTTATGAGCAGCCATCAGCTAGCTAGTAAGCTAGGCAGCTTGGTGACCTATATTGTAACTGTTGTTCCATTCATTAAGATTATTTCTCTGCATCATCTCGAAGTTTAAGGTAGATAACTAGATATATACACCTCACTGCTAGTTCCGTCTTCACAGTTCAGACACTAAAAAGTAAAAACAAACTTTTAATAATTGTAAAAATGATCTTAACTTACTTGCGTGTAGTGACCAGTGAGGTCTGATCGTTCTGAAAACAAGTTGAGACACTAAAAACAAGTTCTCTCTTTCTGATCTATCATCTACAGATGTAGTTTATCAACTAGTGAGTGAGGTCTAAGAATTTCTATATATTTTTCAATCTAGTTAGTCACCACAGCAACATTTGTTCTACTTATTGTTCGATCTAGTTAGTCACCACTGAGAAATTTTTTTTTTGTAAATGTAGATTTGTAGAACACTAAAATATATGGAAGAATAAAGACCTGGCCTCTTTATAGAGTGTTCATTCTGCTCTATCATCTACAGATGTAGTTAGTCACCAGTGAGTGAGATCTAAGAATTTCTATTTATTATTCGATCTAGTTAGTCACCACAACAGCACATGTTTTACTTATTGTTCGATCTAGTTAGTCATCATTGAGAATTTTTTTTTTGTAAATATAGGTTTGTAGAGCATTAAAATATATAAAAGAATAAAGACCTAGCCTCTTTATGAAGTGTTCATTCTGCTCAAGCTGAAAAGACACATTTGAACTTTTGTACTATGTTATTTGAACTTGTGTTCAAATTGATATATCTTAAGTTCGCATCTCTATTATTAAAATCTTGGCTTCGCCACTGATGCCACCAAGCATCGTTGTTTTGGGCGTCGTTTTGGCGCCATGTACTATTGTAATACTTTTTATTTCTGGATGGTAAACACCACCTCCTAGTTCTGAGAAAACAAAACAACCACTGCCTAGCTAGTTATCAATCGATGGGTTTACAACTGAGGATTTGATGCCAAATTGCCAATCGATAGGATTTCACTGGTTAGTCCTAAAATGATTGGTTTTTTTCGAGAAAGTCCTAAAATGATAGCTGGGAAATAAGACAGAATATGGCAAATATATACAGGGAGGTACCCAAACATGCTCCAAAAATCCAATACAAAACAACTCCAGCTTCTACTTGGGTGAGTTCTTTTCAGCTATAACTTTAGCTTTTTGACATATGGTTTTTGAATTCTGACTGTTCATGGGAGACAGTACGTATAGAAAAACAGTCACATACGATTCTGGCTGTTTTGAATTTTGGCTGGTATGACTGGAACAGGAAGTGATAAGCTAAAGCCAAAGTTAAAAGAACTCAACCCTTGTCTCCGTAGAAGCCAAATAACAATGCAATTTTAAAAAGATCACGTTTCAAGCACAAGGATTTTCTAAACTCACAATGAATTGTTTTGCTATGAAATTCTCGCATTTCAAATTGTTGGTTTTTTAAACCTCGAATAGTCATTTGGTACCCGCCTGGTACAGACAATAATTTGATGCAAACTCAGTGGATTGATCACTGAATATGGAAACTAATGGGGCCTACCTGGCCTCCTGGTCTCGTCGGTCGCATCTAATCTACTGACCACAACTGTGGAAAGCACCGGATTGGTTGCGAAATTTGTTAACAAGTCAATACGTCATTAGACTACCACTGAGGAAAAGTTCTTAAACAACTCAAGCTTTTACCAAATATTCTCTGCGGGAACCTAACCAGTCAAAACTAGAAGCCTAAACTACGCCGCAAGCTATTGGGTTTGGCTTTTGATAGAGAAATCCTTGTGAAATGATGTAGAATATTATGGTCATGTTCCTTTCGGTTTTCAGTGGATTTTCACTTTTGATTTTTTTTAGCAATTATTATTCATTAAACTAATAAATTAGAGCTAAAAGCTATAAACCGTAGCATGAAAAAATAGACCATATTAGAGTACGAACTTATTTAGGCCCATTTAAAATACAAGTAATTTGTGTCCCAAACAATTCTTGTAGAAATTAGGAATCGAAAAAAATCCTATACTCTAAACAGAGCCTTAAGATGATGGGCATGTTCTTTTAGGCTATAACCTATGACTTTTGTCTATATTTTATTAGTCCAATGAATAGTAATTAGTGAAAGAAGTGTAACCAAAAGCTGACTAAAAAGCCAAAAAAATGGAGCCGATAAGTTGCATCACCACATCTTAAGCATGTACTTAAACTTTCACGTTGATACAATTAAACCTCAAATAGCCAAAAAGAATCGGTACTACCGCAGTTGGGGTGTGGTACTAGTGCATTATATGTAGTACCGGACCCTATGAGGGCGCTACTACTGATATTTGAAGTAACAACTAATTTTTGTGCATTCAATGAATCTCAAATAGTAATTGAACAGTGGGTATGGTAGTGCTAGCCACTACATGGCGGTAGTACCATAATTCCTGATTTTTGGGGATTTCGACTTCAACAGTCATCTTGGTAGGTAGAGGCTATTAATACCTTCCCATCAGCAACAAGGGCTCTTCTTGACCTTGTTGAGTAGCCTTGAGCCTCTTGTGTACTTTCTACTACTCATTTGCTCTAATTTCATATTTTGAAATAGTTGAGAGCATTTAAGTGTATTTCATCATTAGTTGATCTTTGTGGCACTTGAATACCTTCAAGAAAGTGTTGTGATTCATTACTCTTGGTGATTGCTAATATATAGATGGCTTGAAGAAAGTTTGTGCAGTGATCTCTTCAAAAAAATTGTAAAATGATCCGACACCGTTTGTGAGTGGTGTGGTGCTTGCCATCTCCGGAGTGGAGGAAAAGCAACCTTAGTGGAATTAAAGTTGTGAGACTTAATTCGTGGAGCCAGCCTAATTTGTTTGGGCTTACCTCAATGTAGAATAGTAAAGATTGACAAGTCTTTGATACCACAGGAAAAACATTGTGTCTCCATTGTGGTTTACTTCTTTGTCTTTACTTTCCATATTTATATTTTTAACATCTATATTGAATTGAATTGTGTAGCTAGAAGTGTATCTAGTATTGTTATTGCTTCTGGTGCCTTAGTGAAACTAGAGTATTTAGCTCTTAATTGTGCAAAAGGCTTTTTTATTAATATCATCTTACTGAAAATTGTGGTTTAGAAAAAATAATTTAAAAACCTCCTATTACTCACTCTAATCAGTTATCCTTGATCCTACAAGTGGACATCGACTAGGAGCTAGAGAAGGCAACGCCAGGGGTGGGTTTGGGCAACGACACTATGGTAGGAGCAGGCGGCGACCTAGGAACGGCAACAGCCGGGCACGACCATCGTTGGAGCCGATGATGCCTTGGGCGATGGCTACCCAAGAGGAGGGGAGCAGTGCGCAACATCGAAAGGGAGAGGTAGAGCGCTGGGCGATAGTGGCACTCTGCTGGGGAGGCCAGCGGCTAGTGTCCAGAGGCCAGAGAGGGGGAGGACTACCAAGGAGGCCAGCGGCTAGTGTCCAGAGGCCAGAAAGGGGGATGAGGCCGAGAGAGAGAGAGAGAGAGAGAGAGAGAGAGAGAGAGAGTGAGAGGTAGCATTACTGTCGATGGGAGAATGGAGGTGTTGCTGTTGGTGGGAGAATGACGAATTGAGAAAGGCAAGGAGAGAGATGGAAACAGACAAGGAAGTGAGGGAGCACGGGCTGGCTGTGGGTCGAAGGTCGCTGGGCTGAGCTAGGGGAAATAAAAGAGAGGGGAAAAGAAAAGAAATAAAAGAAATTTTAATAATATATATGTATATGTATGTATACACCCATGTACGTATAAATATCCACCCACATGCACATGTATATACATAAATATGCAAAGATAATATCTATCTGACAACAACTAATTAATCATGGCACTAAATTGTTAACCTAACAAATTCTCATATTAGCATAAATGGCAATCAACAATAACTGCACAAAAATAGGATTTAAGTATAAACACCGTAGTCGATCATGAATCAACAAGCGGTCACCATAGAGACACCCTGACGTAGCATATTTTTATATGTCTGTAAATTAAATCATAGCCTACATATTAACTGTCGGACCTGTATTTTTCAACCCAGAATCCACTATGTTTCTGCACTATTCCCTGGATTAGTAGATAGTGCGCGCACACAGGTACATTGTTGCATCAATTTATACATCGCATAAAATCATAATATCATAGATCAGAGTTTAAATTACACCACGTCGGGTGACAGTTTACAATAGGGCCAAACAGGCCAAATGTCTACATCACAAAATAACAGCGAAAACGAAAGCAAAAGTAAGACCATAGCCACAAGTAAGCGACTAGGGGTAGATATGTGCAACATATACTATCTAAGCTTAGGTAATATATACACACACAATCTTCATCAAGCCTTCTTGTCTATAACCCAAAAACGTAGAGAGCGCCCTAATTTTCTTTATTGCTTCCTCCATTAGGGGCAGGGGTATCCTCATGAGCGTAGTGATCTTGAGTTCCTGTTTCTGATTTGGTAATGCGAGTGTGAGCACAAATCCACATACACAGCTTATCAAGGGGAGGCTCAGGTTTATTTTGTTTTGCCATAAAATGCTTTTAAATACAATACTTAAAGATTCCTAAGACCTAGTTGTTTGAAAGTATAACTTCAGTTTTTGTAAGATAAGGCCATCATATTAGCGACGCAGATTTCATCCACCATTACATGGCATCTGCACCATATACTTGCTTTCAATGTTATAGCTGCTTACCTTATCACTGGGACGACACCCAGGGCAATTCAAACTAGGGCTTTCCACTGCCTTCCACTTTTTCAATCCACCGATAAAGCATTTGGAAACAGAACTATATCTAGTTAAGTACCCATGTCCGCCCTTGACCGTGGGCACGGCTATTCGAATAGTTTTGACTTAAATTGGTTTGTTGTATATCAGAATCCAGATTATAGAATGGGTCAAGTATTGTGTAATTAATACTAGTAGTGCAATGGCTCATTAATAAAATTGGGAATTGCTTGGCTGGAAGGCGAGGCCCTATGATATCTAAAGACTGTCGCTTACACTTCTCAAAGCTGTCCTCACTTTCATTCCCACTTACATCTTTTCAGTTATTATTATCTCTAAGTTAGTTATCAGCCAAATTGACAAGCTCATGAGGGCATGGTTATGGTGTGGGGCGGAATCAGCGTAGAGACGTAATTGTCGTATTAACTGGTAGCAAGTCTATCAGCCAATCGAACAAGGAGGACCAGGAGTGTTGGACCTCTCAAAGTTTGCCACTGTTTTGCACCTCCGCTAGTTATGGCATGCCAAAAAGTCCCCTCACAAACCCTAGGTAGGGACTAATACACCCTGCAACGCCCATCTCTTCGACGCAACCACTCACACGGTTGTTGGCAATGGGGCACTCACAGTGTTTTGGATAGATCATTGACTAGACAACTGCTCTCCAAAACAGCTGGCACCAGAACTGTTAGACCATGTGGCTAGGTCTAGGATTTTTGGTGATGAATAATTGATAATGTAGATAATGAATAATAGATATTACTTGTGGTGTGTTGCGTGTGTGTGGACTGATGTTGGTCAAGTTGAGATGAACTTATACCGAAAAATATTCTTTGGTCTTTGTATGTGCAGGTTGAGCATGGAGGCGATCATAGTCAGTGACGAGGTGGACCAAGACTAGGATAGCAGATCCAAGGTTCAGATGATCAAGGATGTCATGAGATGGTCGAGCTTATGTTTGGGGCGTATGGAGATCAGAGATGGATGATACGTGTTGGAACTACGGATGTGCGATCCAGAGGCTACGACATGTGGTGGATGATGCGTGGAGAAGCTATGGGAGGTGCGGTCCTGGAAGTTTCGACACGTGATGAGTTGAAAAGTTGAAATTTTGGAAAACCCGTGTTAGAAAGGGTTTCGGGTCTCTGGCTTATGATAAGTCTAAATTTTGGGCCCTTGACTATAAATAGAGATGAGGTTAGGGTCTAACCCTATGGCTTTTTGGATACTAATTTTGTGTTAGGATTTAGATGTGCCAGAAAGGCACTTTGTAGCCACCATGTTTCAGAAATAAAGTTTAGATCAATTGCGAGAAAGAAATTTCGTCGACGGTTTTTGCTTTGCATCGTTAGGCAGCATCACCTTCAACTCATCCTCACGTTTCACGTACGAGAGGCAGCAGCATCCTCGGCCTCGTGTGCCAGAGGTGCGGGGCAGCGCTCGCTTCCTTCGCGACATGATTTCTCGGCCACGTCTTCCTCAACGACTTGGCACATGCGGCGAGATTGAGTAGCCCGAAGAAATCTCAGGAACATTGGTGCTTGTCGATCTGCATGTGTCACTCACCTCGGTCCTTGTGAGACAAAGTCAAGCTTGTGTTGTTCGTTGTCTAGTGCTTGATTAGATACAAAAAAAAAAAGAGGAACTATATAACATGCATGATCTGGCTGAGACATTGCTTTGGGCTAATTAGTTTTGCTAGTAGATCAGTAAAAAGGTAAGTCCCTTCTGTAACTTATGAGCGATTGGTTCTGCATGCATAATTAGTGGTCATTGTTGCACGCACAAGCTTTATTATTTAAGGTAGATTAGTTTTGACTTGATATAATTAGCACCCTATTTTTGTTTCTATTTTTTGTGTGCCTTTTATGATTAGCAGGTTGAAGAAAATCAGGAGACGATAGATTGTGAGAAAAAGTTTGCACTGCGCACTACAATCATTCACCCCCCTCTAATTGGCATTAACAATCCTACAAGAACTTTTTGCGATCTCCATAAGGAAGAAAAGTACAGTTTCTGACACCCACAACATCTGGATAAGGGACATCCAACTTGGGATCACTTTGACTATGCTCAACGAATATGTTGATTTATGGTGTAGGCTCTCCACGACAGTGCGACATACAGACACTCAAGACACAGTGACTTAGCATTTCTCTTAGGATAGGCAATATATTTGCAAGCTTGGCTTACATATTACAATGCCATGGGAAAGTTCTTCACCCTCTAAAATCATTCATTTGGCAGCCTTAAGCTCCGTAAGTGCAAGTTCTTTGCAAGGTTAGCAACCCAAGGGAAGATCCTCACAGTCGATATCCTCTTTGCTTGCTCGTGGCTGAACAACCATTTTCTGCCCTTTGCACTACAGAAATCTAGAGACAACCAGCCACCTTTTGCTCTAATGTAACTATAGCCAATGCATATGGCAAGGGATAGCTGATTGGCTACTGATCGATGCCTTCAAGCCAACTGTCTCGATACAGGCCGACTTACTACATTGGTGGATGAAAGACTTATCAACTAGATGCCATGTTAATAACAAATCGAGCATTAGCTCTATCATAATAGCCATCATTTGGGGATTATGGAATGAAATAAACACAAGAATCTTTTAGCAGGTTGAATAGCCCCATAGCGTACTTCTTCGATTAATCAATGATGAAATCTACTCCTAGGCGAACACAGGCGCTAAACATTTGCAGTAATTAGTCCTGAAGCGCTACGGGTAGGCTATGCAAGCACAATTTCAAAAATTCTACCGTGTAAATAAGGAACCTTCGCTAGTAATAGATCATGAGATTACCGCTAGACATGTAGACTCGTAGCGAAAGTAGAGTCGATGTAGCGTGTTGATGCGGTGGTAGCAGTACTAGTCACACGTCTCCTCCTTCAGCTCCTTGTGATTGTCACATGTTGCAAATCATCCTAGTGCTGAAACTTCGCATCAACATCTCCAAGGTATCCACACATATGGGGCAGGAACACCACATGCTAGAGTGCTAACGCCGGCTGCGTGGTATTAGATGATGAAGGTGTGGCGACTAGGGTTTCAGGAATTCCGAACTTTCTCTATCAAACCCTATGCCATCACTCCTCTATATATATAGGCATCCATGATGATCCTCGAACTTGAGGTCCATTAGGAACTCGTAGCCCACATGAATTTAGATCACCATTTGAATTATATCTTAGCTCTTTAAGTGTGTGATTCTATAAGTTCACGTACACTTGGATATGGCCGGAGTACTCCTACTCATCCACTAATCGGTAGCGGCCCCTAGCAAGATATGTCGACTCGCAAGTATACGTAAAGATTATATCGGACGAATCTCAACAAATCTCATATGTATTTTCCTTTGCCTTACGATATCGGTTAAGCTCAAGGCGAGTACGTGCCATCCTTATTGGTTAGCTCGGCCACTTTTTTCTCAATTACGTGACTCGAATTCCCCAACTATGGTTAACTTTTTAACCATGAATAGCATGGCCATACATTTTTGGAATCCAATCACTCGAGAAGCTTAGAGATACCTCTCTCGTTGCATAAAGGGGCAAATCCTATCTTGATCAATCATGCCTCGATGTATGCATCATAACAAAACCCGAAAACTAGCTTTATAACTTTATCCAATAAACTATACATAAACATAACGAAATATAATTATCTCTATAATTGGCTTTAAGGTACATTTCAAAACCCTCGTTAATCCTCTCGTAGGTGACTCCCTTTAGCTTCATATAATTTTTGTTTTCTTTTTATTTCTGTTTGCTTGCTTTTACTCCTCTCTTCTCTTATTGAAAGTTGAAACGAAGGCAGTTCTTCTGCATGTTCAAAAAAAAATGTTGAGCTCTCACCGACTGTTTCCGTTCCATTCGATCGAGACGCCAGACCCTACGGTTACGATGTCAACAGGTGTAGGTGAAGTCGACGCGAGGGAGCCGCGTGGCCTCGTCGGAGAAGCGCCTCCGCCTTCGCTTCCTTCCGAAACCCGGCGCCGACGTGGTGCAGCCGACGCACGACGTCGCCCTCTTCCCACCGTCGGCGGCATCCTATGGCTCCGACGGTGCGAGACCATCTCCAGTCTCCCGTGACGTCGTCGTCGGCGCGCCACGCGCCACGTGCGCCCGGGACGCGCGACGTGCATGTGGGGGTAGCCGTACGCGGGCGCCACTTGTCGCGTTCGTGTCTGTGGCCTCGCGTCGCGTGGCTCGCGAGTGCCGAGGGAGCCGTGTTGGGAAAAACCGCGCCATCGCGTGGGCATGGCGACGTCGGACTCCGCGAGCCGAAAGGGATGCGTCGCTTGTCTGGCACGTCTGTGCCCCCGTCCACCTGGCGTACGTTCTTTCCTCTCATTTTTCGTACTGCCACTGGCAAATGACCTCAGGCACCCTGACTTCTCCGGTCGAGACTTTGTTCTTGGTAGCCTCGGCTGACGAAGTTTCGATGTTGAGTGTTATGGTTTGTGATTTATGTTTTTTTTTGAATTTTGTCTGTATAAAAGAGATTATAAAGAAAGAGATAGTCGTATGTGATTTTGATCGGTATAACTAAAATCGATAAAATATATATTATAATCGATTTAAAGACCCTGTCTTGAAAAGACACACCGTTTTAAAGCGAGTACTATAGTGCTGTGCTAAGCCAAAAACCTGAGCCGAATCGAACCCAGTCTAAGCTTTTGTATTGGTTTCTACTTCTGGTTTCTATTTAAAGAAACCAAAAAATTAATATTAAAATTTGATTTCTCAAAGCGGCTTTTCTATTCCTCTCGCTCTCGTTTTGCTACGAAGATAAAACAGTAGTCACGGGAGCATCATATAGCACACCCCTCTCGCTCCCATAGTGTAAAACAAGAGCAACAGGCCCAAGGCATTTTTCTCCGCCATTGGAGGATCGTTCTGGGAATAGTTTTGTGACTTGTGACTGCAGTGGATTTATGTGAATTTTAACTGGGTGGATAATGTGAGTACTCTTTAAGATCAATGATATATATGAACTATTTGGTGGTGCCAAATATGACGTTACCACTTACCAGTCATATCAATTCTTGGTTGCTTATGAACTGGGGCCAAGTAAATAAAAAAGAACTAGCTAGAACACGAGTGGAATATTACCTAATTTTTTTTGTAGCAAAAAGTGCAACAGAGCCGTTCAATACTGACAAATTTGGCGGCCAAAACGTAGGTGTGTTTAGGTTTACGTTTGGTGTTCACTGCCAAATTTATATCGGTTAAACTGGATTTTGGCTACCAAACTTCGGTAATGTGAGTTTGGTATATCTTATGAAAACTAAATTATGTATGTATTTGACTTGTTGCCTAAATCTAATTCATTTTCCTGCTAAATTTTGGCTAGCATGACAAAAAAAGTTGGTGACATTATCATTAGATAAGAACTAAAATTGGATAAACTTGTGGACTCACACATTATAGCATGACTATAAAAAGGTCATAATCCGAAGATACTATCTTCCTAAAAAACCTCACGAAGATGGTAATTAAACATGGAAAAAAAACCGATCTTCGCCCGAGTAAATGAATAACAAATCATTAATTACCTTTGAAATGCAACATTTGATGACTTGATATGTCATGCGTATTCGTATCAAGCCAGAAATAGTTCCCAAAACTATGGTCCAATACTTTCAGATTTTCAACCAACTTTTTTTTATTTCTTTCAGCAATTATTATTTATTAAAATAGTAAATTATATTCAAAAACCATAAGCTAGGACATAAAAGATGAGACCTCTGGACATATGCCTTTTTTTCCCTGTGTGAAAATCGTGCAACGTTCTTCACTCATGGCGTGAGCTCGCGTGGGATCTACTCGTCAGTCCGTGGGACCCCAGCATCATTGGCGCGGAATAACCCGGAAAGAGACTTGCTAAGAATAGTTCGCCGCGATTCGTCTCCGACACGGGGCAATTGGGATCAAAAAAAAAAAAAGACACGGGGCAATTGCCCCACGGCAGCATCCCATCAACGGCCGTGAGCCCCACCGATGGACCCCATCGGACGGCCAGAGCGCGCGCGATCGCGGAGAGAGGGGAGCGATCGCACCGCGCACGCCGCACCTCGTGGGATCCCAATTCCTTTCTTGTCTTCCTCCCTCCCCCCACGTACGGTCGCACTACCGTCGCCGAGACGTCGACTCCGACACCTCCTCCTCCTCCTCCCCCTCCGTCCGCTTCCGTTACCTGCCCCGTCGTCGAGTCCTGCCTCCGCCTCGTCTCGCGCGCTGCACTTTTTTTTTCACCTAGCCCCCTCCACAAGTTGTCTTATTCCTTGAGCGAAACGGATACCGCCGGCTTCTTCCTTCCTTGCTTGCTGCTGCCTGTCTCCGTCACTTCCAAAGACCAAAGAAAACCGGCGCTGGAGGAAAGCGGGGAAAATTTTGGGAATCTCTGGGCTCTAAATTTCGGCGGATTTGCCCCGGCTTGGTCGGAATCGGCGGGCCGATCCGGTGGTTGGGGCGGGCGGGGACGAGATCTATGCGCGGGGGAGGGGGAGTGGGCTGAGGGGGAGCGGGAGGAGCAATGGCGGAGGCGGCGGGGTCGTCGTCCGCGGCCGCCGCGGTGGCGTTGGTGATGCTTGTGGTGGTGCCGGCGCTGGCGCTGCTGGTGCGGCGGAGGTGGCGGCGCGCGGCGGCGCGGAGTGAGGAGGTGCGGCGCCTCGCTCGGCTGGCGGCGGAGGAGTCCGAGCTGGCGGAGCGGGAGTCGGTGCTCGCGTACTACTCGGAGCTGTTCCCAGGCGTGTTGCATGCGGCGGAGGTGCCCGAGGAGCCGTTGTGGGCGCCGCCCGCGAAGGTTCCAGCGCGGGAGGAGGAGCTCGCGGAGGCGCCACAGCCGCCGGCGGGGGTCTGCGCGGTGTGTTTCAGGCCGACGACGTTTAGGTGCAAGCAGTGCAAGGCCGTCAAGTACTGGTGAGTGGGCTGAAAGCTTGTTCCTAATTCCTAATTCCCGTTTCAATTCGTTAAATTTCAGTTGGCGATTGGGTAATTGAGGGGAGATAGTCTGTGATTTGCACAATCGGGACTGGGGATGCCCTGTATTTTGTAGAAATTTGGGTGCTGGTAACATGTAATTGGCTAGTAGTTAGACAATATTTGGATTTTGCCCCCAATTTTTGGGTGCTGCGAACATGCCTGCCTGCCAAGTGAGTTAGGGCTATTGCTAACCCTCCATTTAGTATTTTATTTATGTCTGTTGTAACTTCAATTTCGGAGAATCTTAAGTGGATGTACAGCATTGCTAATAGACACTCGGATTTCATAGAACTTTGCTTGTGAATTGGTCAGCTATTATAGTCATCTGAAGCCAACTAGGGTCCCTAATGGCTCAATTATGTCATTTTCATTACTGGCGCTTTTCCTCGTAAATTTAACATTTGTTTTGGGTCCCTGACTTCAAATTCTCTGACTATTGGTTCCAAACACCTATATTATTTTGTTTTTTTATCAACCAGCATAGGCCACAACCTGCCTTAGGCCATTAGCCATCCCATAGTGATTCACATGTTTTCTGGATGAGCACAGTATCATTTTCATGGCACAATGTGTTACCTGTTGTCGTGGACATTACTGGCATTGGTCTGTTGCAAGATGTATCCTATCACAAAACACAAATGTCCTAAAGGTTGGCACTGTCTATGAGCAGCATCTGTAGATGTATTAGTAAACCATGTGCAAGAAAATAGCGTAACTGAAATGTGGTTACCGGTGATGAGAATACATAATGTGGTTATGTGCATACTAACTGATACACTCTGATACCCCTTCTTATGTGCAGCAGCCTCCAGATCGGATCAGAGTTTATAAGACACAGCACGAGTGTGCACGATATCAAGAACAAAGAAAATGAATCTCGTAAAGAGAGCCAAAATAACGACGTTGAAGCAATCACGACGAGAGCGAAAAGATTTGGCGAAGCCGACCGCAAATTTTTTTAAGTACAATATCAAAATAGTATAAAGAGATTGTCCCTCACTCATAACCCTCTCGAATCTTTTAGGGCCCTTGGGTCTTTGTTCTATACAAGAATCTAGTGCTAAAGAATATTCTAGCCTCTAATCCTCTTGTGTGTCCTCTACTTTGGATGAGTAGACTTGACTGCTTGGTTCCTTTCCATGGTCACCCTCATGGTTTATATAGTCTCTTCTAGCCCTTCTCTAATTTAGAGTAGGAATTCTAATTCAAATAGGAGCAGGAGTTTTAATCCTAGTAGGATTTATTTAGAACTCTTTATAGCACATATTTCTAAATCCTAAAAGACTAGATATAAGTCCCTAACTCAACAATGACATTTGCATAAACCCATTTCCTAATTAATTCCTTCTGCCTAAGTAATCTGCATTGATAGAAAATGTTTTTTAATTAAAAAGTACCCCTGTGTGCTGAATTGATTGTGGGGGTACTCTACTATTATAGATTACTTGTAAAAAAAGAATTGCCAGTGCCTCCACGTATGATATGCTTGTTTGATGGTGAGTAAATGCACCAGCTAACCAGTGGTGCCACAATAATACCTTTGAACTTTATGTTTTTTGAGCAGCAGTACATCTGTCAAATATTAGATAAAACTGGCATGCATTGACCCTCATCATCTAAGTAAAGTCCAGCTTTTGTATGGCCATATTAGCCCCCGTATTGGCCGATTTACTATGGCACTTCCATTGGGAACAGAAGGATAATTTGAATTAGTACATATGTACATTACTGTGCAATTTTAGGTCACTTTCGTAAATCGGAGAACTTAGGTCGTCCAAATCCAGGCATTCTACGAAGTGTCTTTGAAACTAGAAATCTAAGACAATACGCTGACACTTGGATATCCTGATCTGATTACCACTAGTTCTAGCACACTGTGTTAACTGTTACTAGTTATCATTAGTAGAATAGTAGGGAACTATCAAATGAGAACCATCACCAAAATAGGAGAACGAGAACTATAAATTCTAAGTTTCTAACCATTGGATCTGGTATTGACAGCTTAGATGATCCACTAAAAGGCATCAACACCTTTCAACTAAACCCCCCTGAATTAAACACACACACACACGCACACCCGCGCACGCGCACACGCACACGCACACGCACACACACACACACACACCTTGTTTTGCTGGATGAGATGTGATGTTTTTCAGTCATTGAGCAATAAGCTTCAATACGTGTTATATGTCAATAATCCTAAACAATATTGTAATATTATGCATGGTGCATTATATTCTTAATGTGTTTACTTGTTCAACTTCAATGACAGCTTCCTTTTTGCAGTTCCTTTAAATGTCAGATAGCCCACTGGAGACAAGGTCATAAAAATGAATGCCATCCACCAAGTGCTAATGCTAGGCCAGGTGATGGAGCTGAAGTCTCTGTTGCAAAGGAAGGAAAAGTTGAACATGGAAGAGGTTCTGAAGAAAATGTAGTGGCTGGTGTAGAACCTGTGGTTGAAATCAGCATACCAGTTGCTGTTAGGTCTGAAACTTCTGGTGCAAGCCATGTTGTTACGAGTTCAAATGATAAAAGCAAAGACATGCCTTTAGAAGAGGTATCTGCTGCCACAGGGTTTCCTGAAGATGGCCATTCCAACAGTGAGATCAAACTCCCTCAAAATACTCTGCAAGCAGCATCTGTTGACAGTAGAAAGAAAGAATCAAGTATCAAACCTACAAATTTTGTTGAAAATGGTTCTTACACGAAGGACTTAGATGAGGTGTTGGTGTGTAAATCCCAAGCTTCTGCACTGAAGATAAGTGCCTGTAACAGTATTATCAGTGAAGAATCAGTAGTTTATTCCAAGGAAGTCCATAAATCTCAGGATGCAGATGTTAGCAAGGATTGCTCTCAGACTAGTCATAATAGAAAATCTGCAGATAACAACAATTCTCAAGCTGCTGCAACTGTTGTCTTGGAACCCAAAAATTCTAGGACTTCTCTTTGTGTGGAAGTTGAACAGTCCAAAGCAAAAGCTGCTGGTACAGACAACATCAAAAGCTTAAAATTTGTGCCATCCATCTTAACTGTTGGTAGTCTCTCTTCCATTCGTGGCGGCCATTCTGTTACACCTAATCCATCAAAAAGGGCTGATGAACTTTCTGAAAGGAATGCCAAACCATCTGAGAGAACAGGTTCAACAGCAAATAGCATTGCAACATCTCTGAAAAAAATTGTCAGGCAGCAAACGGCACCAAAAGTTGTGAGGCATTATCCATCAGAATTGGTAAATAAAACTGAATAGCTCTGTTTAGTTAGTAGTTTATTTTATCACTTTTATTTGCTAATATTTCTATTTTTCCCAGACACTTTTTCCATATGAACTTTTCATCAAACTCTATAGCAAGGTTGAATTTCACCCTTTTGGTCTTCATAACCTTGGCAACAGGTAAACAGTGAATTATTTCTGAAAAGTAAGTAAAATATTGGAAGTTTAACCGGAATGGACATATGTATTTATGTTAAGTTTATCCCATTATTTTTTTGTGTGGGCATTTCTAACATTCTAATCTGTTTGCATTCTACTTCCATTGGAGTCTGGTTGGCATATGAGTAGATCTTACATTGTTCCCTCATTGGGTCAGTCATTGATTTGTTGACACTTGACACAACTGAATAATCTGTTACTCAAGATGGATTGGTTTCCTTCTCACAAATATAGATGAAGAAAAGACAAATATGTGTCAGCTTGATTGGTCAGGCTTGCCCTGAAATAGTCAAATTCGATGGCTCCACTTTACTTCATGCAGCCAATTTGTGCTCATTGTACTAGTACAACATGCGGACCTAAATGGTCATACTGTACCATTTTCCATTTCTGCATACAATCTGATCACGATTGTCGTTTTGCTCATGTTCCTACTGTTGTTTCACAATGGTTGGACTCCTAGTGTTGTACGACAAGATTATTGTGTTGCTCTGCATTTTTTTTTCCTGCTGTCCAATTTGTTGACGACTTACCATTGCATAGCACTTTATGATAAGTGGGATGTTTGGTAGGAATTGAGATATTCGAGTACGTTGTTCTGTGTTCGCCCTGTCTGACATGTTTTTTCTTTTGCAGTTGCTATGCAAATGCTGTTCTGCAGTGCTTGATGTTTACTCGACCTCTTACAACATATCTTTTGGAAGGGCTTCATTCCAAAAACTGTAACTTTCCACTACTGTGTTATAGCATTTCCCCCCTCCCCCCTCCATAATGCACTTTGAGTAATTATTTAATATCCCACATTTTCTAGGTTCCAAAAAGGAATGGTGCTTCATGTGTGAATTTGAGAAACTTATTGTGGAGGGCAAACAGGGCAAGACTGCTTTATCACCAACTGGGATACTCTCTCATTTGCACGACATTGTAAGTAGCTTTGGTCCTGGTAAACAGGAAGATGCTCACGAATTCCTTAGGTAAGACAACATCCATCATTTATATTTTTGCTTATTGGCAGTTGATGCTTTAAGAAGCTTAAGCATGAGTTTACACAGAAGCTATGAATAGTTAAGTGTCAAAACATCGAATATAGAGGTTTTCCAATGATTTGGCCGTTAATTTAAATTTGCCTGATGTTATACCTTTTAAGTGGTCAATTATGATGCGTGGGTGGAAGGAAAAAGTGTCCTCCTGGTCTGCTTAACCACTTGCCTTTTATTAGTGGTGGATAGGCTCTTTTGCAATGACTGATTATTTAGATGTCCTTCTATTAGGGCTGCATTTGTAACACAACAGTGCAGTTGATGTGTACGGGATGAGAACGAAGGTTGTAGCGGTGGGTGATAGGTCATAGGTGGATGTGGCCAGAGGGTTCTCCGTCGCAGGGGTGCCATGGTGAAGGCGCTGATAGCAGGGAGAGACAAGAGAAAGCACATAGGGGGAGAGATATATATAGGCAGAGGAAGTTTCATACTTGCTTAACGAATAAAGGATACAATTTCCATCCTTATATCATCGGATGGTTGGTTGCTAACTAGGAAACTTATCTTTAACAATATAATCCTAACCAAACTCAAATAACCTCCTAATCTAACTGTTCTCCTGATCTTCCACCCTTGGCGCTGCAGAGTTCTCTTGTCGCATACGTCGCTGGTATTGCCGGCCCACAAATGCGTCCACGACAGCAGTATTATCTGATTAGTGTGTCCAAATTTTGTTCAACTGTACAACTAGTCAACTTCTAAAACTTCTCATTTGATTTTTATTTCCTGTTAAACCGAAGGTTAGTTGAAGGCATCATGCATTATAGTTGTTTAGAATTCATTGTCTGAACCGGTTGCTGACTGATGAAATGTTGTCTGAACTCTGAACAATGTATCCCCCACCCCCCCCCCCCCCTCCCCCAACACACACACACACAAAAGACTCTGAATAATGAATATCAATTAGAAAACCTGATAGAGCAATTACCTATCGATAATTTATTTGGGTATGTATTGATGTTGCAAATGACCAAGTCTTAATGTCTTAAGTGAAAAACTTAATTAATTGTAGTCAACTCAACTTTTTCCAAGAGTAATATTTCATGGAACCACACTACCTGATCTGTTTACAGGCACGCCATTGATGCTATGCAATCTGTATGCATGAAGGAAGCAAGAAAAAGTGATGTTCATCGTTTAGCTGAAGAAACAACACTTGTGCAATTAATATTTGGGGGCTATCTGCGATCTAAGGTCTGAACAGCTTATATATCTGTTATTTCTATATATTCAGTTACCTGAGACCAGTGAACCTTTTACATTCCTATTGATTGTTTCATTTTCGTCCTCTTTCTTCCCTAGATAAAATGTGCAAGGTGTCATGTTAGTTCTGAGCAATATGAGCGTATGTTGGATCTTACTGTTGAAATAGACGGTGACATCAGTTCGCTCGAAGAAGCACTTCAGCGGTTTACATCTACAGAAATCTTGGATGGAGATAATAAATATCAATGCAGCAGGTTGTATTACTTTGTTGATCTTTAGCTTTCTGCACCTGCTCATGCTGTGCCCTTTCGTGTTCATTACATTGCTCATGTTTTATCCCCAGATCACAGTCCTTGAGCTGTCTGTGAAACTTTAGTAAACTAAGGACTCAATTATTTTATGGTCATATAATTTTAAAAGGAATTATGGGCCCCCACCTCTTAGGTCACCTTCACTTGATGGGAATTAGGGGTTGAAAATATTTTCATCATATCATTTAATCGGGATTCTTAGTGGGAAATGAAAACACTGCCTTACAATCTGAATTCACCAAAAGTAAATGGAATGAACGGAAATAAAAAGGAAATAAATGATAGGTATGTTTTAATTTTTGTGAAAACTGGCCAAAAGTAGGCCCAAGGGAACAAATTTGAATTGTAAGGTAATCAAGTGGCATGAGAATACCAGTTTTAATTTGCACTTTAGGCATGTTATTAATGTTTTCTGCGAAAAATGTTGGTTGGGTGATTTTATGCCTTGTTCTATGCTGTTTTCTTCTACTATGACTACCTAAGATGCCCCCTAACTCTATTCTGTAATGTCAGATGCAAATCCTATGAGCGTGCTAAAAAGAAGTTGACAATATCAGAAGCGCCAAATGTCCTGACTATTGCATTGAAAAGATATCAGGTACCATCCAGAGTACAGCTATTTACTTTCCCTATGAGTTCTATCTCTGTCATAGCAAAAGAGGGCTAGACGCTGAGGGTACTTGTCTAGCCCTACTTTTGTGATGAAAACGCTGACATCAATGTCTTTTAACTTATTTTGATTAAGTTGAATGAGCCATGAAATTTTGTGTAGAAATCCACTAATCATTTCCTTCTTTTTATTTGTACAGTCTGGCAAGTTTGGGAAGATCAGCAAAGCCATCAGATTCCCAGAGACCCTGAACTTGTCCTGCTACATGAGCACAACTGATGACAATTCCCCTGTTTACAGCCTATATGCAGTGGTTGTCCATCATGATGTTATGAATGCTGCCTTTTCTGGTCATTATGTATGTTATGTCAAGGATACACATGGGAAGTGGTACAAGACAGATGACAGTCAGGTATACTTTTTCTGGACATCTTAAGGTGCCTATGCCTGTTCATTGTGTGTTAAAAAGTCATCTTTCGGAAAGCTGATTATGTGTTAGTACCTGGATCTTTTAAGGTATTTAGTTTTTCAGCAATCTTAAATGGACTATACACCCTGTTGGAATAGCGATCAGACTATGCATCTTATTGGAATAGTGCACATATTCTATATGTTTGTAACAGAATAGTAAACAGATTATATGACTTCAACAATCACTGTATTGCTGTTCCTCTGGCATGGAAGCTACCTGCCCTGTGGTATCATCAATAAGAATCGGTTTCAATAATCTTCTGTTCTAAATGGCTGGTCTTTGCTGTGTGCAGGTCAAACCTGTATCTCTGGAAAATGTCATGTCAAAGTGTGCATACATGCTGCTTTATGCAAGGTGAACACTATAAATTTTTTTATTTGAATAGATACTAGCAATTATCCTGTGTGTTTCTGTCAGGATTTTTATTAGGACATTATAAATCCTGCATTAATTATATCAGGTGTTCACCGAGGGCTCCTAGATCTGTGCGGCAAGCGGTGATGGCTCTAGATCCAGGACGTGCGAAGAAGGCTAAGCAGAAGATAAATTCGGGGCGGACAGCATTGCAAGGAGGGGGTTCCTTGAGCAGACACCTAGGTGGCCAGTTGCATACAGATCACATGGCAGATGACCTCACCCATACATTTGACAGATTTGGAGACGCACCATATTCACCGGCAGAATCTCCAAGTCCAAGTGAGAGTTCATCGCTGTTCAGCAACTCTGATGCAAGGTCGCACAGCACTGCAAGCACAGATAGTAGCGAAAGCACAAGGAATTCGACCAGCACCGATGAGTACGAACAATATTTATTTGGGACCTCAGATCAAATGTACCCGGGAGGCCCTTTGGTGGCTCATGAAGAAAACGACTGTATGACCTATTCCCGGTCGAGGCCTAGCTTGGGTACCAGCTCATCGGGTTGGGAGGTGGATCAGGTAGGCAGTGTTGAGAGGCTTGTTGAGCACAGGTATCAGGGTAGCAAAGGGGGTTGGGTTGAGGGGGGTGAAGACCCATCCTTCTTGTATACGGACCAAAGTAAAGTACACTTGAGTAGTAAGTTAACAGAGCAATATAGGCAGTTAGATGGGACTGAACATGACCCTGGAGAAGCCAGGGGCAGTGTTCTATTGAGAAGACCGGCTAGGGAAAGGACCGCCCAAACATTTTATTGATATGGAAGGTTTGGGTTGTAGAGTGGTAATAACGTAGTGTATTATTATCTCAGTTGCAATGAAAAGTAGAAGGAAATTTCAGTCAGTACACGCCTTTCTGTTTTTTTTTCTTTGAATTCATCTTGGCAGCTGCTTCTGAGGTTGGTGGCAGTGACACATAGTGCCGGCTGATATTTCACTGTGGATTGGTGCTCACTCCGGTTGCTTATGCTCAAGTTTGACCATTCATAAATGGCCACCTGACGTTGGGTCGCAGTTTACACTTTGACTATCCATAAACTTGAGGAAATTTCTTGCGGCAGGGGAGGTAAAAGTTGCCGCTTGCCATAGGCGAAAAGTAGGTGTCATAGGCCGGTGCCCGGTGGCGGTGACATGGACGTACAAAGAACCTATCACGATTCCCGACTAGGAACATGCATGGTGATGACGGATGGATCACCATCGCCTATCTCCGCCATGATTTGTCTCGTGCATCTGTCCAGCTTGGCGATTGGCATGCATGATGCATGAGCCACCACCGGAAAGTTCGGTGGTTTGTGCATGCATCAGTTCTTCCGCAGTAGCCCCGTGTTCTCGTGCGTAGAATATCTGATTTTCGAAACAAGCAGTGCCTTACGTGATTATCTATCAAAAATTAAAGTGTATTTGGGACAAAGGAATATTATGCAAAACTGATCAAATTCTTTCATTTCAAACGGTCCTAGCTAAAGTGTGAAATTTCTTTCGGAGCCCAAAAACAGACCCTCCGCCAAAGACGTGAAGTAAAAACACCCTGGCCCATTCTTTTTGGTTTTTGACCTTTTGTTTTTGACTTCTTCAAAAGTCAAAATAAATAGGACAATATATTCAAACAGATTCTTCAAACGGTTTTTCGAGTTTAAAACCACGTGCACCGTCCGCATTCGCCATCTGTTACCGTATCAAAAAATACAGACAAAAGCCATCAGCTGTAACCCAAAAAAATAGGGCTGCTAGCGGTGTGTAGGATGGCACGACAAAGCCAGGGTAGTACCGATCGGCATGCTTCCGCTTCCACCGCTTCGATAGGCAAAAAACACACTGGCAAAGCTAGGGTAGTACTGATCGACAAGGAAGGTGATCATCACAACGACCATGACAGCTGTTGTGGCACTGGAGGCCAGCTTGCCACCACTGAGTTGTTCAGGCACACTGCTATCCACTACCAGTGGTGCTACAGCAATAGCCGAAAGAGCGAGCTCGTCCGGATTGGTGGAGGCTAGGAGAAGCCACAATAGAGTGTCGTGGCGGTGGTGTGGTGTCCACTAGAGACGATGTGGGCAGAGCAACCATTAGTGGAGGAGCCACACTCGAAGAAGGCAGCATAGCATGTGACTGTAGCGGGGGGAGCGAACGGCTGTGGTGGCGCCTGCATGGAGGAAGGTGGGGGCGCGGCATGTTTCGATGGGGGAGGTGCAGCGACGGTGGGAGGCATAGGAGCGGACGTCGGCATCGATGACGATGGTGGGGAAGGCAATACGGTTGGTGGAGGGGGAGGTGACACAACTGGTGGCGGAGGGGCAGTGGCAATCGGTGAAGGAGGTGATGCAAGTGGCGCTGATAGTGGTGGCGATGAAGGTGAAGGTGGAGGCAGAGTCGGAGATGGCGGGAAGGCAACACTACTATTGTCGACGTCTTGTTGCCGCTCGCTACCTTCATGTCGATTGCCAAAGCCTGACGCCTCGTTGGTGCTGCTGCTCTCCTACATCGTCGCTTCTGACGGCCAATAGCTACGATAAAGCACTGCGGTGGTGATGTACTCTGGCGGCGCACTCTAGCCACCTTGCGGTTGAGGCCATCAAGGACACAGCGTAGGTTTGATAATGGAAATGAGGATGTACTCGAGGCCATGAGGGAGCACAGCGCCAGAGGCGAGGAAGACACTGGATTTGGCCGTCCACCATCGTGTAGCCTTTGGATCAGCCCTTTACAAGTCGTCCCCACCGTGTTGCCACCAGATCTGGACTCTCATGGCCATCCCACACCTCCACCACTAGATCCGTACTTCATCAGCCATCCCTGCCCGCTTTGCCACTAGATCTGTTGGCCGGAGACACCTCCTTACTCCCTTCACACCGTTTCCACCAGGCGGGTCGTCACGTCCACCACCGCCTTTCACCAAATCATGTCACCACTCCATGTTCGCGACTACTACTGCCACTCCTCTCCCCAAATTCCTCTTTGTAGCCTTTCTTCCAATCTTGATCTATTCAAGCCTTCGGTTGTTGGATCATGAATTGGGCACAGGAGGTGGCTTGCGCTGTGAAGAACAGGAGAAGGCGAGCGCCGTGGGGAGAGATGCACAAGAGGAATGGAGAGAGGAGGGGGAGGTGGCTTGAGCAGTGGCGAACAGGAGGAGGTGAGTGCAGTGGGGAAGGGGAGAGATACGTGGGAGGCGAGAGAAGAGCCTAGTGAAACGTGCAAGTGGGGAATGGGCCCACGTGTTGACGCAATTTGAAGAGGGGAGGGTAAGGAGGCCAGGAGGGAGAGAGAGGGAAAAGAACATACAACTCACCATTCCCTTTTTAACTAGTAGAGATGTCCCAGAGGAAATGAAAATAACAAATGTATGTCCTGATAATATTGGTGTAGCAAGAAATAGAAGTTGACCTCTATGAAAAGGTTGCGAAGAAACCTACGGATCTGTGTAACCCAACATCCCAGAAAAAAGGAGATGAAATATACTCGAAAACTACTAGAATTCAAAGCTTATTTCATCGTGGCAGAGGTACCTCATCCATGTATAATCTAGAACAACCAATTTTGTAGAAAATAGGCATGCAACCCCCTTTATTTTATTAAAAAAGAAACGAAAAGCAGAAAGCATTTAGATGTTAGCACAAATATGCTGGCAATGCAGCTGCTTGAGGTGGCATTTATTTGGTTCTTATCGGATCTAGTTTCCTTTGTATGGCTCAGTGAATAATGATGGTTGGGATGTCTTGTGGAAAAATAGTTATCATATATTATACCACAAAAGATTGATAAAAGAATTAATGTACTATAAAAAAATTGATGTGTTAATTAACAGCACTGAAAATATTCATCTTTTTACACGTAATCGTACGGTGAACAATACCATTTTTCTGTGTTAATTAACAACAACACTAAGGCACTTAGCGACTGATCAAAGCCACTTCAAGTTATAAGGCGAAGCTTGCAGGTAGGAATATCATTTTCCTGTGTTAATTAACTACAACACTAAGGCACTTAGCGACTGATCAAAGCCACTTCAAGTTATAAGGCGAAACCTGCTGGTAGGAAATGAAACCATGCAGTTATCACAAATTTAGAACAAAAAAAATATGAAAGGACAATGAAAAACCTTGGATGCCTTCCTACAAATTTTCTAATTTGAACTGCCCAAGCGGGAAAAATATTGCATAGGAAATGGTGATGTAGAAACCTTACTTACACGTACTTGCTATATTTCCTATTTGGCTTATGTAGGTGCATTTGTATGTAGAAGATGTAATAATATTTTACTTCCATGTACTACTGACTTCTTTCTAGTAAGCCTTAAAAGTGCATCCAGTCTTGACTCTAACGTTGTTTCAACTCCAATCTTGACAATGCAAAAATCCAAAGCCAATAATTTAGAGATGCAGACAACATAATCAAGTAAGAATGAAACCATAATTAACCTCATGAGCTTTTAATCTCTCCTTTTCAATTTGCTTCTGCTGTTGAAATTATGATATGAGTACGTTCAAATTAGGCCCTATTTATATACAGCTAACTAGCTGCACACGACGGTTTAGAGACATGAATACAAAACTTTGTACGTCTAATTTCAGTAGCATCAACTATTACATAGGAAATGCGCGACGCCTACTCGCAGCCTATGTTTTAACGCATGTAAGGTTCATCAATTTGCAACTGCCCTGATCAACTCGGTTTCAGCTTCTGGCTTATTTTTCACTATTCATAAGTTTCGTCTTTTTCTGAACTTTTGGCTTTTTGTTGAGCTTTTTTGCCGGTTCTTTTTTTTCCCCATATTTGTTTGTATTATACGTAATGGGCTAACATATTTTTTATATTTTTAATTTTTTTTAAATTTAATTATGCTAAATAAGCCTCTGTCAGCTACAGTGCTTTTTTCAGCCAGCTAGAGTGTTTTCAGCCATAAGCCATGAGCTTTTCAGCCGAACCGATCACCACGTATAAAAGAGGAAAACGGTAAACTTGTCAGAGAAAAGAAGAAAAAAAAGAGAAAATTACTAGTACAGTGTTACCTTCACAAAACAGACGACAATGTAGTCATTCTCATCTGGAACAAATTTCCATTCCTTATTTCGCTAGTGTTTCAAAAGCTACATCTAGAAATCTTGAAAAATATCCTTCGACATGATTATCTTGCATCTTTTAGTCATTTCCTTCTTTTTACTTCCAAAGCAAGTATTCCTGACTTTTGAACCCACAGAAGGCACAAAAGGCAATATTGGTGTTAAAAAAACGGATTATTAAACCATCCAACAAATTTTCGAGGTTTTACTTCTTTTGACATTACCAATAATTGAAGGCCCTCCTGAGAACTCTGTTGAAAAATCAATCATTTTTGGATCAAAAATCAAGGCCTGTGCTAAAATTGTCATCTAGAGATCAAAATTTCACACTTGCAAATATAGCAGAATCTGCAAGAGAAATAACCATCCTGAAGCTTCTATATGTATCAGCTCAGCATTATTTGGTATTTTGAATGGAAATGCCTTTAGTTGGTCAAATTGTGCATGTCGATGAGAGTGATCGAAACGCAAACCTAGGTGGTGATCGGTTCGGCTGAAAAGCTCATGGCTTATGGCTGAAAACACTGTAGCTGGCTGAAAAAAGCACTGTAGCTGACAGAGGCTTATTTAGCATAATTAAATTTTAAAAAAATTTAAAAATATAAAAAATATGTTAGCCCATTACGTATAATACAAACAAATACAGGAAAAAAAGAACCGGCAAAAAAGCTCAACAAAAAGCCAAAAGTTCAGAAAAAGACGAAACTTATGAATAGTAAAAAATAAGCCAGAAGCCAGAAGCCGAAGCCGAGTTGATCAGGGCCGTCAATAAATGGCCACTCATCAACTCCTCTTTTAAGTAATAGAGATGATGAAAATAGTCATGAAAAATCCCCAAAAACTTGGTTGGGTAGGTTATGGTATATTAAAAAACAAAAAACCAATTTAAATTTTTTTTGAAACCAAAGGTTATGATATATTCAAGTATCCTACAAAAATTCAACTACAAACGTGACTAACATTAGAAGAAACAACAAAGACAAAATTCAGTGAATAGTGGCTTTTATAATTTTATTCCCCCCTTTATTTTGTGATTTCCTTTTCAGTTGAATTTTTTATTTTCGTTTCTTAATGTCTACATAATTTTTGAAAATTTGTTGAATTAGTACCCAAAGGGTGGGAAGTTTCTCTATGTTCTATATCTATCTTCGCAAACTTTACGAAAAATGAAAGGGTGCTTTCGCTACGTTTTTTGTATTTTTCTTATATTGCAAACACTATTGAATTAGATTTTGAAATTTTCCATATATATAAAAGATACCATTCCCTAAATCTTGTAATTTTGTGAGAATGTTTAAAAGCTTCAAAGTTTGGTGAAAATTCGCATTTTCCACGTGATATTTCGCCCGCCCTATTTCAGAGACACGACGATGGGCCGTGTCCAGCCTAGTAGGCCGAGGCTACCGAGCCCATTTATAAACCATACGGGCTTTGACGTCCACGGCTTAGCCCAATTTCCGAACAAACAATATGCTCGGGGCCCATTCGAACCCACCGAATGACCAAAATACTCCCTGCCCAGCCCAGTGCCCACACGGACGCCAGGCCATCCCGGATTCCCATTTCTCTTGTGCGGTCGGAGCGCAGCGCGGCGGCGGCGGCGGCGAAAGCGAGGGGAGAGAGGCTCGACGGCGTGAGGAGGGAGGCGAGAGGGCGGAGAAGATGAGCGGGAACGGCGTGAAGAAGGTGGCGGAGGTGGCCGCGAGGGCCGGGAAGGCGATCGACTGGGACGGGATGGCCAAGATGCTCGTCTCCGAGGAGGCGCGCAAGGAGTTCTTCACCCTCCGCCGCGCCTTCGAGGACGTCAACCACCAGCTCCAGACCAAGTTCTCGCAGGTATCACGCCCGGCTCCTTCTCGCCTCTCCCGATCTGACCTAGGGTTCCCAGATCTAGGCCTCCTCGTCGTCCTCCTACCGGATCCGGTCCTTTTGATACTATGGAGTGTAGAGATTTCATGATGAGGTGTTAGTGGAACAAATGCAATTTGTTGGGAATTCTGTAATGCGTGTGCTTTCTAATAACTTCGTGACCGTACTGATTTAATTCAGTTGGATTTTGACTTATTGGATAGCTTGCAAATAGGCTGTTTTTTGATATGTAGCCGTCGTTATGCTGCATTTTCACTTCATGGCCATTGTTGATTTTGTTTTGCTAGCAGTTAGGCTACTGTTTCAAAGAAGAGTGCCGGGTTTCTGTTGGTTTGCCAATTATGATGCGGGCAAGCACTGAAATTTGATGGTTTGGATTGTGCTTATTATCACTTATAAGAACACACTAGGGCCATTAGATGCCATTAACTCGGATGTAGTCAACTTGCTTGGCTGTGTTCAAGCCCTCCGTGTCTTCGGTTTGTGGTAACTTATTCTTCTAGTCAGAACAGTGCATTCAATAGCTGATGGGTTTATGTTGTCCTTTAAGAATTGCTTTCAGAATAGTTATCTATGGACGACAGAAAACGAGATGGCATTTTTTTTTGTCTCAGTAATGCAAATGGATGTCTCGGTAGGCAACAGGCTTCATGGGAGAGAGGATTAGTATGCGTTGGATTATGCTCAACGTTCTGTCATGTTGAATGCTTGTAGTATTCCTTTGCTATTTCTATCTTGAAAATGTCCAGAAGTATTAAGATAGCCTTGGAGACATGCATTAACCCGACTCGCAGTCACATTGTAAATTTTCTAGGGTAGTTCAATGTGTTGTCTATAAACTGTATTTGTTTTGTTATTGCAGGAACCTCAACCGATTGACTGGGAGTACTACAGAAAAGGAATTGGATCTAAAGTGGTGGATATGTACAAAGAGGCTTATGAAAGTAAGCATCCTTATGCTTCAAACCTAATTTGCATTTCTATAAACAATTGTTATTAAATCTGAAACAAGGTTTGTTTTTGGTACCATTGAGGATATTTTCATTCTGTCTTGATTCTCCGTGGAAAGAAATATGTCTCAAGCGATGTTACGAATGTTTGAGTGATTGGGAACACTGGTTGTCTTGCTGTGCTTTAGTTCATACTTCTGAATGATTTCCTTCTACTCTATTGTTGGTTTAACAACAATATGAGCCTAATTCGAGGTACAATAAAGCGTGGCAAGTGGCATATGTGATGCTTCTTTCTAGTTGATATTCTCTATTCATGATTATGTGGGTTGGTTATTTGGGTTGGCATTGGACTTTTTTTCTTGATCCATCACTTTTTTGTGCTTCTAGTTATTGGACAACAGTACTCAGCCACTCTCGATATCCTATGTAGACCTTTGAAGCTCTTAAATCAACCAATGTTGTGTTTATTTTCTTTTCAGCTCCTTCTGAGATTAATTAATTCAATATCTTCTCACTTGCTCACAAGTGCTTATTCCCTTCCATGACAATAATTCAGCTGGCTGTAGTTATACTAGTTGATTTATAATGATCAAGTTACACAGCAGGTCTGAACTAGTAATATTTTATGATGCACTGTAATATATACCTGCATGGTTGTTGTTACGGTGTCGCCTAGTCGTTGCGGCGACGACTAGGTGTCCAGTCACCCAGAGCCCGCCGCCATGATTTATTGCCCAACTTTTCCGAGTTAGGAGCTCGATGCCGAGGTCTCACAGAGCAGCAGCCGTCGCGCTCACGGGCCCAAGCCTCGCGCTCACGGGCCCAAGCCCAGTGCTTCTCCATCCAAAGCCGCCACCGGCCGGATCTGAAGCCACACCGCCTCTTCCCGAGCCGCACCGGTTGGATCTGGAGCCGTAGCCTCCGCCATCCTCTTCTCGAGCTGCACCGGTTGGATTTGGAGCCGTAGCCTCCTCCATCCTCTTCTCGAGCCGCACCGCACCCCGAGCCACACCGGTCGTCTCCGTATCTGGCCGATCTGGTGGCTCCTAGTGTGGTGGTGGACAGAGGCATAGAGGAGATGGGAGGAGGTGGCGCGCTGATTTGATGGTGACGGCGCAGAGGAGCTGGTGCAGAGGGAGAGTAGAGGGAGGAGAAGCGGTGACCGGTGGTGATGCCGGTGGCCGGTGGTGGAGAGGATTTGGGGTTGAGGGAGAGAAATGCCGAGCTCGGGCTTGCAATGGCTGGTGGCTAGGGTTAAATGGATTGAGGATTTTTTGGGTCTTTTTGTGATTTAGTCCTCGCACTTCCTGAAAATTACAAATAAACCCCTCTCTTAATGGATTTCTTCTGATTTGGACCTCCTAAGACATGGTTATTTGGATAATCTGTGCTATTACGTCGTTTAAGTACTATCGTCTAATTGTCGCCATGGTGGGGGCCTAGTCGACTAGATGTCCAGACGCCCCGTACTCGCTACGACTTGCCGGAGTGCCGGGACAACCTTGTATACCTGGTTTTTGTACTTGTTAGGCTATATGTATTAATTTGATAGAAGGTACTATATTGTTATTTCACCTGTTCTATTTTAGAGGGGCCATTGAATATATGTTGTTTGGAATATTCTGAAAATGATGTGATCACACTGCCCACTACACCTCCATTTTTTGTGCAATTGAGGTGGCACGTTCTATATAATTTTGTTCTGTCTACTCACTTATCGAGATACTAAGCATGAAACAATTGCAGGCATCGAGATCCCCAAATATGTTGACACTGTGACTCCTCAGTACAAGCCAAAGTTTGATGCTCTAGTGAGGAACTATCACTCTTGTTGTGTTTTGTCTTTCCAAGTTGATATTCTGTTTATGTTACGTCTCCTGTTTTGTCGTTTTGATATTCCCATTTTTCTACAACCTGACATTCTTTTTTCTGGAAGTTCATTACCCATTTTAGATATTGATGTACTTCCTACCCCTTTGTTTATGTTATGTATAGATGGTTGAACTGAAAGAAGCAGAACAAACCTCTCTGAAGGAGTCAGAAAGGATAGAGAAGGAGATTGCTGAACTCCAGGAGATGAAGGTGAGGACGATCTTTGCAGGAACTAAGTCCATTTATCTGGAAATGATTGCATCCCCATTCATTTTTAGAGTATATTTGCACTCGTTTTAACATCTTGTTTTTGTGCACAGAAAAAGATCAGCACAATGACAGCCGATGAATACTTTGAGAAGCATCCTGAACTCAAGCAGAAGTTCGACGATGAAATCCGTAACGATTACTGGGGATATTGAAGCAACGAAGAACTCATGTTTCCCTTACTTGGAAGAACCAATAATTTTTTCTGTTTTGGGTTGTTTCCATGACATGTAGATGGGGCCGTTGAAATTCCAGCGGAATCGACTGTTGGGCTTGCCGATATTCAAACTAAATCGGCTGCGTTGGACCTCATCATTTTCCTTTCTATTTGAATAAGAGGACTTCTGCACACTTGTTTCCTCCTTGTATTACTGCCACCTTGTATGGCTTGTTGATCTCTCTGCATTATTCAACGTTGTCGGGAATTTGGGATGCAATCATGCAAGTTCACTGACCTTTCCATCCATCTGCAACTGATTTTTGCATATAAACACGGCCCTTGCCGGGCCCAGCCCAGCCCAACATTTTGCTCGCTATGAGGCGGTGACTGGCTGTGCGCTCCGAGACTCAGTCCATAGACGGCTCGAAAGTCGAAGTACTAGGGCCCACATGTCATGGACTTGCTACATGGAAGACGGAACCCGTGCGCGCACCCACGGTTTCCATTCCCTCCCCTTTCTGCTCCCCGGACCAGACGCCGCCGCGGCAGCCCACCGTAGCTGCTCCTGCGGCAACTCGGCAGCCGCCCTCGCCTCCGCGCGCGCCATGTCGTCGTCGTCCTCCTCGTCCCCCTCTCCGTACACAACGCTCGTGGGGCGCGTGCGCTGCGAGCGCGAGATCAAATTGCCTAATTGCCAGTTATTGCCATTTCGCTGTATTAGAGTGACCATGCTTTTCCCTAGCTACTCACCAAATGCTGAATCCATGTATAACGCAAACCAATGCTGCATTGGGTAACTCGGGCAATTTTAACTTGTAGCAACAAGCAATTGTTCTGCTCTTCCGAACCATTTGTTAACTATGCTCCATAAGGTAAATCTGGTGGTGTCGATGCATTGCTAAAGCTTGAGATATGTGGAATGTGTAGTGTTTTGAGTGATCTAATTTCAGCCAGGATTTGCAGGTGTTGCGTTTAGCATGCTACTTGTTGTGTATGCGAGTTTAACCTTGCAGTTCTGTACACCACCAGTGCATTTACGTTTGGCTCATACTAGCAAACTTTATCCATGGGAAAACAAGAATTTTTATGTACTCTGTTGACTAGGTCTACATGGTTTTGTGTTATAGGTCAAGGATCCTCGTGCCACCCATAATTGCTGGGCATATAAGGTTTGTAGCTCTATCTCAAGCTGGCTATCCATGCCTATGTTTGTTAATGATGAATCGGTCTTGCATACATGTGTGTTTAGCTGGGAGAGCAATTCCGTTACAATGATGACGGTGAACCTTCGAGCACAACTGGAAAACCAATATACTCTGCCATCATTTCCTCTGGCATTGATATGGTCATGGTGGTCGTAATTAGGTAATAAATTTGTCAATTAATACACTTCGTTTTTGTGATTTTTAGTCATGATTTAATCATTTAACCAATTTTATGTTATTTAACTTTGTAATAAGTTAAGTGGACTATAGAAATAATATTGTAGGTAGCTGGGAGAGCAATTCCGTTACAATGATGATGGTGAACCTTCGAGCACAGCTGGAAAAGCCAATATACTCTGCCATCATTTCATCCGGCATTGATATGGTCATGGTGGTCGTAATTAGTAAATAATTTTGTCAGGTAATGCACTTCGTTTTTGTGATTTTTTTGGTCATGATTTAATCATTTAACCAATTTTATGTTATTTAACTTTGTAATAAGTTAAGTGGACTATAGAAATAATATTGTACGTAGGTGATGTGTATCGATGCAATGTACATTTCACCATACCTTTCGATTAGACACGGCTCATGTGATCATCACTTTACATTACCTTTCTGTTTTATACATTACAAATTGATATTTTGGAGGCATAAAATTGGGAACTGGTGGGAGCTTATGGCGGGGTTGCTTCTGAATGCCTTAAATATGCTCCTACTTGTCTTGTGAAACCAAAGGTGATCGATTTTTTTTTTTGCATATGCTTGTGCTTGATACTTGCAAAAAAAATGTGAATAAATAGTTCTTACTTGGTGTGTATTTTCATTTCAGGCTCATGTGGGTATGGAAGTACCATTTGATCTCTTGGGCACAGTCTATCATCAGGTGATAAACATATGCAACATAGTAAAACTGGACGTGCCAACGCTTATATTCTGATATTTGATTAAACCATGTATACAGAATTGGTGTTATAAGCATATGTGATATGCCAGAAATTTTTGTACGGATAACTTTTTTTTTATTCGGAAATACAGAAATATACCCGCGGTTTCATTTTTTACAAAAATAGCCTCGAGTCGCCCAATGGGGCAGCGACTCGAGAATTTCGCCCACCCGAAAAGCGACATTTAAGGAATCTGCGAACCGTTGGGCGAATCAGCGCTGTCGCCTGTACGTTGGGCGACTTAATATAAATCGCTGTACGGTTGGGCGACTGCAATGCAGTCGCCCAACGCTAGGGCGACACAGGGGGGTTAAGGCGGCCTGCCCAGCCGGCTCCCACTACCAACCACCTTTTTCACTCATTCAGCAAACACATTCAGCGCACAGAGAAGAGGAAGAAGGAAAAGAAACAAGGGGGAGAAGAGAGGAAGGAGGGGAAGAAGAGGAGAAGGAGAGGAAGGAGGGGAAGAAGAGGAGAAGGAGAGGAGGAGGGGAAGAAGAAGAGGAGAGGAGGTGAGGGAGGAAGGAGGAGTAGAAGCTATTCCATCAATTTGGATCCATGTATTTTTTTTGGATTATGTTGTATTTGCATTATTATTTATATGAAATGTTGGTGTTAATAAAAATTATAGATGTAGAATAATTAGTACCATGTTAGTATGGAAATATTATTGTAGAAAAAGTTTGGTATGCAATTTGTAGTATGGTATAGGAAGTTTAGTATTGTGCGATATTATTTGACATGTCGCAAAATTGAAATATATATGCAGGCCGACATCATCAATGTCCACTACATTGAGAGTGTATTACGGAGCTGGAACCATTCGTGAAGGTCCGAATGGTGTGGATTTGAGCGATTTTCCGCAAGTCACTCTCGTACTTCCGGATGACGAGAATGCTCGAATGGGAGATGTGCAGCTTTGGCTGACCCGGAGTTTTTCGTTGAACCCCGAGGTGTACAGCGTCGTCGTGCAAGGGCTTTGGAGCCGGTCTCCCACGGACATCAGATGGGAGTTGAAGACATTGGTGCGCTCTGCCACATGGAAGGGCTTTGTGCTAGGGTGCCGGCGTCGTGGATACGAGTGTGTGCTGCTTGTGCAACCGTGCTCAGTACAAGCAGCTGAGGAAGCTCGTGCAACAGCTGTTGTTGTGGGAGGTGCTAGCAGCTCGGGCGGGCCGCATGTTGGCGGACATGATGAAGTTGCTCGTCATGAAGCCGATGCGGTACATGAAGGAGAGTTACAGCCGTCAAGCCATAGAGAGCCAACTGGGCAAGCCGATGAAGGAGAGTATAATGAGTACATTGTGCAGCAGATAGACTCTGATGACGAGAGGGCATGGGATGAAGAAGAAGCTGTAGAGGACGACGACGAGGACAGTTCTGATGAGGATGAAGTTCCTATCCCCCAGGAATGGAACCGGTTTAATGCGGAAGGTCTTTCCGCACATGATGAGCATGAATCACAATGGGAGTACCATGAGACAGAGGTTCGGTTGCATGCTATGTTTGCTGACAAGGAAGCGCTGCAGGATGCCATCAAACATTGCGCATTATTTCGATCGACCCTCGTACATACTACGGTACAACCATACACATCGTTGCTTATATGCCAAATGAGCCTCGTGGCACCCACATGGAGAACTGCTGAAGTGGACGCCTCGGACGGGGCTGGCCATCGTGGTAGTGGCACGCACATATGCAACTTGGGTTTGCACAGCAACATGTCGGATCGTACGAGCTTCCTATGTTGACAACCTCCTCGTTTCCCCTCTCGCATTGCATCTGTTGGCGGAGCTCATTGTTCTCCTCATTGAGAGTCTCCATTCAGTACTCCAAGTCCATTATTCGGTTCCATAAAGTACCCACATAACGGTCAATATACCGTTCATGAGGAGGGTCGATCCAGCGGGAGAAGTCGCATTTCGCCATCTGCGAAAAAGGACAGTAAACATGGAGGGTCCATAAGCAATAAAAAAATGTACTATTAGTAATTTGTACCCCAGAGCGTGGGCGTCGGAAGAAACGGCGCCCGCCATCGTTCGGCCCTTCCAGGACTTGCACGACCACGTACTCATTGTGTCTGCATTTCGGCCACGCTGGTTGCGCACGCCGGCTTGGTACCAAGCGGTACTGTGGACCGAACATCTCCCTCCTTTCCAAGGGAAGGTGTTCCTTCGGTGACCCATATCCGACTGGCCCCTCATCTTCCGCTATGGTATGTTCCACCACGAAATAGAAGGTACTTCTTTGTTCGATTTACAGGGTTTTCTGGCTACAACTTCATGGGACCTCAACCGTGCTATTTATATCGAATGGCGGGACAAAAGAGGGCTGCTTTGCCCAGAGACATGACAAAAGCGCTCAGCTTTACTCGGTGAGATGACAACACATGCCAGCTTTACGCAGTGATATGACAAAACGGGATAGCTTTGCTCAGTCAGATGACAACACATGCCAGCTAAACTGCCTACATAAAGACTACGATCTGAAAAGCCTTCATAGGAACATTTATTGCTACTCTGAAAAGCCTATCGCTACAGAAACCAACAAAATAGGGGCGTAGGCTGTAGCCTTTACAGTGAGTGTTCACGTCATAGGCATGTATCCTTTCCAGTGAGTTTTCATGTCACCTTTGCTTGTTGTTTCATAAATACAGGATACAGGCTCTGAAAAGCCTACATAGGGACATTTATTGCTAAACTGGAATCCTGAAAAAGCGAAAAGATTCGTACAACCTCCTCTCCATGGACTATGCCCACTGCACCAGGTAACCTGCCTACATAAAGCCCTCCTATGTCTTCCATACCACATCTCCTCCTCAAGCCTTCACAATACTACTACACAACAATGTCTTCCTGGAGGTCCGACCCGTTTGGAGTGCCGGAATGGCATGAGCGCCCGAAGTGCCATTGCGGCTTTAGGACGATGTTGGGAGTCTGGACGGATCGAGTACCACGAGCCAAATACGGCCGTAGGTTCTTCAAGTGTCCAGACCTGGATGACGACTTCGTGGTAACGACAACAACTAAATCATTTGTTTCTCGTTATCGTTTTTCAACTTGATCCACGACATCTACCACGCCACACATAGGCTTGCAGGTTCATCGAATGGGTGGATCGGGTGCCGCCGGCATGGCCACAGAACCGGGCAGTGGAGGTGGAAAACAAAGGACAATACTTTGTCAAGATGACCCAGGCTCGCGAGGTGGAACGACAGATGCGGCATGAGCAAGAGCGCCGCGTGAGGGTGGACCAAATCCGTCTGAAGGGCAAGGAGGATGAGCTGCAAAGGAGGCGGGAGCAGCTAAGTCTGCGTGAAGCAGCCATCAAGCGTCAGGAGGAAGAGCTTCAAGCTCGTGAGGCAGCTCTCAAGACCAAGAGTGACCGGAACAAGGATGCAGTGGAGCCATCTTCAAGGCGCGATAACAAGGCGAAACAACCACGCTACACCCAGTAGACCAAATGTAATAGACCTAGCAAGTTTTATTCCCTAAGGCAGTACTGTCGGAGTTGCTCTTAGTCGCATATCATGCTATATGTTATGCATGTAATAACAATGTACGCGGCATGTTACTCCCAACTGTATTACGAAGTTTATTTCTATTGACATAAGCTTATTATCTAGCATGTTCGCATTCAATGATTCAGATAGCAAGTCATACCGGTTCTCTCCGTAAACTCTTTCTCAGCAACATCAAAATATCACTTACCACTCTATGTATCTATCGTTCTACGGTCAATCATTCTTCAAAAAAATATTGGAATTTTTTTTATGCATCTACAACATACAGTGCACATAAACTTTTATTACAACTATACCAGATTTTTTCTCTGTTTCAAACTACAAAATTGTCAAAACTCTACAAATTTCAGGGGGACTGAATGAAGTCACCTACCGATTGGGCGACTGCATTACAAGTCGCCTACCTATTGGGCGACTGCATTACAAGTCGCCCAGCCATTGGGCGACTTCGTTAAATCGCCCAGTGAGAAAGCGACTCCGTGATGTCGCTTTCCCGTGAAGCGACATAGCTTCTTGTCGCTTTTCGGGTGGGCGAAATTCTCGAGTCGCTGCCCCATTGGGCGACTCGAGGCTATTTTTGTAAAAAATGCAACCGCGGGTATATTTCTGTATTTCCGAATAAAAAAAAGGTTATCCGTACAAAAATTTCTGATATGCCATGGTGCATTTATGGTGTGTCAGATTACTTCTGCTAAGTAGAAATAATTGCTGAAAAAGCTAAGCTTAGATTATCTAGTTTCACGTGTTACATGCAACAAAATAGAGAATCACAGTACATCTAACTGTTTGATCTGTTATACAATCTATATATTTAATAGTACCAGTGTAACCAGTAAATTAATTCCAAGGAATAATTGTGCGTCTTGTGGCAAGCTGGCAGGTAATCATGTTCTTGTAACATGGTTATGACTTGCTGCCTCTGTTTAGTTGTTGGATTCTTCTCTCAGAAGCCTAAGTATGACTGAGTTGAATCTTCAAACAGCTGCAGCATTTCAAAGCTGAAGGTATCGAACAGGACTATGACACTGGCAAAGACGGTACAGTTGTGGTCATGTTCAAAGTGGAATATGAAAATTTTGAGAATCTTGGGAATGCAGTGAATTCAGCTTGCAGCAGGAAAATAGAACTATTCCTATAAGTGGCAGGCAGGGGATAAGGGTGATTGCTCAGTTTCAGTTTTTAAGTGGCAACTAGTACAGCTTCAGTTTGAGTGTAAGTATTGAGAAATTTCAAATCATATATACTTGCAAGCCTTTAATTCTGCTTTGATATTCTTTTCTATGGCTATTTTGTACTGGAATCTATGTGGCTTATTATTCATCCAACATGCAGGCATCATAAATATTCAGTCCCTGGTTTGAGCTTAACTGCAACCTCATACTGGACTGACCCAGTGTAAACCGTACAATCCTGCTCTGCGGAGGTGATTGTTCATCCCCAGCAGTACAGATATATTAGCTTCACATGCTGTATACCATATCTATTGTACATTACCATTAGTATTATCCTTTTTGTAGTTTTGCTGTGTTATCCTATGAAATTTATCATGATAATTGATTCATGATCTTTATGATCACATTAATATCAATTTGGTTGATCTTTTGGTTCAGCTGTGTCAGTTTGATGGATAATATCTTCTCTTGAAATTTATGGCTCCATGACTTGTTTTTGTCCTTCCTTTTTCCTTTGTCATGTTCTAGAGTATCTTGTTACACTGATAGTTTTGTTTATTATTTTCTCATATGACTTCAAGACTTGCCAGATGATTAATTCAGATACATTGAAGCTTACATGTAGCTAAGCAGCTTTTGCCATATAAGCATAGTATGCTTTGTAAATTTGCACCTTTGTGTCTGCTTGTTTATTATGTTAATACTTAAAATCATGGTATCATTCTTTTGTGTCAAATAAGAGAAGACCTTTGCAGAAAGATATGGCCAGAGCCTTGTAGGTGTTATCATTCTTTTCTGTTAATACCATGTATCTTTTATAAAAGAAATGTAGAAAGATTATAATGTGCAGCAACTTTTTCAAACCAAGCAATGATTTATTAACAAGCAGGATAGTACAAGAAGCACCTGGCTGCATTTACAATCACACCAAATGCAAGCCAGAAACAGCCAAATAACACAACAAACATGACAAACACACCGATAACAATTACATATGACGAATCAAATCCTGACTAGCAATCATACGTAGCAATCTCATGCTATGAAGACCTTCACGGGCTGGTGGTTTGTGGAGGTGGGGACATGAATGGAATAGGTGGCATCTGGAACCCAGGAATGGTAGGGATTGTGGTTGGAATGGATGGAATAGTAGTTGGGATTGAGGGCATTGGTGGCATGGTAGCAGGCAAAGTAGGAATGGCCGGTATGGTGGATGGAATCACCGGATTCGGAAGAGATGGAATTGTGCCAGCGGCTGTTGGTGGCAAGCTGACCTTTGGGATAGGAATGGATGGTATTGGTGGCACTGTCAATTTTGGAACTGCCGGAATGGAAGGCATTGGAGGCAGTGTGGTTGGAACTGTTGGTATGGAAGGTTGACCTGGTGTGGCCTGTGGTGCAGCTGCTGTGTCCAAAAGATGACGAGCTGCGTCGCTGCCATTGAAGGCTGTGAAGGCTAGGAGCAGGACAAGAAGATGACAGACACTGGAAGCCATGGTAAGTGACTGTATGTTTGCTATGGAGGCTAATATGTTTAATTTGCTCTGTGGTGATATCTGTGAAGCTAGGACTAATGCCGGGGCTATTTATAGCAAGATGTGATCAGTGGATCAAGAGCATGGTCTTGCTGGTAGTTGACCTGTGCTGGCTTCTGAACGTGCCTGGCCCTGGTTGTTCACCACCCAATGTACTTTGGAGATGTAGATCAGGGAGTTAGGAAGTTCTTGGCTCAACAGTAAACTGTTGGGTGGCAGAGTTGTTGGATTTGTTGCTCTGAACTTTTGACAACCCAGCTTATACACTATTTGAACTCATTACGGGTGGGAACACGAAGCTAGAAATGTGAGCTACTACGAGAATACTATGGGATGGTCATCAGTTCTTAACATAACTTACTTTCCTACATTTTACTGAAATTGTGCGTCCTATGTCAGCACTTTGTGACAACGTGCCACCCATTTGGATTTCCAGAAACAACATGTGCTGTTTTTCCCGACGGGCCTCTAGATGGAGCGTGAGCAAGATAAAACGTCATCTTGCTTTCAATTAATGGGTTTGGATCGGCTGCAGCACGTCTGTGTTCATTTTGGCTTTTCAGCGACTTTTAATTTTTGGTTTCTCTCAGCAACCACTATTTATTATACTAACATGATACAGTCGAAAATCATAAGTCGCAGCATAAAAGAACAGGCCTAACAATTACGCTAACTGCAATGGTTGAATGGTAAATAGGCATTCGAGATTGACAATGGTGAAAAATAAGTTTACTGCAGTAGTAGTAGTCAGTTACTGCCAGTGCTTTCTACTAATTAAAAGAACGAGTTGGTGAGTAGTACATTCTTTTCCCCTTCTTCCCCCTTCTCAGAAAACGATTCACATGTGGGCCAACTACTTCCCTCCCGTCTCAAAGCATTTGCGCCAATGGGTGGGACCAACACACAGGTGAAGTGTTCTTTGTCTCGTTTGCCCCTCCCTAGCCCCATGAGCTCCCATGGTCCCCCCTCTAAGAAAACACGGTGCTAATTGGTGGGTCTCTTCCTCTCATGCGATACAAAAACAAACCAATGAAAAATCAGATCTCTAGATGCCGCCACACCGCACCTGTCACCGCCTTCCTCTCCCTTAATGCTATCCCACCACACTAGTCGACGCCGACAACCTTCGGTGCACTCATCTTGCGCCACGACGCACTAGCTAACGCCTTACGGGCTAGTGCAATTCCTTCACGCTTCCTCGATTAGGCTGACGCAAATGGTCAGCCATGTCATACCGTCGTGGTGGTGCATGGTGGACAGTGTCCTCGCCATGCTGAAGCTAGTTAGGCTGCGCAACGAGCTTAGCGCCCTTAGCACTAATGGCATTCCTGAGCTCGAGCTCCTCCCCTGGACATCATGAAGTTGGCCATGCTCTATGATGTGCCGCGCGTAGCTCTCACCTCCTACTTCCTCCACTGTGGTCGGAATAAGCCGAACAAGGTTGCTATCCAAATTAGTGCGCCATCGCTGTTTCCCATAGAAAATGGCGCATCATCCATATGCACTTGAGCAAGATCGATCCATTCTAAGTGATTTGTTACATGCACCTATTATTATGCTAAGATTTGTTAAGATTACTTGACGCTGTTGTTATTTGTTTTAGATATTATCTGAAAGATCCTTTTTGTTTGATGCTAATTGATGATCTAGAAATCGAAGGAGAGTAACAGGTGTGGTATTGCAGCATTGCGCAATCCAACTCGATGAGTATTTTATGTATTTCGTTACGTTCCCTTACATTGAGGACCATGGCAATGCTATTTTGGTTCAAATCTTTTGCATTGGTTGCTTTACATGAAGTATGGCTTATAATTGGTAACTTGCGAGGTGTCATCAATAGCTCAAGGCCGTCAGTAGAGAGTCAAAGCAAAGTTTCAGAAGTTCCTCGTTTCTTCCCCTTTGATCTTTCATTGTTCATGACAAAATTTTGATGTGTGCTTCGAATGATCGAACCAAAAGTCAGTGGTGGCGGTGGAGTGCAACCATGCCAATGTAGCAACGAGAGCAGTTTTAGAAAAGGACTTTTGTGTTGTCGGTCTTTTCTTCAATTAAAGTTTTCATTACACCATTTTGGTCAATTCGTAAATAGTTGAATGGATGGACACAGGGGTGGACCCAACAGGGGGGAGCCAGGGTGGGAGTACCTCTACTACCAATCGAACCATAGGTACCCCATGTAGCACCTATATCCATCCACCATTAGAAAGGGAATGAGATTTAGAGGTTGAAGAAGAATAAGGCTCTTTAAGTACTCTTTTATCTTAATCCTAGGTTTGTCACCGGACGAAAGATTACACATATATGATGTGTATATCATGGACCCTAGTTATAAATGTATAAGTGTAGTGGGATGCCTCTGAACTTGTGTTTTGTTGAAATGGTGCTAGGTTATCTGTTCATCATGAGATTTTGTCACTATGATGATCATGTCACTATGATGGTACCAGCCTGTAACTTGTACAATTGTAGGATGTAGGCTATTAACAAAAGAAATGCCCTTCGTCAGAGTTTGTTCAATAGAATTTTTTTGTGGGTGAGCAAGCATCATTTAATGTATTCTTTTTTTTTTGAAAACTAAATAGTTTGCTTTTTTTTGGAAAGTTGATATATGCAATGATTACATGCTATTTCGATGGATATGGGATAACTATACAATCCGAGGTTAAGTTGAAGTATATGAATGGCTTGAACGTCGACAACTATTGAACAAACATAGGTGCCACAAATCAAGCATGATGGCAAAGGAGGTGCAGGCAATAGTGGAGCTGGACAATGTAGCGATGGAGCCGAAGAGGAGAGACAACACGGCCGAGGTGGAGCTTGACTTAGAAGCTTCGGCCAAGTCATGCCGACGGTGATCAACACTCATATGATCTTTTCCAGCGTTGCAACGCATACGCATATACGTTCAGCTATACGTTCAGCTAGTTCCAGAAAAGGACGACCCAGTCATTATGGATGTTAACCTAACAACTGTTGTGGTATCGTAAATCCTGGAAGCAACATGTCACCTAAGCATTTGCTCGTCGGTCCATAGGTCTTGCAATGCTCTTTGGGAGAGAGAAAAAAAACCATTACACTAACGAACAAGTCTCCTGAAATGACACTGTTCCCTTCGTTTTGCCGCCTAGCTTAGCTAGGCTACTAAACCTTGGCGATCTGCGCCGGGAAGCGCGGCCTCTTGTATCCCTCTGCGGCGGCGAGGAGCTCCTCCTGGTTGAGCAGCACGGTGCGCAGCGCCGTGCGTAGGGTGGACAGCGCCACCGCCCTGTCGTTGTCCGTGGCCGCGGCCACGTCGTCGCAGACGTCAAGCTCCAGGACGCTCCGGGTCCTCCCGCCGACGGTGGCGATCTCGGTGCGGACGGGCCGCGCGCTGACGGAGCGCACGGCGCGGCCCAGGTCGGACATGAGCCCCGGGCGGTCGGCGCAGCACACCCACGCCCTGACGCGCCGACGCCACCGCCAGTCGACGTCGTCCATCGACCCGCCGTTGTGGTCAGGCCTCCAGTAGTCCTCCTCCACGCCCACCTCGTCGCCCTCCCCGGGGACGAAGTCCACGCCCTCCGTCGCGTCGTCCGCCTGGCCCCGCAGCTCCCGCACGTGCCGCACCACCTCTCCCAGCAACGCCGCCTTGTCCATCTGCGCGCACGTAAATAACCATCTCATCAGATGCGTACGTGCCAAGAGAACCAGCTTCCTGTTCTCTCCGCACGACGTTCTCACGTACGTACCCGGGAGGCGGAGGGGACGAGGGTGCGGAGCGTGGCGAGGTGGGCGTTGATGCGCTGCCGCCGCTTGCGCTCCGCCTCGCTGTGGCTCCGGACCGGCCCCTTCCGCGACGCCACCGCCGGCGCCGAGCACTCCCCGTCCGTCGCCATCTCCACTCGCCAACCTGCAGCCCCAAGACAAGAACGCAACGCTCGGCTCGACGCGCGCCGCGGCTGTCTGTAACAACGTCAGCTACGTACAGAAGCGGAAGCATCGTGCCATGCCGTGGTGGGGGGCTTTAAAAGGTGACTAGGAAACCCCAGGGGACTAGCAGCCTAAGCTAGCTAGCCGCAGTAGTAAACTGTTCAGTGGGGGTGTTCGGACCGCGCGCCGACACGCGGCTACGCTGTGCGCGCCTCCTTTTTGCTCGGGTGGCTGGCGTCACCGCCCCGCGCGACGACGGCTGTTTTGGCGCCTGGCGCGCGGTCGGCCGGGCGGCGGGTCGATGCATCGACCGGGCGGGCGTTCCTGGCGCTTTTCTCCTCGGCCGAGCGCGCGGCCTAAGTTAACCCGAAGCTAAAGGTGGTTTCGATCGATCGGTTGGGCCGGCAACGGCAGGCACGTCGCGTCGGGGGGACACGGGAGGGACATGGCGTCTGCGTTGATCGCTGCCTGGCGTCAGGCGCGGCAGCCTTTCGGATTGGGGCTTTCAGAATTCCTGCTGGGCGCCGAGGCTGCTACCTCCTCCTCCTCCTCCCGCCGCTGCCTTTCGCGGACCTCGGAACGGAGTAATTTGTCGGGCCGGTCAGTCAAAAGCGTCCTCCTTGCTTTTACGCGCTAGCTCTTCCTTCCTCTCAGCTACCTCCGAGTTAAATATTTTTAGGTTGATCTAGATTGACAATATAAAATTGATGCCAATAGATCTATCATGAAATATCTTTATTGGAAATAACGTATTTTTATAGGAGCTGATGATAAAAATATCACTTTAAAGACTATACCAATATCCTAAATGGCTTACATTTTTTTTTGAACTCGATGGCTTACATTTTATCACGGAGGAAGTAGTGTTATCGTACGGTCCTACCTCCATCACTCCATGACCCGCTAATGTCGGTACCGTTTTCTTTCCACAGTTACGCTCTGTAATTCTGTATCCTTACCGTATTTGTGCGAACCAATCAATGAGGTCACTCAAGCCTCTCGTAAGAAATTCATAGCGTCGAGACAGGCGTCACAGAGCAAACCCGGCCCCCGGTAAAAGTGGTCAAAATCCTTGGAGCTTTTGGTGCCGTTTCACCGGCTCGGCCCAGTGTAACGCTGGGTGGAGCATTGGAGCCACAGCTTTTTCACGCCACTCCAGTACTCCACCGATGAACCAAGACAAGGGACAAGTTAACCGTGATCTTTATGGCGTGTCTCCTCGCGACGCAGCAGCCAGCAATCCCCTTTGGTTTACAACGCGAGCAGGGGCAGGAGAGGAGGCTAGCAGAGAAGGAAAAGAGAGTTGAAAAGTTACAGGGCAAGGAGAGAGAGGCATGGACTGGTCACTCACACTTCATCATCATTCGTACGCTGGCCACTTGGCCAATACCCAAATTTTATTTTTCTCCCCTTGTCCAAGGCTCCAAGCTGCAAAGTCCTCCATCTTTCTCCCCCAGCAAAACTGGATTCGCATCCTTTGCCATTGTGTTGTAATCTAGACCTTGGAATTTTCGATTGGATGCCAAAATCGAAGGAATGAATATCATAGCACTATTTATATTTACCTCTACCAGCGGATACCAATCTCCCAAAGCTACGAAGTTGGTACGGCGAAGGAAGATGGTAGCCATCGTGAGGGAACATGTGTCTGGGTGGTCAATCCCTTTTGCTCCGTCCAGAGCTGACATTGCCATGCAGCAAACAGGGTACGTATGATCTTGATCCTTCTCCCTTAAAATGGAGTGCAGGAATTCCCTGTAGACGTGACATCATGTCATGCCGACAGGCTCTCTCGATGCGTACCGTGTTGCTTGCGAAGGGAGAACAGTCTCTCTGACGGTCTCACCGTCACTGGGAACTTCCAAGCAGAGAGATTTCCATCCATCAGCCTGTACTGCACTACTGCTCAAGGAATAGGTTGAGCCATCAGCTCTGACTCGTACCTGCAATAGCCAAGAAGGCAAGAAGCAACATTGGGTATGCAATGCAACGCACGGCAGCGCTGCTGTACCGAACTTATACACACACTGCGCACCGTTCACCTTTACCGGTATGCCACGCATTATTGAGTCATTGATGCCACCTTTCAACTCCAACGGTTGGTTAAACTTGTGGACTTCAGATTTACTAAACATGCAACTCGAGCATTCTATGAGCAAACGAAATAATTTAGCGTCAGACCCCGGGTTTTATCAGCCCAAAATTTTTTATGTTTTCACCGTATTATTCCCTGGATCAGTAGACAGTGCTCACAGGTACATTGCTGGATTATTTCATACATAATAAATACCATACCATTACAGTACCAGAGTTCAAATAGACCGCATCGGGTCGGGTTTACAGTAGGACCATCAGGCCAAATGTTTACATTACATAACGTGCGGAAACGGAATTGGAGGCAAACGTGGTAAGACACAACCCGCCACAGGCAAGCGACTGAGACAACTTAGGTGCCACTGATATTAGCCAGAGATCTAGATAATATTGGAACCACCCACAAGTTAGCCTGGTTGGCTAGACTGAGGTGAGAGGCAAGACTACTGAAGGCTACTCTAGTTTCCATCATCTTTACCACCTTCATCACCTTGGTCCTCGTAGTAGACAAAGTGATCTTGGTTCACAGACTTTGAAGGGAGGATTGAGACTGTGGGTGAGTACAAATAACTGTGTTCCGCGAGTCAACACACAGAATGCATATAATTATAGATGTAAGGCTAAACAAGAATGACTCAGGTTCTTTTATTTGTTTAAAACGACATTTATAGTAACCATAATTAACATACCTATGGCTTAGCATTTTACAAACATGCTTTAAAGAGTTTAAAATTGTGCAGTATTTATAGCGGTGTAGGTTTCATCCACCAACTATATGGTTTTATCCACCTATGCTAGATTTTGATCATTAGGTTACCTCCACCTTATTAACAACGCTGGAGCACGTCTCTCCAAGAAAATTTCAAAGTCAGGTTTACATCCGCCTGATAGTTTTCTTTCTACCCACAAAGTTTATTGAAATAGAACTAACTCGAGGAAGTTCCTATGTCCGCCCTTGACCGTAGGTGCTATTCGAATAGTTTATACTCTACAGAGACTGTACATCTTTACCCACAAAAGACAATCAACCCGACGGTTCTACGCGATTCCTTGGTCACGTAGATCGAGAGATTATCACGAGACCTTTACAATACTCGCCCTCTAGCATCTCACCCCTATGGGGTTGTTTTCATAGGTTGTGCGGGATATCAACCATAGATTAGCGCAGTCAGACTTCACTCTCCATAAACACTAGCCTTGGCAACATCATCTCTATCCGGTGTCTCATTCAATGTAGGATTCTTATAATCCGCCTACACCAGGCCTCCATGAGATGACTAGAGGGTCTAATAAATTATTCAGCCTAGCCTACATTTTACCAGCTTGTGGTTGCACTGTTGTACACGTAGTGGACATCACAGGATTAAGTCATTAATTTATCGGGACTGTTTATTCCACAAACCACAGATTCTCATGTTACATCCACACCACCACTCTTACCACCCGTCTAGATAGGTATAGCAGGTTTTTAGGGTTTTAAGAAGCATAAATAAAATTGTCGTAAATATTCAGCCACTTAAATCCCGTGACTATCCCAAAGCAAGTTTTCATATTTAAAGATTGATGATTAGGGCAACTAGTGCCCTAGACTCTAGACAAGACCTTTGCACGACATTTAATTTTAACTTATAGCTATCAAGATTAATATTATTACCTAGGGTAACAAGGTTCATGGATATTCAAGTGTCAAGGTTGGGGTATTATATTACTAGATCAACAAGCGGGTGTTTCACTATCTTATGAGTAACATATGTTTGCATATAAAGTAAAGCATGCAGTTTTGATAATTTAAACAAACATAATCTCATATGAAATATAGGCTCAAAATGATTAAAGTATTGACTCACATGGATCAAAAGCTTGGGGGGTTTTGCACTGCTTCAATTGGGGGCTCGTTCACACCTTCGAACTCTACTCGGGAGAACGTACCAGAAAAATAAACGCAAATGAGCGAAAACAAATAAATGCCAAATAAAATTCAACTAAACTCAAAATTGAACAAAACTAGTACCAAAAGATAGATTTTAGAAAATTTTAGAAATAAGTTTCATTAAATTTGGAGCTATGACGAGAGAGAATGAGCTCCTCAAAGATTTATTCTCAAGGAAAATCCCCAAAAACAAAAGAGGAGAGAGAGATGTCCCTCTGACATGTGGGGCCCATAAATTTTAAAATAATTTTCAGATTATTTTATGTTTCTGGTCTGCAGTGACCGACGTGTGGGTCTATTGTCATTTTCTACTAATAGCCAACCAAGACATTCATTAGCTGGGCTAATCACAAGTGCTAATTAAATCACTAGGCCACCGTGTGGTTTATTTATACTCTGTAGAGTACGCCAGAACACGAGACCACCGTGTGATTTGTTATACTTCGTAGAGTTGCCTAGGATGGCTAAGTTCCCAGTGCTTTATACTCCGCAGAGTACGCCTGGATGCGAGGCCACTGTGCGATTCATTTATACTCCTTAGAGTACGTCGGGGCACGATGTCACAATGAGATTTGAGCACAAATCAGATAGAATAGCGAACTGGCAGGAATGCTAAATCCAACAAGTACCAAATATCATGTATGCATACTACCTTCTTATCTTTGTAGCGCTTTCCTTCTAGCCGATCGAAATCAAACGGATCTCCCTTATGGCGGCGACTCTTTCTCGCACAGCTTCTTATGCGTTCCCCACGGGCAACGCCAACTGTTGTAGCATGAGCACAACATTAGGTACAGGGTACCTCTTTCCCCCTGGGGGTATGGACTAGAGAGAGAGAGAGAGAAAGAGAGAGCTGGTTAGTGTAAATTAGTGAATCTGGCCATCTCGTACCCCTCTTGGGGGTTTATATACATGAATAGGATAGTATGAGAAATTTTTATCCTAACCCTTAATAATTACAAAAGGTGAGGATACATGGGTACATTCCTTTATACACATATCCCTATACTATTGGGCCTGTTGCAAGGCCCAATAGCTAAACTTAACGGTCACGAGGATTGGGTCACCCCCACAACAGGCCTATCCATATTGGTTTCTGCTTGAAAAAGCTAGAAGATAATATGAACATCCAGCTTTCTGAAGTGGCTTCTTTACTCCTCTCGCTCCGGAGATAAGGTGGGGGTCATAGACTTATCACGCACCCTACTCTTCTCACTCTCGTCTCCCCCACGCATCACTCCCTCACTTTCCCCACCGCTCGTGCCCTTCTTCTAAAAGCCAGTTCTTTCAATAACTACTATTTATTTTTAGCCAAAAAGCAATTAGCAACAACTAATATGAACAGACGCTAAAGCAACTTTATGCTCATTGATATTTCTTTTAGTTCTTTCTAAAAATCAATCGTTTTTTGGATTGTTGGATCTAGATCCAACGGTTCACATTCCCCTCCCATGACTGTTACTATTTTCCTTCCTTGATCCCATTACTCTGCCTCTCGATCGATCCCATCTCGCAGCGCTTGCCTCTCAAGCCCCTGCCCAATCGCCTTGCCAGCATTGGAGGCGACGATGACGAGCCCTCCCCCTGTGCCGCTGCCCACCTCCTCCTTTATCGCCGTCCGCTTCCTCCCTCATCAATGCCGCCGCCGACCTCCATCTCCCCTACCCCCACCTTCTTCCTTGTCTCCGGTGACTATCGCTGCCAGATCCGCCACCACCTTTTGTTCCCTCCTAATATTCTCTTGGTCTTCTTTTCCCTACCGACCTCCACCGCCCACTGCCCTCCTCCAATCCCGCTGCCGAGGCAGCACCACCGCTGTCATCGCAGCCCACTGCCGGTCCACTGCCACCTCAGCATCCCTCTAAGCTTGGTGGCTATCGGTGAATCCTAACCCTAATTCGGCACCTTCGTTGAAGACGCTGACGACGGTTGCAGTCAGAGAAAAAGACGATAGTGAATCTCATCGGATCTTCACCGAAAATGGAGATGGAGGTGGGCGAGAACATGAATCTTGATGCAAATCAAATGATATGCAATTCGACTAATTTCTCTCCAAAAATAGTCAAATGTTGTATAGAACTTTTTTTTATCAATGCAACCGTGAAGTCATGATTTGATCCTTACCCAAGCATAGGTGACAAAAAAGGATCACCACAGAAATTCTGGAGAAACAGTTCTATTATCTAGGTTTTTTTTTATGAAATTCTTGCATTCGAGATAGACCATTGGTGCTAAAGAAACTATAATACTGTACTCTAACCCCATCATATGCCCACTATTATTTCTTCCTTGCTTGCACAGTATATGACCCTTTGGACTATGCGAGCCACCATGACGTGGCCAAATTCTACTACTACACCGTCAATAATTAGTGTGGCTGTATTGTTTTTGCCAAAAGGTATATTTGAAAATAAGTTAGACGACAAGTTATTAATAAAAATGAATTAAAAAGGGGTTAACTAATAAAAAATGCACTGCAGGGAAGGTGTTAGAATTGTTTCCTTCTTTTTTTTTAAAAAAAAATGGTATTGAACCTATGATTGGTAGGAATCGACCTGTAGATGTCAGCCAGAAAGATAATTTACCATATTGCTAGTCTATGCTACGTGTGGCTTAATTGCATTTATTGGGAAAATGCTTCTAAAGCAACTTTATGCTCGTTGATTTTTTTATCAATGCAACCGTGAAGTCCTGATCTGATCCTTACCCAAGCATAGGTGGCAGAAAAGGATCACCGCAGAAATTCTGGAGGAACTGTTCTATTATCTACCCTTTTCCCCCTGAAATTCTTGCATTCGAGATAGACCATTGGTGCTAAAAAAAACTATAGTATTGTACTCTAACCCCATCAAAGGTCCACTATTCTTCCTTGCTTGCACAATATGGATTGGATCCCATGAGTTTATATAGATTTATGTATGATTCCAAAGTAGTAGAAAAAACCAAATAATATTAGGCTTTGAAATTTGGAATCCATATATGATACGGTGCGATTTATATTCCCAACTGTTACAGTTCACAATAAAAATATGAAAAAAATTTACACTCACTTATTACCGATTAGTTATTAGTGATCTAATCCTACAAGCTCCACTTGAGAGAAGCTACTCAGTTGCACACACTATGCTTATGCGACCAGCGAGACATAAAGTTGCAACCAACTACAAGCTCATGCCATCCATCAAGCACGCGATTCCCAAAGTACACATTTCGTTGTGCTTGATCTACAATATCTCTTGGCAATCGATGTTTCAACTGGACAGCTTGCACAAATGTGCTATCAAAGGATGTCCTGATCGAGCCAAGCCAAATCCTTCCATGGCAGCATATCCATTCAACGAAAATGACATTAGTGATGCTTGATGATATGCCAAAACGTACCTGCAGTCATGCACCAACAGAAGCACTTGTGGTAGTTCTTTATATGACAGAATTTCCAGGTCCTTCACCAATGATAGATGTCCTACTGAGATTAAAAACTTCTTGATTAACCAACAGAAACAAATTTCATTTCTAATGTACATTTTGCAATTACATATGCAAAGCCGCCAACAGTTTGATATTTCTAATGTACATTTCGCAGAACGAATTATCCATCTGATAGTCTTACAAGTTACAACATATCTGGCTCTCTAGGTGGCGGCGTGCCACAAGACAACATACAACATCTACCATCTACCGCAAGACAATGCGAAGAAATCTACCATAGGTCAACTGAACTAACCACTATGCTAAACTTTCCAATGAAAGGAAAGAGGGGAATTCTTCATCACCAAAATTGCCGTGCGTGTGGAAGCTCCAATGCTCTTCACCTCATTGCGCTCATGTCATCAACAACAGAAGCTACCTGCACAGACAGAAACGCTTGTTTACAACGGACGATGACGTCCAAACACGCAGCAATGAACACAATTTGCCATTCCATCGTCGTAGAAGCCTTAAATCTTAATTGATCTCAATCACAACATTCTTATTCTTGCTGCCTTTGGGCCGCCCTCGCTTTCTTGCCCCAACCTTTACATGCGTGGATCTTACTGGCATTGGCGCTGCCGCCGTCACTGTGGCACTCACGGCAGTGCCACTGCCGTCACCAACTGCCATGTTGCCTTCCACAACGCCACCTTGGCCTGGCAATCGCATGTATGGCCCCATTGGATAAAATCCCAGAGCAGCCGGGGCCTGCTGCGTCGGGGAATTGACCGGCCCGGCGAACGCAGGGCCTCCGGGGAACCCCATGGGGAAGAACCCCCAGGAGCAGTAGTACATGTCGGTGCCCGGCACGATGGGCGGCGGCGTGGGCATTGCCGAGGAGAAGAACGGCCGGCGGCAGCTGGGGCAGAGCAGAGTGCGCGCCTCGTAGGAGCGGTCGTACTGGTGCAAGTGGCAGCAGCACGGGCAGGCCGTCCAGAAGGTTGGCGCATGCGATGCCTCAGCCTCCTGCTGCCGCTCCAGC